>OX451737.1:27490276-28090276 GCA_948472305.1 Vicia faba
TGGTAATGGAGAAGAAGAAAATGTTTGAAATTGTTTACATCTATTCTACCATAATATAATGTGAATATGCTGAATAAATATACTATCTAGCCTCATTATATAATATTAGTTATTATCAGTGTATATGAAATATGTGTCATTAACTAATAGTCTTTTAACTTATTTGCTTAGTGATGAAGAAACCTAAAATTTGGTGATGAAGAAGAAGAAAAATATTGAAATGGTTTACATCTATTTTAAAATAACTCAATGTGGAATGGTGAATAAATATACTATTGAGCCTCATTATATAATTTTAATTATTACAAGTGTATATGAAATATGTGTGATTAACAATAGTCTTTTAACTTATTTTCTTAGTGATGAAGAAACCTAAAATTTGGTGATGGAGAAGTAGAAAAATATTGAAATTATTTACATCTATTACACCTTAAGACAATATAAATATGGTGAATAAATATAATATCGAGTCTCATTATATAATTTTGATTATTACCAATGTATATGAAATATGTGTCATTAACTAATAGTCTTTAACCTCATTTGGTTAGTGATGAAGAAACCTAAAATTTAGTGATGGGGAACAAGAAAAATATTTAAAATGTTTACATCTATTATACCTTAATACAATGTTAATATGGTAAATCAATATAATATCGAGCCTCATTATATAATTTTAATTATTATAAGTGTATATGAAATATGTGTCATTAATTAAAGTCTTTAACGACATTTTCTTAGTAATGAAAAAACCTAAATTTTGGTGATGGAGAAGAAGAAAAATATTGAAATTGTTTACATATATTATACCATAATACAATGTGATATGGTAAATAAATATACTATCGAGCCTCATTATATAATTTTAATTATTACAAGTGTATATGAAATATGTGTCATTAACGAATAGTCTTTTAACTTATTTGCTTAGTGATGAAGAAACCTAAAATTTGTTGATGGAGAAAAAGAAAAATAATAAAATTGTTTACATCTATTATACCATAATACAATGTGAATATGGGGAATAAATATAATATCGAGCCTCATTATTTAATTTTAATTATTTCCAGTGTATATGAAATATGTATCAATAACTAATAGGCTTTTAACTTATTTTCTTAGTGAATGAAGAAACTTAAAATTTGGTGATACAGAAGAAGAAATTTTTTGAAATTGTTTACATCTATTATACCATAATACAATTTTTAATATGATGCATAAATATACTATCAAGCCTCATTATATAATTTTAATTATTACGAGTGTATATGAAATATGTGTCATTGACTAATAGTCATTTAACTTATTTGCTTAGTGATAAAGAAACCTAAAATTTAGTGATGGAGAATAATAAAAATATTGAAATTTTTTACATATATTATACCATAATACATTGAGAATATGGTAAATAAAAATACTATCGAGCCTCATTATATTATTTTAATTACTACAAGTGTATATAAAATATGTGTCATTAACTAATAGTCTTTTAACTTATTTGCTTAGTAAAGAAGAAACCTAAAATTTGGTGATGGAAAAGAAGAAATTTTTTGAAATTGTTTACATCTATTCTACCATAATACAATGTGAATATGGTGAATAAATATACTATCGAGCCTTATTATATAATTTTAATTATTACCAATGTATATGAAATATGTGTTATTAACTAATAGTCTTTTAACTTATTTGCTTAGTGATGAAGAAACCTAAAAGTTTTTGTGATGGAGAAGAAGAAAAATATTGAAATTGTTTACATCTATTATACCATAATACAATGTAAATATGGTAAATAAATATACTATCTAGACTCATTATATAATTTTAATTATTACAAGTGTATATGAAATATGCGTCATTAACTAATAGTCTTTTAACTTATTTTCTTAGTGATGAAGAAACCTAAAATTTGGTGATGGAGAAGAAGAAAAAAATTTAAATTGTTTACATCTATTTTACCATAATACAATGTGAATATGGTGAATAAATATAATATTGAGACTCATTATATAATTTAAATTATTACCAGTGTATATGAAATATGTGTCATTAACTAATACTCTTTTAACTTATTTTCTTATTGAAGAAGAAACTAAAATTTGGTAATGGAGAAGAAGAAAATGCTTGAAATTGTTTACATATATTCTACAATAATACAATTTGAATATGGTGAATAAATATACTATCGAGCCTCATTATATAATTTTAGTTATTATCAGTGTATATGAAATATGTGTCATTAACTAATAGTCTTTTAACTTATTTGCTGTGATGAAGGATCCTAAAATTTAGTGATAAAGACGAAGAAAAATATTGAAATGGTTTACATCTATTATACCATAACACAATGTGGATATGGTGAATAAATATACTATCGAGTGTCATTATATAATTTTAATTATTACAAGTGTATATGAAATACGTTTTATTAATTAATAGTCTTTTAACTTATTTTCTTAGTGATGAAGAAACCTAAAATTTGGTGATGGAGAAGATGAAAAATATTGAAATTATTTACATATATTATACCATAATACAATGTAAATATGGTGAATAAATATTTTATCGAGTCTCATTATATAATTTTGATTATTACCAGTGTATATGAAATATGTGTCATTAACTAATAGTCTTTAACCTCATTTGCTTAGTGATGAAGAAACTAAATTTAGTGATGGGGAACAAGAAAAATATTTAAATTGTTTACATCTATTATACCTTAATACAATGTTAATATGGTAAATCAATATACTATCGAGCCTCATTATATAATTTTAATTATTATAAGTGTATATGAAATATGTGTCATTAATTAATAGTCTTTAACGACATTTTCTTAGTAATGAAAAAACCTAAAATTTGGTGATGGAGAAGAAGAAAAATATTGAAATTGTTTACATATATTATACCATAATACAATGTGAATATGGTGAATAATTATACTATCGAGCCTCAATTATATAATTTTAATTATTACCAGTGTATATGAAATATGTGTCATTAACTAATAGTCTTTAACCTCATTTGCTTAGTGATGAAGAAACCTAAAATTTAGTGATGTGGAACAAGAAAAATATTAAAATTGTTTACATATATTATACCATAATACAATGTGAATATGGTAAATAAATATACTATCGAGCCTCATTATATAATTTTAATTATTACAAGTGTATATGAAATATGTGTCATTAACGAATAGTCTTTTAACTTATTTTCTTAGTGATGAAGAAACCTAAAATTTGCTGATGGAGAAGAAGAAAAATATTGAAATTATTTACATCCATTATACCATAATACAATGTAAATATGGTGAATAAATATACTATCGAGTCTCATTATATAATTTTGATTATTACCAGTGTATATGAAATATGTGTCATTAACTAATAGTCTTTAACCTCATTTGCTTAGTGATGAAGAAACCCAAAATTTAGTGATGAGAAACAAGAAAAATATTTAAATTGTTTACATCTATTATACCTTAATACAATGTTAATATGGTAAATCAATATACTATCGAGCCTCATTATATAATTTTAATTATTATAAGTGTATATGAAATATGTGTCATTAATTAATAGTCTTTAACGACATTTTCTTAGTAATGAAAAAACCTAAATTTTGGTGATGGAGAAGAAGAAAAATATTGAAATTGTTTACATCTATTACACCTTAATACAAGGTAAATATGGTGAATAAATATACTATCGAGTCTCATTATATAATTTTAATTATTACAAGTGTATATGAAATATGTGTCATTAACGAATAGTCTTTTAACTTATTTTCTTAGTGATGAAGAAACCTAAAATTTGCTGATGGAGAAGAAGAAAAATATTGAAATTATTTACATCCATTATACCATAATACAATGTAAATATGGTGAATAAATATACTATCGAGTCTCATTATATAATTTTGATTATTACCAGTGTATATGAAATATGTGTCATTAACTAATAGTCTTTAACCTCATTTGCTTAGTGATGAAGAAACCCAAAATTTAGTGATGGGGAACAAGAAAAATATTTAAATTGTTTACATCTATTATACCTTAATACAATGTTAATATGGTAAATCAATATACTATCGAGCCTCATTATATAATTTTAATTATTATAAGTGTATATGAAATATGTGTCATTAATTAATAGTCTTTAACGACATTTTCTTAGTAATGAAAAAAACCTAAATTTTGGTGATGGAGAAGAAGAAAAATATTGAAATTGTTTACATATATTATACCATAATACAATGTGCATATGGTAAATAAATATACTATCGAGCCTCATTATATAATTTTAATTATTACAAGTGTATATGAAATATGTGTCATTAACAAATAGTCTTTTAACTTATTTTCTTAGTGATGAAGAAACCTAAAATTTGGTGATGGAGAAGTAGAAAAATATTGAAATTATTTACATCTATTACACCTTAATACAAGGTAAATATGGTGAATAAATATACTATCGAGTCTCATTATATAATTTTGATTATTACCAGTGTATATGAAATATGTGTCATTAACAAATAGTCTTTAACCTCATTTGCATAGTGATGAAGAAACCTAAAATTTAGTGATGGGGAACAAGAAAAATATTTAAAATGTTTACATCTATTATACCTTAATACAATGTTAATATGGTAAATCAATATACTATCGACCCTCATTATATAATTTTAATTATTACGAGTGTATATGAAATATGTGTCATTGGCTAATAGTCATTTAACTTATTTGCTTAGTGATAAAGAAACCTAAAATTTAGTGATGGAGAAGAATAAAAATATTGAAATTTTTTACAAATATTATACCATAATACATTGAGAATATGGTAAATAAATATACTATCGAGCCTCATTATATAATTTTAATTACTACAAGTGTATATAAAATATGTCATTAACTAATAGTCTTTTAACTTATTTGCTTAGTAAAGAAGAAACCTAAAATTTGGTGATGGAAAAGAAGAAATTTTTTGAATTTGTTTACATCTATTATACCATAATACAATGTGAATATGGTAAATAAATATACAATCGAGCCTTATTTTATAATTTTAATTCTTACCAATGTATATGAAATATGTGTTATTAACTAATAGTCTTTTAACTTATTAGCTTAGTGATGAAGAAACCTAAAAAATTTTGTGATGGAGAAAAAGAAAAATATTGAAATTGTTTACATCTATTTTACCATAATAAAATGTGAATATGGTAAATAAATATACTATCTAGACTCATTATATAATTTTAATTATTACAAGTGTATATGAAATATGCGTCATTAACTAATAGTCTTTTAAATTATTTGCTTAGTGATGAAGAAACCTAAAATTTGGTGATGGAGAAGAAGAAAAAAATTTAAATTGTTTACATCTATTTTACAATAATACAATGTAAATATGGTGAATAAATATAATATTGAGACTCATTATATAATTTTAATTATTACCAATGTATATGAAATATGTGTCATTAACTAATACTCTTTTAACTTATTTTCTTATTGATGAAGAAACCTAAAATTTGGTAATGGAGAAGAAGGAAATGTTTGAAATTGTTTACATCTATTCTACAATAACACAATGTCAATATGGTGAATAAATATACTATCGAGCCTCATTATATAATTTTAGTTATTATCAGTGTATATGAAATATGTGTCATTAACTAATAGTCTTTTAACTTATTTGCTTAGTGATGAAGAAACCTAGAATTTAGTGATGAAGAAGAAGAAAAATATTGAAATGATTTACATATATTATACCATAATACAATGTGAATATGGTAAATGAATATACTATCGAGCCTCATTATATAATTTTAATTATTACAAGTGTATATGAAATATGTGTCATTAACGAATAGTCTTTTAACTTATTTGCTTAGTGATGAAGAAACCTAAAATTTGGTGATGGAGAAAAAGAAAAATAATGAAATTGTTTACATCTATTATACCATAATATAAAGTGAATACGGGGAATAAATATAATATCGAGCCTCATTATTTAATTTTAATTATTTCCAGTGTATATGAAATATGTATCAATAACTAATAGGCTTTAACCTCATTTGCTTAGTGATGAAGAAACCTAAAATTTAGTGATGGGGAACAAGAAAAATATTTAAATTGTTTACATCTATTATACCTTAATACAATGTTAATATGGTAAATCAATATAATATCGAGCCTCATTATATAATTTTAATTATTATATGTGTATATGAAATATGTGTCATTAATTAATAGTCTTTAACGACATTTTCTTAGTAATGAAAAAACTTAAATTTTGGTGATGGAGAAGAAGAAAAATATTGAAATTGTTTATATATATTATACCATAATACAATGTGAATATGGTAAATAAATATACTATCGAGCCTCATTATATAATTTTAATTATTACAAGTGTATATGAAATATGTGTCATTAACGAATAGTCTTTTAACTTATTTTCTTAGTGATGAAGAAACCTAAAATTTGTTGATGGAGAAGAAGAAAAATATTGAAATTATTTACATCTATTATACCATAATACAATGTAAATATGGTGAATAAATATACTATAGATTCTCATTATATAATTTTGATTATTACCGGTGTATATGAAATATGTGTCATTAACTAATAGTCTTTAACCTCATTTGCTTAGTGATGAAGAAACCTAAAATTTAGTGATGGGGAACAAGAAAAATATTTAAATTGTTTATATCTATTATACCATAATACAATGTTAATATGGTAAATCAATATACTATCGAGCCTCATTATATAATTTTAATTAATATAAGTGTATATGAAATATGTGTCATTAATTAATAGTCTTTAACGACATTTTCTTAGTAATGAAAAAACCTAAATTTTGGTGATGGAGAAGAAGAAAATGTTTGAAATTGTTTACATCTATTCTACCATAATACAATATGAATATGGTGAATAAATATACTATCGAGCCTCATTATATAATTTTAGTTATTATCAGTGTATATGAATTATGTGTCATTAACTAATAGTCTTTTAACTTATTTGCTTAGTGATGAAGAAACCTAAAATTTGGTGATGAAGAAGAAGAAAAATATTGAAATGGTTTACATCTATTATACCATAACACAATGTGGATATGGTGAATAAATATACTATCGAGCGTCATTATATAATTTTAATTATTACAAGTGTATATGAAATACGTGTCATTAATTAATAGTCTTTTAACTTATTTTCTTAGTGATGAAGAAACCTAAAATTTGGTGATGAAGAAGAAGAAAAATATTGTAATTATTTACATCTATTATACCATAATAAAATGTAAATATGGTAAATAAATATACTATCGAGTCTCATTATATAATTTTGATTATTACAAGTGTATATGAAATATGTGTCATTAACTAATAGTCTTTAACCTCATTTGCTTAGTGATGAAGAAACCTAAAATTTTGTGATGGGGAACAAGAAAAATATTTAAATTATTTACATCTATTATACCTTAATACAATGTTAATATGGTAAATCAATATACTATTGAGCCTCATTATATAATTTTAATTATTATAAGTGTATATGAAATATGTGTCATTAATTAATAGTCTTTAACGAGATCTTCTTAGTAATGAAAAAACCTAAATTTTGGTGATGGAGAAGAAGAAAAATATTGAAATTGTTTACATATATTATACCATAATACAATGTGAATATGGTAAATAAATATATTATCGAGCCTCATTATATAATTTTAATTATTACAATTGTTTATGAAATATTTGTCATTAACGAATAGTCTTTTAACTTATTTGCTTAGTGATGAAGAAACCTAAAACTTGTTGATGGAGAAAAAGAAAAATAATGAAATTGTTTACATCTATTATACCATAATACAAAGTGAATACGGGGAATAAATATAATATCGAGCCTCATTATTTAATTTTAATTATTTCCAATGTATATGAAATATGTATCAATAACTAATAGGCTTTTAACTTATTTTCTTAGTGATGAAGAAACTTAAAATTTGGTGATACAGAAGAAGAAATTTTTTGAAATTGTTTACATCTATTATATCATAATACAATGTTAATATGGTGCATAAATATACTATCAAGCCTCATTATATAATTTTAATTATTACGAGTGTATATGATATATGTGTCATTAACTAATAGTCATTTAACTTATTTGCTTAGTAATAAAGAAACCAAATATTTAGTGATGGAGAAGAATAAAAATATTGAAATTGTTTACATATATTATACCATAATACATTGAGAATATGGTAAATAAATATACTATCGAGCCTCATTATATAATTTTAATTACTACAAGTGTATATAAAATATGTGTCATTAACTAATAGTCTTTTAACTTATTTGCTTAGTAAAGACGAAACCTAAAATTTGGTGATGGAAAAGAAGAAATTTTTTGAAATTGTTTACATCTATTATACCATAATACAATGTAAATATGGTGAATAAATATACTATCGATCCTCATTATATAATTTTAATTATTACCAATGTATATGAAATATGTGTTATTAACTAATAGTCTTTTAACTTATTTGCTTAGTGATGAAGAAACCTAAAAAAATTTGTGATGGAGAAGAAGAAAAATATTGAAATTGTTTACATCTATTATACAATAATACAATGTGAATATGGTAAATAAATATATTATCTAGACTCATTACAAGTGTATATGAAATATGCGTCATTAACTGATAGTCTTTTAACTTATTTGCTTAGTGATGAAGAAACCTAAAATTTGGTGATGGAGAAGAAGAAAAAATTTTAAATTGTTTACATCTATTTTACCATAATACAATGTGAATATGGTGAATAAATATAATATTTAGACTCATTATTACTTATTACCAGTGTATATGAAATATGTGTCATTAACTAATATTCTTTTAACTTATTTTCTTAGTGATGAAGAAACCTAAAATTTGGTAATGGAGAAGAAGAAAATGTTTGAAATTGTTTACATCTATTCTACCATAATACAATGTGAATATGGTGAATAAATATACTATTGAGCCTCATTATATAATTTTAGTTATTATCAGTGTATATGAAATATGTGTCATTAACTAATAGTCTTTTAACTTATTTGCTTAGTGATGAAGAAACCTAAAATTTGGTGATGAAGAGGAAGAAAAATATTGAAATGGTTTACATCTATTATACCATAACACAATGTGGATATGGGGAATAAATATACTATCGAGCGTCATTATATAATTTTAATTATTACAAGTGTATATGAAATACGTGTCATTAATTAATAGTCTTTTAACTTATTTTCTTAGTGATGAAGAAACCTAAAATTTGGTGATGGAGAAGAAGAAAAATATTGAAATTATTTACATCTATTATACTATAATACAATGTATATATGGTGAGTAAATATACTATCGAGTCTCATTATATAATTTTGATTATTACCAGTGTATATGAAATATGTGTCATTAACTAATAGTCTTTAACCTCATTTGCTTAGTGATGAAGAAACCTAAAATTTAGTGATGGGGAACAAGAAAAATATTTAAATTGTTTAGATATATTATACCATAATACAATATGAATATGCTAAATAAATATACTATCGAGCCTCATTATATTATTTTAGTTATTACAAGTGTATATGAAATATGTGTCATTAATTAATAGTCTTAACGACATTTTCTTAGTAATGAAAAAACCTAAAATTAGGTAATGGAGAAGAAGAAAAATATTGAAATTGTTTACATATATTATACCATAATACAATGTGAATATGGTAAATAAATATACTATCGAGCCTCATTATATAATTTTAATTATTACAAGTGTATATGAATAATGTGTCATTAACGAATAGCCTTTTAATTTAGTTGCTTAGTGATGAAGAAACCTAAAATTTGTTGATGGAGAAAAAGAAAATTAATGAAATTGTTTACATATATTATACCATAATAGAGTGTGAATATGGGGAATAAATATAATATCAAACCTCATTATTTAATTTTAATTATTTCCAGTGTATATGAAATATATATCAATAACTAATACGCTTTTAACTTATGTTCTTAGTGATGAAGAAACTTAAAATTTGGTGATACAGAAGAAGAAATTTTTTGAAATTGTTTACATCTATTATACCACAATACAATGTAAATATGGTGCATAAATATACTATCAAGCCTCATTATATAATTTTAATTATTACGAGTGTATATGAAATATGTGTCATTGACTAATAGTCATTTAACTTATTTGCTTAGTGATAAAGAAACCTAAAATTTAGTGATGGAGAAGAATAAAAATATTGAAATTGTTTACATATATTATACCATAATACATTGAGAATATGGTAAATAAATATACTATCGAGCCTCATTATATAATTTTAATTACTACAAGTGTATATAAAATATGTGTCATTAACTAATAGTCTTTTAACTTATTTGCTTAGTAAACAAGAAACCTAAAATTTGTTGATGGAAAAGAAAAAAAAATTTGAAATTGTTTACATCTATTATACCATAATACAATGTGAATATGGTGAATAAATATACTATCGAGCCTTATTATATAATTTTATATATTACCAATGTATATGAAATATGTGTTATTAACTAATAGTCTTTTAACTTATTTGCTTAGTGATGAAGAAACCTAAAACATTTTGTGATGGAGAAGAAGAAAAATATTGAAATTGTTTACATCTATTATACCATAATATAATGTTAATATGGTAAATAAATATACTATCTAGAATCATTATATGATTTTAATTATTACAAGTGTATATGAAATATGCATCATTAACTAATAGTCTTTTAACTTATTTTCTTAGTGATGAAGAAACCTAAAATTTGGTGATGGAGAAGAAGAAAAAATTTTAAATTGTTTACATCTATTTTACCATAATACAATGTGAATAAATATAATATTGAGACTCATTATATAATTTTAATTATTACTAGTGTATATGAAATATGTGTCATTAACTAATACTCTTTTAACTTATTTTCGTAGTGATGAAGAAACCTAAAATTTGGTAATGGAGAAGAAGAAAATGTTTGAAATTGTTTACATCTATTCTTCCATAATATAATGTGAATATGCTGAATAAATATACTATCTAGCCTCATTATATAATATTAGTTATTATCAGTGTATATGAAATATGTGTCATTAACTAATAGTCTTTTAACTTATTTGCTTAGTGATGAAGAAACCTAAAATTTGGTGATGAAGAAGAAGAAAAATATTGAAATGGTTTACATCTATTTTACAATAACTCAATGTGGAAATGGTGAATAAATATACTATTGAGCCTCATTATATAATTTTAATTATTACAAGTGTATATGAAATATGTGTGATTAACAAATAGTCTTTTAACTTATTTTCTTAGTGATGAAGAAACCTAAAATTTGGTGATGGAGAAGTAGAAAAATATTGAAATTATTTACATCTATTACACCTTAAGACAATATAAATATGGTGAATAAATATAATATCGAGTCTCATTATATAATTTTGATTATTACCAGTGTATATGAAATATGTGTCATTAACTAATAGTCTTTAACCTCATTTGGTTAGTGATGAAGAAACCTAAAATTTAGTGATGGGGAACAAGAAAAATATTTAAAATGTTTACATCTATTATACCTTAATACAATGTTAATATGGTAAATCAATATAATATCGAGCCTCATTATATAATTTTAATTATTATAAGTGTATATGAAATATGTGTCATTAATTAATAGTCTTTAACGACATTTTCTTAGTAATGAAAAAACCTAAATTTTGGTGATGGAGAAGAAGAAAAATATTGAAATTGTTTACATATATTATACCATAATACAATGTGAATATGGTAAATAAATATACTATCGAGCCTCATTATATAATTTTAATTATTACAAGTGTATATGAAATATGTGTCATTAACGAATAGTCTTTTAACTTATTTGCTTAGTGATGAAGAAACCTAAAATTTGTTGATGGAGAAAAAGAAAAATAATAAAATTGTTTACATCTATTATACCATAATACAATGTGAATATGGGGAATAAATATAATATCGAGCCTCATTATTTAATTTTAATTATTTCCAGTGTATATGAAATATGTATCAATAACTAATAGGCTTTTAACTTATTTTCTTAGTGATGAAGAAACTTAAAATTTGGTGATACAGAAGAAGAAATTTTTTGAAATTGTTTACATCTATTATACCATAATACAATTTTAATATGATGCATAAATATACTATCAAGCCTCATTATATAATTTTAATTATTACGAGTGTATATGAAATATGTGTCATTGACTAATAGTCATTTAACTTATTTGCTTAGTGATAAAGAAACCTAAAATTTAGTGATGGAGAATAATAAAAATATTGAAATTTTTTACATATATTATACCATAATACATTGAGAATATGGTAAATAAAAATACTATCGAGCCTCATTATATTATTTTAATTACTACAAGTGTATATAAAATATGTGTCATTAACTAATAGTCTTTTAACTTATTTGCTTAGTAAAGAAGAAACCTAAAATTTGGTGATGGAAAAGAAGAAATTTTTTGAAATTGTTTACATCTATTCTACCATAATACAATGTGAATATGGTGAATAAATATACTATCGAGCCTTATTATATAATTTTAATTATTACCAATGTATATGAAATATGTGTTATTAACTAATAGTCTTTTAACTTATTTGCTTAGTGATGAAGAAACCTAAAAGTTTTTGTGATGGAGAAGAAGAAAAATATTGAAATTGTTTACATCTATTATACCATAATACAATGTAAATATGGTAAATAAATATACTATCTAGACTCATTATATAATTTTAATTATTACAAGTGTATATGAAATATGCGTCATTAACTAATAGTCTTTTAACTTATTTTCTTAGTGATGAAGAAACCTAAAATTTGGTGATGGAGAAGAAGAAAAAAATTTAAATTGTTTACATCTATTTTACCATAATACAATGTGAATATGGTGAATAAATATAATATTGAGACTCATTATATAATTTTAATTATTACCAGTATATATGAAATATGTGTCATTAACTAATACTCTTTTAACTTATTTTCTTATTGAAGAAGAAACCTAAAATTTGGTAATGGAGAAGAAGAAAATGTTTGAAATTGTTTACATATATTCTACAATAATACAATTTGAATATGGTGAATAAATATACTATCGAGCCTCATTATATAATTTTAGTTATTATCAGTGTATATGAAATATGTGTCATTAACTAATAGTCTTTTAACTTATTTGCTGTGATGAAGGATCCTAAAATTTAGTGATAAAGACGAAGAAAAATATTGAAATGGTTTACATCTATTATACCATAACACAATGTGGATATGGTGAATAAATATACTATCGAGTGTCATTATATAATTTTAATTATTACAAGTGTATATGAAATACGTTTTATTAATTAATAGTCTTTTAACTTATTTTCTTAGTGATGAAGAAACCTAAAATTTGGTGATGGAGAAGATGAAAAATATTGAAATTATTTACATATATTATACCATAATACAATGTAAATATGGTGAATAAATATATTATCGAGTCTCATTATATAATTTTGATTATTACCAGTGTATATGAAATATGTGTCATTAACTAATAGTCTTTAACCTCATTTGCTTAGTGATGAAGAAACCTAAAATTTAGTGATGGGGAACAAGAAAAATATTTAAATTGTTTACATCTATTATACCTTAATACAATGTTAATATGGTAAATCAATATACTATCGAGCCTCATTATATAATTTTAATTATTATAAGTGTATATGAAATATGTGTCATTAATTAATAGTCTTTAACGATATTTTCTTAGTAATGAAAAAACCTAAAATTTGGTGATGGAGAAGAAGAAAAATATTGAAATTGTTTACATATATTATACCATAATACAATGTGAATATGGTGAATAATTATACTATCGAGCCTCATTATATAATTTTAATTATTACCAGTGTATATGAAATATGTGTCATTAACTAATAGTCTTTAACCTCATTTGCTTAGTGATGAAGAAACCTAAAATTTAGTGATGTGGAACAAGAAAAATATTAAAATTGTTTACATATATTATACCATAATACAATGTGAATATGGTAAATAAATATACTATCGAGCCTCATTATATAATTTTAATTATTACAAGTGTATATGAAATATGTGTCATTAACGAATAGTCTTTTAACTTATTTTCTTAGTGATGAAGAAACCTAAAATTTGCTGATGGAGAAGAAGAAAAATATTGAAATTATTTACATCCATTATACCATAATACAATGTAAATATGGTGAATAAATATACTATCGAGTCTCATTATATAATTTTGATTATTACCAGTGTATATGAAATATGTGTCATTAACTAATAGTCTTTAACCTCATTTGCTTAGTGATGAAGAAACCCAAAATTTAGTGATGAGGAACAAGAAAAATATTTAAATTGTTTACATCTATTATACCTTAATACAATGTTAATATGGTAAATCAATATACTATCGAGCCTCATTATATAATTTTAATTATTATAAGTGTATATGAAATATGTGTCATTAATTAATAGTCTTTAACGACATTTTCTTAGTAATGAAAAAACCTAAATTTTGGTGATGGAGAAGAAGAAAAATATTGAAATTGTTTACATCTATTACACCTTAATACAAGGTAAATATGGTGAATAAATATACTATCGAGTCTCATTATATAATTTTAATTATTACAAGTGTATATGAAATATGTGTCATTAACGAATAGTCTTTTAACTTATTTTCTTAGTGATGAAGAAACCTAAAATTTGCTGATGGAGAAGAAGAAAAATATTGAAATTATTTACATCCATTATACCATAATACAATGTAAATATGGTGAATAAATATACTATCGAGTCTCATTATATAATTTTGATTATTACCAGTGTATATGAAATATGTGTCATTAACTAATAGTCTTTAACCTCATTTGCTTAGTGATGAAGAAACCCAAAATTTAGTGATGGGGAACAAGAAAAATATTTAAATTGTTTACATCTATTATACCTTAATACAATGTTAATATGGTAAATCAATATACTATCGAGCCTCATTATATAATTTTAATTATTATAAGTGTATATGAAATATGTGTCATTAATTAATAGTCTTTAACGACATTTTCTTAGTAATGAAAAAACCTAAATTTTGGTGATGGAGAAGAAGAAAAATATTGAAATTGTTTACATATATTATACCATAATACAATGTGCATATGGTAAATAAATATACTATCGAGCCTCATTATATAATTTTAATTATTACAAGTGTATATGAAATATGTGTCATTAACAAATAGTCTTTTAACTTATTTTCTTAGTGATGAAGAAACCTAAAATTTGGTGATGGAGAAGTAGAAAAATATTGAAATTATTTACATCTATTACACCTTAATACAAGGTAAATATGGTGAATAAATATACTATCGAGTCTCATTATATAATTTTGATTATTACCAGTGTATATGAAATATGTGTCATTAACAAATAGTCTTTAACCTCATTTGCATAGTGATGAAGAAACCTAAAATTTAGTGATGGGGAACAAGAAAAATATTTAAAATGTTTACATCTATTATACCTTAATACAATGTTAATATGGTAAATCAATATACTATCGACCCTCATTATATAATTTTAATTATTACGAGTGTATATGAAATATGTGTCATTGGCTAATAGTCATTTAACTTATTTGCTTAGTGATAAAGAAACCTAAAATTTAGTGATGGAGAAGAATAAAAATATTGAAATTTTTTACAAATATTATACCATAATACATTGAGAATATGGTAAATAAATATACTATCGAGCCTCATTATATAATTTTAATTACTACAAGTGTATATAAAATATGTCATTAACTAATAGTCTTTTAACTTATTTGCTTAGTAAAGAAGAAACCTAAAATTTGGTGATGGAAAAGAAGAAATTTTTTGAATTTGTTTACATCTATTATACCATAATACAATGTGAATATGGTAAATAAATATACAATCGAGCCTTATTTTATAATTTTAATTCTTACCAATGTATATGAAATATGTGTTATTAACTAATAGTCTTTTAACTTATTAGCTTAGTGATGAAGAAACCTAAAAAATTTTGTGATGGAGAAAAAGAAAAATATTGAAATTGTTTACATCTATTTTACCATAATAAAATGTGAATATGGTAAATAAATATACTATCTAGACTCATTATATAATTTTAATTATTACAAGTGTATATGAAATATGCGTCATTAACTAATAGTCTTTTAAATTATTTGCTTAGTGATGAAGAAACCTAAAATTTGGTGATGGAGAAGAAGAAAAAAATTTAAATTGTTTACATCTATTTTACAATAATACAATGTAAATATGGTGAATAAATATAATATTGAGACTCATTATATAATTTTAATTATCACCAATGTATATGAAATATGTGTCATTAACTAATACTCTTTTAACTTATTTTCTTATTGATGAAGAAACCTAAAATTTGGTAATGGAGAAGAAGGAAATGTTTGAAATTGTTTACATCTATTCTACAATAACACAATGTCAATATGGTGAATAAATATACTATCGAGCCTCATTATATAATTTTAGTTATTATCAGTGTATATGAAATATGTGTCATTAACTAATAGTCTTTTAACTTATTTGCTTAGTGATGAAGAAACCTAGAATTTAGTGATGAAGAAGAAGAAAAATATTGAAATGATTTACATCTATTATACCATAACACAATGTGGATATGGTGAATAAATATACTATCGAGCCTCATTATATAATTTAATTATTACAAGTGTATATGAAATACGTGTCAATAATTAATAGTCTTTTAACTTATTTTCTTAGTGATGAAGAAACCTAAAATTTGGTGATGGAGAAGAAGAAAAATATTGAAATTATTTACATATATTATACCATAATACAATGTAAATATGGTTAATAAATATACTATCGAGTCTCATTATATAATTTTGATTATTATCAGTGTATATGAAATATGTGTCATTAACTAATAGTCTTTAACCTCATTTGCTTAGTGATGAAGAAACCTAAAATTTTGTGATGGGGAACAAGAAAAATATTTAAATTGTTTACATCTATTATACCTTAATACAATGTTAATATGGTAAATCAATATACTATCGAGCCTCATTATATAATTTTAATTATTATAAGTGTATATGAAATATGTGTCATTAATTAATAGTCTTTAACGACATTTTCTTAGTAATGAAAAAACCAAAAATTTGGTGATGGAGAAGAAGAAAAATATTGAAATTGTTTACATATATTATATCATAATACAATGTGAATATGGTAAATAAATATATTATCAAGCCTCATTATATAATTTTATTTTATTGCAAGTGTATATGAAATATGTGTCATTATGTAGTAGTTTCTTAATTTATTTGCTTAGTGATGAAGAAACCTAAAATTTGTTGATGGAGAAGAAAAAAAATGTTCAAATTATCTACATCTGTTATACCATAATACAATGTGAATATGGTGAATAAGTATACTATCAAGCCTCAACATATAATTTTAATTATTACAAGTGTATATGAAATATGTGTCATTAATTAATAGTATTTTAACTTACTTTCTTAGTGATGAAGAAACCTAAAATTTGGTGATGGAAAAGGAAAAAAAATATTGAAATTGTTTACATCTATTATACCATAATAAAATTTAGGGTGAATAAATATAATATCGAGTCTCACTGTATAATTTCAGTTATTACCAATGTATATGAAATATGCAT
The DNA here is from genome assembly GCA_948472305.1 of Vicia faba. Lineage (NCBI taxonomy): Eukaryota > Viridiplantae > Streptophyta > Magnoliopsida > Fabales > Fabaceae > Vicia > Vicia faba. Next base: position 27,508,141 of record OX451737.1, read on the forward strand.
CATTAACTAATAGTCTTTTAACTTATTTGCTTAGTGATGATGAAACTTAAAATTTGGTGATAGAGAAGAAGAAAAATATTGAAATTGTTTATATCTATTATACCATAATACAATGTGAATATGGTAAATAAATATATTATTGAGCCTCATTATATAATTTTAATTATTATAAGTGTATATGAAATATGTGTCACTAACGAATAGTCTTTTAACTTATTTGCTTAGTGATGAAGAAACCTATAATTTATTGATGGAGAAGAAAAATAATTAAATTGTTTACATCTATTATACCATAATACAATGTGAATATGTGGAATAAATATAATATCGAGTATCATTATTTAATTTTAATTATTACCAGTGTATATGAAATATGTGTCATTAACTAATAGGCTTTTAGCTTGTTTTTTTATTAATGAAGAAACCTAAAATTTGGTGATACAGAAGAAGAAATTTTTTGAAATTGTTTACATCTATTATACCATAATAAAATGTGAATATGGTGAATAAATATACTATCAAGTCTCATTATATAATTTTAATTATTACGAGTATATATGAAATATGTGTCATTAACTAATAGTCATTTAACTTATTTGCTTAGTGATAAAGAAACCTAAAATTTAGTGATGGAGAGGAATAAAAATATTGAAATTGTTTACATATGTTATACCATAATACATTGAGAATATGGTAAATAAATATACTATCAGGCCTCATTATATAATTTTAATTACTACAAGTGTATATAAAATATGTGTCATTAACTCATAGTCTTTTAACTTATTTGCTTAGTAAAGAAGAAACCTAAAATTTGGTGATGTAGAAGAAGAAATTTTTTGAAATTGTTTACATCTATTATACCATAATACAATGTGAATATGGTGAATAAATATACTAGCGAGCCTCATTATATAATTTTAATTATTACCAATGTATATGAAATATGTGTTATTAACTGATAGTCTTTTAACTTATTTGCTTAGTGATGAAGAAACCTAAAAAAATTTGTGATGGAGAAGAAGAAAAATATTGAAATTGTTTACATCTATTATACCATAATACAATATGAATATGGTAAGTAAATATACTATCTAGATTCATTATATAATTTTAATTATTATAAGTGTATATGAAATATGCGTCATTAACTAATAGTCTTTTAACTTATTTTCTCAGTGACGAAGAAACCTAAAATTTGGTGATGGAGAAGAAGAAAAATATTGAAATTGTTTACATATATTTTACCATAATACAATGTGAATATGGTGAATAAATATAATATTTAGACTCATTATATAATTTTAATTATTACCAGTGTATATGAAATATGTCTCATTAACTAATAGTCTTTTAACTTATTTTCTTATTCCTTTAAATGGTTAGTATGATATGCCATGTTATGATGTTATGATATCATGATTATGCTAAGAAAACACAAATATAGCAAGCACAAGCAAATCAAACAAATACCTTAGGTTTAAAGCTTGCATGGGTTTTAAGGTAAGTACTCTCTTGAAGTTTAGTTGGCTCAACCTGTCCTACCAATATTAACTGGGTTCTAAGAGATCTCAATATCACTGACCTTTCCCACAAGTTTCATTCCCATCGACAACTGACTTGCCACCAAACAAAACTCGGGGGTTAAATCTCAATGAGTGTAGTATAGAGTATCAACCGACTTCAAGCTACACCAAAGACGGCTGTCTCACTACTTCCTAATGCCCAAGTTGTTCAATTAAAGGTTCTAAGGTCAGTTGATGCTTCATGACACCATGCAGTGACCCCGTATTCTCCTTGACTACTCAAGGGCTACCGGTACCAACCAAATTGTCACATCAACGTAGCTATCGCTTTAACCGTGTCGGTATACCCCGCACAGTTTCCATGATCTATTGCTACTTACCTAAAAGGTGTCCTAGATCCGGGTGTAAGATCTATAGTAACCCAAACAAAAGCACTCAAAAGTAAAGCAAACAAAGCATACAAAATCATTTTTTGTACCCCTAAATTTTCCTTCCTATTTTCATATAAGAAATACTCTTAGAGCTTATCAATTGTTCAAGGTTGACCAAGAATTGACCAGACAATTCCCCTCCTAAGGCAATGAACCCCCAACTAGGGTTTCCATTTTCATCAAGATGGTTGAATTCCAATGGTCTCAAATGCTTTCCATGGTCCTAATATGTCTTCAAGATCATCCATGCCAAGTTTCATGCCTTGCTCAATAAGTTTGCTCAGTTAATTGCTCAAGTATTGGAAAATCAACTATATTAGGTCAAAAGTCAACTGTGACCCAAATACAGTCAAACTTCAAGATTTTTGGTGAACATCAACATTTTGAAATGATGTCCATCATTTGATCAAGGGTTGATCATTATTCCTCAAGAAATGCTCCTAATTTATCAAAAGTCAAAAATGGCAAATTAGGGTTTCTATAAGAAGAGTCAACCAATCTTTGACTAAGCATAACTTTCTCATACTTTATCAGAAATTTTCCAACCAAAGCTAATTTTTAAGAGAATCCAATTCCCTACAACTTCTATTCAGCCCCCAAGTTCAATAAATGCACCATTTGAAAGATACAAGTTCCTACATTACAGGTCATTTTTTGAAAGTCAACAAAAGCCACTTTTTCCAAGACCTTTTAAATCAAGATAACATCTTCAAATGAAAAATTTATCAAAAGAGGGATTGAAGTACACATCTTGGAATTTCCAAAAAGTACAAGATCATCATCATGAGATACAAATTGAGCAAGTTATGGCTTTCCCAAGTTGGGAAAATTTTGGAAATTTCAAGAATGGTGCATTGAGCAAATTTGAATTTTTGGGTCAATTTCCTAACTTTTTAAGATTCAAATATCTTCCTAAGGTCATAGAGGACCTCTAATACTATTTTTGCATGGCCTTGTATTTTATACCTATTTTATACATATTTATTTTAATTTATTTCAAGTAAATATAACATAAATTGTATAAAATATTTGGAAATGGGCTTAGGCATGTGGGCTAGTGTCTTGGCTTTCTTAGAGGCCCATATTTTCGTGCAAGATACATCCAAAGGAACCAGGTTCATTCAAGTGACCAAAGAGGCAAAGATATCACAAATATGGACATTTTTCAATGTGTTTTATCTTTGTCTCCAAGGCCATGAATGCATTGATTCTTTACCATTTTTGTTTACTCCTATCTTCCATCTATAAATACATAACATTACAAGTGAAAGGAAGCACGAAATTCCTCTCCAAAAAGCTCTACAGAAAGCCTAAAGAATTGTTGCACATTTTATTCAAAAATTCCAAAGTTGTTAAAACTGAATTTCAAATTGCAGGTGGCTTTGATCCAAAACAAAGGCTCGGACGTATTCCTGGAAGCCTCCTGGATCGTTCTGAACCATTCCCAAGTCCTAAAGCTGTCTGAAACGCGTTTCAACCACACCACAGTTTATGGTTTTACTTGATTTTGATTTCCTTGATTCATACGATATAAACACATTTTAATCATGCATTATTAACCACTCTTATGTTTGCAAGCTTTCTGTATGGTTAGATTTGAGTTTTAACGCATGAATCGAAGGTCACCATATGCAGATGCACCATGAGCCATCAAAGGCGCTCTCCACTGAATCCCATAACCAATTCTGATTTGGGTCAAAACATTTTGATAACAACACCCCCCTATTTTTCAAGCCTGGCCCATTTCTTTTGCTTATTTCTTTATTTCTTTTATTTTATTAATTGCAAAATGTTTTTTTCACTTAATAATAATATCACATAGAAATTTAGGATTTTGTTTTTTTTAATAATTAATTTTGAATACAATTAATTAATTAAACTTTAACTTTTTTGTAATTAAAATGAAATAGAATTAGGATTAATTTTATTTATGTCATTTCTTTTTCATTATATAAAACAAAAATATCATAAATAATAGAAGTAGTCTCATTAGAATTAATTTTTAATCAACAATTTTTTTTTCTTTTTTTAATTAATTAGGATTTTATTTAGTTTTTTAGTTGATTTAGTTTAATTATTTTCTTAAAATGAACAAAACAAAAATATTTTTTTTACTTATACTTTTTAGTTTGTTAGACGTTTCTTTCAATTTTCGCGCGGGTTTATCTTATTCTCGCATCTTTTATAATATTGTACCTGCCGATGGGATGTAATAGATTAAAATAGGACTTTACTACTTATCTTTTTTTTCTTTCCCTCATTTGGACATGTAAGTGCCCCCTCCCCAAAAACATTGTAATAGTGTAGATTTAAATTCCTGCACTTTAAATTTCTGCTAAATATTAATTGCTAGTAAATTAGGCGTGCATGACAAGATAAGTCAATTAATCCTTAGATCACTAACATAAGATAAATATCTGAAAATTGAACACATTCCTCACACAAGAACCCTTAGGGTATACCTCACTTGGTTGCCTCGGAAAATAATGGTCATGTCCCTCGAGTGTAGGGATATCTTAGCAAAGACCCTCGGTATAAAAGTCATCATAAAAGATCATGGTCCGTAAACGTCCCTCAAGTTGCCTACAAGAAAATGATTTTGTCCCTCAATGTTGCCTATATGATAACAGTCCATTCGAAATGCTAAGGTATCCTTACATAATGCCTTCAATGACCATAAGCGTCCCTTTCGATGGTCCATCAACATCCAACGATAGGGCTACCTACTCACTAATAGTAGATAGCATTGTCTAAAGGAAAGGAGGAAAAGAATATCCTTTTTTGAGTAGGTAGATCATTGTTAGGTACTTGCTCAAGAACAACTTTTTCACACGTACACACTTTCAAAAACTACTTTCAAAAAACGTTTTATCACACTCTTGAGGACGGATACAAGAGTTACCATAAAGCAAACAAAAACTTTCAAAACACACAAACACACAAACAGTTTTCAAAATGAACAAGTACCTAAGAGCCCGTGGAAAACCACAGATGGAAAGAGTGCTAACACCTTCCCTTTCCATAATCTACCCCATTACTCAGAAACTCTCGAAAAAGGTCTTTTTCTGTTCTTTTCACCCTTTCCTTTGTTGGATAAAAGAAAAGTCGGTGATGACTCTTGCTTACCACGACATTTGCAAACAAAAAAACAGAAAACCAGTATTAAACAGTCGGTTCTTCCACCGTATCACAGAACTGGAGACTCTGCTGGAGAGATATTATAAAAGTGGGGTTTACCTTATGGTCTAGATCATTTCTAAATTATTTTCTTTAATTTTAAGGGATTGTTTGGGTTACTATAGATCCTACACCCGGATCTGGGGAAACCTGTTATGTAAGTAGCAATAGATCGTGGAAAGTATGCGGGGTACACTGACACGGTTGAAGTGATGGCTATGTTGATGCGACACTTTAGTTGGTACCAGTAGCCCTTGAGTTAATCAAGGAGAATACGAGGCCGTTGCGTGGTGTCATAAAGCGTCAACTGACCTTAGAACCTTTAAATGAATAACTTGGCCATTAGGACGTAGCGATAAGACCGTCTTTGGTGTATTATCAAAGTAGGAAGATACTCGATCCTACACTCATTGAGACTTGACTCCTGAGTTTTATTTTGTTGCGATTCAGTCGCCTTTCAAACGAAGCTTGTGGGAAAGGTCAGTGATATGGAGATTCCTTAGAACCCTGTTACTATTTATAAGATAGGTTGAACCAATCCAACTTCAAGAGGCTACTACCTTAAAACCCATGAAAGCCTTAAACCTAAGGTCTCTTGTGTGATTTACTTGTGCTTGCTATATCTGTGATTTCTTAGCATAATCATGACATCATAACATCATAACATCATGTCACAACATTTCCTTAACCATTTCAAGGATCTCAAGGGTTTGTGATGCAGGTTTTGATAAACCAAACGTCTAGAAAGAGGAAAGGGGGTTTATTTTCCTCTAGCCAATGCCGTCAAAAGACCAAAACAGGACAACTTGAGTCAGGGGATATGACCCACTTGATATGGTGAGCTTGACTCTTGTAGAAGTACACTCAATAATACGAAGTTCTTAAATCAAGGCTGCAGTCAACTCCTAACATCTCTTTGTGTTTACCCCATGAGATCCTTGAAAATATTTCATACTGTGATACGTTAGGAGAACTTACTTGAAGGTTTTGTGTTTGATCGCAAATGTTGCGGTTAGCAAGAGTCGCCACCAATTTTTATTTTATCCAAAAGGAAAGGTGAAAAATCACGGGAAAAACCTTTGAGATTATTTCTTGTGTTCGGGGGGTAGATTATGAAAAGGGAAGGTATTAGCACCCTTTTCATCCATGGTTTTCCATGGGCTCTTAATTACTTTCTAGATCACTTGCTTTTTGTTTGAAATTATGCTTCGTGTGATTTTTGAAAGTATTTTGAAAAGATGCCATTGTTTAGGCAAACTTTGTAATGATTCTCGTTCGTAAGAATATATACAAAGATGTTTATATTTTGAAAACGTTCTCAAGTTTTGAAAGATGTTTTGAAAGTGTAGGTGTTTGTTTTGAAAATATCAAGGATGTTTTGTTTGAAATTGAGCAAGTAATTAGGAGCATTCTACCTACTCAAAAGTCTTTCATGTTCATTTCCTTTTTCCTTTGACATTGTTATCTTACCATTGATTTGGTAAGTAACCCTATCTTTAGATGTAAGCGGGACGAGCGTGGGTCATTGTATAACCATGATTAGCAATGTTGCAAGGTATCTTAGCATTCTCTTTTAGGGACCAAGATCATTTGAAAGGCAACATAGATAGCGTCATCGAGGGACTATGATCTTATATTTGCTTGTTTTTGCTAAGATACCTCACATGCGTAATATGGCCATTTTGTAAAGGCAACCAAGTGGATTTACCCTAGGGGGTGCTTGTGTGCAAGTGTATTTCTTTCACGCTTGATTTTGTCTTTGATTAGGGTTTTCTAAGCATTGGTTTTAGTCTTTCCATACAAACCCTAATTACTAGCATTTGTATATAAAGCAATAAATTGCAGAATTTAAAGTTACTACACTATTACAATACTTGTGGGAGGGCGGAATACAAAGTATAAATGGGGATTGCAAGAATTTAAAGCCTAATTATTTATTACAACCATATTGAATTGGTACAAGAATTGAAATAAATGACGTACAAAATGAATAAATGTATAAGAATGCAAATGCGAAGAAAATGGATATTCTTGGATTTTTTAGGAAAGGGGATTTTTTTTAACCTAATTAATTAAAGGGAAATATAATTAATTAAAATAGTAAAAAGTAAAACCTAAATTTACTATGAAAAGATTTTAAATAAAACCCTAAATCTATTAATTGATTAAAAAGAAATTAAGAATATAAGAAAAGTATTTTTGGTATTTTTGTCTTGAAAATAAATTATAGTATTATAAAATATTTTTGGTCTTTTTAAATATTAAAATAATATATTTTAATTGGTGTAAAAGAAAATAACTAAAACCTATTTTTTAATTAAATTTACAAAGATAATTAGTAAAATAAATAAGGTATTGATTAAATAAAATAATTTTTGTGTGAGAAAAATAAATAAACTATGTCAAAATGTAAATCTATTATTTTTGTATTTTTTATGATTTTTTTAGTATTAGAAAAATAATTAAGAAAATAAATAAAATGAAAATAAGAAAAGAAAATAAAAATTGGGCCAGGGGTGTGAACAACCTGCAAGGGGGTTAACAGCAAGAAAAAAACATAAGGCCCAAACGGAGGCCCAGCGCTTGCCAAAAAAGAGTCAAAAAATGCAAAAAATATGAAAAAATCAAAAGTGTACCACTGGGGCTCGAACCCAGGTCCCTCAGGTTACAGGCGCGCGCTTCTACCACTGGGGTGGCTATACATCCGTTTATATAAATCAAACAATAAATACATAAGGCAAACACGTTCCTGAGGCCAACTTCATCTTCAACCTCACGCCCAGCCAGAAGCTCGGTAACTCAATCAATCCTCAACAAAAATGAAAACTGTAAACATGAAACTTGTAGCAAATTTTCTCATGATTTCAGAAATGTAAAGCATTAAAACTATAGATCAAAGATAAGCATGAATTTAAGTGGCCCTAATCTGAACCCTAAAAATCTCAGAAACTTCAATCTTAAAATTCTCTAAGCTCAACTAAAATTAATGGAAACTATGAACATGGTTAGCTTTAGGGAAATGATATCTACATGTTTCATTCACAAATAAATCATTGATGATGCCTGTATGAAAAGTTCCAATGTTAGAAAACTTACCTTGCAAGAGAGTATTGGGTTTGGAGTTTGAGCAGCTTTCAGGGAGTTCCAATGATTGGATTAGCTTCCTCAAGTTCCCAGGAAGCTAAAGGGATGCTTAGCTTGAGCTGAAAGTACCTGAGGAGTTCTGGAGAAGTCCAAGTGCAAAGATCTATTTTTGAAAATGGTGGATGATGATGGAGGTGTTACGGTGGTGCTGCAAGTGTTGGGATTGTTTATGTATGTTGTTTAGAAACTTTTGAAATCAAAAGGCCAAGAAACACACGAGTAGATTTGAAGATTGGCTTCAAAACTCAGAAATGACAAGTTTTGAAGTGTTTTTGGTGATTCTGAGTTCTAGGTGTTTTCAGGGCTTAAGCATGCGTGTATTTTTTGGCAAATGGTTTGTCTATGTATAAGAAAAAGGTCTTGAGTGCATTGGCAAGTCAGAAGTACAAGTCACAAGCTATTTGCTATGTTACTTGATTTTCAAGAAAAGAGGGAAACCAAGTTTCAATGTGTAGTACAAGCATAGGATGGGTGATTGTAAGTGTCTAACAAGTTTCTTATGGGTTATGGGACTTGTATAATCAGAAGAGAACAAGTGCAAGGCTCAAGAACAAGTTTTGTGTAAAAACGCACTTTATCAAAATGGCAATGTACACTTTCTTCCCAAAATGGACATAAAGCATGGCCTAGCATTGAATGCTTGAAATGAGACCTCTAAGAACTATGAAAGCAATTAATTATGGAGTGAATAATAAGTTTGAGGCCTTAAAAGTAGATTTTATGCATCATAACTTTGAATTTGAATTTTGTTCATCATAAAATGCCTTGTAATTCAAGTGATAAAACCCTAACTTCATCTCTTTGATTCTACCTACTCAAGAATGATCTCAAGGAGTTCTTGGACATTTTGGAAAGCTTGTAATATGATATACAACATATATTTGAATTGATTTTGAAGATTACCCTTGGAACTATTTGAAAAAGTGCCATGAAGTTGGGTCAAAATCCTTACCAAATTAGGGCAAAATTTTCACTAAGTGTTTTGTTTCATGACCATGTATTCTTAAAATTATAACTTGAGATCCAAGAACTTTTGGAAGAAGTTGTGTAAAGAAAAGTTATAGATTTAATGGAGATCTATAACTTTCATGTTGTAAGTTTCTTCTGAATCATCCTGCATCATGGTGAAAATTTTGCTCAAAGTTGTGAAAAAATAAGAAATTTTCAACACTTAGAAAAATTTCGAAGTTTAGAAATTTTCACTTTTCAAAATGAAATCTTGAATTTTGGATTTCCTGATGAATAAGTTTCATATTTTGACACGTTTTGATGAATTGTGATCTTTCACATTTGAATTTGACCAAAAAGTCAAAGTTTGACTTTTCAGTATACAGTTGACTTTTGATCAGTTGACTGAAAATTCACCTATCAATCCATTGAACTTGAGCATTGTTTTGAGCCATGTCATTAGGTAAAAATGATGCAATTGGACTCTTGAGATCATACCTTTAACCAATTGATCATTTGCTAGGTCAAAAATCAGAAATTGCCCTTTCCCAGTCAAAACCCTAATTTTGACCATTTTGCCCTTTTGAAGGTTTGATCAAATTTCTTGAGGAATTATGGTCCAAACTTGATCCAATTATACATATGAGTTTAAAATGTTGTTGTTGATAAAAAATTATGAATTTTGATTGTAAATTGGCCATAGTTGACTTTTTCCCCAATACAACTAATTTTTAGGTCAATTGCTCAATTGATTGAGCAAAAGTGTGATCCAAAGCTTGAAACTTGACATGAGTGATCCATAATGATCCATGAAAGTCATATGGGCCATTGGAAGTTCAAAAATCCTTGTGAAAACTCAAACTCTAATTTTGGCCATCAGTGCTTGAGGAGGTGTCTTGAGCTGATCAAACCCTAATGAAGTCTTGAGCCCAAAGGAGATCTTGTGAGCAAATCCTTGATAATGAGAGGGAAAATTTTTGGGTACAACAGCTGCCCATGTTCAATCTTCTTAAGCCTGAAGAGTTAGATTGGCGAGTTTTGCCATTCGTGAACAGAAGGTGGAAGATGATTGGACATTAGAGTGCCCTGAAATTTGCACTCGGTGATGTGATGGTTGAGGGAATGGGCTTAAAGACGCCATTTGGAGAGATGATGGAAAGTTGTTGAAGATGGGATTATAGATGCCATCGAAAAATGATTGTTGAACTGAATATGAAAGAGAATCTGAATGAGTATCAGGATGGCGTCCGTATCTGGAGCGTATCTGAATTGTATCTGAATTGTATCTGAAAGTTGAATCTGAATGAGTATCAAAATGGCGTCCGTGTATGGAGTGTATCTGAGATGTATCTGAGAAGCTGAATCTGAATGAGTACCAGGATAGCATCCATGTCTGGAGCGTATCTGAACTGTATCTGAAAGTTGAGTTCGAATGAGTACTATAATGGCATTTGTGTCTGGAGCGTATCTGAATTGTATCTGAGAAGGAATCTGAATGAGTATCATAATGGCATCCGTGTCTGGAGCGTATCTGAACTGTATCTGAGAAGGAATCTGAATGAGTATCAGAATGGCGTCTGTGTTTGGAGCGTATCTGAACTATATCTGAGAAGCTGAATCTGAATGAGTATCAGGATGGCATCTGTGTATGGAGTGTATCTGAACTGTATCTGAAAGCTGAGTTCGAATGAGTACCAGAATGGCATTTGTGTCTGGAGCATATCTGAACTGTATCTGAGAAGGAATCTGAATGAGTATCAAAATGGCATCCGTGTCTGGAGTGTATCTGAACTGTATCTGAGAAGGAATCTGAATGAGTATCAGAATGGCGTTCATGTCTGGAGCGTATCTGAACTGTATCTGAGAAGCTGAATCTGAATGAGTATCAGGATGGCATCCGTGTCTGGAGCGTATTTGAACTGTATCTTAGAAGGAATCTGAATGAGTATCAGAATGGAATTCGTGTCTGGAGTGTATCTGAACTGTATCGAGAACCTTTGAATATTGTTAATGGTAGTTGTTGATTAACCTTATCCTAAAAAGGGTAAAATGTTAGTTAATATGCAATGTCATGTTGTATGAAATGCAAGGTATAATGCATTCGTGTTATTAATGTTCATGATATATGGATGCAATGTATGTGTATGTGAGTTAATCTGCTGCACTGCTTGCTTGAATTAGGGAAAATGAATCCTTGTCTGTTGCTGAGGATATGGGGTGTAGATCTTCATGTTGGGAAGTTGAAGTGTTGACAAATTTTCACTTAGAGAAATAAGCTTTGTTGTAAGGGAAATGTCATGTACTGCTTGTAAAATCCTGTTGAGGAATCCTGAGAAATTTGCTGACTTCTACTGGGGAGTGATAACTGGAAGCTTTGTTCCGTTGGGGATTAAATTGCACACTGCGGGGGAATTTTACGGAGATAACTTAAGAAATTTCTCTATCTCTTAAAGCCATCAGTGGTTGTCTTTTATTTTGATCATTTGTAAACAGTAATTATGTTCAAATTCATATGTTCTAAAATAAATCATTGGACGTTTTTGTAAACAAAACACAAGAGTAAAGAAAAACAAATAGTTTTGCACTTTCAAAGGGATATCTTTGTATTGACTTTGAGTAAGCATTTTTGTACAATGAGACAAACATTCTAGTAAGAGAATGCTGTCGTGAAAAATTAAAATTTGATACAAAGAAAAGATAGTTATTATGAAACAATCCCATGGGGTTCTCATTCTGCTATAGCCTTCGCGTCTCTGAGCATCTTATCTATTTGTTGCCTTGTCCGAAGCTGATTGGATTGATCAGAATTGTTGAGTTTGTTAGTTGAAGCCAAAGGTTGTCTGTAAGGTGATCCAATGGGACACAGTCATACGCTTTAATTCCCTAACTTTTTCCTGGACCGCCCTTTCGGGTTTTCAGTCCACCGAGATACCCTTTTTTGCCCAAGCCGCCCTTTCGGGTTTTCAGCTTGTCGGGTGTACATATTTTTTTGTTTTATCCCTAATTTGTGCCTGAACCTCTTTAGTTCGTCGGGATGCCCTTGTTTTTCCTAGGTGTGTCAACCTAGTGGGTCTCTTATGCGTAGTATCTTTTGACTATGTCTGCGTTCACAGGGTACGGCAGGTCGTCGCCATCCATGGTGGTCAAGATCATTGCTCCACCAGAGAATATGCTTTTGATTACAAATGGTCTTTCGTATGTAGGAGTCCATTTTCCCCTGGGATTACCTTGCGGTAGTATGATACGTTTGATTACCAGATCCCCGACTTGATACACTTGGCGTCTGACCTTTTTGTTGAAAGCCTTGATCATCCGTTTTTGATACATTTGACCATGACAGATAGCAGTAAGCCTTTTCTCATCAATCAAGTTTAGTTGATCAAGTCGAGTCTGGATCCAGTCGTCTTCATTCAGCCCTGCATCCTTCATAATTCTCAGAGAGGGGATCTGGACCTCAATAAGCAAGACATCCTCCATGTCGTATACTAGAGAGTAGGGTGTTTCCCCAATTGATGTGCGCGTTGTGGTATGATACCCGTGGAGAGCGAATGGTAGCATCTCATGCAGTCTTTGTATGTGACTTTCATTTTCTATATGATCTTTTTGATGTTCTTATTTGTGGCTTCGACAACACCATTCATCTTTGGCTGGTAAGGGGAAGAATTGTGATGCTGGATCTTGAATTGCTCGCACAGGGTGGTGATCATAGTATTGTTTAGATTTGTACCATTGTCTGTGATGATCCTCTTCGGGATACCGTAACGGTAGATGAGATTTTGCTTGATGAACTGGGTGACAACATTCTTGGTCACAGAAGCAAAAGAGGATGCCTCAACCCACTTTTTAAAATAGTCAATGGCCACTAAGATGAAGTGATGTCCATTGGAGGTTGTTGGCTTGATTTCCCCAATCATATCTATGCCCCACATAGCAAAGGGCCAAGGAGCCGTCAATACATTCAGAGGAACTAGAGGTACATGCACCTTATCAGTATAGATCTGACACTTGTGGCAGGTTCGAGAGTGTTGATAGCAATCTACTTCCATGGTGACCAGTAATATCCTGCCCATAGGATCTTTTTTGCCATCGTATGCCCACTGGAATGGGTGCCAAAAGTGACTTCATGTAACTCAGCCATGATATTTTCCGCTTCTACCTTGTCTACGCATCGAAGTAACAGAGTCATGGTTGCGTTTGTAGAGAATGCCATTACTAAGGAAGAACTTAGCGGAGAATCTCCTTAAGAACTTCTTATCATTGACTGAAGCTCCTTCTGGATATTCTTGAGCCTCGAGATACCTCTTGACTTTGTGAAACCAAGGCTGGTCCACTACTTCTTCAGTATTAATCTTGTGACAGTGAGCTGGTTCATCCATTCGTTCAATGGTGATCTGGGGAGCCTCGTTATTCCATTTAATTTTAAACATAGATGACATTGTGGCTAGTGCGTCCGCTAGCTGATTTTCTTCTCGCGGGAAATGCTCGAAGGTAATCTTCTCAAAATGTGGAATCAATGTCAACATATGTTCTTTGTAAGGGATAATGTTACAGTGTTCGGTGTCTCATTCCCCTTTGATCTGGCTTATGACCAAAGCTGAATCTTTGAATACATTTAAAGATTTGATCCCCAAATCTAAGGCAGCTTTGAGACCAAAGATGCACGCTTCGTATTCTGCCATGTTGTTTGTACAATTGAAGCAGAGTCTTGCAGTAAAGGGAGTATGACACCCTTCAAGAGATATGAGTACAGCACCAATACCATTGTCGAGTGCGTTGGATTCCCCATCAAAAACCAGGGTCCATCGGGATCCTTGTTCAGGTCCGTCACATGGTCTGAATTCTTCATAGTTGTTTACCATCATGATATCCTCATCTGGGAATTCGAACTTCATGGATTGGTAGTATTCCACAGCTTGGTGAGCAAGATGATCATCTAGTACATGTCCCTTTATCGCTTTCTAGGTAGTATATTGTATGTCATATTCTGTTAGGATCATCTGCCATCTCGTTATTCTCCCAGAAAGGGCAGGTTTCTCGAATATGTATTTTATTGGATCCATTTTAGATATAAATAAGGTAGTATGGATCAGCATATACTGTCTTAGCCGGAGAGAAGCCCATGCCAGAGCGCAGAAATTTTTCTCGAGTGGTGAATATCTGGTTTCACAGTCGATAAACTTTTTGCTCAGGTAATAAATAGCATGCTCTTTTCGGCCAGACTCGTCATGCTGCCCCAGCACACACCCCATTAAATTTTATAAAACAGTTAGATACAAGATTAATGGTCTTCCCTCGACTGGTGGCATCAAAACAGGAGGCTCTTGTAGGTACTCTTTGATATTTTCGAAAGTAGTTTGGCACTCATCATTCTATTTGACTACTTGATCTTTCTTCATTAATTTCAAGATTGGTTCACAAGTAGCTGTTAGGTGAGAAATGAATCTGGCTATGTATTTTAAACGTCCCAAGAATCCTCTGACTTCCTTCTCGGTACGATGAGCAGGCATCTCTTGTATCGCTTTCACCTTGGCATGATCCACCTCGATACCTTTATTGTTGATAACAAAGCCTAGGATTTTACCAGACCTTACCCCAAACGTGCATTTATTTGGGTTCAACCTCAGCTTGTATTTCTTTAGCCTCTCAAATAGTTTTTGTAAATGATCAAGATGCTCTTCTTCTGTTTGAGATATAGCTATCATGTCGTCCATATAGACCTCTATTTCGTGATGTATCATGTCGTGAAACAGAGCTACCATGGCACGCTGATAGGTTTCCCCAGCATTCTTCAGCCCGGATGGCATAACCTTGTAGAAGAATATGCCCCATTGTGTGACAAAGGTTGTTTTCTCCATATCCTCAGGCGCCATTTTAATTTGGTTCTAGCCTGAGAAACCGTCCATGAAGGAAAACACTTTTTGATGTGCCGTATTTTCAACTAGAATATCAATTTGGGGAAGTGGGAAATCATCCTTATGGCTTTCCCTATTCAAATCTCTATAGTCCACGCACATTCTTATCTTGCCGTGCTTTTTGGGCACGGGAACAACATTGGCAACCTATTGCGGATAGGAGGTGACAACTAAGAATCCGACGTTGAATTGTTTCATGACTTCTGCTTTGATATTCTCTGACATGTCTGGTCGCATGCCACTGACCTTTTGTTTTACCAAAGGACAGTCCTCTTTTATAGGTAGACGATGTACTATGATATCTCCATCAAGTCCTGGCATGACTTCATACGACCAGGCAAAGATCTCAACATAATCGTGCAACAACTGAATCAGACGCTCTTTGACACTGGGTTCTAGATTGGCACCCACCTTGACTTCTCTTTTGTCTTCTTCGGTACCTAGGTTGATTGTGTCCACTGGTTCTTCGTGGGGCTGAATGGTCCTCTCTTCTTGTTGTAGTAATCTGGCGAGTCCCCTGGTACTTCACAATCTTCCTCACCTTCATCTCCGACTTGGTAGATTAGATTTTTAGAGTCACAGAAGGCCAAAGAAGAACCGTCACCCATGGGATCCCGAATGGATGTAGACCTGTATTGTGAGTGTGAGTGTGTGTAAGAGTATAACTATCTTTGAAAGAAATGAGAATGTAAAAATAAAAACAATGAGCACAAAGTTTGTATGCAAAAAATGTCCATGATTCATTGATGTCATATGGAAATGAGATAATAACCCTTACAAATGGACCATTGTGCCTCGGGTAAGACACAAGGTTTTAAGAGTCTGAGTTGTTTTAATATTACAGATCCGACAAAATGTAAAGACAAATTACTGTGGGATAAATGTGATCGGGACAAAATCTCTAGCCTCCCACTTGCTGAGCCCTCCACTGACAGTTGGGAAAATCCAATCCTCCAGGTTATAGCTGTCTTCATCATCCTCCATGGCGCTTACTTGATGGTTGCTGATCTTCAAGGGTGGTCCTCCGACACGAGCGCGGCATACAACCTTCTGGGTACCTGAAGTGAAACCCAGACCAAATTTGTCAGATTTGTATGGGATATCTGGGAGTTGTCCCCAAATAGTGCACCCACCTTCTTCTATCACTGTCTTGGCATCCTTTAAAGACGACATCTTGAGCGGAGGCCTTGTAATCTTGGGGACTTGAGACACAATCTTGGTCACTGCCACATCTTGCGGGACTTCTTCAAAGTGCTAGAATTGAGTTTCAATAAATTCACCATCTAGTTCCACATATCTGAAGGAATTTAGATGGTTGACCATATATTCTTCTTCTCCATGAACGGTGATAATTTTCCCCTGAATTGGATATTTCTGCATTTTATGCAACGTAGAAGTAACAGCACCAGCATTGTGAATCCATGGTCGGCCTAACAAGTAGGAATATGAAGGGCGAATATCCATTACATAAAAATTTATATCAAATGTTTGGGTTCCAACTTTTATGGGGATGTCCACTTCCTCATGTACCATCCTTTTTGAGTCGTCAAAGGCTCTCACTAATATGTTGCTTGGTTTCAATGTCAATCCCTCACAGTCAAGCCTATCAAGAGTCTTTTTAGGCAACACATTCAGAGACAAACCGGTGTCCACCAACAAATGAGCCAAGGTCGTGCCCCTGCATTTGACTGAGACATGTAATGCCTCGTTATGCTTCCTCCCTCTTGGCGTTAAATCAGCATCTGAAAAACCTAAGCCATTATCTACAGTCAAGCTGGCTATGCAGTCTTGGAACTGATCGGCAGATGTTTCTTGGGGTACGTGAGCAGTTTTAAGGAATTTTACCAAGGCCTTTGCATGAGCCTCGGAACATAGTAATAAAGCCAGCATGGAAATTTTTGATGGAGTTTGCCCCAGTTGCTCGACTACATTGTAGTCGCTTCTTTTTATGATCTTTAGAATTTCCTCCATCTCTTTCCGGGAGGTCTCAGGGATAGCTACTGATTGTGCCTTCGTTTGGACAAGCTCGACCAGAATACCTTTACCTCGAGTCTCGGTTGACTCGGCATCAAGAATGTCAGTAGGGGTGATAACAGGGATTGTAACAGCTTTGTCAACAGGAGTATAAGCAGAGATGATTGTAGGACTGGGAATAACCTTTGGAGGAGTAACAACAGCAGAAATGGTTACGGGTCCAAAAATAGCTTTTAGAGGAGCAATTTATAGAGAGAAAACCCTTCCGCTTTGGGTTATCTTACTAGTCCCTGCGATATTACTGATATTAGAGTCAACTTTCTCAAAACTTGAATCTTCAGCAGCTGGCCAATCTTGCTTGATACCGTGGTAGTAGACATCCCCTTCATGATTCCATGGGACGGTTTTGTCTGACGAATACGGGATTGGTATAAGCATTGTAATTATCAAAGGAGCTACTTTGAGAACTGATGTAATTCTAACGGGTCTTTTAGTGGAGACCCTAGAAGAATTGTCGGAAATGGTCACGATGGAAACATCATTATAAGAAACAGTTGGAATTGAAGTCTTTTCGAACAAAATTTCCTTGTTATCTATTAGGCATTGAACGCTTGCTTTTAACAAAGGACAGTTGGTTGGTGAGGACAAACAGAAATGACAGCTTTCATCAACGCCTGGGAATACACTAGGAATCAACAAGTTCTTTTTGATAGTCAGGAGTGGGGTCACAAGTTCATCAACTGAAGTAACCAACATATCCTCATCCATGGAGTTGGCATTATGGTTGTGTTTAGGCATAGGGGCAGTGATGACATTGGGAATTTCTGGTGCATCGAATTCAATCTCTTTGGCTTCGAGAAGGTCTTGTACTTTGTTCTTCAGAGCCCAACAGTTGTTAGTGTCGTGGCCGGGACTCTCATAATGGTATGCACATCGGGCATTAGGATGATAGTAAGGAGAGGTTGTATTAGGATTCTTTGGAGCTTCTTTCAAAGTCACTAAATTGGACCTTAACAAATTTGGCAATACTTGGGATAGTGTCATATTAGTTCGGGTGAATTGTCTGAATGGTCTTTCCATTCTCGGCTGGTTTCTTCTTTGCTGAGCAGGCACTGGTTTAGGAATCATGACAGCCCTCACCATTGGACTGCGTTTAGCCCTATCTTGATTTCTCTGAGGATATACAGCAACCACTTCTTTCTTTATAATGAATGGTTTCCTTACAGCAGCAGATGATGTATCTTTTTTAATCTTCCTGTTCTTTATCCCAGCCTCCACTTTTTCTCTGGTCAATATCAATTCAGTAAAACCTGTCGATGAACTCCCAATTAAGTGTTTAAAGAAGGGACCAGACAAGGTGCCCAAAAACATGTCTACCAACTCTCTTTCAGATAGAGGAGGCTGGATTCTTTCTGCTAAGTCCCTCCATTTTTGCGCGTAGTCTTTGAAGCCCTCACTTGAAACCATGGTCATACTATGGAGTTGAGTACAGGTGGGCGCAAGATCAGAGTTGTATTGGTATTGTTTGTAAAAGGCGGCAGCCAGATCTTCCCAGTTATGAACATTGACTCTTTCTAAATGATAAAACCAATCAAGTTGAGTTCCAGACAGACTGTCTTGGAAGAAGTGTACCCATAAACCCTTATCAGCGGTATGGGGCTGGATTTTCCTCACATAGGACCAGAGATGAATTTTGGGACATGAAACTCCGTCATATTTGGCGAACACAGGTGCTTTGAAATTTGGAGGGATGACAACCCCCGATACTAACCCCAAGTCCTCAAAGTCCAATCCAGGAACTTTTTGGATTTCCATTGCACTTAACCGTTCTTCTAGATGCTTATACTTATCGTCGGCTGGAGGATATTGTTCTTCATAATAGTCTTCTTCTTCCTCTTCCTCTTCTGACTCAGGATGGACAACTGTTTCCTTGCCTTTCCCATCTTGATTATCTTTCTCACCAGATGACGTTGCAAAGTCTAAGGTCCTTCTTGTCTGCCCTTGGAATCTTCTTCCCATGTTTAGAACTCCGGTTATTTTCTTTGTCTTCTTCTTTTTCTCTTCAACCAGCAAGGTCTTCAACTCTTCTTGTCCTTTGGCTAGAGTTAAGAACATATGCTGAAACTGTGCATTCTGAGCTTAGAGGTCCTTCATCGTTTGCTCGAGATCCATCTTAGTGAAATAAATAGTAGAAAGATGAGGATACTTGTTGCAAGAAACCTGCTTATGTTATGATGAATGGTAAATGCATATGCAATGATTCAAGGATTTTAAAGATTCAAATTTGTTTTAGACAAAAAAGGAAACACACGTTATATTAATAAATTAAAGCTTGAGTACGTCAATGCCTTTTTGGGAAAAAATAACAAAAAACTCTAAGATGAAAAGGTAGTACGCATCCTCTTTGGTGCGATGTAGGCATTCAGGTTCCGCTCCTCCTGAAGTAGCCTAGTGAGTTCCAAAACCTTCTTCTCTCTAGCGTAGAATTGGGCTTCAAAAGTGTCTCGCTCCCCTTTGAACTGTATCCAATCTCTTCGTAAGTCTTCAAGAGAGGTGGGTATGTCAGGATGTAGGATAGTGTATGGAACATCTCCTTCCATAACAGGCTCCAAGATTACCGGGAGAATGGAGGGATAAGGCATCATAAGACTCTGAGCACGAGTTCGTACCCATTTGAGATAAGGCTCAAGAGGGATGGAATTATTATGCCCTAATGTCTTGCTATCTACCTTGTTCAACATCCTTCAAGCTCGAATAAATCTCTGGCGAAGACCTTGATCGTCGTTCTTGTAGTCAAATACCAAACCTTGAATGAGCATCTCATGTGGGCCATCCCTTCGGGCATAACCAAATTGTCTTAAGGCTAAGCAGGGGTTGTAGGTGATACCTCCCCTAATGCCAAGTAAAGGGACATTAGGGAATTCTCCACAACGGTCGACAATAGTAACAATCTCTATGGATCGGAAACACCAATGAATGTCTGAATGTTTGAGCGTCATCAACCTTTGTGACCACCTTGAACCTTGCTTGTTCTTTAATACAAATTGGGGAAGATGCAAAGTAAACCATCTTGACAAGAGAGGGGTGAAACACATAAGGACACCTCTTTTCCTTATAGTGCGAGTGTGAAAAGAGTGTAGGATATCCCCTAGAAAAGTAGGCACCGGTTTGCGGGATATGAAGATTTTGACGGCATTCACATCTATGAGTTGGTCAGGATTTGGAAATAACCCATCCCATAGATAAGGAGAGCCACAATTTCCTCAAAGGCTTGCAAATCCAAAGAGTTCCAACAGTTTTGGGCTTTCTCAAACGAGAACTTTTCTAGGAAACATTTGACACCACTCCTTGTTTCCCAATTAGTTGCGATATCAGATGATTGCAAGTGTAGAGCTTGAGCAATCTCTTCTAGCTTTGGGTCTCTTTCCGTACCGTTGAAAGGTAGTTGATTGAGAATGGGAATCATCAAGAGTTAGGAGAATTCTTCTAAAGTTGGCACAAGTTGATAATCGGAAATGTGAAGCAATGGTGTAAGGGATTAAAGAACTGAAAGAGCACCTTCATCATGTCCTCATCAGTGTTAGAGGTGACCAAGTTGAGTAGGAGACCATGTCTCTCGGTGAATGGAGAATTTTCTGGAATCCTTGAAGCTAGCTCTTTAAGTTGTGGAGGGATCCTTACGAGATTGACTTGAATAGTTTTCCTGCGATTAGAGTCCATGTCCTACAAAACAGAAACAAAGATAAATCCCAAAAATCCTTGAAATGGTTAGTGAATGAGTATGATGTTATGATGTCCATGATGTTATGTACAAGTATGTATATACAAACAAAGCAAACAAGTCCTTAGGTTTAGGCTTGCATGGAGTCTCATAGGTAAGTACCCTCTTGAAGTTTAGTTGGCTCAAACCTGTCCTAGCAATAGTAACCGGATTCTAAGGAGCTCAATATCACTGATTTGTTTCCTTGGTCATTGTTTCAGCACAAGCCTCTTTAATGGCGACCGAAATATCCCAAAAAACAAACCTCAATGAGTGTAATATCGAGTATCTACCAACTTCGGACTGCACCAAAGTCGGTCATCTCACTACGTCCTAATGGCCAAGTTGGTCAAGTAAAGGTTCTAAAAGTTCATTAGTGCTTCATGACATCACTCAGCGACCCCGTATTCTCCTTGATTAACTCAAGGGCCACCGGTACCCACAAATATGTCGCACAAATATAGCTATTGCTTAGACCATGTCGGTATACCCCACACAGTTTCCATAATGTATTGCTACTTACCTATAAGGTATCCCAAATCCTGGTATAGGATTCAAACCCAAACAGAGAACCATAATATAAAGCATACAAATCAAACAAAGAAAGTAAGTAAATGTGATCTAACCCTAAGGTAACCCCAATTTTATAATTTTTCCCAGCAGAGTTGCCAGTTTGTGATACGGTGGGATAACTGACTTGAAGGTTTTGTATTTGATTGCAAATTTGGCAGTTAGCAAGAGTCGCCGCCGACTTTTCTTTTATCCAAAAGGAAAGGTGAAAAAGCACAGGAAATACCTTTGAGATTATTTCTTGAGTTCGAGGGGTAGATTATGAAAAGGGAAGGTATTAGCAACCTTTTCATCCATGGTTTTCCATGGGATCTTAGTTACTTTCTAGATCACTTGCTTTTTGTTTTAAATTATGCTTCGTGTGGTTTTTGAAAGTATTTTTAAAAGAGGCCATTGTTTAGGAAAACTTTGTAATGATTCTTGTTTGTAAGAATGTATACAAAGATGTTGATCTTTTGAAAATGTTTTCAAGTTTTGAAAGATGTTTTGAAAGTGTAGGTGTTTGTTTTGAAAATAGAAAGGATGTTTTGTTTGAAATTGAGCAAGTAATTAGGAGCATTATACCTACTCAAAAGTCTTTCATGTTCATTTCCCCTTTCCTTTGACATTTTTATCTTACCATTGATTTGGCAAGTAACCCTATCTTTGGATGTAAGCTGGACGAGCGTGGGTCATCGTATAACCATGATTAGCAATGTTGCAAGTTATCTTAGCATTCTCTTTTAGGGACCAATATCATTTGAAAGGCAACATAGATAGCGTCATCGAGGGACTATGATCTTATATTTGCTTGTTTTTGCTAAGATACCTCACATGCTTAATGTGGCCATTTTGTAAAGGCAACCAAGTGGGTTTACCCTAGGGGGTGCTTGTGTGTAAGTGTATTGTTTTCATGCTTGATTTTGTCTTTGATTAGGGTTTTCTAAGCATTGGTTTTAGTCTTTCCATACAAACCCTAATTACTAGCATTTGTATATAAAGTGATAAATTATGGAATTTAAAGTTACTACGCTATTACAATACTTGTGGGAGGGGGGAATACAAAGTATAAATGGGGATTGCAAGAATTTAAAGCCTAATTATCTATTACAACCATATTGAATTGGTAGAAGAATTAAAATAAATAATGTACAAAATGAATAAATGTATAAGAATGCAAATGTGAAGAAAATGGATATTCTTGGATTTTTTAGGAAAGGGGATTTTTTTTAACCTAATTAATTAAAGGGAAAAATAATTAATTAAAATAGTAAAAAGTAGAAACTAAATTTACTAAGAAAAGATTTTAAATAAAACCCTAAATTTATTAATTGATTAAAAAGAAATTAAGTTTATAAGAAAAGTATTTTTGGTATTTTTGTCTTGAAAATAAATTATAGTATTATAACATATTTTTGGTCTTTTTAAATATTAAAATAATATATATTAATTGTTGTAAAATAAAATAACTAAAACCTATTTTTTAATTAAATTTAGAAAGATAATTATTAAAATAAATAAGGTATTGATTAAATAAAATAATTTTTTGTGTGAGAAAAATAAATAAACTATGTCAAAGTGTAAATCTATTATTTTTGTATTTTTTATGATTTTTTTAGTATTAGAAAAATAATTAAGAAAATAAATAAAATGAAAATAAGAAAAGAAAATAAAAACTGGGCCAGGGGTGTGAACAGCCTACAAGGGGGTTAACAGCAAGAAAAAAACATAAGGCCTAAAGGGAGGCCCAGCGCCTGCCAAAAAAGAGTCAGAAAATGCAAAAAATATGAAAAAAAATCAAAAGGGTACCACTGGGGCTCGAACCCAGGTCCCTCAGGTTACAGGCGCGCGCTTCTACCACTGGGGTGGCTATACATCTGTTTATATAAATCAAACAATAAATACATAAGGCAAACACTTTCTTGAGGCCAACTTCATCTTCAACCTCACGCCCAGCGAGAAGCTCTGTAACTCAATCAATCCTCAACAAAAATGAAAACTGTAAACATGAAACTTTAGGGCATTGATATCTACATGTTTCATTCACAAATAAATCATTGATGATGCATGTATGAAAAGTTCCAAAGTTAGAAAACTTACCTTGCAAGAGGGTATCAGGTTTGGAGTTTAAGCAGCTTTCAGGAAGTTCCAATGATTGGGTTAGCTTCCTCAAGTTCCACGGAAGCTAAAGGGATGCTTAGCTTGAGTTGAAAGTACCTGAGGAGTTCTGGAGAAGTCCAAGTGCAAAGCTCTGTTTTTGAAAATGGTGGATGATGATGGAGGTGTTACAGTGGTGCTGCAGGTGTTGGCATTGTTTATGTATGTTGTTTAGAAACTTTTGAAAGCAAAAGGCCAAGAAACGCACGAGTAAATTTGAAGATTGGCTTCAAAACTCAGAAATGATAAGTTTTGAAGTGTTTTTGGTGATTCTGAGTTCTAGGTGTTTTCCGGGCTTAAGCATGCGTGTATTTTGTGTAAAATGGTTTGTCTATGTATAAGCAAAAGGTCTTGAGTGCATTGGCAAGTCAGAAGTACAAGTCACAAGCTATTTGCTATGTTACTTGATTTTCAAGAAAAGAGGGAAACCAAGTTTCAATGTGAAGTACAAGCATGGGCTGGGTGATTGTAAGTGTCTAACAAGTTTCTTATGGGTTATGGGACATGTATGATCAGAAGAGAACAAGTCCAAGGCTCAAGAACAAGTTTTGTGTAAAAAAGCACTTTATCAAAATGGCAATGTACACTTTCTTTCCAAAATGGACATAAAGCATGGCCTTGCATTGAATGCTTGAAATGACAACTCTAACAGCTGTGAAAGCAATTAATTATGGAGTGCCTAACAAGTTTGAGGCATGCAAAGTAGAGTTTATGCAGCATAACTTTGAATTTGAATTTTGTTCATCATAAATTTCCTTGTAATTCAAGTGATAAAACTCTAACTTCATCTCTTCGATTCTCCCCACTCAAGAATGATCTCAAGGAGTTCTTGGACATTTTGGAAATATTGTAATGTTCTCTACAAACCATATTTGAATTGCTTTTGAATATTCCCCTTGGAACTATATGAAAAAGTTCCATGAAGTTGGGTCAAAATCCTGACCAAATTAGGGCAAAAATTTCACTAAGTGTTTTGTTTCATGGCCATGTATTCTTAAAATTATAGCTTGAGATCCAAACACTTTTGGAAGAAGTTGTGTAAAGCAAAGTTGTAGATTTCATGGAGATCTATAAATTTCATTATGGAAGTTTCTTCTGAATCATCTTGCATCATGGTGAAAATTTTGTTCAAAGTTGTGAAAAAATAAGAAATTTTCAACACTTTGAAAAATTTCTAAGTTTAGAAATTTTCACTTTTCAAAATGAAATCTTGAATTTTGGATTTCTTGATGAATAAGTTTCATATTTTGACATGTTTTGATGAATTGTGAACTTTAACATTTGAATTTGACCAAAAAGTCAAAGTTTGACTTTTTAGTATATAGTTGACTTTTGTTCAGTTGACTGAAAATTCATCTGTCAATCCATTGAACTTGAGCAATGTTTTGCGCCATGTCATTAGGTAAAAATGATGCAATTTGACTCTTGAGATCATGCCTTAAACCAATTGATCATTTGCTAGGTCAAAAATCAGAAATTGCCCTTTCCCAGTCAAAACCCTAATTTTAACCATTTTGCCCTTTGGAAGATTTGATCAAATTGCTTGAGGAATTGTGGTCCATACTTGATAAAATGATACATATGAGTTTAAAATGTTGATGTGGATAAAAAATTATGAAGTTTGATTGTAAATTGGCCATAGTTGACTTTTTCCCCAATATAACTAATTTTTAGGTCAATTGTTCAATTGACTGAGCAAAAGTGTGATCCAAAGCATGAAACTTGACATGAGCGATATTGAGGGTCCATAATGATCAATGAAAGTCATATGGGTAATTGGAAGTTCAAAACTCCTTGTGCAAACTCAAACCCTAATTTTGGTCATCACTGCTTGAGGAGGTGTCTTGAGCTGATCAAACCCTATTGAAGTCTTGAGCCCAAAGGAGATCTTGTGAGCAAATCCTTGATAAGTGAGAGGGAAAATTTTGGGTTACAACACATACATATATCATACATATCATTGCATAAGCAGGTTTCAAAGCAGGTTTCTCATCTTTTCGATGTTTATTTCAGCAAAAGAAATGGCCCTTGAACAAACAGTAAAAGACCTTCAAGCTCAAAATGCTCAGTTTCAACAAATGTTCATGGCTTTGGCCCAGGGGAAGGAAGAACTCAAAGCTCTCGTCATCAAAGATAAGACGAAGAAGGCAAAGAAATCGGCTAGAATCCTTAATATGGAAAGAAGACTCAGAAGACCGGTTAAAGGAGCTCTAGATCTTTCAACTCCATCAAATAAGAGGGATAATCATGAAGAAGATAACAACCCTGGAACTGATGAAGACGAAGTTGATTATTCTAAGGAGCAATATCCTCCTGCTGATGATAAATACAAACAGTTGGAGGATCGTCTCATTGCTATGGAGATTCAGCAGATACCTGGCTTGGACTTTGAAGAATTATGCATGGTTTTTGGCGTGATCATCCCACCAAAATTCAAGGTCCCCGCGTTCGCTAAGTATGAGGGTGTCTCCTACTCTAAGTTGCACTTAAGGTCCTATGTCAGGAAGATCCAGCCTCACACTATTGACCGGAAGTTATGGGTTAATTTCTTCCAAGAAATTTTAGTTGGCATGCAACTGGAATGGTTCTATCAGCTAGAAAGAATAGACATTCATATCTGGGAAGACTTGGCTGCTGCTTTCTACAAGCAATACCAATACAATGATGAACTCGCTCTAACTCGTACACAACTTCAAAGCATGTCTATGGGTTCTAGCGAAGGCTTCAAGGAATATGCCCATAAATGGAGGGATCTAGCTGGCAGGGTACAACCTCCTCTGAATGATCAGGAAATGGTACATATGTTCATGGGCACTCTGACAGGCCCGTTCTTTAATCTGTTGATTGGGAGTTCCTCATCTGGGTTCACAGAGATGGTTCTGACTGGAGAAAAGATCAAAAGTTGTATCAAGAGTGGGAAGATCCCGATGGCTGCATCCTCTAATGCTAAGAAGAAGCCATTTGTTGGTAAGAGGGAAGCCAATGTTGTGTATGGCCAGAAGGGTTGTAATAAGGCAGCCGCCACAATCAATATATGGGGGCAATACTGGTCTCTAATCCTACGCTTATGCAACGACACCAACAGGGGAATCATCATAAAGAGGTCACGCCTAAGAGACAGTTCACCAGAATCAACATGTCACTAGCTCAAGGGTTACAACACATGTTAAAGGCAGGGTTGATTACGTTAAAGGCTCCTCTATAGAACCCCAATACTTTTGCTCTCAGTTATAACCCCAATGAAAGGTGTGCATACCATTCTGATAGCCCTTGACATGATACGAATGGATGTTGGGCTCTGATGAATTTAATTCAGGATATGATTGATGCTAAGGAGATCGAATTCGACCCTCCAGAGACTCACAAATTGGTCACTGCTCCTAGGCCAAATCATTGAGAACGTCCAGTTCATTTTTGATTTTTCATTTGTAATTTCATTTATTGTTCAAACAATTACTGTTATGCTGAACTTTGGTTTTCCCATTAATGCATCACATATGTTTTTCTTGAATGATTTCATTGTCATTTTATTTAAACTGTTTTCTTGCTTCCTTTACGTGATATTCGACTCTCGATTAAAAAGTTGTAAGCCTTTAGAGGGAGGATGATGAAAACAATACCACAATCTCTACAATATGCTTTTGAATAGACCTTGTTGGCGATGTACAGGCGTTGTTTCAAATCCCAAACAATGGAGTTATAAGGAAGATAATCCCTAGTCAACCCCTTTGAGCCAAAGAAGTAGGAGTTTTTCTTTTCACACAAATTAAAACCCTTAATCTTAACCTGGGGCAGGGTAGTTTTCTCAGTTAATTCAGATGCGCATTCAGTCGCAATATTCTACTTCATACATAATGAATGGCATCAAAGACGTCCTTCCAAATCAAAAGATGGTGATGGTTCCACATAATCATTAAAACTGGCAGTCATTATCTCCCGAAATAAAAGCCCGCTAAGTCAAAACCTATGAAGGAGACTTAAGAAAAAACGGGGGCATCCCGCTGACTGTAATCCAAAAGAAACAGTTCAGGCAAAAGAAGGGATAACGAAAACAAAAAAAAAGAGGTTACTACAAATCCTCGACAATGAAGCATAGATTAGTTCGGAAGCATACTGTTACAAAAGGTATCCTGACTCCTGTAGGACTTGCTATAAATCCTGAGTTGATATCACTCTCTTGAAATTTTTATTTTACTGAAAAAATGAATTTTCAAAAACTTCAAGACAAGCATAAACCTTGCATTATTTGAATATCTTTGTTTGCATATAGTTATCTATTCGACAATAGAGAAATTCACATGACGAATATCTAGTGAATAAAAACTTTCTCAATGAAAAGGTTCACCTCAAGTGGAAAAACACTTCAGAACAAGGAGCACGGCATGATCATTGTCCATCATCTAGGGCAGTCAAGTCAATATTCAAGGAATCTCTCAAAAATGCCAAATAGCCAGGGGCAGATCTCTATCTGAATCACTTAGGGCATTTGACATGAATTCCAACAACGAATCACGTACAATAAAGAAAAATCAATGTTCCCCAGCGGATTTCTTCTCAAAAAAATTTAAACAAGAATTCCCAACGGAAACATTATAAATAAACCAAGTCCTCTTCTAGAAATGGTTCAGGTACGATCCAGAGACGAATGTTATCCCGGTACTTATTCCAGACTTATCTTCTAGAAACAGTTCAGGTACGATCCAGAGACGGATGTCATCCTGATACTTATTCAGATTCTCTTCAATTACAGTTCAGATATGATCCAGAGACGGATGTCATTCTGACAGTCATCCAACACATGTTTCGAATACAGTTCAGATACGATCTAGAGACGGATGTCATTCTGACACTCATTCAACACATGTTTCAAATACAGTTCAGATACGAACCAGAGACGGATGTCACTCTGACACTCATTCAAAATATGTTTCAAATACAGTTCAGATACGATCCAGAGACGGATGTCATTCTGACACTCATTCAACACATGTTTCAAATATAGTTCAGATACAATCTAGAGACAGATGTCATTATGACATTCATCCAACACATGTTTTAAATAAAGTTTAGATACGATCCAAAGTCGGATGTCATTCTGACACTCATTCAACACATGTTTCAAATACAGTTCAGATACGATCTAGAGGCGGATGTCATTCTGACACTCATTCAACACATGTTTCAAATACAGTTCAGATACGATCCAGAGAGGATGTCATTCGGACACTCATTCAACACATGTTTCAAATATAGTTTAGATACGATCCAGAGACGGATGTCATTCTGACATTCATTCAACACATGTTTCAAATATAATTCAGATATGATCTAGAGACAGATGTCATTCGGACATTCATTCAACACATGTTTCAAATACATTTCAGATACGATCCAAAGACGGATGTCATTCTGACACTCATTTAACACATGTTTCAAGTACAGTTCAGATACAATCCAGAGACAGATGTCATTCTGACACTCATTTAACATATGTTTCAAGTACATTTTAGATACGATCTAAAGACGGATGTAATTCTGACACTCATTCAATACATGTTCAAATATAATCACGACATAGATCCATCCTCAAAATCTCTGCAGGTACTTTCTCCAGCAGGTACAGGGGTAGAAACGTCATGATGCAAAGTCATCGCCGTATCCTCAGCATACGTCCTAGTGACGTCTATGTTCCCCACAAAGTAGAAACAACCAAAGTTTTGGTCTCTTCTTCCCCGAGCAGGAATTACTTTCTCCAGCAAAGTTCCTTCAGAGAGCTGAAATATGTATTCCCCAGCCGAGCTTTATAATCTTAAGCAGTTTATAAAACCTTCTCCAAGGAATAGTTTATTTCTCTAACTGCGAAAGCTTATTCCCCAACAGAGTTTATTTCTCCACATCGGTAAAATCTTTTCAACCAAACATTATCTCTCTCCATAGAGTTATTCTCAAAAAGGAGTTAAAAATCCCCGTCATAATATTCTCAAACAGGAAGAGGAAATCCCCAGTGAATCATCTCCATTCATCATCCCCAACGGAAATGAAAGTATTCAGCTTCCTTATACTCTCCAGCAGCAGTACAGGATTTACTTCCCTAGCCTAAGAAACATCACAATAGCGTTCCATATTCATACATTATGGCATACACATACATATTGCATATTGTTGTACCCCAAAATTTGCCCTCCCTTTTTCACAAGAAATCACAACCCTAGGATTTTCTCTAATTTTTAAGATTGGCTCAGGAATCGATCAAATAGACTTTTCTTTGGCAGTAAATCAAGAATCAGGTTTTCTATCGCATTTCTCAGAAGAAATTGAATCCACAGAAATTCAGTTTACTGTTACATTGTTTTCACACTTTTTCAAAGTTTGCTGAAAGTTTAACTGATTGTTCTCAAAGCCTGATTATCTGGGATAAGAGCTAAGACTTTTATTTGGAATATTAAGGCATCTGCTTGTTAATGGAATGAAAGGTTTTCCGTTTAATGGAATGCTTGCTTGTTTAACTATACAACGCGTATGTTGATTGGAATGTTGTTGCAAAGTTACGAGACTGCAAAGTTTTGGATTATTTGAGATTTAAGTTATTTGGATTAGAATTGTTGGAATGCAATTTCAATTATTTTTTATTTGAGAATCTTAAATAATTAAGTAAAGGTGCAAGGAAGAATGGCAAGATATGTGACAATAGAAAAGTTCTTTTGCATAAAGACTTTTTATTCATTTCAAATGTTGTTACAAGATTATTTGAATATTGTAAGTTTTACAACTTATAGTATTTAAAATAATAAATGTTTACAATAAATGGAAAATAAATCTAAGTCTAAAGCCTAAACTCTATTTCCCCATGCTCAAGGTCTCTTGCTTCCTCTGCTTCCTCTATTGTCCAATTGGTGCTCACCTGAAAAAGACAAAGGAAAAGAAAATTAGTACAAGAATTTTCAAATGAAAAAGAAAGAAAAAAAATCATCATTAAAAATTTCCGTCCGGAATCAGAGTGCTATTTGTTCATCATATTTTTATTTTTCTCTTTGCAAATCACAAGAAGATTGCTCTTCTTGGTTCACAAAGAGAAAAATAAAATTAGCATACAAAAGTAATTTATTCAAAAAAAAAGCATTAACGCACCAAAACTGGATGCAGCAAGTTTCAAATACAAAGCATACTGAGTTACCAAGCTAGCATACAAAGCATACAAAGTTACAAAGGCAAACAGGCGCCAAACTGTCAAAGCATAGGTCAAACTACACAAGCAAAGAACCTGCTGTAACAAACAGCAAGCAAAGTCCCAAACTGAGTTATAAAACAAATTGCCCAAACTGAGTTATAAAACAAATTGGATGTAAACTGTACAAATATGGCAAGCAGCATGAAAACAGAAAAATGCAGCAGGCAAAAGTAAACAGCAGGAAAACCAATTCACAAGCCAAAAGCTTGTCATAGTTTTTTTTCCATCATTTTCCAGACAGGGCAACTTTTTCAGAATATAATAAAGAAAGCAAAAATGCTTGTTTTCATGGAGAGAGAAAGAGGAAAAGATATCACCTTGGGTGAGGTTTGACAGTTTGGCTAAAAGGGGTAGGCTGTCACAAGTCAACAAAAGCAAAGAGGATATAAAATAAAATAAACTGCATAACAGTAGAGGAGAAGAAAAACACTTTGTGAAAAAACCACAAAACTCTTCAAATTGTAAACAAGCTCTAAACCTGCCCAAGTTACAAAACAGCCTAAACCTGCATAACAATCAATGGCCAAACTATAAACCAACTCCAAAACCCTGTTACCAAAGATCTCAACCTGTTATCAAAACAACCAAACTGTAACAAAAAAAAACTGCCAACTGTTAAGAACAAACCACAACAGTTTTCCAGCCAAAACAACAAACCACAAACAAACTCAAAACCCTGCAAAACTTGCAAACAGCCAGCCTGTAAACACTTTCAAAAAACCTGCATAACTTGCAAAACTGTGAACAACCAAATGACCACAACAGTTTTCCAACCAACAACCAAACTGTGAACCTGCAAGCCCACTAACAAAAACAAACCTGTTAACAAACTGTAACAAACAGCCAAACAGTTTCAAGCCCTCACAAAAAACACAAACTGTAACAAAGCCAAATTGCGACCATTACACAAACAACAAACTTGCCAAACTACAAAACCAAACCATCAACAACAAGGTTTCAGAAGCTTGTAACAAGCTTCATCATCAACCAAATCTCAACATCAACAACAAAGTTTCAATCTAATCATCACCAATATTCAAGGTAGAGGAAAAGATCACAAGCTTCAGACATTTGTCATCATCAACAACAAAAAAACCAACACAATTTTCAGAATTTCTTCATCATCAAACATTAACAATCAGAGAAAGGAAGAGAGGTTCAGAAGAAAAACAACAATGTTTTCAGAAGTTTTTCATCATCAAACATCAACATTCAGAGAAAGGAAGAGAGGTTCAGAAGTAGCAAACAACAGGTTTCAGAACTGCTTACATCATTAACCTTCAAGGTAAAGAAACCAATAAACCAAGTTTCATCAAGAAGGCAACAAGTTTTCAGAACTTTCATCAACATCAACATTCAGATAGAGGAAAAAATCAAAAGAGTTTCAGATAACCATCATCATCAACAGTCGAGAAGAGAGGAAAAGGGTTTTTCAGAACCAGCAAAATCAACGAAAATCAAGTTTCAGACTATCATCATCAACAAAAAACAACAATCAAAGTTTCAAGAGCCAGGTTTCATCAACATTCAGAAAGGGACAAAGATAAAGATACCAGAAGCGTGTCATCACTTTCTCCTCCGCCCGGCCACCAAGGAGCGCCTCCATCTCCCCGTCTCACTCTTCTCCCTCCATTTTACAGAAAATCCCCAAGGTACGTCTTTCTCGAAACCTCTTTATTGTACCTCAAGCATAAAACATCATAGATTAAAAACAAATCTGAATAAGACAAAGCGAATCAAACAACGAAACCTTGAAATCAAGCATGCAAACATGAAACTATAAAATCAAAACGAAACAAAACGTACCATTTAGAACCAAAGTTGTGGACCACTGTGAGAAGATGAGAGAGTGGGGGTGGCGTTCCGGTAGCTAGGGTTTAGGGAGAATCATTGCATCGTGGCCTGAGAAAGATGAAGAGGAATAAGGAGAGAGCGGCACCGCTGTACAAACAACAACACTAACCCTAATTCTGAAACCCCAAAACAATTGTCAAAACTGGACATTGGGCCTTCGCCCCAAACAAATGCGCCAAGCCCACAATGTTTTACCAGCGTACCTCCCCCCATTTTTCCCCATTTCTGACTTTTTGTTCTTTTTCAATTTGGGCCTAACCCCTAACAAACTCTTAAGCCTATCTTTTCTTTTTCTTTAATTTAATTTCTTTTCTTTTATTTAAACCAATACTTTTTTAATTAATTTTATTCTAAATAAATTGTTTTCTTTTCTTTTGTTAATAATAAAACCAAATAATATATTAAAATTTTGTTTTGATTTTCTTAATATAGTTTTCTTTTTTTTAAATAATTGTTACCTTTAATAAAAATACAAGAATAATAGAAATTTTGTTCATTTAATTTTTCTTTTAAACTTTTTATTTACATGATTAATGAAAAACACATATAAAAGAATAATAATAATTCCTTAATCTTTTCTTTTTTTTAGAATAGACTTTTATTTATTTATTTGTGAATAAATACATGCATTTCATAATTTATTGATTCTCTTTATTTTTATGTTTTGTTATAGCTTTATATTTGAATTGTGACGATTCAATTTGGTTGTAATACATAATATTTGGACATTGTTATCCTTGTGAGATTCATCCCCATTTGTAAATAATTGTATCCCCATCCCCGGATACTTTTGTAATAGTTTATAATTTTAATTCTCGCACTTTATGCTTTCAAATATGCCATGATTAGAGATTAGGGTTTGTATGCGAAAATCTAAAATCAATCGCTAGATGACCTAATACAAGAACCTAAATGCATGAAAGTGACAAACACAATTCACACATGCACCTCTAGGGTAACCTCGCTTGTTGCCTCAGAAATGCAATCATGTCCCTCGAATATGAGACACTCTAGCAAATTCCCCTTCAATAAACAAAGATCGTAGTCCCTCGATGACCCTCGATGTTGCGTACGATGAAACGATCTCGTCCCTTACAAAATTGTTAGAGCGTCTCACAAGTTGCTTTCAATGATTGTATGCGATGACCCGCGCCTGTCCCGTTTAACATCCTAACACAAGGTTGTTCACCAAATGCAATGGTGAAATAACACTGTCAAAAGCGTTAAAAACATAAGAAAGATCTTTGAGTAAAATAGGGTAGACAACTCTTAGTTATTTGATCAAAAGCTTGCCAAACATCCTTGCTATTTTCAAACACACCTCACAACACAATTTCAAAATAAACTTTCAAAACATTGAAATATCTTTTCAAAAAGACAAACACCTTTGTAAAACATTCAAACAAGAATTGTTACAAAGGTTGCCACAACGATGGCCTCTTTTTCAAAGCATTTTCAAAACCACACACACAAAGAACCATTTCAAACAATTGAAAAGAAAAAGCAAGTGATCTAAAACAAGTAACTAAGAGCCCATGGAAAACCATGGATGAAAAGGGTGTTAGCACCTTCCCTTTTCATAATCTACCCCCCGAACCCAAGAAAACATCTCAAAGGTCTTTCCTGTGCTTTTTGACCTTTCCTTTGGATAAAATAAAAAGTCGGTGGAGACTCTTGCTAAACCAAACAATTGCGAACACAAACGCAAAACCTCAAGTCAGTTCTCCCACCGTATCACAGAACTGGCGACTCTGCTGGGGACATTTCTAAAAGTGGGGTTACCTTAGGGTTTTAGATCACCTTTGAATGCTTATCTTGTTTGCCTTGATTGCTTTACATTTGGTTCTATTGTTTGGGTTTGAAATCCTCTACCCAGATTTGGGAAACATTCATAGGTAAATAGCAATACGTTGTGGAAACTGTGCGGGGTATACCGACATGGTTGAAGCAATAGCTATATTAGTGCGACATATTTGTGGGTACCAATAGCCTTTGAGTTAATCAAAGAGAATACGGGGCCGCTGAGTGATGTCATGAAGCACTAATGGATTTCTAGAACCTTTACTTGACCAACTTGGCCTTTTTAGAGGTAGTGAGATAACCAGCTTTGGTGCAGTAAGAAGTTTGTAGATACTCGATACTACACTCATTGAGGGTTGTTTTCTTGGAATATTTCGGTCGCCAGTAAAGTGGCTAAATCGAAACAATGAACACAGAAAATAATCCGGCGATATTGAGCTCCTTGGAACCCCGTTACTATTTATAAGACAGGTTGAGCCAACTAACTTCAAGAGGGTACTTACCTATGAAACCCCATGCAAGCCTGAAACTAGGATCTTGTGTGATTTGCTTGTGCATATGCTTGTGCATACATCATGAACATCATGAAGCATCATTTGCATCCACTAACCATTTCAAGGGTTTGGATCTTCATCTTTGTTCCTGTTTTATAGGTCATGGAATCTCTTCGCAGGAAAACAATTCAAGTCAACCTTATGAGAATCCCTCCTCAACTCAAGGAGCTTACTTCCAAGATTCCATAGAATTCTCCCTTCAGTGAAAGACATGGTAGACTTCTCAACTTGGTCAACTCCAACATTGAAGAAGACATGGTGAAATTCCTCTTCCAGTTCTTTGACCCCCTTCACCACTGTTTCACATTCCCTGATTACCAACTAGTACCTACTTTGGAGGAATTTTCTAAACTTCTGAGGATTCCTATTCTTAATCAACTACCCTACAACGGTACGGAAAGAGAGCCAAAGCCTGAAGATGTTGCTCAAGCCTTACACTTGCAACCATCTGATATCAAAGGTCATTAGGAAACCAGAAGTGGTGTCAAGGGTTTCTTGGTAAAGTTTCTGTTTGAGAAGGCACAAGACTGCTGGAATTCTCTAGATCTACAAGCTTTTGAGGATATTGTAGCACTTCTCATCTATGGGTTGGTCTTGTTCCCAAACCCTGATCAGCTTATAGATGTGAATGCTGTCAAGATTTTCATATCTCAGAATCCTGTGCCTACATTGCTTGGGGACATCCTACACTCATTTTACACACGAACAATGAGGAAAAGAGGTGTTCTCATGTGCTGTACTCCTCTCCTAGCAAGGTGGTTTATTTCTCACCTTCCCCAGTCAGTCTTGAAGAATGAACAAGGCTTGAGGTTGTCGCAATGATTGATGACTCTTACACACTCTGATGTTCATTGGTGTTCTCGGTCCAGAGAAAATGTCATCATCATTGATTGTTATGGGGAATTCCCTAATGTCCCACTACTTGGCATTAGGGGAGGCATTACCTACAACCCCTGTTTAGATCTGAGGCAATTTGGGTATGCCCGAAGGGATGGCCCTCATGATATGCTGATTCTTGACTTGGTTTTTGACTTCAACAACAATGCTCAAGCACTTCGACACAGGTTTATCCGAGCATGGAGGATGCCCAACAAAGTGGATAGTAAGACACTGGGGCACAAGAATTCCATTCCCCTTGAGCCTTACCTCAAGTGGGTATGAACACGCGCCTAGAGTCTTATGATGCCTTACCCCCACATTCTCCCCGTGATTAAAGAGCCTGTTATGGAAGGAGAGGTTCCATACACCCTCCTACATCCATACATGCCAACATCATTGGAAGAATTGCAAAAGAGTTGGATACAGCTCAAGGAAGAGCGGAACACTTTTGAAGCCAGCTTCTATGCCAGTGAGAAGAAGGTTTTGGAACTTACCCGCCGACTTCACGAAGAGGAGACTCTTAACACTTACATCGCGCCAAAAAGGATGCGCAACGTCTTTTTACATTAAGAAGCTTTGTAATATTTTTCCCATGGGGCATTTATGTACTGACAAATTTCTTCTTATTAATATGACGTGTGTTCTTTTTGTCTGCAACAACTTTGAATTTCTGAATCCTTGGATGCATTACATGAATAAACATATCATTCTTCATATGCATAAACCGGTCTTCACACCAGGTTTCCTTATCTTTCTGCTATTTATTTCAGCAAGATGGATATAGAGCAGACGGTCAAAGATCTGCAAGCACATAATTCACAATTCCAACAACTCCTCATGACCTTGGCAAAGGGTCAAGAGGACCTTAAAGAACTATTAGAGAAGAAAGAAAAGAAAAAAGGAAAAAAGAAAAAGAAAAGAATCGGAGTAGCTACTCTGGGAAGAAGATTTGAGAATGAAGCTAGGAGAGTCCTGGAGTTCCCCTCGACGTCTGATGAAGGGACCGACAAAGGAAAAGGAGTTGCAGTACCTTCCGAGTCTGAGGCTGAAGAGGAAGAAGTTGAAGAGGACGAAGATTACTCCGAGCAGCAGTACCCTCCTGCGGATGACATGTATAAGAATATGGAAGAACGGTTGGCAGCCATGGAGGTACAAAGGGTACCCGGACTGGATTTCGAAGAGCTGGGATTGGTTGCTGGGATCGTCATTCCCCCCAAATTCAAAGTGCCTACATTCGCTAAATATGATAGATTGTCTTGTCCAAAGATGCATCTGCGTTCTTATGTCAGAAAGATTCAACCTCACTCTTCTGATAAGGATCTGTGGGTCCACTTTTTTCAAGATAGTTTGTCGGGTACACAATTGGACTGGTTCTACCACCTTGAGATGGCTGATGTACATAACTGGGAGGACTTGGCTGCTTCTTTCTACCGACAATATCAATACAATGCAGATTTAGCGCCTACTCGTACTCAACTACAGAGTATGAGTATGGTTTCTAATGAGGGATTTAAAGAGTATGCCTAGAAGTGGAGAGATTTGGATGGAAGGGTGCAACCACCTTTGTCTGAAAGGGAACTTGTTGATATGTTTCTGGGGACCCTGTCTGGTCCATTCTTCAATCACCTAATAGGGAGCTCATCTGCAGGGTTCACTGAATTAATTCTGACAGGGGAAAGGGTCGAAGCTGGTATTAAGAGTGGTAAAATTTAGAAGGATACATCTGCTTCAGCCGCTATAAAGAAGACCTTCCCAACCAAGAAGGAAAGTTCTGCTATTTACACCCAGAGAAATCGTGAAAGAGAAGAACGTCGGCCAACTGTGGGGGTCGTGTTAATTCAGAAGTCCGCATCAGATCAACCTAGAAATAGTCAACCGAGGAATGATCAGCCCAGAACCTATCAGCAAAGGGTAGAAAGGCCACAATGGTAATATACCCCGATAAACATGACACCTGCTCAGATCCTTCCACATCTCCTAAAATTAAACCTTGCTAATTTGAGAGAGGCACCGAAGAATACAAATACCACTTCTCCGCATTATCATCCCTACGCAAAATGTGCTTATCATTCAGATAGCATAGGGCACGACACCAACAATTGTTGGGCCCTCAAAAACAAGATCCAAGACTTGATAGATGCCAAGGAGGTAGAATTTGATGCGCCCAAAAAGACAAATGTGATTTCTGCCCCAATGCCCAAGCATGGTCACAATGTCCATGCTATTGAAGAGGATTTGTATGTTGATGCTGTTGATGAATTAAGGACTCTGTTGCCAATAATTAAAATGAATCTGTTGAAAGCCGGGATTTCCCCGGGATGTGAAAAAGATTGTTACTTCTGTTCAACCTTGCAAACCGACTGCCCACTATTGAAATCAGGCATCCAACGCCTGATGGATACTCAAGAGATCCTCTTTCAGAAAACTCCTGTTGCTACTATCACTCATGTTACTCCTGTTACCTTTACTCCAATCAATGACATTGCAATAATCACCATTTTCGACAATCTTTCCAAGACCTACAAAAGGCCTGTTAAGATTACGCCTGATCCTAAGTTTGTACCACTGAAAATTACCATGCTGGGGCCTATCCCGTATAAATCTAACAAGACGATACCATGGAATTACGGAGGAGAGATCTCCTACCATGTTGTCAAGCAAATCGAATCAGCCGAAGAGAAGTTCAAGGAAGAAACCCCTGATGTAGGGAATATTGCAGGAATGAGTAAGATAACTCGTAGTGGAATAATCTTCTCTCCGAAGATTTCTCCTCCAAGGGCAGTCTTCGGACCCTCAAGTGCTCGTGTGCCAATCAAGATATCTACGCAAGGTCCAGTGATTGAAGAATTTGATGCTCCGGAAGCTAGACCCTCTGTTGTTACTACCGATAAAGGTAAGGGGATCCAAGAAGCACCTGTCAGGACGAAGGCTCAGACATTGGTTATCCCCGAGACCACCCAAAAAGAGATGGAAGAAATCTTAAGTTTAATCAAGAAGAGCGACTACGATGTCGTAGAGCAACTGGGGCAAACCCCTTCCAAAATCTCTATGCTGGCTCTCTTTCTCTGTTCTGAGGCTCATGCCAAATCCTTGATCAAATTTTTAAAGACAACACACGTACCTCAAAAAACATCTGCAAATCAGTTTCAAGAGTGCGTGGCTAGCCTTACAGCCGGCAATGGTCTTGGTTTCTCCGATGCTGATTTGACCCCTAAGGGAAGAAAACATAATGATGCGCTGCATGTTTCGGTAGAGTGCAGAGGGACCACACTTGCTCATGTTCTGGTTGATACTGGGTCATCTTTAAATGTCCTACCAAAGAAGGCATTGGACAGATTGGACTGTGAAGGTTTGACATTAAAGCCCAGTAATATCATTGTTAGAGCCTTCGACGGTTCTAAGCGGATGGTTCACGGAGAGGTGGACATCCCAATCAAGGTGGGAACCAAAATTTTCAACTCTACATTTTATGTGATGGACATCTGTCCTTCATATTCATGCTTGTTGGAAAGGCCATGGATCCACAACGCTGGGGCAGTCACTTCTTCTCTACATCAGATTCTCAAATACCCAGTCCAGGGTAAGATCATAATAGTTCATGGTGAGGAGGAGTATATGATAAGTCGCCTTAACTCTTTCCGCTACGTGGAGTTAGATGGAGAATTCATTGAAACACATTTCCAACACTTTGAAGAGGTTTCTCCTGAAGTCGCAGTAGCAAAGATAATGATTGATGTGCCTATCATTACCAAGCCTGTGTCCCGGATGTCATCCCTTAGAGATGCGGAGGCTGTAATCAAGGAAGGAGGAAGTACAGTGTGGGGGCAACTGCCAGATTTTCCTCATAAGACAGACAAGTTCGGATTGGGTTTCACTGCTGCTAGCCAGAAAGTTGTGCGTCGCTCCCGGGTTGGAGGACCACCCTTAAAGATCACTCATCACGGAGTTCATGCTTTGGAAGATGCTGAAGACGAGGGTAACTTTGAAGATTGGATCTTTCCAACCATTAAAGGAGGATTAAACAACTGGGAGGCGAAAGACTTTGTTCCCATTATTTTCATTAATCAGTAATTTATCTTTTGAACATTTTTCAGTTGGTCTGTAATAACTATTAAACAATTCGTACACTCTTTTTGCCTTGTGCCTTACCCGGGGCATATAGGTATATTTGTAAGGGCTTGATTTCTTCATTTTCATATGCCATTTTTAATGAATCATGGTGTGATCGGTGGAAATAGAATTGACTATTTTTTAGTGCTGGTTCGCGAAATGTCGCGGTAAGCAAGAGTCGCCACCGTATTTTATGTTCTCCAACAAGGAAAGGACAAAAGCACAGCAAAATTCCTTTTCGAGAATGTTTCTCGGTTCGGGAGGTAGATTTATAGAAAGGGAAGGTGTTAGAACCCTTTCTATCCGTGGTTATCCACGGGCTCTTAGGTACTTGCTCACTATATTTTAAAAAATGTTTGCTTTTCTTTTGTGTTTGTGGGTTTTGAAAAAAAGTTTAGTTTGAAAAACTTCTAGGTAACTCTTGTATCATTCCTCAAGAGTGTATGAAGTGTTTGTTTGAAAACCTTTTGAAAGTGTAGGTGCAAAAAGTTGTTTTTGTTTTTTTTGAAAAAAGAGAGCAAGTACTTAAAAACCTCTACCTACTTAAAAGGGAATTTAATTGTGCAAATGTCCTTTAGACAGTACTATCCTGCTATTGAGGAATAGGTAGCACCGTCGTTGGAGTTTTCGGGTCAATTCGATTTTAGGGACATGTGGTCACTAAAGCAACGTTAGGACGCTTTAGTGGTAATCCTAATGTATTAGATCATTTTTATCGAGGCGACCATTTTGAGGCAACTTATGATCTTGGGACAAAGGACGACCTCTAAAACATCCTATACTTAATGACCACGTTCGAGGCAACCAAATGAGGTATACCTTAGGAGTGGTGTGTGCAAGTGTGTCAATTTTCAGTTATATTATTCTTGCATGTCATGGTGGACTACTGTTGATTTTAAGTTAAGAGTTAATCTTGTCATACAATCCTAGTTAGCATACATCTAAGTAGTTAATATATGTACAGGAATTTAAAGTGTGGGAATTGTAAATCCTACGCTATTACAAGGCTTTCGGGGAGGGGGATTATTTACATGTCCAAAAATATTGGGGGAAATAAAAACAGTAAAGTAAAAGAAGGTCTTAGTTTAAGCTATTACATCCCAGTAAAATAAACGCGCGTGAATCTAAAAAAAAATCCTAAGAATAAGAACTCTTTTTGTTGTTTTTGATTAAGAAGATATTTGAATTAAATACTCCTAAGTCTAGTTTATTTTAAATTGATAAAATGAAGTTAAAATAATTTATTTATTTATTTACAAAATTAATTTGAATAAAAAACTAACCTAATGTTTTTTTGTGATTTTTTATATTTTAATGTTAATTAAAAGATAAAAAGAAGTCTATGAGAATAAAAACAAAAAAATAAAGTGCAGGAGGGATCCTTCGATCCAGAGAAAAAAGGAGTTTCGACCCAGGGAGGGAATGGACTGCTTCAGTCCAGAGAGGGTCCTGGTCCTTTCGATTGGGCCAGACAGTAAGGCGTGAGTAGCCTTCGATCCAGGGAAGAGGATTGCCCTTCGATCATGGAGGTCATGGCTTTCAATCCAGGGATGAGATGCCTCTTTCGATCCAGCACGCTAATGGGTTCGATCCAGAGAAGGGCTCTCCTTCGATCTGGGATGTTATACCTGCAAAAATATGTGAGCGAAACAAAAATGCAGGGCCTGGGTATTGAATCCCAGGCTCTTCGATCTTGCACTTGTTGGGGTCTCTTCAGGCTAAATCTGCAGCAAATGTTAG
The DNA here is from genome assembly GCA_948472305.1 of Vicia faba. Classification (NCBI taxonomy): domain Eukaryota; kingdom Viridiplantae; phylum Streptophyta; class Magnoliopsida; order Fabales; family Fabaceae; genus Vicia; species Vicia faba. Next base: position 27,549,884 of record OX451737.1, read on the forward strand.
CACACGAAAAATGTGACCTGGGTGCCAAACCCAGGCCTTTCGATCCTGTCTAAGATGGCAAGTCAAAGGTAACAACAAGTAATAATGCGTTTACGCAAATGTAAGGTTAGACAATTTACCCTTCCTTACCTGCAGATTGAGTCTTCGATTTGGGCACTGGCTGGATGGGAGCACTTTCAATTTGGGATTTCTGGACGCAGGCACTTTCGATCTGGGCACTTCTGGGCGCAGGCACTTCTGATTTGAGCACTTCCTGGATGTAGGCACTTTTGATTTGAGAGCTTCTGGGCGTAGGCACCTTCGATCTGAGGGGCTGCTTTGGCTTGGAAAATTCTGGGCAGCGTCTCTCCAATGTTTTGTTCTCCTGCAGATTTTTTGAAGAAGTGTGTATAATTTTCGTTCTATGATTTTCGTGTGATTTTTCGTGTCCTGTTTTTTTTGTCCGTTGTAATGTGTCACTGGCCTCCTATTTATAGGAGTGTGGGAGTGCACGAAAATGGTAAGGGACAACCATTAAAATAGGCCTTTAACGCTCTGGACAAAAATCAAACACATTAAATCATTTCCTTTTTTGAAACATTCGTGTCCCTTGAATGAACCTGGACGCTTGGATTTCGAGTGCTTTCAGGTCATGCTCTTCGATTAGTCCTGATTTGCCTCTTTCGAATGGACTCCCTGCGTACCCTTCGAATGGGCCTGGCCCAAATATCAATCGAAGGATTCCAATCGAAATGCTCTGCTAACAGGACAATCAAAAGGTGTTGTTCATGCCAATCGAAGGACATGGTTGACACGCCTGTCGAAATTGCCTTGACATAATTCCAATCGAATGGTTGTCCATAATGCCAATCGAAATACTCTTTCAGAATTCCAATTGTTGTACCCCAAAATTTGCCCTCCCATTTCCTCAACATTTTCTCATCACAAAACCCTTGGAGCTCAAGATCCAGTTAGGGTTTCCTCTGCTCAAGACTTCTCCTTGCACTGTTGACCCAAATTAGGGTTTGTGTTTGCACAAATATGTTTTGACCTAAAATTCCTAATATGACTTTCATGCTTCATGTTGGACTCCCAAGTTTATCCATACCAAGTTTCAAGCCTTGATTCCAAATTTTGCCCAGTCAATTGGACAGTTGACCTAGAAATCAGCTGTATTGGGGAAAAAGTCAACTGTGGCCAATTGACAGTCAAATCTCATGAAAATTGACCCACATCAACATTATGAACTCATATGGACCATTTGATCAAGTTTGGATCACAATTCCACAAGAAATTTGATCAGATCACCAAAAGGGCAAAATGCTCATTTTTAGGGTTTTGACTGCACAAAGGCAATTTTTGACTGTTTGACCTAGCCAATGGCAAACCAAGCTCACATATGGACTCAAGGACCCCATGGAATTATCTTGACATGCTCAACAAGTTCAAAAGATCCCAAGTGCACAAGATTGACAGTTGAATTTCCCAGTCAATTGATCAATTTTGACTGTATACTGAAAAGTCAAACTTTGACTTTTGGGTCAAAATCAAGTGTCAAGATTCATTTTTCATCAAAACATGCCAAATCATGAAACTTGTTCATCAAGAAATCAAGAATTGAAAATTAGGGTTTGAAATGAAGATTTTTCATAACTTAGAATTTTTCTAAGTTATGAAAAACCCTAATTTTTTCCTAACTTTGTCCCACTTTCTCACCAAGATTCATTTGGATTCAAGGAAAAGTCAAAACATGAAAGTTGTAGCCTATAGCAAAATCTACAACTTTGATTCACAAAGTTTTCCCAAAATAAGCTTGTATCTCAAGTTACAATTTTTGGAACAAGGGTACTAAACCATTCTTAACTTAGAGAAAATTTGACCTATTTTAGGCAAGGTTTTTACCTAACTTCAAGACCATTTTTCACATGCTTCCACTAGGAATTTCAATTTGCATTTCAAAGATGGATTGTAGTACACATTCCAATATTTCCAAAATGTCCAAGAACTCATCAAACAACCTCATGGTTAAGGAGAATCGAATTTGGCAATATGGGAAAAACTCACTTTTGATTTGGCCAAGTTACATGTTCATACATTTGTGCCATTTTGAATTCAGCATGCTTTCCTTGATTACAGGTCTTTTATCTCAATTACACTCCTAAATTTAATTCCAATCCTTTGTGCCAAGACCATATTCTATGTGTTCAAGCATTGCCTAAAGGTTTAGTCCCAAATTGGAAAAAGCATTATATCCATTTTTGCAAAAGTGAACTTTATGTCTAAAGCAAATCCAAGCAAGTACAGTTAAGATCTCTTTGGAACAAGTTTATGGACTAATTGCACTGATCAAGACTGAGTTATGCAGCACATTAGGGGGGCCTGTACAGGCTAGAAACACCAAGTGGCCTTTTGTTGCTTAAAGTGTAAGAAACTTACCATAACACATACCAACTCTCATCTCAGCAAACCAAGCCTTAAGCAAACTTGTCAATCATATTCTAAACATTCATTCTAAGCTGAAACACGAGCCTAGCATCCCCAATACCTCCCCATTCCCAGAATCACCCTCAAACTGCCTAAACAGAGCATCTGCTGCAGTTTGAGTTCCATAGCTCAAACCTTCCATGCATTCTTGCTAAAAACACATCAAACACATCCCATAATATCCCTTGAAGCTATTCCAAACCTCAAACACGACCTGTAACACTCCCAGACAATATCACCATTTTCATTTTCTTGTTTTGCAGCTGAAGTTCCATAGCACGATTCAAAAGGTTTCAAGACAAAGTAAAGCTTGGAATAGCATCCCTGGACATCAAGGAAGTTGTACCAATCATCACCTTGCATTGAAGACACCTCAATCACCAGATACAACTTCAACTGAACAGGTAAGTTCATGAACTCGAATCTCTCTATCCAGGCATTGTTAGCTTTAGGTTTGTGAAGAAAACATGTCACATTCATAGCCCTGAACATGCCCATGTAATTAGATTTCATTTATATTATGTATGCTTAGAGAATTTTAAGTCTGAACATGGAACAAAAACTAGGTCAGGAATTGGGGGAGAAGAAATTCTCTCTCATCTTAGAGAGTTAAGTCAAGTTCTTTATATCCCTGAATTCGTCTCTTAATGCTCTACATTTTTCATGTTGTGAGTTTTGCTTGAAAGTCCAGGAATTGAGAGATGAAAAACGCGCGTGGATTGTGTTCAAACATGTTCTGAGGTTGAAGATGAAGTCTTCTTGGGCTGGGCCTGAGTTGACTTTCTTTTTGCACCCTTTTGTTACTTTTACACCCCCCTGAGCCCATTTTGCTTATTTTAATGAATTTTTGACTTTTCTTTTCTTGTTCTGACTTATTTATTTTTCCTCACAATATTAAAAATATGAAAAAATATTTTTACACCATTTTTATATTTATTAGGCTTTTATTTGTTTAAATAAGTATTTGTACATAAATAAATAAATAGATACACTTTTATTCAAAAATACTAAAGATAATGCAAACCCATTTTATTTTCTATTTTTTATTTTATTTTATCTTCTGAAAATCTTTTATATAAAATATACTTTTTTTCATAAATATTAAATATTATTATTTTGTATATATTTAATATATTTATCATATAATATAAATATTACATATATATTAGTATATTTAGGTTAAAAATACAAAATATACACATTTTTATTTTTATTAATATTTAACATTAAAAAATACCCTTTTAACAAATATACTTCATTTTTATTTTATTTTTGTATATAATAAATAAATATTGTACATATTAAATAATATATACTTTTATTTAATAAATTAGGGTTTTGCCCTTAACATAAAAAACTCCAAAAAATAATCCTTTTTATTTTGTTTATTTGACATATAAAAATACTTTTTTTTCATACACATAAAAAAACCCTTTTGCATCTTGCATATTTATTTTATTTCCATTTAATTTGTGCAATCAATTATCTTGTAAATAATTCAATATTGATGTCATAGTCTAGGTTTAAATTCCTTGTCAAAATACCCCCATTTGAACATTTGTACCCCCCTTCCCATATATTGTGTTGTAATAGCTTAGTAACTTTATTTTTCGCACTTTATTGCTTTCTAAATATACCATGTTAGAATTAGGGTTTGTATGCGAATCAAAAACAACAAAAATAGTTTGACCTAATTTCAAGATAAACAAGCATGAAAATGGACAACACAAATCACACTTGCACCCCTAGGGTATTCCACTCGTTGCCTTCAATAAATGGGCCATATTGCATGTTAGGTCTCTTTGGGTCAAACAAACAATCAAATGATCATAGTCCCTCGATGACGCTTTCGAAAGTTGCCTAAAAATGATCAAGTCCCTTAAAGAAAATTGCCCAAAGATACTTGGCACCAATGCAATTATGGTATAAACGATGACCCGCGCCCTTCCCTTTCACATCCTAACACAAGATTGTCCACCAAATGCAATGGTGGAACAAAATTGTTAAAAGGGTTAAAACATAGCAAAGATCTTTGAGAAATTTTGGAGTAGACAACCTCTTAGTTACTTGAATCAAACTTGCAAAACAAAACGCTTGCCTATTTCAAAACACACATCACTAAACTTTCAAAAACAACTTTCAAAAACCAATGAAAACCTTTTCAAAAGATATACACCTTTGTATACATCCCAACATGGATCATTACAAAGGTTGCCACCACATTGGCCTCTTTTCAAAAACATTTTCAAACCCATACACACAAAGCACCATTTCAAACAATTGAAAATTAAGGCAAGTTGATCTAAGCAAGTAACTAAGAGCCCATGGATAACCATGGATAGAAAGGGTGCTAATACCTTCCCTTTCTATAATCTACTCCCCGAACCCAAGAAAACATCTCAAAGGTTTTTGTTGTGATTTTTTAACGTTTCCTTAGGATAAAATAAAAAGTCGGTGGCGACTCTTGCTCAACCGAAACATTTGCGAAAACAAACGCAAAACCATAGTCAGTTCTCCCACCGTATCACAGAACTGGCGACTCTGCTGGGGATAAAATTAAAAGTGGAGTAACCTTAGGGCTTAGATCACCTTTGTTTTCAATTGTTTGCCTTGTTTGCTTTTATATTTGTGGGCTTTGCATCGGAGTTTCATAGATCCTAACCCGGATCTGGGGAATACCCTTTTTAGGTAGCATAATCTGTGAGGGACCTGTCCGGCGTAGACCGACATGGGTGAAGCAGTGGCTACGTTGGTGTGGCACCTTGGTCTGTACCTATATCCCTTGTGTTGCAACGAGGAGAATATGGGTCTTCTAAGGAGTCATTAAACACCAACAAACCTTAGAACCCTAAATTGACCAAACTTGGCCATAGAACAGTAGCAGTATGCTACACTCATTGAGGCTAAACTCTCGCAATGGTTCTGGCCGCAAGAAAAGATTGCGATGCTGGAGTTATGACCGATTAAGGGTAGTCAATGATTTGAGATCCTCTAGAACCCGGTTACTTTTGATAGGACAGGTTTTAACCAACGAAACCAAAAGAGGGTAATACCTAAACTTCATGCTGGCCTGAAACCTAAGGGTTGTCTTGTGTGACTTGTGTGCCTTATCATGCTTGCCTGTGTGAATACTTGTGGTGTGCTTCATCATAGCATCATGCCATCATACCATTGCATGCATCCTGTATAAGGGCTAACCCATTTCAAAGACAAAAAAGTTTCATCTTTTCTCTGTTTTGTAGGACATCATGATGCCCGTGCGTAAGAATACTATCCGGCTCAACTTTGTTCAACCACCAGGTCTGCTCAAAGATTTGGTTGGTAGGATTCCAAACACTACTTCCTTCATCAAAAGGCATGGTTCTCTCCTTGGCTTGATCACTGCAAAGTGGGACCAACAAGTGATAAGTGTTCTGACCCAGTTTTATGACCCCCTGTATCATTGTTTCACCTTTCAAGACTTCCAGCTGGTCCCTACCCTGGAAGAATTCTCTTATTTGCTTGGGATCCCTGTTTTAGAGCAAACTCCTTTCACTTGTTGGGAAAAGACTCCTAGGCCTGAAGAGGTTGTTGCAGTCCTCCCCTTGACCAAAGAAGAAGTATTGGCTAACTGGGAAACTAGAAGTGGAGTTAAGGGCTTTTTGGTCAAATTTCTGGTTGGCAAAGCTAATGATTTCTGGAATGACTTAGACTTCAAGGCGTACGAAGACATTCTGGCTCTTTTAATCTATGGTCTGGTACTGTTTCCCAATCCTGACACCTTTATCAGTATCTATGCCATAAGGATCTTCATGTCTCGGAATCCTGTACCCACTCTTTTGGGTGATATCCTGCAACAACTTTATGCTCGTACTGCCCGAAAACGGGGAACTCCGTGGTGTTGTGCTCCTTTGCTAGTGAGGTGGTTTATTTCGCACCTTCCTAAGTTCATGCTGAAGAATGAAGAAGGAAAGGGTTGGGCTCATAGGTTAATGTCTCTCACTGATAATGACATCACTTGGACTCTCAGAGGTTTGGATGAGGTAGCTGTTATTGATCGTTGCGGAGAATATCCTAATGTTCCATTGATCGGTACCCAGGGAGGAATCTCTTATAATCCATGTTTAGCTCTCTGTCAGTTTGGAAGAGCCAGAAGAGTAGGGCCCCATGAGATGTTGGTTCCTCACTTCCATTTTGAATTTCAGGCAGACAGTGACAAACTACGCCATGGATTCATTAAGGCTTGGGACAGAATTCACAAAGCAGGCCCACATGAGCTGGGACCAAAGACTTCTCTACCAATGGAACTCTATTGCAGATGGGTCCGCATCCGTGCTCAGAAGTTAGGTATGCCGTACAAAGCTGTCAGACCTATCATTCTTGAATCTCCTGATGAAGATGGGGTTCCTCCAACTGTCCTCCCTCCTCAGATACCCATTGATTTTGACACAATGAAGAGATCTTGGGCGCAGCTAAAGGAAGAACGGGATTTTTATCGGGAAAAGTTCAACGAACAGGAACGGAAGATCCAGAGGCTGACTAAGCAATTGGAGGAAGAGCGGGTTCTGAATGACTATATCCATACTGAGAAGAGGAGGCCATGGGAGCACTGATGGGCTTTGGATGTTTCCTTTTTACAGCTTTTATTTCCTTTTCAGTATTTTTCATTCCTGTAATGCCTAAGGGCAAGTTGTTGAACAATTTAAAATTCGAATCTAATGAAGTGTGTTTCCCTTTTGTCTACAAAGTTGAGTCTTGTTTGTCTTTGAAAACATAAAACATACGCATCTCATTGCATCATATGCATGACAGGTACCCTTTTTCCACAGGTTGCTTAATCTTCTTCGCTGTTTATTTGAACAGTCATCATGAATCCAAATTCATCCAGTGAGCAAGCAATCAAGGCCCTTCAGGCCCAAAGTGCCCAGTTTCAAGAAATGGTCCTAAGCCTGGCCCAAGGTCAGCAAGAGTTGAAGGCTCTACTCCTGAAGAAGAAGAAGAAAAAGAGGACTGCGTTATTCAACACCGGACGCAGGTTTGGGAACACACTCCATAATGAGGCTGATCCAACTACTTCCTCTGCAGAGAAAGACAGTCCCCAAGGGGGAGGAGCTCCTAGTCCTGCAGTCTCTGACAATGAGACGGATTACAATGACGAACAATACCCTCCCGCTGCTGACAGATACAAGCAATTAGAGGACCGCTTGAGCGCCATGGAGATTCAGAATGTGCCAGGGCGGGATTTCGGAGATTTGGGGTTATCTTCTGGGGTAGTAATCCCACACAAGTTTAAGGCGCCTGCCTTTGCCAAATACGACGGGGCCTCCTGTCCAAAGCTGCATCTAAGGTCGTACGTAAGGAAGATCCAACCTTACACGGCAGATAAGAACCTTTGGATCCACTTCTTCCAAGATAGCCTTTCGGGGTCACAGCTTGAGTGGTTCTACCAACTAGATGGAACTAGTATCCGACATTGGGAAGATTTGGCAACCGCATTTTATAGACAATATCAATACAATTCTGATCTCGCTCCTACGCGTACCCAACTTCAAGGTATGTCTCTAGGAACGGGCGAAGGGTTCAAAGAATATGCACAAAAATGGAGAGATTTGGCTGGCAGGGTGCAGCCTCCATTGACTGATCGTGAGCTGGTTGATATGTTTCTAGGGACCTTGTCTGGTCCATTTTTCAATCATTTGGTTGGTAACTCCTCCGCTGGGTTTACGGATTTGATTCTGATGGGTGAAAGGATAGAAGCTGGCATCAGGTCAGGAAAGATACAAAAAGATGCCTCCACAAGTACTGAGAAGAGGCCTTTCAAGAAAGAAGCAAGTGCCGTCTATGGTCCTAGAAGACAAGTCAAGCCAGAAAGTTGCCAAGCCGTCAATGCCTTGGTCATTTCAAAACCTGTTGCTGCTCCTCAGCAGTACAATCAACAAAGAGGTGAAAGGCCCAAGAGGCAGTATACTCGGCTGAGTATGACCTTGTCACAAATTTTACCGCAACTGTTATCAACCAACTTGGTGACCATCAAAGAGGCTCCGAAGGTCGTGAATACTGCATCTCCTAAGTATAACCCAAATGCCCGTTGTGCTTATCATTCCGATAGCCCCGGGCATACTACTGATGATTGCTGGGCCCTGAGAAATAAAGTGCAAGACCTTATCGACGCGAAGGAAATTCAATTTGCGGCGCCTGAGAGGCCAAATGTTGTAACTGCTCCTATGCCCCAGCATAGAGTAAATGCCATCGAGGAAGATTTGTATGCTGTTTCGGTGAATGATGTTGCTACCCCTCTTTTAACTGTTAAGAGGAACTTACTACTAGCCGGTTTATTTCCGGGTTGTAGCAAGGGTTGCCTCCTGTGTGCTGTTATCCCTACCGGTTGTCCGCTGCTGAAATCAGGCATCCAAAGCCTGATGGATAGCAAAGAAATTCTGTTCATGAAAACTGCTGTTCTGTTTGTTTCCGCTGAAGAAGTATCTGTTGTCACAATTTACAATCCTACCAAAGCTCTCCCGAGGAAGCCAGTCCAAATTATGTCTGTTGCACCCATTACTATTACTGTTCCAGGGCCTCTCCCCTATGAATCTAACAAGGTTGTCCCATGGCATTATGGGGCAGACGTGTATGTGCTTAGAGTGAAGCAGGAGTTCAACACCAGTACCAGTATCAGTAACATCACTGGTCCCGCCAAGATTACTCGCAGTGGCAGGCTCTTCTCGCCTGACATTGCACCACCAGTTATCCGAAAGCCTCTTATCATCACACCTGCAAGTGTGCATGTTCCAAATCAAGTTCCTGTGTCTACTACTGCCGCCGAGTCCTCTGATGCTCGGGGAAAAGAAGTTGCTACCGATTTTCCTGCCAGGACGGAGGCACCAAAAAAGACTGCTGTTGAAGCCTCCCAACAAGAGATGGAGGAAATCCTTAAAATCATTAAAAAGAGTGACTTCAATGTTGTTGAACAGTTGGGGCATACCCCCTCCAAAATCTCTATGCTATCATTGCTGCTATGCTCAGAGGCCCACACAAAGGCCCTGATTTCATTTCTGAAAACGGCCCATGTGCCGCAAGAGACCTCTACAGATCAATTCACTGACTGTGTGGCTAATTTGACAGCTGAAAATGGTTTGGGGTTCTCGGATGCTGACCTCACCGCCAAAGGGAAAAATCACAATGATGCCATGCACGTCTCTATAGAGTGCAGGGGCACTACTCTCGCACACGTGTTGGTGGATACCGGTTCTTCCCTGAATGTTTTGCCCAAGAAGGCATTGGATCGCTTGGATTGTGAGGGCCTGGAATTGAAACCTAGTAACATCATTGTTAGAGCCTTCGACGGTTCTAAGAGGATGGTGCACGGTGAGGTAGACATTCCTATCCGTGTGGGTTCCCAAGTCTTCGACTCAACATTCTACGTAATGGATATTCGTCCATCTTATTCCTGCTTGTTGGGTCGACCCTGGATTCACAAGGCTGGGGCAGTAACATCCACTCTACACCAAAAGCTCAAATACCCTGTCAAAGGGAAGATTGTTACTGTGCAGGGTGAGGAGGAATACATGGTAAGTCACTTGAATTCATTCCGGTATATCGAGATGGACGAGGAGTTTATTGAAACCACCTTTCAGCATTTTGAGGAAGTACCTCCAACGTTGGCATCAGCTGAAACAGTGGTTGAAGAAGACTTTCCGTTGAAGATGGCTTCCCTGAAGGATGCCCGGGCTGTAATCGAGAAAGGCAAATGCGCAAACTGGGGTCAGCTTCCTGACTTCACTCAAAAGAACGACAAGTTTGGGCTGGGCTTCACTGCAGAGGCTCAGAGGGCTGTGCGCAAGGAAAGGATCAGAAAGGCTCCGGTGTTTATCACCAACCCAAGGGTGAATGCTATCGAGGAGGACGTAGAGGAAGCAGAGTTTGACAGTTGGATCTATCCAACCACCAGCAACGGACCAAGCAACTGGACGGGAAAGGATTTTACACCAATTACATTTGTCACGCAGTAATTAACTCTTTTGATTTTCAATTTGTAACAAACAATATGTTGAAACTTTTATTGGCTCGGTGTCCTACCCGGGGCATCGTAGCTCCATTTGTGAGGGCTTTTTGTATGACATTTCCATATATCATTAATCAAAACATTGGACGTTTGTTGCATTTCAAATCTTGTGCTCTTTTTCTTTCTGTGTTATATATTGCAAAACAGCTATATTTACACACACTCACTTATACAGGTTTCAATCCACTCTGGATCTCACTGGTAACAGCTCTGCTACCACCAGTTATGACTTCGAGAATCCGATCAACTTGGCCGAAGACGAAGGTGAAGATGATTGTGAAGTGCCTGGTGAACTCGCAAGACTGCTACTCCAGGAAGAGAGGGCCATTAATCTGCATGAAGAGCCCGTGGAAACAGTGAACCTGGGTACTGAGACAGATAGAAAAGAGGTCAAGATTGGTGCCAATCTAGAGCTCAGCGTGAAGCAACGATTGATCCAGATGCTACATGATTACATGGAGATCTTTGCTTGGTCATACGAAGACATGCCTGATTTGGATGCCGACATTGTAGTTCATCACCTGCCTACCAAGGAAGACTGCCCTCCGGTAAAGCAAAAGGACCGCCGTATACGCCCAGAGATGTCTGAAAAGATCAAAGCTGAGGTTATGAAGCAATTCGATGTCGGGTTTCTAGCAGTAACTTCTTACCCTCAGTGGGTGGCCAATGTGGTGCCAGTGCCGAAGAAGGACGGTTAGGTCAGAATGTGCGTTGATTACAGGGATCTGAACAGGGCGAGCCCCAAGGATGACTTCCCCTGCCTCACATTGACGTTCTGGTTGACAATACTGCTCAGCACAAGGTGTTCTCCTTCATGGATGGTTTTTCAGGGTATAATCAGATCAAGATGGCCACGAAGATATGGAAAAGACTACCTTTGTGACTCAGTGGGGCACCTTCTGCTACAAGGTCATGCCATTCGGGTTGAAAAATGCTGGGGCAACCTACCAACGTGCCATGGTTGCTTTATTTCATGACATGATACATCATGAGATTGAAGTATACGTTGACGACATGATTGCAAGGTCCCAAACTGAGGAGGAACACCTTGACCATCTGCGGAAGCTGTTTGACCGATTGAAGTTATACAAGCTGAGGTTGAATCCCAACAAATGCACCTTTGGGGTGAGGTCCGGAAAATTGCTAGGTTTCATTGTAAGCGATAAGGGTATTCAGGTGGACCCTGCCAAGGTAAAAGCCATACAAGAGATGCCAACTCCCAAGACAGAGAAAGAAGTCAGAGGCTTTCTGGGACGACTAAATTACATTGCCCGATTCATCTCACATCTAACTGCTACTTGTGAGCCAATCTTCAAATTACTGAAGAAAGATCAAGTAGTACGTTGGAACGATGAATGTCAGGCCGCTTTTGAAAAGATAAAGGAGTATCTCCAAGAGCCACCCATTCTTATGCCACCAGTGGAAGGGAGACCTCTAATACTATACTTGACAGTACTTGACAACTCGATGGGGTGTGTGCTGGGGCAGCATGACGAGTCTGGCCGAAAAGAGCACGCTATTTATTAGCTGAGCAAAAAGTTTACCGACTGTGAGTCTCGGTACTCACTGCTCGAGAAAACTTGCTGCGCTCTGGTATGGGCTGCTCGCCGGCTGAGACAGTATATGCTGACTCACACTACTTTGTTGATTTCAAAGATGGATCCCATCAAGTACATATTCGAAAAGCCTGCTTTGTCTGGAAGAACAGCAAGATGGCAAATGATCTTGACAGAATATGATATCCAGTACACAACTCAAAAATCAATCAAGGGAAGTGTATTGGCAGATCATTTTGCACACCAACCTGTGGACGATTACCAATCATTGAACTTTGAATTTCCGAACGAAGATATCATGGTGGTAACTGATTGTGAAGTGCCTGGACCGGATGAAGGACCTGAGGAAGGATCCCGATGGTCTATGCATTTTGACGGAGCCTCCAACGCTTTGGGTAACGGCATCGGCGTTGTGATCATATCTCCCAAAGGAACTCATACTCCACTCACCGCCCGATTGTGTTTCAACTGCACCAACAACATGGCAGAATATGAGGCGTGTATCATGGGTCTTCAAGCTGCAATCGACTTAAGGATCAAGTTTCTGAGTGTCTTCGGAGATTCCGCTCTCGTGATCAATCAGATCAAAGGCGAGTGGGATACGAAACACCCAAATCTTATTCCTTACAAGGAGTATGTGTTGACTTTACTTCCCCACTTTGAAGAGATAACTTTTGAACACTTCCCAAGAGAGGAGAATCAGCTAGCGGACGCACTAGCTATGATGTCTTTAATGTTCAAAGTCAAATGGGACAATGAGGCTCCCCGGATCATTATCTGGAAATTGGTCGAACTGGCATACTGCTGCGATCTTGAGGCTGAAAAAGTGACTGAAAAACCCTGGTATCATGAGGTGAAGAGATACTTGGAAGCTCAGGAATACCCTGAAGGTGCATCTGTCAATGACAAGAAGTTCATGAGAAGGTTTGCGGCAAAATTCTTCCTCAGCAACGGCATTCTCTACAAACGGAATCATGATTCAACTCTACTGCGTTGTGTGGATAAGGCTGAAGCAGAGAAGATCATGATGGAACTGCATGAAGGTACATTCAGAACACATTCCAGTGGACACACCATGGTAAAGAAAATCCTTAGGGCAGGATATTTCTGGTCCACAATGGAAGCCGATTGTTACCAACATTCTCGAACTTGTCATAAATGCCAGATCTATGCTGATAAGGTGCACATCCCTCCGGTTCCTCTGAACGTCCTGACGGCACCTTGGCCTTTTGCAATGTGGGGCATTGATATGATCGATGAGATCCGACCGACGGCATCCAACGGGCATCGCTTCATCTTGGTAGCGATCGATTACTTCACGAAGTGGGTTGAGGCAGCTTCCTACGCCACAGTAACCAAGAGCGTCGTGGCACGTTTCATCCGGCATAATCTGATCTGTCGGTACGGCGTCCCAGAAAGAATCATTACGGACAATGGTACCAATCTCAATAACAAGATGATCATTGAGCTCTGCGAGCAATTCAAGATACAGCACCATAACTCTTCTCCTTACCGGCCGAAGATGAATGGGGCTGTAGAGGCAGCTAATAAGAATATCAAAAAGATTGTGCAAAATATGACAGTGACCTATAAAGATTGGAACGAAATGTTACCGTTTGCTCTTCATGGGTACCGTACCTCAGCAAGGACGTCAACCGGGGCAACACCTTTTTCCTTGGTCTATGGCATGGAGGCAGTCTTGCCAATTGAAGTCCAGATACCCTCTCTCCGGATAATGAAGGATGCAGATCTGAGTGAAGATGACTGGATCCAGACTCGACTTGATCAATTAAACCTGATTGACGAAAAGAGACTCACTGCTATCTGTCATGGTCAGACGTACCAAAAACGGATGATCAGGGCATTTAACAAAAAAGTCAGACCACAAGAGTATCAAGTTGGGGACCTGGTAATCAAACGCATCATCCTTCCTCAAAGTGATCCCCGGGGAAAATGGACCCCTACCTACGAAGGGCCATTTGTGGTTAAACATGTGTTCTCAGGAGGAGCCATGATTCTAACCACCATGGATGGTGACGACCTTCCTCACCCCGCCAATGCAGACATAGTAAAAAGATACTACGCATGAATAAAAGACCCGCTAGGTTGACATACCTAGGCAAAAATAAGGGCTTCCCGGCGAACCAAAAGGGTTCGGGAAAAAATAAGGGATGAAATGAAAAAAATCTGTACACCCGGCAAGTCGAAAACCTGAAAAGGCGGCTTGGGCAAAAATGGGTATCCCGGTGGACTGAAAACCCGAAAGGGCGGTCCAGGCAAAAGTTAGGGATAAAGCGTAACACTATGTCTCATTGGATCACCTTGCATCCAGAATTCGGCATCAACTATCTGGCTCAGACTTCGGCATCGACCAATCAGCTTCATCTTCAACTAAGCAGCAAAGTGATGAGACGCTTGAAGACATAAAGGCGATAGCAGAGTTGGAACCCAGTGGGAATATTGTGCACATAGCTGTTTTGTTTCCTTTTCAAAATTGTAAACTCTATGTTATTCGGCGGCATTCTCTTACTAGGATGTCAGCCTCTTGTACAAAAACGCCTATTCACAGGCAAATTTCAAAATCAATACAAGTTCACTTTTCCAAACAAATTGCCCATTGTTTTTCCTTTTTCTGTTTTGTCTTGCGAAGAACGTCCAATGTTCATTTTTGATATATGCATTTGACATTAAATTGCTGATTCATAAATATTTGCATATGAAACAAAAGACTAATTACAGGTGACATCAGAAACAGGGGCAATGTAAAGTTGTCTGATGTAGTCTGGTTGCTTTGTCGGCCAAGGTACCAAGGTAGATCTAACTGAAGGATGTGATCAAGTTCTCTCAACTCCCCACAGATTAAGACAAGATAGCGACATTCCCCAGTGGAGTATAGGCATTCATTAGCAAGCATCCCCGACAGTCTTGACCTAAGATGGTTCCCCGGCGGAATATCAATACCCCAGTGCAATTCCAAAAGTTTCCCCAGGAAAGTGGAATTCTTATCCCCAGCAGGTTTTGAAGCTTATCCCCAGTAGATTCTGGAAGCTTATCCCCTGCAGAGTACGGACGTCTCTCCCGAGTTTTATTCAAAGTTATTCCTCACAAGGGCTTATAACTGGGTTATCCTCAGCTAATTGCCACGGAAGATCGCCCTCGGCGAAATTCTTTCAACCCCCAGCGGAGTTCATCAAAGTTCCCCAACATAACTTATCAACACAATCCCCAGTGGAGTTTATCATTGTCATCCCCAGCGGAGTCCATCATTGAAATCCTTAGTGAAGCTCTCGTCAAACTTCAGCAAAGTATCTCTTCCACAGAGAAATTCCCCGCAGCGTAATCTATCCAACAAGTTTATTACTCAACGGAGTCATCTTCTTCTACTGGTGTATTCTTGCAACCGTCATCCCCAGCGGAAGCGAAGAACTCTACTCTTCAATGTCAGCCCAGGATTTATTTCCCCGGCCGGTCGTCAAGGATTTATTTTCCTAAGACGAAAATACATTCATAAACATTTTACATTTCATACATCTTGCTTACATACATGATAAAGTGCATACAACACTATCTCATGTTGAACATCATGACATCATGCATTTCATACATCATGACATTGCATACAACTGATGTTTTTGCCTTTTCAGGGAAAAAGACAATCCCAAAAACAACTACCTTCAACTGTCACAATTCCAGATTCGATACCTGTATCTAGCCAGGGCACATCTGTGAGTGATCAGTTTCCAGACTCGATTCCTGTATCTAGCCAGGGCACGTCTGAAGAGTGTGAAGATTCGATTCCTGTATCCAGCCAGGGCATATCTAGCAACTATCACAATTCCAGATTCGATTCCTGCATCCAGCCAGGGCATATCTGTTGACCACATTTCCAGATTCGATTCCTGCATCCAGCCAGGGCATATCTGTTGACCACATTTCCAGATTCGATTCCTGCATCCAGCCAGGGCATATCTGTTGACGACTATTTCCAGATTCGATTCCTGTATCCAGCCAGGGCATATCTGTTGACAACAATTCCAGATTCGATTCCTGTATCCAGCCAGGGCATATCGTTGACAACAATTCCAGATTCAATTCCTGTATCCAGCCAGGGCATATCTGTTGACGACTATTTCCATATTCGATACCTGTATCCAGCCAGGGCATATCTGTGAGCATCCGATTGTAGATTCGACACCTGTATCTAGCCAGGGCATGTCTGCATGAAGAGATTGAAGATCAAAACACCTGTAACAAGCCAGGAAAACATCTGTCTTTCTCAAAATACACAAGTTCTCGCTAAGGAATCTCTTATGCGATCAACACTTCCAAATGGCATCTATAAGCCCATTCCCGACAAGGTTCTGTCACCTCTCCAGATGGCATCTATAAGCCCATCTCCCTATCCACCATCTCCCCAAATGTCATCTATAAGCCCATTCCCGACATCACATTGCTGATACTTCAACATGCGAGTGCAAATTTCCGGGCACTCTAGTGTCCAATCTCCTTTTACCTTCGAGTCACGAAAGGCAAACTTGCCAATCTAACTCTTCAGGTTCAAGAAGATTGAACAGGGGCAACTGTTGTACCCCAAAATTTTCCCTCCCATTTCCTCAACATTTTCTCATCACAAAACCCTTGGAGCTCAAGATCCAGTTAGGGTTTCCTCTGCTCAAGACTTCTCCTTGCACTGTTGACCCAAATTAGGGTTTGTGTTTGCACAAAGATGTTTTGACCTAAAATTCCTAAGATGACTTTCATGCTTCATGTTGGACTCCCAAGTTTATCCATACCAAGTTTCAAGCCTTGATTCCAAATTTTGCCCAGTCAATTGGACAGTTGACCTAGAAATCAACTGTATTGGGGAAAAAGTCAACTGTGGCCAATTGACAGTCAAATCTCATGAAAATTGACCCACATCAACATTATGAACTCATATGGACCATTTGATCAAGTTTAGATCACAATTCCACAAGAAATTTGATCAGATCACCAAAAGGGCAAAATGGTCATTTTTAGGGTTTTGACTGCACAAAGGCAATTTTTGACTGTTTGACCTAGACAATGGCAAACCAAGCTCACATATGGACTCAAGGACCCCATGGAATTATCTTGACATGCTCAACAAGTTCAAAAGATCCCAAGTGCACAAGATTGACAGTTGAATTTCCCAGTCAATTGATCAATTTTGACTGTATACTGAAAAAGTCAAACTTTGACTTTTTGGTCAAAATCAAGTGTCAAGATTCATTTTTCATCAAAACATGCCAAATCATGAAACTTGTTCATCAAGAAATCAAGAATTGCAAATTAGGGTTTGAAATGAAGATTTTTCATAACTTAGAATTTTTCTAAGTTATGAAAAACCCTAATTTTTCCTAACTTTGTCCCACTTTCTCACCAAGATTCATTTGGATTCAAGCAAAAGTCAAAACATGAAAGTTGTAGCCTATAGAAAAATCTACAACTTTAATTCACAAAGTTTTCCCAAAAGAAGCTTGTATATCAAGTTACAATTTTTGGAACAAGGGTACTAAACCATTCTTAACTTAGAGAAAATTTGACCTATTTTAGGCAAGGTTTTTACCTAACTTCAAGACCATTTTTCACATGCTTCCACTTGGAATTTCAATTTTCATTTCAAATATGGATTGTAGTACACATTCCAAGCTTTCTAAAATATCCAAGAACTCATCAAACAACCTCATGGTTAAGGAGAATCGAATTTGGCAATATGGGAAAAACTCACTTTTGATTTGCCCAAGTTACATGTTCATACATTTGTGTCATTTTGAATTCAGCATGCTTTCCTTGATTACAGGTCTTTTATCTCAATTACACTCCTAAATTTAATGCCAATCCTTTGTGCCAAGACCATATTCTATGTGTTCAAGCATTGCCTAAAGGTTTAGTCCCAAATTGGAAAAAGCATTATATCCATTTTTGCAAAAGTGAACTTTATGTCTAAAGCAAATCCAAGCAAGTACAGTTAAGATCTCTTTGGCACAAGTTTATGGACTAATTGCACTGATCAAGACTGAGTTATGCAGCACATTAGGGGGGCCTGTACAAGCTAGAAACACCAAGTGGCCTTTTGTTGCTTAAAGTGTAAGAAACTTGCCATAACACATACCAACTCTCATCTCAGCAAACCAAGCCTTAAGCAAACTTGTCAAGCATATTCTAAACATCCATTCTAAGATGAAACACGAGCCTAGCACCCCCAATACCTCCCCATTCCCAGAATCACCCTCAAACTGCCCAAACAGAGCATCTGCTGCAGTTTGAGTTCCATAGCTCAAACCTTCCATGCATTCTTGCTAAAAACACATCAAACACATCCCATAATATCCCTTGAAGCTATTCCAAACCTCAAACATGACCTGTAACACTCCCAGGCAACATCACCATTTTCATTTTCTTGTTTTGCAGCTGAAGTTCCATAGCACGATTCAAAAGGTTTCAAGACAAAGTAAAGCTTAGAATATCATCCCTGGACATCAAGGAAGTTGTGCCAATCATCACCTTGCATTGAAGACACCTCAATCACCAGATACAACTTCAACTAAACAGGTAAGTTCATGAACTCGAATCTCTCTATCCAGGCATTGTTAGCTTTAGGTTTGTGAAGAAAACATGTCACATTCATAGCCCTGAACATGCCCATGTAATTAGATTTCATTTATATTATGTATGCTTAGAGAATTTTAAGTCTGAACATGGAACAAAAACTAGGTCAGGAATTGGGGGAGAAGAAATTCTCTCTCATCTTAGAGAGTTAAGTCAAGTTCTTTATATCCCTGAATTCGTCTCTTAATGCTCTACATTTTTCATGTTGTGAGTTTTGCTTGAAAGTCCAGGAATTGAGAGATGAAAAACACGCGTGGATTGTGTTCAAACATGTTCTGAGGTTGAAGATGAAGTCTTCTTGGGCTGAGCCTGAGTTGACTTTCTTTTTGCACCCTTTTGTTACTTTTACACCCCCTGAGCCCATTTTACTTATTTTAATGATTTTTTTACTTTTCTTTTTTTATTCTGACTTATTTATTTTTCCTCTTAATATTAAAAATATGAAAAAATATTTTTACACCATTTTTATATTTATTAGGCTTTTATTTGTTTAAATAAGTATTTGTACATAAATAAATAAATAGATACACTTTTATTCAAAAATACTAAAGATAATGCAAACCCATTTTATTTTCTATTTTTTATTTTATTTTATCTTCTGAAAATATTTTATATAAAATATACTTTTTTTCATAAATATTAAATATTATTATTTTGTATATATTTAATATATTTATCATATAATATAAATATTACATATATATTAGTATATTTAGGTTAAAAATACAAAATATACACATTTTTATTTTTATTAATATTTAACATTAAAAAATACCCTTTTAACAAATATACTTCATTTTTATTTTATTTTTGTATATAATAAATAAATATTGTACATATTAAATAATATATACTTTTATTTAATAAATTAGGGTTTTGCCCTAAACATAAAAAACTCCAAAAAATAATCCTTTTTATTTTGTTTATTTGACATATAAAAATACTTTTTTTTCATACACATAAAAAAACCCTTTTGCATCTTGCATATTTATTTTATTTCCATTTAATTTATGCAATCAATTATCTTGTAAATAATTCAATATTGATGTAATAGTCTAGGTTTAAATTCCTTGTCAAAATACCCCCATTTGAACATTTGTACCCCCCTTCCCATATATTGTGTTGTAATAGCTTAGTAACTTTATTTTTCGCACTTTATTGCTTTCTAAATATACCATGTTAGAATTAGGGTTTGTATGCGAATCAAAAACAACAAAAATAGTTTGACCTAATTTCAAGATAAACAAGCATGAAAATGGACAACACAAATCATACTTGCACCCCTAGGGTATTCCACTTGTTGCCTTCAATAAATGGGCCATATTGCATGTTAGGTCTCTTTGGGTAAAACAAACAATCAAATGATCATAGTCCCTCGATGACGCTTTCGAAAGTTGCCTAAAAATGATCAAGTCCCTTAAAGAAAATTGCCCAAAGATACTTGGCACCATTGCAATTATGGTCTAAACGATGACCCGCGCCCGTCCCTTTCACATCCTAACACAAGATTGTCCACCAAATGCAATTGGTGGAACAAAATTGTTAAAAGGGTTAAAACATAGCAAAGATCTTTGAGAAATTTTGGAGTAGACAACCTCTTAGTTACTTGAATCAAACTTGCAAAACAAAACGCTTGCCTATTTCAAAACACACATCACTACACTTTCAAAAACAACTTTCAAAAAAAACTTTCAAAAACCAATGAAAACCTTTTCAAAAGACATACACCTTTGTATACATCCCAACATGGATCATTACAAAGGTTGGCACCACATTGGCCTCTTTTCAAAAACATTTTCAAACCCATACACACAAACCACCATTTCAAACAATTGAAAATTAAGGCAAGTTGATCTAAGCAAGTAACTAAGAGCCCATGGATAACCATGGATAGAAAGGGTGCTAATACCTTCCCTTTCTATAATCTACTCCCCGAACCCAAGAAAACATCTCAAAGGTTTTCGCTGTGCTTTTTTAACCTTTCCTTAGGATAAAATAAAAAGTCGGTGGCGACTCTTGCTCAACCGAAACATTTGCGAAAATAAACGCAAAACCATAGTCAGTTCTCCCACCGTATCACACCAATCGAAAGGTATTTGAAGTACCACTCAAAAATCTTCTTTTTCCTTAGGCAAGAGTTTGTGATCACCCAGGCAGGGGGAAGACTTTGGAAAACATGAGAGGGCAAATTTTGGGGTGCAACACATGGACATTTTCATCTATAAACTTTTGTGTTCATTTTCTTTCTTTTTACATTTTATTTTGTTTAAAGGTGGTTATCCCTTACACACACCCACACTCACAAAATGCAGGTACCCATCCACTCCGGATTCCATGGGTAACAATTATGCTATGGCCTTCAATGACTCTGAAGATCTGGTCAATCATGCCGAATATGAAGGTGATGAAGACTGTGAAGTGCCTGGAGAGTTGGCTAGACTTCTATAACAGGAAGAGAGGGCTATTCTGCCCCATGAAGAGCTGTTAGAGACTATCAACTTCGGTACTGCCGAAGACAGAAAAGAGGTTAAAATGGGGTCCAACCTAGAGCCAAATGTGAAGGAGCACTTAGTTCAGCTTTTGAATGACTATCCTGGTCCTACGAAGACATGCCGGGACTCGACACAGATATTGTGGTTCACCGTCTCCATACAAGAGAAGATTGTCCACCAATAAAACAAAAAGTCCGTCGAATGAGGCCTGATATATCTGAAAATATCAAAGCCGAAGTGATGAAGCAATTCAATGTCGGGTTTCTTGTTATTACTTCCTATCCATAATGGGTTGCTAACATTGTGCCTGTGCCTAAGAAGGACGGCAAAGTAAGAATGTGCATGGATTACCGAGATTTAAACAGGGCTATCCCTAAAGATGACTTTCCACTACCGCACATTGACATTTTGGTCGACAACACAGCTCAACATAAGGTATTTTCCTTCATGGATGGATTTTCAGGTTACAACCAGATCAAAATGGCCCCCGAAGATATGGAGAAGACTACTTTTGTTACACAGTGGGGTACCTTCTGCTATAAAGTAATTCCATTTGGATTGAAGAATGCCGGGGCAACCTATCAGCGCGCCATGGTAGCTTTGTTTCATGAGATGATACATCATGAGATCGAAGTCTACGTAGACGATATGATAGCCCGTTCACAAACAGAAGAAGAACACCTCGACCATCTGCAAAAGTTGTTTGTCAGGTTGAAGGAGTATAAGCTCAGACTGAACCCTAGCAAGTGCACTTTCGGAGTCAGGTCTGGTAAACTCTTGGGATTCATCGTCAGCAACAAAGGCATTGAGGTTAATCCTTCTAAAGTCGAAGCTATACGAGAAATGCATGCCCCCCGCACTGAAAAGGAGGTCAGAGGTTTCTTAGGACGCTTAAACTACATTGCAAGGTTCATTTCTCACCTAACATCTACATGTGAACCAATCTTCAAGCTGTTGAAGAAAGATCAGGTGGTTGAATGGAATGATGACTGTCAAGCTGCTTTTGATAAAATCAAGGAGTATTTGCTAGAACCTCCTATCTTGATGCCACCCATCGAAGGAAGGCCGTTAATCATGTATCTGACTGTTTTGGATAATTCAATGGGGTGTGTACTGGGCCAACATGACGAGTCTGGTCGAAAAGAGCATGCCATTTATTACCTTAGAAAAAAGTTTACCGACTGTGAGACTCGCTATTCACTACTCGAGAAAACTTGTTGCGCTTTGGTATGGGCTGCTCGCTGACTAAGGCAGTATATGTTGACACATACCACTCTGTTGATTTCTAAAATGGATCCGATCAAGTATATCTTCGAAAAGCCTGCTTTATCTGGAAGAATTGCTAGATGGCAAATGATCCTGACTGAGTATGATATCCAGTACACAACCCAAAAAGCTATAAAGGGGAGTGTACTAGCTGACCATCTAGCTCATCAAGTTGTCGAAGATTATCAATCCATGAAATTCGACTTTCTCGACGAGGACATTATGACATTGGACAACATTGAAGGTAACAGACCGTATGACGGACCTGAACAAGGATCCTGATGGACCCTATACTTTGATGGTGCTTCAAATGCACTTGGCAATTGTATTGGCGCGGTACTTATCTCTCCAGAAGATTGCCATACACCTTTCACTGCTAGACTCTGTTTCAGTTGCACCAACAACATGGCCGAGTATGAAGCTTGTATCTTTGGTCTCAAGGTTGCAATTGACTTAGGAATCAAATCTTTGGTTGTATTTGGAGACTCAGCTTCGGTTATCAGTCAAATCAAAGGAGAGTGGGACACTAAACACCCTAACCTCATCCCATAAAAATAACATGTCCTGACATTGTTACCTCATTTCGAGCAGATTACCTTCGAGCACTTCCCGCGAGAAGAATATCAGCTAGCGGATGCTCTAGCCACAATGTCTTCCATGTTTAAACTTAAATGGGATAATGAGGCTCCCCAAATCACCATCGAGCGAATGGATGAACCTGCACATTGTTATGAGATTAATACCGAAGAAGTAGTGGAACAACCCTAGTTTCACGAAATCAAAAGGTATCTCGAGAATCTAGAATACCCTGAAGGAGATTCAGTCAATGACAGAAAGTTCTTAAGGAGATTTGTTGCCAAGTTCTTCTTGAGCAATGGCATCCTATACAAACGTGTGATACGGTGGGAGAACTGACTTGAGGTTTTGCGTTTGTTTTCGCAAATGTTTCGGTTGAGCAAGAGTCGCCACCGACTTTTTATTTTATCCTAAGGAAAGGTTAAAAAGCACAGCAAAAACCTTTTGAGATGTTTTCTTGGGTTCGGGATGTAGATTATAGAAAGGGAAGGTATTAGCACCCTTTCTATCCATGGTTATCCATGGGCTCTTAGTTACTTGCTTAGATCACTTGCCTTTTGTTTTCAATTGTTTTAAATGGTGCTTGAGTGTGTGGGTTTGAAAATGTTTTGAAAAGAGGCCAATGTGGTGGCAACCTTTGTAATGATCCATGTGGGGATGTATACAAAGATGTACGTCTTTTGAAAAGGTTTTCATTTGTTTTTGAAAGTTGTTTTGATAGTGTGGTGATGTGGGGTTTTTTGAAATAGGCAAGTGTTTTAGTTTGCAAGATTGATTCAAGTAACTAAGAGGTTATCTACTCCTAAATTTCTCAAAAGATTATTGCTATGTTTTAACCCTTTTAACAAGTTTGTTCCACCATTGTATTTGGTGGACAATCTTGTGTTTAGGATGTGAAAGGGACGGGCGTGGGTCATCGTTTAGACCATAATTGCAATGGTGCCAAGTATCTTTGGGCATTTTCTTTAAGGGACTTGATCATTTGTTTTTGTTTTGAAAAATGTTATCGAGGGACTATGATCATTCAATTTGTTTGTTTTGCCCAAAGAGACCTAACATGCAATATGGCCCAATTTTGAAAGGCAACAAGTGGAATACCCTAGGGGGTGCAAGTGTGATTTGTGTGTCCATTTTCATGCTTGTTTATCTTGAGGTTAGGTCATAACTATTTTTGTCGTTTTTCGCATACAAACCCTAATTCTAACATGTTATCATTAGAAAGCAATAAAGTGCGAAAATAAATTTACTAAGCTATTACAAAACCAAATATGAGAAGGGGGGTACAAATGTTCGAATGGGGATATTGACAAGTAATGTAAACCTAAAACTATTACATCAATTTGAATTTATACAATTTAATTAATGTACAATAATTAAATAAATAAAAATGGAATAAAAATGCAAGATACAAAAATGTTTTGTATATGTATGAAAAAAAGTGTTATTTATGTAAAAATAAAAAAAGATATTATTTTTGGAGTATCTTGAATTTAGGGCAAAACCCTAATTTTATTAAAGAAAATGTATTATTGTTTAATTTAATGCAAATATTTATTTATTATGTACAAAAATAAAAGTAAAATGAAGTATATTATAAAAAAGTATTTTTTATATCAAATATTAATAAAATGAAAAATTCAAATATTTTTATATTCTAACCTAAACATGTTAATAAACATATATATATATATATATATATATATATATATATATATATATATATATATATATATATATATATATATATATATATATATATATATATATATATATATATATATATATATATATATATATATATATATATATATATATATATATATTAAATTCTAAATATGCATAATATATATTTAATATTTAATAAAATAAATCAAAAAAAGTATATATTTTTTTATGTGAAATATTTTCAGAAGATAAACAAAAATAAAAAATGTATTTACACTATTTTTCTATTTATTCTAAATAATAGTATATATAATATTTATGTACAAACAAAAGAAATAATCAAATAAATATGCAATAAATTCAAAAAATGATGGAAAAAATATTTTTATGTTTTTAATGTCATGAGAAAAAATAAACAAAGTCAATCAAAAAAGAAAAAGTCAAAAAAGTCAAAGAAATAAGCAAATGGGCTCAGGGGGTTCAAAAGTAATTATGTGGTGCAAATAAGAAAATATTCCAGGCCCAGCCCAGAATCAGTCATCTTCAACCTCTGAACAACATCACCCACGCGTTTTCTATCTCTGGATTCCTGGACTTTCAAGCAAAACTCATAACATGAAAAGTGTAGAGCATTAAGAGACGATTCCAACCATGTAAAGAACTTGACCTAACTCTCTAAGATGAGGGAGAATTTCTTCTCCCCCAATTTCTGACCTAACTTTTATGCCATGTTCAGACTCAAAATTCTTGCAGCACACGTAACATAAATGAAATCTAACTATATGGTCATGTTCAGGGCTATGATTGTGACATATTTTCTTCACAAACCTAAAGCTAACAATGCCTAATAAGAGAGATAGAACTTCATGAAGATACCTGTTCAGTTGGAATCGTGCTTTGCAATGGAGGATGTTTCAGAGTAAAATGATGATTTGTATAGCTTCCTTGAAGTGTAAGGATGCTATTCCAAGTTCTACTTTGCCTTGAAACTCCCTGAATCGTGCTGGTGAACTTCAACTGCAAAACAGAAAAGCAAAAATGGTGAAGTGGCTTGGAGGTGTTACAGGTCAGGTTTCAGGTCATGGTTAGCTTGCATAGATAGTATGGAAGGTATGTGAACTGGTTTTGGCAAGGATGCTTGAGAGAAATAGAAGTTGGCACTCAAACTGCAGAGGCAACTCTGTTTTTGCAGTTTGAGAGTGATTCTGAGATGGAGGGTGGATTGGAGGTCAAAGGCTCGTGCAAAAGCTTGGGTATGATGTCTGGAATGTGTTTGATAAGTTTGTTCTTGTGTTTGTAAACTGAGATGGAAGTTGTTATGAGTTATGCTATGTTACTTCACACTTAAGCAAACAAAGGCAAATTGTGCTTCTAGGCCTGTAGAGGACCTCACACTATGCTGCATAATCCCTCCTTGATCAGTGTGATTAGCACATAAACTTGTGCCAACCAGATTTGCAATGTACTTGTTGGATTCTCAATTGGACATAAAGTGATCTTTTGCAAAAATGGAAAGAATGCTTTATCTAGTTTGGGATTAATCTTGCATACAATGTACAAACTCATAGAACAACACCTTAACACAATGAATATGCATTAAATTATTGAGTGCAACTTGGTTTAAGGACCTGTAATCTAACCTAAAGCATGCTGAGTTCAAATTGCCAAGTTATGAACATGAAAAATGGCCAATTCAAAAGTGAGTTTTTGCTATATTGTGAAATTCGATTCTCCCTAACCATGAGGTTGTTTGATGAGTTATTGGACATTTTGGAAAGCTTGGAATATGTACTACAATCCATCTTTGAAATGCAAATTGAAATTCCAAGTGGAAGTGTATGGAAAATGGCCTTGAAGTGGGGTAGAAAAATTGTCAAAATAGGTTAAAATTTCACTAAGTTAAAAATGGTTTAGTGCCCTTATTCAAAGAATTGTAACTTGAGATACAAGCTTCAAATGAGAAAACTTTGTGAATCAAAGTTGTAGATTATGTAACAAGCTACAACTTTCATGTTTTGACTTTTGTTTGAATCCAAATGCATCATGGTGAAAAAATGGGGCAAAGTTGGGAAAAAATTAGGGTTTTCCATAACTTAGAAAAATTCTAAGTTATGAAAAATTCCATTTTAAAACCCTAATTTGCATTTCTTGGTTTCTTGGTGAACAAGTTTCATGATTTGGCATGTTTTGATGAAAAATGAATCTTGACTCTTGATTTTGACCAAAAAAGTCAAAGTTTGACTTTTCAGTGTACAGTCAAAATTGATCAATTGACTGAGAAATTCAACTGTCAAACTTGTGTACTTGGGATCTTTTGAGCTTGATGAATGTGTAAAGACCATTTCATGGGGTCCTTGAGTCCATATGTGAACTTGATTTTCCATTGGCTAGGTCAAACAGTCAAAAATTGCCTTTGTGCAGTCAAAACCCTAAAAATGACCATTTTGCCCTTTTGGTGATCTGATCAAATTTCTTGTGGAATTGTGATCCAAACTTGATCAAATGGTCCATATGAGTTCATAATGTTGATGTGGGTCAAAAATCATGAGTTTTGACTGTCAATTGACCACATTTGACTTTTTCCCCAATACAGCTGATTTCTAGGTCAACTATCCAATTGACTGGGCAAAACTTGGAATCAAGACTTGAAACTTGGTATGGATAATCTTGTGAGTCAAACATGAAACATGAAAGTCATCTTAGGCATTTTAGGTCAAAACATCCTTGGGCAAACACAAACCCTAATTTGAGTCCACAGTGCAAGGAGAAGTCTTGAGTAGAGGAAACCCAAGTCTTTAGTAGAGGAAACCCTAACTGGATTTTGATCTTCAAGGGTCTTGTAATGAAAAAAAAATTAAGGAAATGGGAGGGCAAATTTTGGGGTACAACAGTTGCCCCTGTTCAATCTTCTTGAACCTGAAGAGTTAGATTGGCAAGTTTGCCTTTCGTGACTCGAGGGTAAAAGGAGATTGGACACAAGAGTGCCCGGAAATTTGCACTCGCATGTTGAGGTATCAGTAAATGTGATGTCGGGAATGGGCTTATAGATGCCATTCGGAGAGATGGTGGATAGGGAGATGGGCTTATAGATGCCATCTGGAGGTGTGACAGAACCTTGTCGGGAATGGGCTTATAGATGCCATTTGGAAGTGTTGATCGCACAAGAGATTCCTTAGCGAGAACTTGTGTATTTCAGAGAGGCTGATGTTTTCCTGGCTTGTTACAGGGGTTTGATCTTCAATCTCCTTATGCAGATATGCCCTGGCTAGATACAGGTATCGAATCTACAATCGGTTGCTCACAGATGTGCCCTGGCTAGATACAGGAGTCGAATCTGGAAATAGTCGTCAATGGATATGCCCTGGCTGGATACAGGAATCGAATCTTCGAACTCTTCAGACGTGCCCTGGCTAGATACAGGAATCGAGTCTGGAAATGTTGTAAACAGATATGCCCTGGCTGGATACAGGAATCGAATCTGGAAATGTTGTAAACAGATATGCCCTGGCTGGATACAGGAATCGAATCTGGAAATGTTGTAGACATATATGCCCTGGATGGATACAGGAATCGAATCTGGAAATGTTGTAGTTGATATATGTGCCCTGGCTGGATAGAGGAATCGAATCTTCGAACTCTTCAGACGTGCCCTGGCTAGATACAGGAATCGAGTCTGGGAATGATCACTCTCAGATGTGCCCTGGCTAGATACAGGTATCGAATCTGGAATTGTGACAGTTGAGGGTAATCGTCTTTGGGATTGTCTTTTTCCCTGTAAAGGCAAAAACATAAGTTGTATGCAATGTCATGATGTATGATATGCATGGCGTCATGATGTTTAACATGAGATAGTGTGAGTATGCACTTTATCACGTATGTAAACAAAATGTATTGGAAATGCGAAATGTTTATGAATGTAATTTTCGTCTTAGGAAAATAAATCTTTGACGACCGGCCGGGGAGCTGCTCTGTGGAAGAGATACTTGGCCGAAGTTTTGATGAGAGGCCTGCTGAGGACTTTAATGATGGATTCCGCTGGGGATAATGATGATAAACTCCGCTGGGGAATGAAAGAACCTTTCCTAGGGCGACCTTCCGTGGTAATTAGCTGAGGATAACCCAGTTATAAGTCCTTGTGAGGAAATAACTCTAAATAAAACTCGGGAGAGACGTCCGTACTCTACAGGGAACAAGCTTCCAGAATCTACTGGGGATGAGCTTTAAGACCTGCCGGGGACTGTTGTGCCTTTTCAGGATTGACGGGGAGTCAACTCTGCTTGGGGAAAGTACTGCTGAATCTTGTTTTACTCGGCGGGGAAGTTGAGATGATTTGGTCACATTCTTCGGTCGAATCTACCTGGGTACCTTGGCGGACAAAGCAACCAGACTGCATCAGACAACTTCATATTGCCCCTGTTTCTGATGTCACCTGTAATTAATCTTTCGTTTCATATGCAAATATTTATGAGTCAACAATTTTAATGTCAAATGCATATATCAAAAATGGACATTGGACGTTCTTCGCAAAACAAAACAGAAAAAGGAAAAACAATGGCAATTTGTATGGACAAGTGAATTTGTATTGATTTGAATTCTTCCTGTGAATAGGCGTTTTTGTACAAGAGGATGACATCCTAGTAAGAGGATGCCGCCAAATAATATGGAGTTTACAATTTTGAAAAGAAAACAAAACAGCTATGTGAACAATCCCACTGGGTTCCAACTCTGCTATCGCCTTTATGTCTTCAAATGTCTCATCGCTTTGCTACCTAGTTGAAGATGAAGCTGATTGGTCGATGCCAAAACCTGAGCCAGATATTTGATGCCGAATTCCGGATGCAAAGTGATCCAATGAGACATAGTGTTACGCTTTTATCCCTAACTTTTGCCTGGACCGCCCTTTCGGGTTTTCAGTCCACTGGGATACCCATTTTTGCCCAAGCCGCCTTTTCAGGTTTTCGACTTGCCGGGTATACAGATTTTTATTCATTTCATCCCTTATTTTTTCCCGAACCCTTTTGGTTCGCCGGGAAGCCCTTATTTTTTCCTAGGCATGTCAACCTAGCGGGTCTTTTATTTACGCGTAGTATTTTTTCACTATGTCTGCATTGGCGGGGTGAGGAAGGTCGTCACCATCCATGGTGGTTAAGATCATGGCTCCTCCTGAGAACATGCGTTTAACCACAAATGGCCCTTCGTATGTAGGGGTCCATTTGCCCCGGGGATCACTTTGAGGAAGGATGATGCGTTTGATTACCAGGTCCCCAACTTGATACTCTTGCGGCCTGACTTTCTTGTTAAATGCCTTGATCATCCGCTTTTGATACGTTTGACCATGACAGATAGCGGTGAGTCTCTTTTCATCAATCAGGTTTAATTGATCCAGTCGAGTCTGGATCCAGTCATCTTCATTCAGATCTGCATCCTTCATAATTCGGAGAGAGGGTATCTGGACTTCAATTGGCAAGACTGCTTCCATGCCATAGACCAAGGAGAAGGGAGTTGCCCCGGTTGACGTTCTTGCTGAGGTACGGTACCCATGAAGAGCGAACGGTAACATCTCGTGCCAATCTTTATAGGTCACTGTCATCTTCTGCACAATTTTCTTGATATTTTTATTAGCTGCCTCTACAGCCCCATTCATCTTCGGCCGGTAGGGAAAAGAATTATGGTGTTGTATCTTGAATTGTTCACAGAGTTCAGTGATCATCGAATTATTGAGATTGGTACCATTGTCCGTAATGATTCTTTCCGGGACGCTGTACCGACAGATCAGATTATGCCGGATGAAACGTGCCACGACGCTCTTGGTTACTGTGGCGTAGGAAGTTGCCTCAACCAACTTCGTGAAGTAATCGATCGCCACCAAGATGAAGCGATGCCCATTGGATGCCGTCGGTCGGATCTCACCGATCATATCGATGCCCCACATTGCGAAAGGCCAAGGTGCCGTCAGGACATTCAAAGGAACCGGAGGGATATGCACCTTGTCAGCATAGATCTGGCATTTATGACAAGTTCGGGAGTGTTGGTAACAATCGGCTTCCATCGTGGACCAGAAATATCCTGCCCGAAGGATTTTCTTAGCCATGGTGTGTCCACTGGAATGTGTTCCAAATGTACCTTCATGCAGTTCTATCATGATTTTCTCTGCTTCTGCCTTATCCACACAACGTAGCAGAGTTGAATCATGATTCCGTTTGTAGAGAATGTCGTTGCTGAGGAAGAATTTTGCAGCAAACCTCCTCATGAACTTCTTATCATTGACAGACGCACCTTCAGGGTATTCCTGAGCTTCCAAGTACCTCTTCACCTCATGATACCAGGGTTTTTCAATCACCTTCTCAGCCTCGAGCTCGCAGCAGTATGCCGGTTCATCCAACTTCCAGATAATGATTCGGGGAGCCTCATTGTCCCATTTAACTTTGAACATTGAAGACATCGTAGCTAGGGCGTCCGCTAGCTGATTCTCCTCTCTAGAGAAGTGCTCAAAAGTTATCTCTTCAAAGTGGGGAAGCAAGGTCGACACATACTCCTTGTAAGGAATAAGATTCGGGTGTTTCGTATCCCACTCACCTTTGATCTGATTGATCACGAGAGCGGAATCTCCGAAGACACTTAGAAATTTGATCCTTAAGTCGATTGCAGCTTGTAAACCCATGATACATGCCTCATATTCTGCCATATTGTTGGTGCAGCTGAAACATAATCGGGCGGTGAGGGGAGTATGAGTTCCTTTGGGAGATATGATTACAACGCCGACGCTGTTACCCAAAGCATTGGAGGCTCCATAAAAATTCATAGACCATCGGGACCCTTCCTCAGGTCCTTCATCCGGTCCAGGTACTTCACAGTCAGTTACCACCATGATGTCTTCGTCCGGAAAATCAAAGTTCAATGATTGGTAATCGTCCACAGGTTGGTGTGCTAAATGATTTGCCAGTACACTTCCTTTGATTGCTTTCTGAGTTGTATACTGGATATCATACTCCGTCAAGATCATTAGCCATCTCGCTATCCTTCCAGACAGAGCGGGCTTTTCGAATATGTACTTGATAGGATCCATTTTTGAAATCAACAAAGTAGTGTGAGTCAGCATATACTGTCTCAGCCGGCGAGCAGCCCATACAAGAGCGCAACAAGTTTTCTCAAGCAGTGAGTAACGAGACTCACAGTCGGTAAACTTTTTGCTCAAGTAATAAATAGCGTGCTCTTTTCGACCAGACTCGTCATGCTGCCCCAGCACACACCCCCATTGAATTATCAAGTACTGTCAAGTATAGTATCAGAGGTCTTCCTTCCACTGGTGGCATAAGAATGGGTGGCTCTTGGAGATATTCCTTTATCTTTTCAAAGGTGGCCTGACATTCATCATTCCAGCGTACTACTTGATCTTTCTTCAGCAATTTGAAGATTGGCTCACAAGTAGCAGTCAGGTGTGAGATGAATCGGGCAATGTAATTCAGTCGTCCCAAGAAGCCTCTGACTTCTTTATCTGTTTTTGGAGTCGGCATCTCTTGTATGGCTTTTACTTTGGCAGGGTCCACCTGAATACCTTTATCACATACAATGAAACCTAACAATTTTCCGGATCTTACCCCAAAGGTGCATTTGTTGGGATTCAACCTCGGCTTGTATAACTTGAGTCGGTCAAACAACTTCCTCATATGGTCAAGGTGCTCCTCCTCAGTTTGAGACCTTGCAATAATG
This sequence comes from Vicia faba, assembly GCA_948472305.1. Taxonomy (NCBI): domain Eukaryota; kingdom Viridiplantae; phylum Streptophyta; class Magnoliopsida; order Fabales; family Fabaceae; genus Vicia; species Vicia faba. The sequence goes on from OX451737.1 coordinate 27,582,283, forward strand.
TCATCAACGTATACCTCAATCTCATGATGGATCATATCATGAAATAAAGCAGCCATGGCACGTTGATAGGTTGCCCCAGCATTTTTCAATCCGAATGGCATGACTTTATAACAGAAGGTGCCCCACTGAGTCACAAAGGTAGTCTTCTCCATATCTTCTGGAGCCATCTTGATCTGATTATACCCTGAAAAACCATCCATGAAGGAGAACACCTTGTGTTGAGCTGTATTGTCAACAAGGACATCAATGTGAGGTAGGGGGAAGTCATCCTTGGGGCTGGCCATGTTCAGATCCCTGTAGTCAACACACATTCTGACCTTACCGTCCTTCTTTGGTACCGGCACCACGTTGGCAACCCACTGAGGGTAAGAAGTCACTGCAAGGAACCCGGCATCAAACTGTTTCATAACCTCGGCCTTGATCTTCTCATACATCTCTGGTCGCATCCGTCGGACTTTTTGCTTTACCGGAGGGCAGTCTTCCTTGGTTGGCAGGTGATGAACTACAATGTCGGCATCCAAACCAGGCATATCTTCATAGGACCAAGCAAAAATCTCCATGTAATCCTGTAGCATCTGGATCAATCGTTTCTTCACGCTGAGCTCTAGATTGGCACCAATCTTGACCTCTTTCCTATCTGTCTCAGTACCCAGGTTAATTGTCTCCACCGACTCTTCATGTGGTTGAATAGCTCTCTCTTCCTGGAGTAGCAATCTTGCGAGTTCACCAGGCACTTCGCAATCATCTTCACCTTCGTCTTCGGCCAAGTTGATCGGATTCTTGAAGTCATAACTGGCGGTAGCAGAGCTGTTACCAGTGAGATCCAGAGTGGATTGAAACCTGTATAAGTGAGTGTGTGTAAATATAGCTGTTTTGCAATATATATAACACAGAAAGAAAAAGAGCACAAGATTTGTAATGCAACAAACGTCCAATGTTTTGATTGATGATATATGAAAATGTCATACAAAAAGCCCTCACAAATGGAGCTATGATGCCCCGGGTAGGACACCGAGCCAACAAAGTTTTAACATATTGTTTGTTACAAATTTGGAAATCAAAAGAAATCAATTACTGCGTGACAAATGTGATAGGTGTAAAATCCTTTGCCGTCCAGTTGCTTGGTCCGTCGCTGATAGTCGGGTAGATCCAACTGTCAAATTCTGCTTCCTCCACATCCTCCTCAATAGCATTCACCCTTTGGTTGGAGATAAACACCGGAGCCTTTCTGATCTTTTCCTTGCGCACAGCCCTTTGAGCCTCTGCAGTAAAGCCCAGCCCGAACTTGTCGTTCTTCTGAGTGAATTCAGGAAGCTGACCCCAGTTTGCACAATTGCCTTTCTGAACCACAGCCCGGGCATCCCTTAGGGAAGCCATCTTTAAAGGAACATTCTTTTCGACTGCTGTTTCTGCTGCTGCTGAAATTGGATGCACCTCCTCGAAATGCTGAAAGGGGGTTTCGATAAACTCCCCGTCCATCTCAATGTATCTGAAGGAATTCAAATGGATCACCATATACTCCTCTTCTCCTTGCACAGTGACGATCTTCCCCCTGACAGGATACTTCAGTTTTTGGTGCAAGGTAGAGGTCACTGCCCCAGCTTTATGGATCCAAGGTCGACCCAGTAGACAAGAGTACGATGGACGTATATCCATCACATAAAAAGTAGAGTCGAATACTTGAGACCCCACACGAATAGGGATGTCAACTTCTCCATGAACCATCCTTTTTGAACCGTCAAAGGCCCTGACGATGATATTGCTGGGCTTCAGTTCCAGGCCTTCATAATCCAAACGGTCTAAAGCCTTTTTCGGTAGAACATTCAAGGAAGAACCAGTATCCACCAATACATGCGCCAGAGTAGTGCCCCTGCATTCGATAGAGACATGCAGGGCATCATTGTGGTCTCTTCCCTTCGCAGTCAGGTCAGCATCTGAAAAACCCAAGCCATTGTCTGCTGTCAGATTTGCTACGCAATCAGTGAACTAGACTACAGACGTCTCCTGCGGCACATGGGCCGTTTTGAGAAATGAGATCAAGGCCTTAGCATGGGCCTCGGAGCACAGTAATAAGGAGAGCATGGAGATTTTGGAGGGCGTATGCCCCAGCTGCTCGACAACATTGAAATCACTCTTCTTTATTATTTTCAGGATTTCCTCCATTTCTTGTTGGGAGGCCTCAGCATTTATAGGTATCGGTGCCTCCATCCGGGCAGGCTCCTCTTCAATCCCTTTGCCCCGAGCATTTGATGACTCGGCAGCAGGGGAAACAACTTGATCAGCAGCAGGAACAGGTAAACTTGTAGGTGTTATAAGGAGGGGTCTTCGAGTAGAGGGCGGTGCAATGTCAGGCGAGAAGAGCCTGCCACTGCGGGTGACCTTGGCTGGACCAGTGATATCGTAGATACTGGCGCCAGTGTCGAATTCTTGTTTGATTCCATTTACATATACGTCTGCCCCATAATGCCAGGGGACAGCTTTATCAGATACGTAGGGGAGAGGCCCCGGAACAGTAATAACCACAGGTGCAACAGTCATGATTTGAACAGGCTTCTTCGGGAGAGCCTTGATTGGATTTTTGAAGATGGTAACCACAGAAACTTCTTTTACCGGAACCAACTGAACAACAGACTTCTTAAACAGAATCTCCTTGCTAACCATTAGGTTTTGAATGCCTAACTTCAGCAAGGGACAACCAGATAGGGAAACAGCACAGAACAGGCAACCTTCACTGCAACCCAGAAATAAACCGGCCAGCAGTAGGTTCTTCTTGACAGTCAAAAGAGGGGTAACAACTTCATTTACCGAAACAGCATACAATTCTTCCTCAATGGCATTTACTCTATGCTGGGGCATAGGAGCAGTTACAACATTTGGTCTCTCCGGCGCCTCAAACTGAACTTCCTTTGCGTCGATCAGATCTTGCACTTTGTTTCTCAAGGCCCAGCAATCATCAGTAGTGTGCCCGGGACTATCAGAATGATAAGCACACCGGGCATTTGGGTTATACTTAGGAGACGCAGTGTTGACGACCTTAGGAGCTTCTTTGAGGGTCACCAGGTTGGTGGATAACAGTTGGGGTAAAATTTGAGATAAGGTCATACTCAGTCGAGTATACTGCCTCTTAGGCCTTTCGCTTCTTTGTTGATTGTACTGCTGAGGAGCAGCAACAGGTTTTGAGATGACCAAAGCATTGACGGCTTGGCGACTTTCGGGCTTGACTTGTCTTCTAGGACCATAGACGGCACTTGCTTCTTTCTTAAACGGCCTCTTCTCAGCACTTGTGGAGGCAGCCTTTTGTATCTTGCCTGACCTGATGCCAGCTTCAATTCTTTCTCCCGTCAATATCAAATCTGTAAACCCAGCGGAGGAGTTACCAACCAAGTGATTGAAGAATGGACCAGACAACGTCCCTAGGAACATATCAACCAGCTCTCGATCAGTCAATGGGGGCTGCACCCTGGCAGCCAAATCTCTCCATTTTTGTGCGTACTCTTTGAACCCTTCACCCGTTCCTAGAGACATACCTTGAAGTTGGGTACGCGTAGGAGCGAGATCAGAATTGTATTGGTATTGTATGTAGAATGCGGTTGCCAAATCTTCCCAGTGTCGGATACTAGTTCCATCTAATTGGTAGAACCATTCAAGCTGTGACCCCGAGAGGCTATCTTGGAAGAAGTGAATCCAGAGGTTCTTATCCGCCGTGTAAGGTTGGATCTTCCTTACGTACGACCTCAGATGCAGCTTTGGGCAGGAGACCCCATCATACTTGGCGAAGGCAGGCGCCTTAAACTTGTGTGGAATTACTACCCCAGAAGATAACCCCAGATCTCCGAAATCCAGTCCCGGCACATTCTGAATTTCCATGGCGCTCAAGCGGTCCTCCAATTGCTTGTATCTGTCAGCAGCAGGTGGGTATTGTTCGTCGTTATAGTCCGTCTCGTTGACGGAGACTGCGGGACTAGGAGCTCCTCCCCCTTGGGGACTGTCTTTCTCAGCAGAAGAAGTAGTTGGTTCAGCTTCATTATGGAGTGTGTTCCCAAATCTGCGTCCGGTGTTGAACAACGCAGTCCTCTTTTTCTTCTTCTTCTTTAGGAGTAGAGTCTTCAACTCTTGCTGACCTTGGGCTAGGCTTAGGACCATCTCTTGAAACTGTGCACTTTAGGCCTGGAGGTCCTTGATTGCTTGCTCACTGGAGGAGTCTGGATTCATGATGACTGTTCAAAATAAACAGCGAAGGAGATTAAGCAACCTGTGAAATAGGGTACCTGCTATGCATATGGTGCAATGGAATGCGTATGTTTTATGTTTTCAAAGACAAACAAGATTCAACTTTGTAGACAAAAGGGAAACACACTTCATTAGATTAAAATTTTCAATTTGTTCAACAACTTGCCCTTAGGCATTACAGGAATGAAAAATACTGGAAAGGAAATAAAACTATAAAAGGAAAAATCCAAAGCTCATCAATGCTCCCATGGCCTCCTCTTCTCAGTGCTGATGTAGTTGTTCAGGACCCGCTCTTCCTCCAATTGCTTAGTCAGCCTATGGATCTTCCGTTCCTGCTCGTTGAATTTCTCCCGATAGAAATCCTGCTCTTCCTTTAGCTGCACCCAGGATCTCTTCATCGTGTCAAAATCAGCGGGTATCTGAGGAGGGAGGACAGTTGGAGGAACCTCATCTTCATCAGGAGACTCAAGGATGAGAGGTCTAACAGCTTCGTAGGGCATACCTAACCTTTGAGCACGGATGCGGACCCATTTGCAATAGGGCTTCCATGGCAGAGAAGTCTTTGGTCCCAACTCATGTGGGTCGGCTTTGTGAATTCTGTCCCAAGCTCTAATGAATCCCTGGCGTAGTTTGTCACTGTCTGCCTGAAACTCAAAATGGAAGTGAGAAACCAGCATTTCATGAGGCCCATCTCCTCTGGCTCTTCCAAACTGACGGAGATCTAATCAGAGATTCCTCCTTGGATACCAATCAACGGAACGTTAGGGTATTCTCCGCAACGGTCAATAACAGCTACCTCATCCAAACCTCTGAGAGTCCAGGTGATGTCATTATCAGTGAGAGACATTAACCTCCGAGCCCAACCTTTTCCTTCTTCATTCTTCAGCACGAACTTAGGAAGGTGCGAAATAAACCACCTTACTAGCAAAGGAGCACAACACCACGGAGTTCCCCGTTTTCGAGCAGTACGAGCATAGAGTTGTTGTAGAATATCACCCAAAAGAGTGGGTACCGGATTTCGAGACATGAATATCCTTATGACATGGATACTGATAAAGGTGTCAGGGTTAGGAAACAATACCAGACCATAGATCAAAAGAGCCAGAATATCCTCGTACGCCTTGAAGTCCAAGTCATTCCAGAAATCATTAGCCTTGCCAACCAGAAATTTGACCAAAAAGCCCTTGATCCCATTTCTAGTTTCCCAGTTGGACAATACCTCTTCTTTGGTCAAGGGGAGAATTGCAGCAATCTCTTCAGGCCTAGGAGTCTTTTCCAAACCAGTGAATGGAGTTTGTTCCAAGGTAGGGATCCCAAGCAAATAAGAGAATTCTTCCAGGGTAGGAACCAGCTGGAAGTCTTGAAAGGTGAAACAATGATACAGAGGGTCATAAAACTGGGTCAGAACACTTATCAGTTGTTGGTCCCACTTTGCAGTGACCAAGCCGAGGAGAGAACCATGTCTATTGATGAAGGAAGAGGTGTTTGGAATCCTTCCAACCAAATCCTTGAGTAAAACTGGTGGTTGAACAAAGTTGAGCCGGACAGTATTCCTACGCACGGGCATCATGATGTCCTACAAAACAGAGCAAAGATGAAACTTTTTTTGTCTTTGAAATGGGTTAGTCCTTTATACAGGATGCATGCAATGGTATGATGGCATGATGCTATGATGAAGCACTCCACAAGTATTCACATAGGTAAATAAAGCACACAAGTCACACAAGACACCCTTAGGTTTCAGGCCAGTATGAGTTTCAGGTATTACCCTCTTTCAGTTTGTTGGTTAGAACCTGTCCTATCAAAAGTAACCGGGTTCTAGAGGATCTCATATCATTGGCTACCCTCAATCGGTCATAACTCCAGCATCGCAACCTTTTCTCGCGGCCAGAACCATCTCGAGAGTTTAGCCTCAATGAGTGTAGCATACTGCTACTGTCCTAATAGCCAAGTTGGTCAATTTAGGGTTCTAAGGTTGGTTGGTGTTTAATGACCCCTTAGAAGACCCATATTCTCCCCGTTGCAACACAAGGGATATAGGTACAGACTAAGATGCCACACCAACGTAGCCACTGTTTCACCCATGTCGGTCTACGCCGGACAGGTCCCTCACAGATTATGCTACCTAAAAAGGGTATTTCCCAGATCCGGGTTAGGATCTATGAAACTCCGATGCAAAGCCCACAAATATAAAAGCAAACAAAGCAAACAATTGAAAACACAGGTGATCTAAACCCTAAGGTTACTCCACTTTTAAGTTTAGTCCCCAGCAGAGTCGCCAGTTCTGTGATACGGTGGGAGAACTGACTTGAGGTTTTGCGTTTGTTTTCGCAAATGTTTCGGTTGAGCAAGAGTCGCCACCGACTTTTTATTTTATCCTAAGGAAAGGTTAAAAAGCACAGCAAAAACCTTTTGAGATGTTTTCTTGGGTTCGGGGAGTAGATTATAGAAAGGGAAGGTATTAGCACCCTTTCTATCCATGGTTATCCATGGGCTCTTAGTTACTTGCTTAGATCACTTGCCTTTTGTTTTCAATTGTTTTAAATGGTGCTTGAGTGTGTGGGTTTGAAAATGTTTTGAAAAGAGGCCAATGTGGTGGAAACCTTTGTAATGATCCATGTGGGGATGTGTTATACCCCAAAATTTGCCCTCCCATATTCTTCAAGAAATTGCCAAGCCAAGTCACAAAATTCCCCAAGGGTTGCAAAGTGCAAGGGCCTCCTAAACAGTCAAAATTAGGGTTTTGAGTCTGATCAAGAAAAGGAAGTGTTCAAAGGCTCAATCAAGTCTCATATGCTTACAAACATGGTCAAGCATCCTCATATCAAGTTTCAAGGCATTCAGCTCAAAATTGCACAGTCAAAACCCTAAATTACACTACAGTCAACTGTAGGGGCAAAATGGTCATTTGACAGTCAAAAGTTCAAATTTTTGGTCAACATATCATTTTGAAGCCACAAACATCATTTGATCAATGCTTGATCATGATTCTCAAAATTTGGCTCAGAAAATCATCAAGATGCAAAAGTTTCCTTATTTGGACAGTTGAAAAAGTCAACTGAAATTGACCAGGGCATAACTTTCACATGGATTATCATAAAAATTCCATCCAAAGCTCATTTTGAAGAGAAAGACATTTCCTACAACTCATCTTCATACTTCAAGTCCAAGAAATGCTCTCACAAAAAGTTATCAATTTCAACATTATAGGTCATTTTCAAAAGTCCACAAAAAGGGACTTTAAGTCAAAGGCCATAACTTGAGATTGGAAAATCAAAATGACATGGGACCAAAGGCATTGGTTAAAGAACTCAAAGACCTTTCCAAAATGTCCAAGAACATGAGAAAAGCTTAAAAATTGAGCAAGTTATGCATTGGAGAAGTTGGGAAATTTTTGTGAAATGGCAAAAGTCAACTATCCTTGAAACTTCAATTTTTGACAAAAGGGCCCACTTTCTTCCACTTGATTCAGCCTTGTCATGCCACACACGTGTCCCATGATTAATTTCAAGATCAAACATTGATTTTTCTATTTTATTTAATTTTTGATAATTTAATTCATTTTAAATCTTTAAAAATTCAAATAAAATTTAAAAATCAATGGAATAGTGTCATTTGAATTTGGATAGCTTCCATATATCATGTGCCAGCTCACAAACTCATGCTAGGGTTAGATTGTACACCAAGTCTTGGTTTTGCTTAAAAAAGGGAAAGTTGGTTAATGGTGAAAGACCTAAGACTAATTCTCTCATGGGCATGGATCAAGGCCAGCTAATGACCTAATTCCCTTCCCTCATAAGTGCTGAGTCAAAACCTAATGCCCACACACTGAATGCTGCGCAGGAGACACCATTGCCAACTTGAAAAATTAGCCATAAAACTCAAAACTGAAATCCTTGTTTGAGGTGGATTCAAGGCACGACATTCATTCCCAAAGCTTCCTTGTGGTTCACTGATCATATTCCAATTCATAACACTCATCAAAAGGCAAGGAATCAGTGTACAGAACTCAGCATATGTCGTGAAAAACTCACAATCGTATTCTTAAATTTAAGCATTTTCATAACATTTTCTGCATGGATTCTTATTCCTCCTGCAATTCTAAAGCTAACTGATACATTTAATTGCGTTTTCCTGTGTTATGTACAAAGATGCCATTGTAGCTTTTTAGGGTTTGCAGGTTTTCGAATTAGGGCTTTTCATCCAAGGCAAAATTAGGACTCGTGAGTAATATCATTGGTATGAGCGTGTTCAGACGAAGAAGAATCCATCCTCGCGCCTAATTTATGTTTAGAGACGGCGTAATCGCTATTTTCTATAAACCGGCCTAAGAGAACACACATAAAACCGTGGCCTTTGTTTTTGATATTTGCAGGAACGAAGAAGAAGACCTCGTGGCCAACAACCATTGGTTCTTTTTGAATTGCGCGCGTTTTTCAGATAACCAACCAATTTTCTTTTATATTGATTAGTAGCTATTATATATTAAAAGTAATTGAAGTGGTTCAGTGGCGCAGGAAGTGATCAGTAATGCTAGTGACCTGGGTTCGAGTCCCAGGTCTGTACAATATTTCATGTTATTTTTCAATTTCAACTCCTATGCAGCGCCAGTGATAATACACACCATACATCCTCAAAGATCAACCAGCCACGCGTCCTGGAGATCAAATCAAGGGCATAGATCAGAGGTGTACCATAAGCCTTAGTCCAAGGTCCCACACGTAGCCTGGAAAAGTCAACGAATCTCAAGCTTATTGGGCCCAAATTACTGGATCCATACCTCACAATTGGAGCCTGAACCCCCCCTGGTTTGCCTTCTCCATATTTTTCTTATTTTATTTTTAATTGCTATTATATTTTCTTTTTTTGCTTTAATTGATTGTTTTTTTACCAAATACAAAAAATACCTTAAAAAACTCAGAAAAGGATAAAAAATATAATGATTATTTATTTTGATATTTTCTTGTAAATAAATTAGCATGTAATGAATATTAGTTTAATTAGGTTTATCTTAATTCTTTTCATAATAAAACATAAAAAAATATAGAATTTAGGCTTAATTTTTATCCTTTTTAATTTTTCCTTTTATCATAATATTATTTATTTATTTATTTTTATAATTAAATTGTACATGAAAATTAGGGTTTCATTTAGTTAAAAATTTCAACATTTTCTTAGTAACTAAAAATCCAAAAATATAGCATTAGGTTTAATAACTTTTTATTCCTTTTAATTTTCCTTTTTTTTTGCCATAATATTAGTGATTTATTTATTTTCATAATTAAACTTGTAAACTAATTAGGGTTGCATTTAGGTTAAATTTTAATACTTTCATAATAAACTTAAAAATAATTAGAACTAGGTTTAACATTTCATTTTGGTTTTTAATTAATTCTTTATTATTAAATCTCAAAAAAACACAAAAATACTAAAAAACATTTTCTTTTAATTCTTAATTTTAATTCCTTATTAATAATATTTTGCAAAAGGGTCCAACGCCCTCGTTCGTAATTTATTTTATTCGCACATTTATTTTATTTCGCTTAATTAATTATGTATCTATCCCGAAGCGTTGTAACTTAAATTTCTCGCACTTTTATTTGCTTTATTTACTTTCCGTTAAATCGGGTCCGGTTTAATTTTGGCGATGTGGACCCGCGCCATTTGTAATAGTCTTAGATTTACTTTTCCCGCAACTTTTAACTGTTAACAAAAGCATGAAAGAATGTATGGACTTAAAATAAAATCAAGCGTAGAACACCAATGAACATGACAAGACAAATATCAATGAAAACGATACACGAATCGCACACACCACCCCTAGGGTACGCCTCACTGTTGCCTTTCGAAAGGTGATCGTCGAGTAGAGGACGTCTTAGTAAGTCCTCATGATCCGGGAACCTGGCATGAGGGTAGCTTCTAAGGTGTCTTCCCATTGCTCTGGTGATCACCATGTCCCTACAAACTCGAATTGACCCGAACACCTCCAACGGTGGTGCTACCTACCTCTCAATGGTGGGATGGCACTACTTTAAAGGACATTTACACAGACGAATTCCTTAGGGTAGGTAGACGACTCATGGATACTTGCTCTCTTCAAAACAAAAATTCAAAGACTTTTCACACCAACACTTTTCAAAAGCTTTCAAAGCAAATTTTTCAAACACTCTGACGTACGAGTCGAACTGAAATTTTTCAAAGAAACTTTTTAAACCCACATTGAAAAGCAAACAAACAATTTTGAAAACACATTGAGCAAGTATCTAAGAGCCCATGGATAACCATGGATAGAAAGGGTGCTAACACCTTCCCTTTCTATAACCTACCTCCCGAACCGAGAGCAATCTCTTTAAGGAATTTTTCTGTGCTTTTGTCCTTTCCATTTGGAGAAAATAAAAGACGGTGGCGACTCTTGCTTACCGCGACATTTCGCGAACCAGCTTTAAAACAGTCAGTTCCAGATCCACCGATCACAGAACTGGCGACTCTGCTGGGGACTTAACTTAAAGTGAGGTGTACCTTAGGGCTTAGTTTATAACTGTGTTTTCAATTGTATTGATTTGCTTGCTTTAAATTGTGGGATTGTCTTGGGAGTTCTATAGATCCTAACCCGGATCTGTGGGATACCTTCTTAGAAAGTAGCAACAAGGCTGTGAGGGAACTGTGCGGGGTATACCGACATGGTTGAAACAGTCTGCTACGTTGATGTGGCACTTTGGTGTGTACTGGTAACCCTTGAGTTCAGTCAAGGAGAGTACGGGGCCTCCATGTGGTGTCATGAAGCATCAACAGACCTTAGGAACCTTAATTGAACCATCTTGGCCTCTTTAGGGTAGTGAGATAACTGACTTTGGTGCAGTCCGAGGTTGGTTGATACTCGATACTACACTCAATTGAGGGTTGCTTTCCTGGAATATTTCGGTCGCCAGTTCAGTGGCTAAATCGAAACGATGAACAATGAAAGCAATTCCGTGATATTGGGAACCTTAGAACCCGGTTACTTTGATTAGGACAGGTTGAACTCACCAACTTCAAGAGGGTACTACCCAGACCCCATGCTGGCCTTAAACCTTAAGGGCTTGTCTTGTGTGCCTTGTGTGCCTTACATGTTTGTCTTTGTACATATCTGTGGTGTGTTTAATCATAGCATCATGACATCATCCAGCATCATATGCATTAACTAACCATTTCAGGGGTTCGAATTTTCATCTTTGTTCTTGTTTTGTAGGACATGGAAAATGTTCGTAGAAAGACAATTCAAATCAGTCTTGTAAGGATCCCTCCTCAGCTTAAGGAGCTTATATCCAGGATTCCCGAGAACTCTTCATTCAGTGAAAGGCATGGAAGCCTCATCAGCTTGGTCAACACCAACATTGAGGAAGATATGATAAAGGTCTTGTTCCAGTTCTTTGACCCTCTGCATCACTGTTTTACCTTCTTGGATTATCAGTTGGTACCTACATTGGAGGAGTTCTCCCGGCTCCTGAAGATCCCTATCCTTGATTAGCTACCCTTCAACGGTACAGAAAAGGAACCTAAGCTTGAAGAGATTGCTAAAGCCTTGCACCTACAGTCATCTGACCTCAAGGGACATTGGGAAGTCAGAAGTGGTATTAAAGGGTTCTTAGCCAGGTTTCTGTTTGAAAAGGCCTATGAATGTTGGAACTCCCTTGACTTGCAAGCTTTTGAAGAGGTTGTGGCCCTCCTTGTTTATGGTTTGGTGTTGTTCCCTAACCCAGATCAGCTCATTGATATTAGTGCCGTCCAAATCTTTATGTCCAGGAATCCTATACCTACGTTGCTGGGGGACATCCTTCACTCATGTTACACTCGAACCATGAGAAAAAGAGGTGTCCTTATGTGTTGCACTCCTCTCCTGGGAAGGTGGTTTATTTCGCACCTTCCACAATCAGTCCTGAAGAATGAGCGGGGTTTGAGATGGTCACAACGGTTGATGATGTCACTATCATTGATCGTTGCGGGGAGTATCCTAATGTTCCTTTACTTGGAATCAGAGGGGGTATTACTTATAGCCCATGCCTGGCTTGGAGACAATTTGGTTATGCTCGGAGGGATGGTCCTCATGACATGTTAATTCCTGACATAGTTTTTGACTTCGACAACGATACTCAAGGACTTCGCCAGAGATTTATCAGAGCCTGGAGGATGCCTAGTAGGATAGACAGCAAGACACTGGGGCACAGGAACTCCATCCCTTTGGAGCCTTACCTCAAGTGGGTAAGAGCCCGCTCTCAGAAGTTAGTAATGCCTTATCCTCACATGCTTCTAGTAATCAAAGAGCCTGCCGTGGAAGGAGAAGTGTCTCACGTTATTCAGCACCCTGATATGCCCACATCCTGGGAAGAGATGCAGAAGAGCTGGATCCAGCTTAAGGAAGAGCGGAATTCTCTTGAGACTAGTCTGCGTGCCAGTGAAAAGAAGGTCTTGGAGCTCACCCGCCTGTTGCATGAGGAGAGGAACCTCAATACTTACATAGCTCCAAAGAGGATGCGCAGCATATTTTGGGATTGATTTGATTTTTTGTACTTTTGCCCATGAGGCTTTGATGTATTAAACAATGATTTTCTTAATAATAACGTGTGGTCTACAACAAATTTGAATTTTCGAACTCTTGAATGCATTGCATAAACACATATCATTCATCATGTGCATCACAGGTACTCTTCTTTTCAGGTTGTTTACTGTTCTTCGCTGTTTATTTCAGCATCATGAACCCTGAATCATCAACCGAGGCATCTATCAAGGCTCTTCAGGCGCAGAACGCCCAATTTCAGGAGCTGATCAAGGGCTTGGCTCAGGGTCAACAAGAGTTGAAGACCATGCTTCTGAAGAAGACTAAGAAGAAGAGGAGGACTGTGCTATTTAACACTGGGCGCAGACTCGGGAACACCTTACAGGTTGAGGCTGAAAGGACTACCCCATCTGTGAGGGAAGGTAGTCACCAAGAAAGGGAGGTCCCTACTCCTGTGGGCTCTGATACTGAAACAGACTTCAACGACGAACAGTACCCTCCTGCTGAAGACCGGTACAAGCAGCTTGAGGACAGATTAAAGGCTATGGAAGTTCAGCAGGTGCCTGGACTGGATTTCGGAGACTTGGGGTTATCTACTGGGGTGGTGATCCCACACAAGTTCAAGGCACCTGCCTTTGTGAAGTATGACGGGGCTTCCTGTCCCAAGATGCACCTCCGTTCTTATGTAAGGAAGATCCAGCCTTACACAGCAGACAAGAACCTTTGGATCCACTTCTTCCAGGAGAGTCTTTCAGGGACTCACCTCGAATGGTTCTATCAGCTGGATGGAATCAGCATTCGTAACTGGGAGGATCTGGCCACTGCTTTTTACAAGCAGTATCAATATAATTCCGACCTCGCTCCTACGCGTACCCAGCTCCAGGGTATGTCGCTAGGGTCGGGTGAAGGTTTTAAGGAGTACGCCCAGAAATGGAGAGACCTGGCTGGCAGGGTGCAGCCACCATTGACGGACCGGGAGCTGGTAGATCTGTTTTTGGGGACCCTATCTGGTCCATTTTTCAACCATCTCATTGGGAATTCTTCTACTGGGTTCACTGATTTGATTCTGACTGGAGAGAGAATTGAGGCTGGGTTAAAGTCTGGCAAGATTCTGAAGGATGCATCATCTAGTTCGGAAAAGAAACCATTCAAGAAGGAGTCTAGTGCCGTATATGGTTCCCGGAAATCAGAGAGACCTGAGCGCCACCAATCGGTCAGTGCGGTAATGATTGCCAAACCTGCTGCCGCTCCTCGGCCAACTAATCCTCAAAAGTTTGAAAGACCCCGGAGAGAGTTTACCCGGTTAAGCATGACCTTATCACAGATCCTGCCACAGTTGCTATCCACCAATTTAGTGACTGTCAGGGAGGCTCCAAAGTTTCCCAATACTGCATCCCCCAAGTTTAATCCAAATGCTCGCTGTGCTTACCACTCTGATAGCCCGGGGCATAACACAGATGACAGTTAGGCCCTAAAGAATAAGGTTCAAGACCTCATTGATGCAAAGGAAATACAATTCGAGCCCGCCGAGACTCCCAATGTGATCACTGCTCCCATGCCAAAACATGGCTAGGATAGAAAGCACTTTTTGTTCATTTAAATTCAAGTCGTATTTTTCTTTGTTTATTCAAACATTTGTTCATGTTAAAACATTGTTATTCCATTAATGCATCGCTTATGTCCGTTTTGAATCAATATATTCGTATTCACTATATGCATATTATTTTCATATTTTTTTTCTGATGTCAACTCTCATTAATTCTAAGCCTCTTGAGGGAGGATGACGAAAACGATACCGTTATCTACAGTATGCTTTTGAACAGACCCCGCTGATGAGGTGCAGGCATTGTTTCAATTCCTAAACACTGGAGTTATAAAGATGATAATCCCTCGCTAACCCCTCTGAGCCAAAGAAGTAGGAGTTTTTATTTTCGAAAATCAAAACCCTTAATCATAACCCGGGGCAGGGTAGTCTCTCAGTTGATCCAAGTGCATAACGAATGGCACCAAAGAAGTTCTTACCAAGCAAAGAAAGACAGTGATGGTTCCGAATAATCAATAAAGAAAGGCAGTCGTTATCTTACCAAAATCAAAAAGCCCAAAAAGTCAAAACCAATGAAGGAGACTTACAAAACTGGGGCATCCCGCTGACTGTAATTCCAAAAAAGGAAATAGTTCAGGCAAAAAAAGAAAGGGATAACAAAAATCAGAAAAGAAAGAGGTCCTATAAACCCTCGACAAAAAAGGAATGACTGCCCATTCAAAATGAATCATCAATATCTGAACCATCATTGGAACGTCAGGACAAAGATTCAATCAAGATCTAATGCACGATCAACTGAGCTTAGGTCTGAAGAACATCACGAAGAGCGGGTGGGTACAAATAAAATTTGAGCCTTTATCCTTTGTTTCTTAAACCATGAACCAGGCCATGTTATAACCCTTAAAAGTCCTAGCTGAAGCATGGGTTAGTTCGAAAGCATACTGTTACGAAAGGTATCCTGACTCCTTAAGGCTTGCGGTAAAATACGGAGTTGACATCACATTTTACAAACATTCATTTGTTTTATGAAAAAGAATGCATTTTCAAAATCTTCAAGACAGACATAAGCTTTGCATTTTTAACATAACTTTGTTTGCATATGACTTTTTGTTTGAGCAGCATAGAAGTTCGCACGACGAAAGCCTAATGAACAAAAGCAATTCCAATCAAGGGGCAGACGTGATTATTGTCCATCATCTGGGGCAATTCAGTCAAGATTCAGAGAATCTCTCAAAGGCCAAATAGCCTGAGGCAAATCTCCACCTAAGTCACTTGAGGCATTGGACAGGAATTCCAGCAACAAATCTTGCACGATCAGACATCTTCTGGTAATATGGCTACAAAATGCTACTGACAGGGGCACCTCCCTACATTCTGAAAGCACGGACATAGTCGAAAAAATACTACGCAAAATCAAAGACCCGCTAGGTTGACACACCTAGGAAAAAATAAGGGCTTCCCGGCGAACCAAAAGGGCTCGGGCAAAATGAAGGGATGAAATGAAAAAATCTGTACACCCGGCAAGTCGAAAACCTGAAAAGGCGGCCTGAGCAAAAATGGGTATCCCGGTGGACTGAAAACCCGAAAGGGCGGTCCAGGCAAAAATTAGGGATCAAAGCGTACGACTATGTCCTGTCATCTTGTCACCTGCCTACCAGAAGAAGGTTTGCTCATCAACAACTATCAAGCACCTCCACAGGTATCTTCCGCTCCCACATCAGAAACAGGGGCAATAATGGATGGTCTAAGCGATCTGATTGTTCTATCCTCCAGGGTATCAAGGTAGGTTCCGTTGAAGAATATAAACAACACAGTTCAATACTTCCCCAGGAGAGTCCAATCTAGTCTCCCCAGGAAAGCTGGAATTCATATCCCCAAGCAGCAAGCTTATCCCCAGTAGATTCTGGAAGCTTATCCTCTCGCAGAGCACGAACGCGTCGTCCGGCTTGGTTTAAAGAGTTATTTCCTCAACAGGATATAACTGGGTTATCCTCCGCCGAAAGCCAAGGAAAGGTCGTCGTCAACGTAGTTCTTTCCTATCCCCAGCGAAGTCCATCAATACTTCCAACATAACAACGGTATCCTCAGCAAGTTATCAACAACGCAGCAAGGCATCCCTCTTCCCACAGAGTATTGCTTCTCAGCATGGTCACTAGAGTATCTTTTCTCCCCGCAGAATCCGTCATTTGCCAAGTTCATTCCCCAACGGAGTTATCTTCTCCTACCGGTATACTTGCAACTATCATCCCCAGCGGAAGCAAAATCTATTCTTCGACATCAGCCCAGGATACGACTTCCCGGCACCCGTCAAGGATTCACTTTCCTAGACAAGATACATTCATAAACATCACATTTTCATACATCATTATAGCATGCATAGACGCATCATATCGTACGAATCTCATTTATGTTGAGAACATCATTGCTTGATCCATATCATGCATGGCATATGACTGACCTTTACCTTTCAGGAAAGATCCAGTTAAATTCTTAGCTATAGTCAAAGGCCTTCGCTGGTTCAGTCAGATCGACCCTAAGATCTCCCTGATGCTTATCCAGTTGAAGATATTTCAAGACCTAGACCGGTTCAGTTAAATCGACCCTAAGATTTTCCTGATGCTTATCCAGTCAAAGGCCTTCGCTGGTTCAGTCAGATCGACCCTAAGATCTCCCTGATGCTTATCCAGTTGAAGATATTTCAAGACCTAGACCGGTTCAGTTAAATCGACCCTAAGATTTTACTGATGCTTATCCAGTCAAAGGCCTTCTCTGGTTCAGTCAGATCGACCCTAAGATCTCCCTGATGCTTATCCAGTTGAAGATATTTCAAGACCTTGTCCGGTTCAGTTAAATCGACCCTAAGATTTTCCTGATGCTTATCCAGTCAAAGGCCTTCTCTGGTTCAGTCAGATCGACCCTAAGATCTCCCTGATGCTTATCCAGTTGAAGATATTTCAAGACCTAGACCGGTTCAGTTAAATCGACCCTAAGATTTTCCTGATGCTTATCCAGTCAAAGGCCTTCGCTGGTTCAGTCAGATCGACCCTAAGATCTCCCTGATGCTTATCCAGTTGAAGATATTTCAAGACCTAGACCGGTTCAGTTAAATCGACCCTAAGATTTTCCTGATGCTTATCCAGTCAAAGGCCTTCGCTGGTTCAGTCAGATCGACCCTAAGATCTCCCTGATGCTTATCCAGTTGAAGATATTTCAAGACCTAGACCGGTTCAGTTAAATCGACCCTAAGATTTTCCTGATGCTTATCCAGTCAAAGGCCTTCGCTGGTTCAGTCAGATCGACCCTAAGATCTCCCTGATGCTTATCCAGTTGAAGATATTTCAAGACCTAGACCGGTTCAGTTAAATCGACCCTAAGATTTTCCTGATGCTTATCCAGTCAAAGGCCTTCGCTGGTTCAGTCAGATCGACCCTAAGATCTCCCTGATGCTTATCCAGTTGAAGATATTTCAAGACCTAGACCGGTTCAGTTAAATCGACCCTAAGATTTTACTGATGCTTATCCAGTCAAAGGCCTTCTCTGGTTCAGTCAGATCGACCCTAAGATCTCCCTGATGCTTATCCAGTTGAAGATATTTCAAGACCTTGTCCGGTTCAGTTAAATCGACCCTAAGATTTTCCTGATGCTTATCCAGTCAAAGGCCTTCTATGGTTCAGTCAGATCGACCCTAAGATCTCCCTGATGCTTATCCAGTTGAAGATATTTCAAGACCTTGTCCGGTTCAGTTAAGTCGACCCTAAGATTTTCCTGATTCTTACCCAGTCAAAGGCCTCTCTAGTTCAGTCAGATCGACCCTAAGATCTCCCTGATTCTTATCCCAGTAGAAGACACCCAAGATTTTTCTCAACGAGCGTTGTTGAAGTTAAAGTCGCCCAAGGTTCTCTTACCATTCATGCTAAGGTAGTAACCATCCCTGGTTCTTTCATCGTCGTTTGAAGCTCCAGACTCAGCTCCTGTAACCAGTCAGGACACATCTATACCAGGCATCTAAAAATCAGCTCCTGCAACGTGTCAGGTACTCATTTTCTGTTTTGCAGGTATACAGGTTCTCGCCAAGGAATCTCTTACGCAATCAAACATCCAGATGGCATCTATAAGCCCATTCCACTATCACTGCCACTATGTGAGCGCAAATTTCTAGGCACTCTAGTGTCCAATCATCTTCTACCCTCGGATTACGAAAGGCACGTCCGCCAATCTGCATCCTCAGGTCTAAGAAGATTGAACAGGGGCAACTGTTATACCCCAAAATTTGCCCTCCCATATTCTTCAAGAAATTGCCAAGCCAAGTCACAAAATTCCCCAAGGGTTGCAAAGTGCAAGGGCCTCCTAAACAGTCAAAATTAGGGTTTTGAGTCTGATCAAGAAAAGGAAGTGTTCAAAGGCTCAATCAAGTCTCATATGCTTACAAACATGGTCAAGCATCCTCATATCAAGTTTCAAGGCATTCAGCTCAAAATTGCACAGTCAAAACCCTAAATTACACTACAGTCAACTGTAGGGGCAAAATGGTCATTTGACAGTCAAAAGTTCAAATTTTTGGTCAACATATCATTTTGAAGCCACAAACATCATTTGATCAATGCTTGATCATGATTCTCAAAATTTGGCTCAGAAAATCATCAAGATGCAAAAGTTTCCTTATTTGGACAGTTGAAAAAGTCAACTGAAATTGACCAGGGCATAACTTTCACATGGATTATCAGAAAAATTCCATCCAAAGCTCATTTTGAAGAGAAAGACATTTCCTACAACTCATCTTCATACTTCAAGTCCAAGAAATGCTCTCACAAAAAGTTATCAATTTCAACATTATAGGTCATTTTCAAAAGTCCACAAAAAGGGACTTTAAGTCAAAGGCCATAACTTGAGATTGGAAAATCAAAATGACATGGGACCAAAGGCATTGGTTAAAGAACTCAAAGACCTTTCCAAAATGTCCAAGAACATGAGAAAAGCTTAAAAATTGAGCAAGTTATGCATTGGAGAAGTTGGGAAATTTTTGTGAAATGGCAAAAGTCAACTATCCTTGAAACTTCAATTTTTGACAAAAGGGCCCACTTTCTTCCACTTGATTCAGCCTTGTCATGCCACACACGTGTCCCATGATTAATTTCAAGATCAAACATTGATTTTTCTATTTTATTTAATTTTTGATAATTTAATTCATTTTAAATCTTTAAAAATTCAAATAAAATTTAAAAATCAATGGAATAGTGTCATTTGAATTTGGATAGCTTCCATATATCATGTGCCAGCTCACAAACTCATGCTAGGGTTAGATTGTACACCAAGTCTTGGTTTTGCTTAAAAAAGGGAAAGTTGGTTAATGGTGAAAGACCTAAGACTAATTCTCTCATGGGCATGGATCAAGGCCAGCTAATGACCTAATTCCCTTCCCTCATAAGTGCTGAGTCAAAACCTAATGCCCACACACTGAATGCTGCGCAGGAGACACCATTGCCAACTTGAAAAATTAGCCATAAAACTCAAAACTGAAATCCTTGTTTGAGGTGGATTCAAGGCACGACATTCATTCCCAAAGCTTCCTTGTGGTTCACTGATCATATTCCAATTCATAACACTCATCAAAAGGCAAGGAATCAGTGTACAGAACTCAGCATATGTCGTGAAAAACTCACAATCGTATTCTTAAATTTAAGCATTTTCATAACATTTTCTGCATGGATTCTTATTCCTCCTGCAATTCTAAAGCTAACTGATACATTTAATTGCGTTTTCCTGTGTTATGTACAAAGATGCCATTGTAGCTTTTTAGGGTTTGCAGGTTTTCGAATTAGGGCTTTTCATCCAAGGCAAAATTAGGACTCGTGAGTAATATCATTGGTATGAGCGTGTTCAGACGAAGAAGAATCCATCCTCGCGCCTAATTTATGTTTAGAGACGGCGTAATCGCTATTTTCTATAAACCGGCCTAAGAGAACACACATAAAACCGTGGCCTTTGTTTTTGATATTTGCAGGAACGAAGAAGAAGACCTCGTGGCCAACAACCATTGGTTCTTTTTGAATTGCGCGCGTTTTTCAGATAACCAACCAATTTTCTTTTATATTGATTAGTAGCTATTATATATTAAAAGTAATTGAAGTGGTTCAGTGGCGCAGGAAGTGATCAGTAATGCTAGTGACCTGGGTTCGAGTCCCAGGTCTGTACAATATTTCATGTTATTTTTCAATTTCAACTCCTATGCAGCGCCAGTGATAATACACACCATACATCCTCAAAGATCAACCAGCCACGCGTCCTGGAGATCAAATCAAGGGCATAGATCAGAGGTGTACCATAAGCCTTAGTCCAAGGTCCCACACGTAGCCTGGAAAAGTCAACGAATCTCAAGCTTATTGGGCCCAAATTACTGGATCCATACCTCACAATTGGGGCCTGAACCCCCCCTGGTTTGCCTTCTCCATATTTTTCTTATTTTATTTTTAATTGCTATTATATTTTCTTTTTTTGCTTTAATTGATTGTTTTTTTACCAAATACAAAAAATACCTTAAAAAACTCAGAAAAGGATAAAAAATATAATGATTATTTTTTTTTGATATTTTCTTGTAAATAAATTAGCATGTAATGAATATTAGTTTAATTAGGTTTATCTTAATTCTTTTCATAATAAAACATAAAAAATATAGAATTTAGGCTTAATTTTTATCCTTTTTAATTTTTCCTTTTATCATAATATTATTTATTTATTTATTTTTATAATTAAATTGTACATGAAAATTAGGGTTTCATTTAGTTAAAAATTTCAACATTTTCTTAGTAACTAAAAATCCAAAAATATAGCATTAGGTTTAATAACTTTTTATTCCTTTTAATTTTCCTTTTTTTTTGCCATAATATTAGTGATTTATTTATTTTCATAATTAAACTTGTAAACTAATTAGGGTTGCATTTAGGTTAAATTTTAATACTTTCATAATAAACTAAAAAATAATTAGAACTAGGTTTAACATTTCATTTTGGTTTTTAATTAATTCTTTATTATTAAATCTCAAAAAACACAAAAATACTAAAAAACATTTTCTTTTAATTCCTTATTAATAATATTTTGCAAAAGGGTCCAACGCCCTCGTTCGTAATTTATTTTATTCGCACATTTATTTTATTTCGCTTAATTAATTATGTATCTATCCCGAAGCGTTGTAACTTAAATTTCTCGCACTTTTATTTGCTTTATTTACTTTCCGTTAAATCGGGTCCGGTTTAATTTTGGCGATGTGGACCCGCGCCATTTGTAATAGTCTTAGATTTACTTTTCCCGCAACTTTTAACTGTTAACAAAAGCATGAAAGAATGTATGGACTTAAAATAAAATCAAGCGTAGAACACCAATGAACATGACAAGACAAATATCAATGAAAACGATACACGAATCGCACACACCACCCCTAGGGTACGCCTCACTGTTGCCTTTCGAAAGGTGATCGTCGAGTAGAGGACGTCTTAGTAAGTCCTCATGATCCGGGAACCTGGCATGAGGGTAGCTTCTAAGGTGTCTTCCCATTGCTCTGGTGATCACCATGTCTCTACAAACTCGAATTGACCCGAACACCTCCAACGGTGGTGCTACCTACCTCTCAATGGTGGGATGGCACTACTTTAAAGGACATTTACACAGACGAATTCCTTAGGGTAGGTAGACGACTCATGGATACTTGCTCTCTTCAAAACAAAAATTCAAAGACTTTTCACACCAACACTTTTCAAAAGCTTTCAAAGCAAATTTTTCAAACACTCTGACGTACGAGTCGAACTGAAATTTTTCAAAGAAACTTTTTAAACCCACATTGAAAAGCAAACAAACAATTTTGAAAACACATTGAGCAAGTATCTAAGAGCCCATGGATAACCATGGATAGAAAGGGTGCTAACACCTTCCCTTTCTATAACCTACCTCCCGAACCGAGAGCAATCTCTTTAAGGAATTTTTCTGTGCTTTTGTCCTTTCCATTTGGAGAAAATAAAAGACGGTGGCGACTCTTGCTTACCGCGACATTTCGCGAACCAACTTTAAAACAGTCAGTTCCAGATCCACCGATCACAGGATGTATACAAAGATGTACGTCTTTTGAAAAGGTTTTCATTTGTTTTTGAAAGTTGTTTTGAAAGTGTGGTGATGTGGGGTTTTTTGAAATAGGCAAGTGTTTTAGTTTGCAAGATTGATTCAAGTAACTAAGAGGTTATCTACTCCTAAATTTCTCAAAAGATTATTGCTATGTTTTAACCCTTTTAACAAGTTTGTTCCACCATTGTATTTGGTGGACAATCTTGTGTTTAGGATGTGAAAGGGACGGGCGTGGGTCATCGTTTAGACCATAATTGCAATGGTGCCAAGTATCTTTGGGCATTTTCTTTAAGGGACTTGATCATTTGTTTTTGTTTTGAAAAATGTTATCGAGGGACTATGATCATTCAATTTGTTTGTTTTGCCCAAAGAGACCTAACATGCAATATGGCCCAATTTTGAAAGGCAACAAGTGGAATACCCTAGGGGGTGCAAGTGTGATTTGTGTGTCCATTTTCATGCTTGTTTATCTTGAGGTTAGGTCATAACTATTTTTGTCGTTTTTCGCATACAAACCCTAATTCTAACATGTTATCATTAGAAAGCAATAAAGTGCGAAAATAAATGTACTAAGCTATTACAAAACCAAATATGAGAAGGGGGGTACAAATGTTCGAATGGGGATATTGACAAGTAATGTAAACCTAAAACTATTACATCAATTTGAATTTATACAATTTAATTAATGTACAATAATTAAATAAATAAAAATGGAATAAAAATGCAAGATACAAAAATGTTTTGTATATGTATGAAAAAAAGTGTTATTTATGTAAAAATAAAAAAAGATATTATTTTTGGAGTATCTTGAATTTAGGGCAAAACCCTAATTTTATTAAAGAAAATGTATTATTGTTTAATTTAATGCAAATATTTATTTATTATGTACAAAAATAAAAGTAAAATGAAGTATATTATAAAAAAGTATTTTTTATATCAAATATTAATAAAATGAAAAATTCAAATATTTTTATATTCTAACCTAAACATGTTAATAAACATATATATATATATATATATATATATATATATATATATATATATATATATATATATATATATATATATATATATATATATATATATATATATATATATATATATATATATATATATATATATTAAATTCTAAATATGCATAATATATATTTAATATTTAATAAAATAAATCAAAAAAAGTATATATTTTTTTATGTGAAATATTTTCAGAAGATAAACAAAAATAAAAAATGTATTTACACTATTTTTCTATTTATTCTAAATAATAGTATATATAATATTTATGTACAAACAAAAGAAATAATCAAATAAATATGCAATAAATTCAAAAAATGATGGAAAAAATATTTTTATGTTTTTAATGTCATGAGAAAAAATAAACAAAGTCAATCAAAAAAGAAAAAGTCAAAAAAGTCAAAGAAATAAGCAAATGGGCTCAGGGGGTTCAAAAGTAATTATGTGGTGCAAATAAGAAAATATTCCAGGCCCAGCCCAGAATCAGTCATCTTCAACCTCTGAACAACATCACCCACGCGTTTTCTATCTCTGGATTCCTGGACTTTCAAGCAAAACTCATAACATGAAAAGTGTAGAGCATTAAGAGACGATTCCAACCATGTAAAGAACTTGACCTAACTCTCTAAGATGAGGGAGAATTTCTTCTCCCCCAATTTCTGACCTAACTTTTATGCCATGTTCAGACTCAAAATTCTTGTAGCACACGTAACATAAATGAAATCTAACTATATGGTCATGTTCAGGGCTATGATTGTGACATATTTTCTTCACAAACCTAAAGCTAACAATGCCTAATAAGAGAGATAGAACTTCATGAAGATACCTGTTCAGTTGGAATCGTGCTTTGCAATGGAGGATGTTTCAGAGTAAAATGATGATTTGTATAGCTTCCTTGAAGTGTAAGGATGCTATTCCAAGTTCTACTTTGCCTTGAAACTCCCTGAATCGTGCTGGTGAACTTCAACTGCAAAACAGAAAAGCAAAAATGGTGAAGTGGCTTGGAGGTGTTACAGGTCAGGTTTCAGGTCATGGTTAGCTTGCATAGATAGTATGGAAGGTATGTGAACTGGTTTTGGCAAGGATGCTTGAGAGAAATAGAAGTTGGCACTCAAACTGCAGAGGCAACTCTGTTTTTGCAGTTTGAGAGTGATTCTGAGATGGAGGGTGGATTGGAGGTCAAAGGCTCGTGCAAAAGCTTGGGTATGATGTCTGGAATGTGTTTGATAAGTTTGTTCTTGTGTTTGTAAACTGAGATGGAAGTTGTTATGAGTTATGCTATGTTACTTCACACTTAAGCAAACAAAGGCAAATTGTGCTTCTAGGCCTGTAGAGGACCTCACACTATGCTGCATAATCCCTACTTGATCAGTGTGATTAGCACATAAACTTGTGCCAACCAGATTTGCAATGTACTTGTTGGATTCTCAATTGGACATAAAGTGATCTTTTGCAAAAATGGAAAGAATGCTTTATCTAGTTTGGGATTAATCTTGCATACAATGTACAAACTCATAGAACAACACCTTAACACAATGAATATGCATTAAATTATTGAGTGAAACTTGGTTTAAGGACCTGTAATCTAACCTAAAGCATGCTGAGTTCAAATTGCCAAGTTATGAACATGAAAAATGGCCAATTCAAAAGTGAGTTTTTGCTATATTGTGAAATTCGATTCTCCCTAACCATGAGGTTGTTTGATGAGTTATTGGACATTTTGGAAAGCTTGGAATGTGTACTACAATCCATCTTTGAAATGCAAATTGAAATTCCAAGTGGAAGTGTATGGAAAATGGCCTTGAAGTGGGGTAGAAAAATTGTCAAAATAGGTTAAAATTTCACTAAGTTAAAAATGGTTTAGTGCCCTTATTCAAAAAATTGTAACTTGAGATACAAGCTTCAAATGAGAAAACTTTGTGAATCAAAGTTGTAGATTATGTAACAAGCTACAACTTTCATGTTTTGACTTTTGTTTGAATCCAAATGAATCATGGTGAAAAAGTGGGGCAAAGTTGGGAAAAAATTAGGGTTTTCCATAACTTAGAAAAATTCTAAGTTATGAAAAATTCCATTTTAAAACCCTAATTTGCATTTCTTGGTTTCTTGGTGAAAAAGTTTCATGATTTGGCATGTTTTGATGAAAAATGAATCTTGACTCTTGATTTTGACCAAAAAAGTCAAAGTTTGACTTTTCAGTGTACAGTCAAAATTGATCAATTGACTGGGAAATTCAACTGTCAAACTTGTGTACTTGGGATCTTTTGAGCTTGATGAATGTGTCAAGACCATTTCATGGGGTCCTTGAGTCCATATGTGAACTTGATTTGCCATTGGCTAGGTCAAACAGTCAAAAATTGCCTTTGTGCAGTCAAAACCCTAAAAATGACCATTTTGCCCTTTTGGTGATCTGATCAAATTTCTTGTGGAATTGTGATCTAAACTTGATCAAATGGTCCATATGAGTTCATAATGTTGATGTGGGTCAAAAATCATGAGTTTTGACTGTCAATTGACCACAGTTGACTTTTTCCCCAATATAGTTGATTTCTAGGTCAACTATCCAATTGACTGGGCAAAACTTGGAATCAAGACTTGAAACTTGGTATGAATAATCTTGTGAGTCAAACATGAAACATGAAAGTCATCTTAGGAATTTTAGGTCAAAACATCCTTGGGCAAACACAAACCCTAATTTGAGTCCACAGTGCAAGGAGAAGTCTTGAGCAGAGGAAACCCAAGTCTTGAGCAGAGGAAACCCTAACTGGATCTTGATCTTCAAGGGTCTTGTAATGAAAAAAAAATTTAGGAAATGGGAGGGCAAATTTTGGGGTACAACAAAACGCAACCACGATTGTGTTCTGCTTCGTTGTGTGGACAAGGTTGAAGCTGAGCAGATCATGACTGAACTGCATAGTGGCATATTTGGCACCCATTTGAGCGGACATACGATGGCTAAGAAGATTCTAAGGGCAGGCTACTACTGGTCTACCATGGAAGCTGATTGTCATCAATACGCCCGTACTTGTCACAAATGCCAAGTTTATGCTGACAAGGTACATATCCCTTCAGTTCCTCTCAATGTTCTAACAGCTCCTTGGCCATTCGCAATGTGGGGTATCGACATGATTGGAGAGATCAAGCCTACAACGTCCAATGGACACCGTTTCATCCTGGTAGCCATTGATTACTTTACCAAGTGGGTCGAAGCAGCTTCCTTCGCCTCCGTTACAAAGAATGTGGTTGCTCGCTTCATCATGCAGAACCTTATTTGTCGGTGCGGTATTCCTGACTGAATCATTACGGACAACGGTACAAACCTGAACAACACTATGATCATCGCTCTGTGCGAGCAGTTCAAGATTCAACATCACAATTCATCTCCCTATCGGCCAAAGATGAACGATGTTGTCGAAGCTGCGAACAAAAATATCAAGAAGATCATTTAAAAGATGACAATCACCTACAAGGACTGGCATGAGATGTTACCGTTTGCTCTACATGGATACCGTACCACGACACGAACATCAACTAGGGCAACACCCTTTTCTTTGGTATACGGCATGGAGGATGTTTTACCTATAGAAGTTCATATTCTTTCCCTAAGAATCATGAAGGACGCTGGTTTGAATGAAGACGATTGGATTCAGACCCGGCTTGATCAACTTAACTTGATTGACGAGAAGCGACTTATTGTTGTTTGTCATGGTCAGACGTATCAAAAACGGATGATCAAGGCTTTCAACAAGAAAGTCAAGAGATAAGTATATCAAGTCGAGGATCTTGTAATCAAGCGGATCATCTTGCCGCAAAGTGATCCCAGGGGCAAGTGGACTCCTACTTACGAAGGACCATTTATGATCAAAAACATCTTTTCTGGCGGGGCAATGATTCTGACCACCATGGACGGTGACGACCTGCCACACCCTGCGAACGCAGACATAGTCAAAAGATACTATGCATAAACGACCCGACAAGTTGAAAACCCGAAAGGGAGACTTGGGAAAAAATGGGCATCCCGGCGAATCGAAAACCCGAAAGGGTGGTTCGGGAAAAAATTAGGGATAAACAAAAAAATTTGTATACCCGGCAAGTTGAAAACCCGAAAGGGCGACTTGGGCAAAAAAGGGTTTCCCGGTGGATCGAAAACCTGAAAGGGAGATCCAGGAAAAAGTTAGGGAATTAAAGCGTATGACTATGTCTCGTCGGATCACTTTAAGGACAATCTCTTCACGGACAAGCTCCAAGCTTCTGATCTATCCAATCATCTGCGGATGAAGCAACGAATGGACAAGATACTCAGAGTTGTGAAGGCTATAGCAGAATGGGAACCCCATGGAATTGTTACACATAGCCATCTTTCTTTGTATAAAAATTTTCTCAACTTTATGACAACATTCTCTTACTGGGATGTCTGTCTCCATTGTACAAATACTTATACAAAGTTAATACAAAATTACTTCAAAGAACAGAAAACTGTTTGCCTTTTCTTTCTTTTTACACTTGTGCTTTATTTGAAAATGTCCAATGATTTATTAAATGAGCATATGCATTTGAATATAGTCACTGCTTACAAATAAAACAAAATGAGAAAGAATAATTACTGATTGGATGGAAGTGTAGGAAAGTGTCTTTAGGCTATTCCAGGAGAAATCCCCTGCAATACATCATCCAGATCCTAGGCGGAACTAAAGCTTTGAAATGCATATCCCCAGCAGAGTTAAGTTTCAAGGATCCCCATTAGAGTTAAGTATTCAAATTCCCAACCAACAGCGGAGCAAAACTTTGAACTACAAACCCTCAGTAAGAATGAAACTTTCTTCCCCAAGCAGAGTCAAACCTTCAACCTGTGAACACCAGTGAAGACCATCCAGTTCCTCCCTCCTCCCGGAGAGTTGCTTTTAAACTAGATAATTCATCAGAAAGTTATTTTTAAAACTTTTTCCCAGTGAAGTCGCCAATCAAATCAGCACGTCATAAAGACCCCCAGTGGAAAGGAAACTTTGAGCTACCAATCCCCAGCGGAAACCATTCAGTTTGCCCCTGATATCCTCAACAGAATGGAGTTTCTCATTCTTGCTTCCCCAGTAGATTGGCATACACCCAAGCTCCTGATATTCCTGACAGAATGAGAATTCTCAAAGTTGCATACAACCTAAGCAGGAATAAGCTTTTCCCAGAGTCCTGAGCTTACTCTCCAGCAGTATAAGCTATTCCCCAGAGTTTTCAGATATTCCCTAGTAGAGTTCTCCTCAAAACAACGAAACATAATCCCCAGTAGAGTGGCATACAACCCAAACTCCTGATTTTCCCAGCAGTATAGCTTCTCCCCACAGAGGTTGTCAAAAAGCTTGAAGACACACATACTCTTCAACAGTGGTCCAGGATTTATTTTCCCCGATAGCGGTCAAAGATTTTATTATCTCCAGCTATCCAGGATTTACCTTACTCAGCAAGACAGCTTATCAGCTTACATGTGCATACATTGCATTCATATATCATAAACATTGATAAAACACATATATTACATCATACATTTCATGCAATATAACTTTGTGTTTCAGCTAATATTTTACCCTTTTCAGGATAAGATTAGCAAGCTTCGAATTCAAGAATCATGAAAATAGTTTACGGATGCATCCCAACATGGATGTTAATCTATCGCTTGTTCAGATTCAACATTTGAAAACAGTTTACGGATGAACCAAACACGGATGCTAATCTATTGCTTGTTCAACTCCGGACTTTTGAAAACAGTTTACGGATGCTTCCCAACATGGATGTTAATCTATCGCTTGTTCAGATTCACCTTTTGAAAACAGTTTACGGATACTCCAAACATGGATGCTAATCTATTGCTTATTCAACTTCAAGGATCATGAAAACAGTTTACGGATGCTTCCCAACATGGATGTTAATCTATCACTGGTTCAGATTCAACTTTTGAAAACAGTTTACGAATACTCCAAACATGGATGTTAATCTATTGCTTGTTCAACTCCAGACTTTTGAAAACAGTTTACGGATGCTTCCCAACATGGATGTTAATCTATCGCTTGTTCAGATTCACCTCTTGAAAACAGTTTACGGATACTCCAAACACGGATGCTAATCTATTGATTGTTCAACTCCAGAATCATGAAAATAGTTTACGGATGCTTCCAAACACGGATGTTAATCTATCGCTTGTTCAAATTCAACTTTTGAAAACAGTTTACAGATACTCCAAACATGGATGTTAATCTATTGCTTGTTCAACCCAAGGATCATGAAAACAGTTTACGGACGCTTCTGAACATGGATGCTAATCTATCGCTTGTTCAGATTCAACTCATGAAAACAGTTTATGGATTCTCCAAACATGGTTGTTAATCTATTGCTTATTCAGACCCCCATCTCAGAGACGTTCCAGACCTGGATACCTTTCTGATACTCATTCTTTCGCCTACAACATACAGTTTAATAAATATTCTTGGATGGCATCTTTAAGCCCATCTCCGACAAGGTTCTGTCACATCTCCAAATGGCATCTTTAAGCCCATTCCCTCAACTATGCTTTAACGAGTGAAAAGTTATGGGCATTCTAGTGTCCAATCATCTTTTACCTTCGAGTCGCGAACGGCAAAATTGCCAATCTAACTCTTCAAGTTCAAGAAGATTGAACAGGGGCAGCTGTTGTACCCCAAAATTTGCCCTCCCTTTTTCACAAGAAATCACAACCCTAGGGTTTTCTCTGATTTTTAAGATTGGCTCAGGAATCGATCAAACAGACTTTTCTTTGGCAGTAAATTAAGAATCAGGTTTTCTCTCACATTTCTCAAAAGAAATTGAATCCACAAAAATTCAGTTTACTGTTACATTGTTTTCACACTTTTTCAAAGTTTGCTGAAAGGTTAACTGATTGTTCTCAAAGCCTGATTATCTGGGATAAGAGCTGAGACTTTTATTTGGAATATTAAGGCATCTGCTTGTTAATGGAATGAAAGGTTTTCCGTTTAATGGAATGCTTGCTTGTTTAACTATACAACGCGTATGTTGATTGGAATGTTGTTGCAAAGTTACGAGACTGCAAAGTTTTGGATTATTTGAGATTTAAGTTATCTGGATTAGAATTGTTGGAATGCAATTTCAATTATTTTTGATTTGAGAATCTTAAATAATTAAGTAAAGGTGCAAGGAAGAATGGCAAGATATGTGACAATAGAAAAGTTCTTTTGGATAAAGACTTTTTATTCATTT
This sequence comes from Vicia faba, assembly GCA_948472305.1. NCBI lineage: Eukaryota > Viridiplantae > Streptophyta > Magnoliopsida > Fabales > Fabaceae > Vicia > Vicia faba. Next base: position 27,612,951 of record OX451737.1, read on the forward strand.
CAAATGTTGTTACAAAATTATTTGAATATTGTAAGTTTTACAACTTATAGTATTTAAAATAATAAATGTTTACAATAAATGGAAAATAAATCTAAGTCTAAAGCCTAAACTTCATTGCCCCATGCTCAAGGTCTCTTGCTTCCTCTGCTTCCTCTATCGTCCAATTGGAACTCACCTGAAAAAGACAAAGGAAAAGAAAATTAGTACAAGAATTTTCAAATGAAAAAGAAAGAAAAAAAATCATCATTAAAAATTGCCGTCCGGAATCAGAGTGCTATTTGTTCATCATATTTTTATTTTTCTCTTTGCAAATCACAAGAAGATTTCTCTTCTTAGTTCACAAAGAGAAAAATAAAATTAGCATACAAAAGTAATTTATTCAAAAAAAAAGCATTAAGGCACCAAAACTGGATGTAGCAAGTTTCAAATACAAAGCACACTGAGTTACCAAGCTAGCATACAAAGTTACAAAGGCAAACAGGCGCCAAACTGTCAAAGGTCAAACTACACAAGCAAAGAACTTGCTGTAACAAACAGCAAGCAAAGTCCCAAACTGAGTTATAAAACAAATTGCCCAAACTGAGTTATAAAACAAATTGGATGCAAACTGTACAAATATGGCAAGAAGCATGAAAACAGAAAAATGCAGCAGGCAAAAGTAAACAGCAGGAAAACCAATTCACAAGCCAAAAGCTTGTCATAGTTTTTTTCCCATCATTTTCCAGACAGGGCAACTTTTTCAGAATATAATAAACAAAGCAAAAATGCTTGTTTTCATGGAGAGAGAAAGAGGAAAAGATAACACTTTGGGTGAGGTTTGACAGTTTGGCTAAAAGGGGCAGGCTGTCACAAGTCAACAAAAGCAAAGAGGAATAAAACAAAACAAACTGCATAACAGTAGAGGAGAAGAAAAACACTTTTTGAAAAAACCACAAAACTCTTCAAATTGCAAACAAGCTCCAAACCTGCCCAAGTTACAAAACAGCCTAAACCTGCATAACAATCAATGGCCAAACTATAAACCAACTCCAAAACCCTGTTACCAAAGATCTCAACCTGTTATCAAAATAACCAAACTGTAACAAAAAAAACTGCCAACTGTTAATTACAAACCACAACAGTTTTCCAGCCAAAACAACAAACCACAAACAAACTCAAAACCCTGCAAAACTTGCCAATAGCCAGCCTGTAAACACTTTCAAAAAACCTGCATAACTTGCAAAACTGTGAACAACCAAATGACCACAACAGTTTTCCAGCCAACAACCAAGTTGTGAACCTGCAAGCCCACTAACAAAAACAAACATGTTAACAAACTGTAACAAACATCCAAACAGTTTCAAGCCCTCACAAAAAACACAAACTATAACAAAGCCAAACTGCGACCATTACACAAACAACAAACTTGCCAAACTACAGAACCAAACCATCAATAACAAGGTTTCAGAAGCTTGTAACAAGCTTCATCATCAACCAAATCTCAACACCAACAACAAAGTTTCAATCTAATCATCACCAATATTCAAGGTAGAGGAAAAGATCACAAGCTTCAGACATTTGTCATCATCAACAATAAAAAAACCAACACATTTTTCAGAATTTCTTCATCATCAAACATTAACAATCAGAGAAAGGAAGAGAGGTTCATAAGCAAAACAACAAAGTTTTTAGAAGTTTTTCATCATCAAACATCAACATTCAGAGAAAGGAAGAGAGGTTCAGAACTAGAAAACAACAGGTTTCAGAACTGCTTACATCATTAACCTTCAAGGCAAAGAAACCAATAAACCAAGTTTCATCAAGAAGGCAACAAGTTTTAAGAACTTTCATCAACATCAACATTCAGATAGAGGAAAAAATCAAAAGAGTTTCAGATAACCATCATCATCAACAGTCGAGAAGAGAGGAAAAGGGTTTTTTAGAACCAACATAATCAACGAAAATCAAGTTTCAGACTATCATCATCAATGAAAAACAACAATCAAAGTTTCAAGAGCCAGGTTTCATCAATATTCAGAAAGGGACAAAGATAAAGATACCAGAAGCGTGTCATCACTTTCTCCTCCGCCCTGCCACCAAGGAGCGCCTCCATCTCCCCGTCCCACTCTTCTCCCTCCATTTTACAGAAAATCCCCAAGGTACGTCTTTCTCGAAACCTCTTTATTGTACCTCAAGCATAAAAAATCATAGATTAAAAATAAATCTGAATAAGACAAAGAGAATCAAACAACGAAACCTTGAAATCAAGCATGCAAACATGAAACTGTAAAATCAAAACGAAGTACCATTTAGAACCAAAGCCGTGGACCATTGTGAGAACATGAGAGAGTGGGGGGGGGGGGGGGGGGGCGCGTTCCGGTAGCTAGGGTTTAGGGAGAATCATTGCATCGTGGCCTGAGAAAGATGAAGAGGAATAAGGAGAGAGCGGCGCCGCTGTACAAACAACAACACTAACCCTAATTCTGAAACCCCAAAACAATTGTAAAAACTGGACACTAGGCCTTCGCCCCAAACAAATGCGCCAAGCCCACAATGTTTTACCAGCGCACCTCCCCCCATTTTCCCCATTTCAGACTTTTTGTTCTTTTTCCATTTGGGCCTAACCCCTAACAAACTCTTAAGCCTATCTTTTCTTTTTCTTTAATTTAATTTCGTTTCTTTTATTTAAACCAATACTTTTTTTAATTAATTTCATTCTAAATAAATTGTTTTCTTTTCTTTTGTTAATAATAAAACCAAATAATATATTAAAATTTTGTTTTGATTTTATTAATATAGTTTTCTTTTTTTTTATAATAATTGTTACCTTTAATAAAAATACAAGAATAATAGAAACTTTGTTCATTGAATTTTTCTTTTAAACTTTTTATTTACATGATTAATGAAAAACGCATATAAAAGAATAATAATAATTCCTTAATCTTTTCTTTTTTTTAGAATAGACTTTTATTTCTTTATTTGTAAATAAATACATGCATTTCATAATTTATTGATTCTCTTTATTTTTATGTTTTGTTATAGCTTTATATTTGAATTGTGACGATTCGATTTGGTTGTAACACATAATATTTGGACATTGTTATCCTTGTGAGATTCATCCCTGTTGTACCCCAAATTTTTCCCTCTCATTTCATCAACATTTTCTCATCACGAGACTCTTGGAGCTCAAGATCAAGTTAGGGTTTGCTCTGCTCAAGACTCCTCCTTGCACTGTTGCCCAAATTAGGGTTTGAGTTTGCACAAAGATGTTTTGACCTAAAATGCCCAAAGTGACTTTCATGCTTCATGTTGGACTCACAAGTTTATCCATACCAAGTTTCAAGCCTTGATTCCAATCTTTGCCCAATCAATTGGACAGTTGACCTATAAATAAGCTGTATTGGAGAAAAAGTCAACTATGGCTAATTGACAGTCAAACTTCATAGTTTTTGACCCACATCAACATAATGAACTCATATGAACCATTTGGTCAAGTTTGGATCACAATTCCACAAGAAATTTGATCAGATAACCAAAAGGGCAAAATGGTCATTTTTAGGGTTTTGACTGCACAAAGGCAATTTTTGACTGTTTGACCTAACCAATGGAAAACCAAGCTCATATATGGACTCAAGGACTCAATGGCATTGTCTTGACACATTCAATAAGTCCAAAAGATCTCAAATGCACAAGATTGACAGATGAATTTTCCAGTCAACTGATCAAAATTTGACTGTATACTGAAAAGTCAAACTTTGACATTTTGGTCAAAATCAAGTGCCAAGATTCATTTTTCATCAAGACATGTCAAATTATGAAACTTATTCATCAAGAAACCCAAAATTGCAAATTAGGGTTTAGAATGAGAAAAGTTCATAACTTAGAATTTTTCAAAGTTATGAAACTTCCTTATTTTTTCCTAACTTTGTCCCATCTTTTCACCAAGATGAAAATGGATTCAAACAAAACTCAAAACATGAAAGTTATAGTCCATTGCAAAATCTACAACTTTGATTCACAAAGTTTTCTCAAAAGAAGCTTGTAGCTCAAGTTATGATTTTTGGAATAAGGGTGCAAAACATTTTTAACTTAGAGAAATTTTGACCTATTCTAGGCAGGATTTTTGTCCAACTTCTTGGCCATTTTTCACATGGTTCCACTTGGAGTTTCAATTTGCATTACAAAGATGGATTGCAGTACACATTCCAAGCTTTCCAAATTGTCCAAGAACTTCTCAAACACCCTTGTGGTTAGGTAGAATCGAATTTGCAAAGTTGGCCAAAACTCACTTTTGTTCATGGCCAAAGCTTGCTCATAACACTTTGCATTTTCAACTCAGCATGGTTTATGCAAGCTTGCAGGCCTCTAACCCTCTTCACACTCAATAATTAAATGCCAAACCATTGTGTTCAAGCATTATTTTGTGCATTCGGTCATTACACATGAAATTATCCCTTAAATAGAAAAAGCACATTTGCCATTTTGATAAAGATACACTTTATGTAAAATACCATATCCAAGAGGTACAAGCCAGATCTTTGAGGCAAAAGTTTGTAGGCAGATCCCACTGATCAAGAACAAAGTATGCAGCATGCTTGAGAACTTGGTACATGCCTATATCACAAGTTGACATCTCTTTGCTTACATTAGAAGAAAACTTGCAAACTGACTCCAATCTCTCATTCCTGTAAATACCAACCTAAGAAAAGTTTGCAAACATTTTCCATACACCCTAACTAACCTAAAACACGACTCAATCATCCCTAATCCCTCATCTTATAGAAGATCACATTTTTTCTGCAAAACAAGGCACCTGTTACAGTTTGACTTCCACAATCCATTCCACTCGTGCGTTTTGGCCAAAAAGAGTTCAAACATGTTCCATATCATCCACTGAAGCTATCCCAAGCATTGAACTCAAACTGTAACACCCATAACCACGTTTGCCATTTTTATTTTCAAGCTGTGTAGGTTGACTTCCATAGCACGGTTCAGTTGATTTTAAAGCAAACTAGGAGTTGGAGAAGCATCCTTGGACTTCAGGCAAGCTGTACAAAAGCTTTGAATCCATTGGAAGTTGCTACATTATTCTGCTCAAGTCAAGCTGAAACAGGTAAAAACATGAACTTCTATCTCTCTATCCAGGCATGATTAAGCTTAGGTTTGTGAAGAAAACATGTTCTACTCATAGCCCTGAAGCCATCCATGTATTTACTTTTCATTTATATTATGCGTGCTGTGAGAATTTTGGCCATGAACATTGAAGAAAAATTAGGTCAGAAATTGGGGATGAAGAAATTCTCCCTCGTTTCTGAGAGTTAGGTCAAGATTTTTATATGTATGAATTCGTCTTTTGATGCTCTACATTATTTGTGTTGTGAGTTTTTGCTAAAAGTCAAGGAATCAGGATCTGTGTTGGACAAGAAGAAGCGCGCGTTTTTGTTTCAAACAGGTTGCTGGAGGAAGAAGATGACTGGCTTGGGCTGGGCCTGAGTCAGTCTTGCTTTTTGCACCCCTTTTCTCATTTTGCACCCCCTGGCCCATTGAGTGAAATCTTTATCATTTTTGATTTTTTCTTTTTGATTCTGACTTATTATTTTTTTGCTCAAATATAAAAAAATATCAAGATTATTTTTCCACACATTTTTGCATTTATTTGGAATTTATTTGTTTTATTTAAACTTATACATGTAAAATAATACATATCCTTTTATTTAAAACACTAAAAAATGATACAAAAATATGTTTATTTTCAGTTATTATTTTTATTTTACATTTTGAAAACATTTTCTAAAAAAATACATTTTTTGTAAATAATTAATATTTTATTTTTTGTACATATTTAGCTTATTAAATATATATAAATATACTTATACATATTTTATTAAATATTTAGGATAAAAATACGAAAATAATACATTTTTATTTTTATTAATATATGACACTAAAAAATACTTTTTTTCACAATATACTTCTTTTATTATTTTTTGTATATATTAATGTATAAATATTGTATATAATTAATAAATAATTGCTATTTATTCAAAAATTAGGGTTTTGCCCTAAACCATAAAAATACTCCAAAATTAACCCTTTTACTTTTGTTTATATTTTACATTGAAAAATATTTTTACATACATAAAAAACCATTTTTGTGCATAATACATTTTGCATATTTATTGTATTTATTTAATTATTGTACAATTAAATAATTTGTATATTCAATATGGATGTAATAGTTTTAGATTTAATTTCTTGCTAGATATCCCCCCATTCAAACATTTGTACCCCCATCCCCATAATTATGTTGTAATAATTTAGGACTTTAAATTTCTGCATTTAAAAGCTTTCAAATTATGCCATGATAGACTTAGGGTTTGTATGCAAATCAAACAACAAATAGCTTGACCTAAATTCAAAGACAAAAATGCATGAAAATGGACAACACAATGCACACTTGCACCCTTAGGGTTACTCCACTTGTTTCCTTCAAAATGGGCCATGTTGCATGTTGAGTGTCTTTGGCAAAACAAAAACAAATCAAATGATCATAGTCCCTCGATGACGCTTTCAAGTTTCCTAAAAAATGATCAAGTCCCTTAAAGGAAAAAATTGCCAAAGACACTTGGCACTATTGCATTCATGGTCTAAACGATGACCCGCGCTCGTCCTGTTAACATCCTAACACAAGGTTGTTCACCAAATACAATGGTGAAACAACACTATTAAAAGGGTTAAAACATGAGAAAAATCTTTGAGTAAATTTAGGGGTAGACAACTCTTAGTTACTTGATCAAACTTGCAAAACACACTTGCCTACTTTCAAAACACACTCCACAACACAACTTTCAAAACAACTTTCAAAACATTGAAAACTTTTCAAAAGACAAATACATCTTTGCATACATCCAAACATGGATCATTACAAAGGTTGCCACAACAAATGGCCTCTTTTCAAAACCTCTTTCAAAACACACTCCACAACACAACTTTCAAAACAACTTTCAAAACATTGAAAACTTTTCAAAAGACAAATACATCTTTGCATACATCCAAACATGGATCATTACAAAGGTTGCCACAACAAATGGCCTCTTTTCAAAACCTCTTTCAAAAATCACACACAAAGCACCATTTCAAACAATTGAAAATGCAAGGCAAGCGATCTAAGCAAGTAACTAAGAGCCCATGGATAACCATGGATAGAAAGGGTGCTAATACCTTCCCTTTCTATAATCTACTCCCCGAACCCAAGAAAACATCTCAAAGGTTTTTCCTGTGCTTTTTAACCTTTCCTTAGGATAAAATAAAAATTCGGTGGCGACTCTTGCTAAACCGAAACATTTGCGAAAACAAACGCAAAACCCAAGTCAGTTCTCCCACCGTATCACAATCCCCATTTGTAAATAATTGTACCCCCATCCCCGGATACTTTTGTAATAGTTTAGAATTTTAATTCTCACAATTTATGCTTTCAAATATACCATGATTAGAGATTAGGGTTTGCATGCGAAAATCTAAAATCAATCGCTAGATGATCTAATACAAGAACCTAAATGCATGAAAATGACAAACACAATTCACACATGCACCTCTAGGGTAACCTCGCTTGTTGCCTCGGAAATGCAATCATGTCCCTCAAATATGAGACACTCTAGCAAATGCCCCTTCGATAAACAATGATCGTAGTCCCTCGATGACCTTCGATGTTGCCTTCGATAAAATGATCTCGTCCCTTACAAAATTGCTAGAGCGTCTCACAAGTTTCTTTCAATGATTGTATGCGATGACCCGCGCCTGTCCCGTTTAACATCCTAACACAAGGTTGTTCACCAAATGCAATGGTGAAATAACACTGTCAAAAGGGTTAAAAACATAATAAAGATCTTTGAGTGAAATAGGGTAGACAACTCTTAGTTACTTGATCAAAAGCTTGCCAAACATCCTTGCTATTTTCAAACACACCTCACAACACAATTTCAAAATAAAATTTCAAAACATTGAAATATATTTTCAAAAAGACAAACACCTTTGTAAAACATTCAAACAAGAATTGTTACAAAGGTTGCCACAATGATGGCCTCTTTTCAAAACCACACATACAAAACACCATTTCAAACAATTGAAAAGCAAAAGCAAGTGATCTAAAACAAGTATCTAAGAGCCCATGGAAAACCATGGATGAAAAGGATGCTAGCACCTTCCCTTTTCATAATCTACCCCCCGAACCCAAGAAAACATCTCAAAGGTCTTTCTTGTGCTTTTTGACCTTTCCTTCGGATAAAATAAAAAGTCGATGGCGACTCTTGCTAAACCGATCAATTGCAAACACAAACACAAAACCTCAAGTCAGCTCTCCCACCGTATCACACATACAATATAATCTCATTTATTTTGAGAACATCTTCACAATTCATTTCATACATCATGACATTGCATACAACTAACTCTTTGTTGTTTTCAGGAAAGATCAAATCAATAAACACCGTTGGCTACTTATGTGACCCGGTAGTCTTCTCAAAAGCTACATCTAACAAAAATCTATTTCAGCGTCTTCTTCAGAACGAAATTCTCAGAAGACTTTCTCTGGTTCAGTCAGATCTCCACTAAGATCTCTCTGATTCTTATTCCAGTTGAAGATATTCCAAGACTTTTGTCTGGTTCAGTTAAATTGATCCTAAGATTTTTCTGATTCTTATCCAGTCAAAGTTAATCCAAGACCTTCTCTGGTTCAGTCAGATCGACACTAATATCTCTCTGATTCCTATTCCAGTTGAAGATATTCCAAGACTTTTGTCTGGTTCAGTTAAATCGATCCTAAGATTTTTCTGTTTCTTATCCAGTCAAAGTTAATTAAAGACCTTTTTCTGGTTCAGTTAAATCGACACTAAGATTTTTCTGATTCTTATCCAGTCAAAGATAAACCAAGACCTTTGTTGGTTCAGTTTGAATCAACCATTGATTTATTACTGATTCTTTTCTGGTAGACCTTTTTCTGGTTTAGTTAAATCACCACTAAGATTTTTCTGATTCTTATCCAGTCAAAGATAAACCAGGACCTATGCTGGTTCATTTTGAATCGAACATTGATTTGTTACTAATTCTTTTCTGGTAGACCTTTTTCTAGTTCATTTAAATTGACACTAAGATTTTTCTGATTCTTATCCAGTCAAAGATAAACCAAGACTTCTGCTGGTTCAGTACGAATTGATGTTTGATTTGTTACCGATTCTTTTCTGGTAGACCTTTTTCTGGTTCAGTTAAATCGACACTAAGATTCTTTTGATTCTTATCCAGTTGAAGATATTCCAAGACTTTTATCTGGTTCAGTTAAATCGATCCTAAGAGTTTTCGATTCTTATCCAGTCAAAGTTAATTAAAGACCTTTTTCTGGTTCAGTTAAATCGACACTAAGATTTTTCTGATTCTTATCTAGTCAAAGATAAATCAAGACCTCTGCTGGTTCAGTTCAAATCGACCATTGATTTATTACTGATTCCTTTCCGATAGATCCTTTCTTTGGTTCAGTTAAATCGACACTAAGATTTTTCTGATTTCTATTCCAGTTGGAGAAAATGCAAAGCCTGGGGTACGACCTGATAACAGTTTAATCTCATTTCCCAAATAAGTCGCTGTGAAGCCTAGAATACGACCAGATAGCAGTCAGCCTTATCATCCTCACCAAGTCACTGCGAAGGCTGGATCCTGACCAGATAGAAGTTCACATCCGTCTCTTCAGTCAAGAGATGACTCCCCAGTAGAGTAATGGACAACTGAAGCTCCTAGACTATCCTAAAAACATTCCCCAATGGACTCCTCCTCGGACAGCAGGAACAGGGATCCCCATAAAGAGAATTCTTACGAAGTCAGCATCTACTTGGGATGGCATCTTTAAGCCCATCTTCATCACTCTTCTGTCATCTTGTCCAAATGGCACCTGTAAGCCCATTCCCGATATTGTTCACCAGCAGTCTCACTTTGGGCGAGTGCAAATTTCTGGGCACTCTAGTGTTCAATCATCTTCCACCTTCAGATCACGAAGGGCGAACAAGCCAATATACATCTTCAAGTTTAAGAAGATTGAACAGGGGCAGCTGTTGTACCCCAAAATTTAGCCTCCTATTTTCACACAAGACATACTCTTAGAGGTTCTCAATTGCTCAAGGTTGACCAAGAATTTACCAGACAATTCTCCTCCTAAGGCAATGAACCCCCAACTAGGGTTTCCATTTCCATTAATATGGTTAAACTCCAACGGTCTCAAAAGCTTTCTATTGTCCTAATATGTCTTCAAGATCATCCATGCCATGTTTCTTGCCTTGCTCAGTAAGTTTGCTCAGTTAATTGCTCAAGTATTAGAAAATCAACTTTACTAGGTCAAAAGTCAACTGTGACCCAAATACAGTCAAACTTCAACATTTTTGGTCAAAATCAACATTTTGAAGTGATATGCATCATTTGATCAAGGGTTGATCATGATTCCTCAAGAAATGCTCCTAATTCATCAAAAGTCAAAAATGGCAAATTAGGGTTTTTATAGGAAAAGTCAACCAAACTTTGACCAAGCATAACTTTCTCATACTTTATCAGAAAGTTTCCAACCAAAGATCATTTTTAAGAGAATCCAATTCCCTACAACTTCTCTTCAGCCCTCAAGTTCAAGAAATGAACCATTTGAAAGATATAAGTTCATACATTACATGTCATTTTTAAAAAGTCAACAAAAGCCACTTTTTGCCAAGACCTTTTACATCAAGATAACATCTTCAAATGCTAAATTGATCAAAAGAGGGATCGAAGTATACATCTTGGGATTTCCAAAACATACAAGATCATCATCATGAGATATAAATTGAGCAAGTTATGGATTTCCCAAGTTGGGAAAATTTTGGAAATTTCAAGAATGGTGCATTGAGAAAATTTGAATTTTTGGGTCAATGGCCTAACTTTTTAAGATTAAAATATCTTCCTAAGGTCATAGAGGACCTCTAATATTATTTTTTCATGGCCTTGTATTTTCTACCTATTTTTTACATATTTATTTTAATTTATTTCAAGTAAATATAAAATAAATTGTATAAAATATTTGGAAATGGGCTTAGGCATGTAGGATAGTGTCTTGGCTTGCTTAGAGGCCCATATTTTCGTGCAAGATGCATCCAAAAGGACCAGTTTCATGCAAGTGACCAAAGAGGCAAAGATATCACAAATATAGACATTTTCAATGTGTTTTATCCTTGTCTTCAAGGCCATGAATGCATTGATTCTTTACCATTTTTTTTCACTCCTATCTTCCATCTATAAATACATAACATTACAAGCCAAAGGGAGCACGAAATTCCTCTCCAAAAATCTCTCAAAAAGCTCTTCAAAAAGCTCTACAGAAAGCCTAAAGAATTGCTGCACATTTCATTCAAAAATTCCAAAGTTGTTAAAACTGAATTTCAAATTGCAGGTGGCTGTAATACAAAACAAAGGCTCAGAGGTATTCTTGGAAGCCTCCTAGATCGTTCCCAGCCGTTCCCAAGTCCTAAACTGTCTGAAACGCGTTTCAACCACACCACAGTTTGCGTTTTTGCTTGATTTTGATTTCCTTGATTCATACGATATAAACACATTTTAGTCATACATTATTAACCACTCTTATGTTTGCAAGCTTTCTGTATGGTTAGATTTGAGTTTTAACGCAGGAATCGAAGGTCCCCATATGCATATGCACCATGAGCCATCAAAGGCGCTCCCCACTGAATCCCAGCGCCAATTCTGATTTAGGCCAAAACATTTTGATAACAACACCCCCTATTTTTCAAGTCTGGCCCATTTCTTTTGTTTATTTCTTTATTTATTTTATTTTATTAATTTCAAAATGTTTTTTTTCACTTATAATAATATCACATAGAAATTTAGGATTTAGTTTTTTTAATAATTAATTTTGAGTACGATTAATTAATTAAAATTTAACTTTTTTTCTAATTAAAATGAAATAGAATTAGGATTAATTTTATTTATATCACTTCTTTTTCATTATATAAAACAAAAATATCAAAAATAATAGAAGTAGTCTCATTAGAATTAATTTTTAATCAACAATCTTTTTTTCTTTTCTAATTAATTAGGATTTTATTTATTTATTTTAGTCGATTTAGTTTAATTATGTTCTTAAAATGAAGAAAACAAAAAAGATTTTTTTACTTAGACTTTTTTAGGTTGTTAGACGTTTCTTTCCATTTTCGCGCGTGTTTATCCTATTCTCGCATCTTTTATAATATTGTACCTGCTGATGGGATATAATAGATTAAAATAGGACTTTACTGCTTTTCTTTATTTTCTTTCCCCCATTTGGACATGTAAATGCCCCCTCCCCAAAAATATTGTAATAGCGTAGATATAAATTCCTGCACTTTAAATTTCTGCTAAATATTAACTACTAGTAAATTAGGCGTGCATGACAAGATAAAGTCAATTAATCCTTAGATCACTAACATAAGATAAATATCTGAAAATGGAACACATTCCTCACGCTTGCACCCTTAGGGTATACCTCACTTGGTTGCCTCAGAAAATAATGGTCATATCCCTCGAGTGTAGGGATATATTAGCAAAGACCGTCAGTATAAAAGTCATCATAAAAGATCTAGTCCCTAAACGTCCCTCGAGTTGCCTACGAGAAAATGATCATGTCCCTCGATGTTGCCTATATGATGACAGTCCCTTCGAAATGCTAAGGTATCCTTACATATTACCTTCAATGACCATAAATGTCCCTTTCGATAGTCCCTCGACATCCATTGATAGGGATACCTACTCACTAATAGTAGGATAGCACTGTCTAAAGGAAAGGAGGAAAAGAACATCCTTTTTTGAGTAGGTAGATGTGATCGGTGGATCTGGAACTGACTGTTTTTTAGCTGGTTTCGCGAAATGTCGCGGTAAGCAAGAGTCGCCACCGTCTTTTATTTTCTCCAAATGGAAAGGATAAAAGCACAGAAAAATTCCTTAAAGAGATTGCTCTCGGTTCGGGAGGTAGATTTATAGAAAGGGAAGGTGTTAGAACCCTTTCTATCCATGGTTATCCATGGGCTCTTAGATACTTGCTCATTTGTGTTTTCAAAATGTTTGTTTGCTTTTCAAAAGTGTGTGGTTTGAAAAAGTTTCTTTGAAAGTTTCAGATCGACTCTTGTATCAGTCCTCAAGAGTGTTTGGAAAATTGTTTTTGAAAGCTTTTTGAAAGTGTGAGGTGTGAAAAGAAGTTTTTGATTTTGTTTTGAATTAGAGCAAGTATCTACGAGTCATCTACCTACCCTAAGGAATTAGTCTGTGTAAATGTCCTTAAGGTAATGTCATCCCACCATTGAGAGGTAGGTAGCATCACCGTTGGAGGTGTTCGGGTCAATTCGAGGTTCGGGACATGGTGATCACCAGAGCAATAGGAAGACACCTTAGAAGCTACCCTCATGCCAGGTTCCCGGATCATGAGGACTTACTAAGACATCCTCTACTCGACGATCACCTTTCGAGGTAAGGCAACAGTGAGGCGTACCCTAGGGGTGGTGTGTGAATTGTGTGTCATTTTCAGTTTATTGTTTGTCTTGTCATGCATTGGTGATCTACGCTTTGATTTTATTTTTGGGCATTCATTCTTTCATGTTATTGTTTAGCAGTTAAAGGTGCGGGAATTTAAAGTGCGGGAAAGATAAAAGGTCTTACGCTATTACAAAGGCGCGGGTCTACAACGCCAAATTAATCCAGACCCGATTTAAAATAAATTGCAGAAAATAAATATCTAATTAACTATTACAGGGCTTCGGAGCAAGTACATTATATTCACAAAAAGAAATAAATAAAACGCGCAAAACAAAAATGTAATCGAATGCGAGGGCGTTGAACTCTTTGAAGGAATTAAAATAAAATTATTAAAATAATTGAGTTAAATAAAAAGGAACTTATTTTTTTGCATTTTTTAAATTAATATTAAAAAGAAACAAGAAAAAATAAAATATTTTTTTAATGATTTTTTTTTAAAGTTATAAACAGAAATTACATTTAAATTGAAATAAACATTTTTGGTGATTTTAATTATATAAAGAAATTGGATTTTAAGAAGAAATAAATTTATTTGTAATTTTTGTTATAAAATAGAATTGTTTAGATTAAAATAAAATTGCAAAATAAAAAGTAAATAAAACTACTTTTTGTTTTTTTTGGATTTATTGAGAAAGATATGTCAAGTTAAAAATGAAATATAAAAATAACCTAAAGTCTAGTGATTGGTTTTAAAATTAAAATATTTTTAGTTGATTTTTATTTAATAAAGAAAAGTAAAAATTTGTTAAAAATAGAAAAGAAAATGCTGGTTATTAAAATTGGTCCCGGGGGTGTTGAACCCGGGACCTCAAGATCACAACTCTACAGACTTACCATCCGTACCAGCGCATTTATCCGATTTATAATGAAAACAAAAATATAAGAATGAAAAAACGTGGATTCTGGAAATCTCAAAAATGAAAACACGCGGGATAAACATTTAAATGGTCCAATGGTTATGAGCCACATATCATCCCTAACCTTTGGCCCGTCGCCTTAGGTCGAAGGGTTTTACCTACGGATTTCTTCCGTGGCTGAAAGTCCTGAAAAATCAAACATGAAAATTAAGTACAATCGAAGAAAATAAAAGATCCTTCCTCACTAATCAAAGCCTCATGGGTTCAATGAGATGGTTTTTAGAACTTGAAACGACCTATAACCCAGAATCCGAAACTTCACCATGCTTGCCATGGTCATGGTGATTTTGATTCTAGACACAGAATCATTCAAAAGATGGACCAGAATCAATCCCTGTACTCATATAAACATGTTAGCATTAGTAAAATAGAGTAAATCATAAGACAATGTAAGAATCAAAACCAAAAAGATAAACACACGGATGTCCATGAGCATGGTGTTCTAGCATGTATTGGCCATAGAAATTGGTTCAAACATGTCACATACTACCTTATAGACGCGAAAGAATAGTCAGGAGACCTTGAAGATGGCTGTATGAGATTTTGGAGTTTCAATTTTTTTTGACAAAAACTCAAGTGTGAGTTTATGGATTCTTTGTGTTCTGGTGCAGCCTAGCTCTCCAATTTCGTTTTGTCTCCTTTGTATAAGCATTAGGCAATGTGAATCAAAAGGAATTATGGCCTCTTAATGCAACACATTCAATTTCATGATTCTCCATAAACCTCCATAACCAAATTTCCTTTTTTGACTCATTTTTGAATTCTTGCTCTTTTGGCCCTTTGCACGAATTTGGTAGGCTGCATAATGATAAATCAAAGTTAGTTAAGGCCAAATATTCCATTTAATTAAGCTTTTTGATTTTCTTTTGATTTTAAAAGATTTAAAATTAATTAAATCCAATAAAATCAATTAAAAATGAAAAAATTAATTAAAAAATATGAAACTAAAGGTGGGACACGTGGGAAGCATGGCCAAGTTAATTCAAGTGGAAAAGTGGGCCCCTTTTGTCAAAAATGAAATTTCAAGGATAAATGATTTTGGCCATTTCACAAAAATTTCCCAACTTCTCCAATGCATATCTTGCTCAATTTTTAAGCTTTGATCATGTTCTTGGACATTTTAGAAAGGTCTTGAAGTCCTCTAACCAATGTCTTTGGTCCCATGTCATTTTGATTTACCAATCTCAAGTTATGGCCTTTGACTTAAAGTCCCTTTTTGTTGACTTTTGAAAATGACCTATAATGTTGAAATTGATAACTTTTTGTGAGAGCATTTCTTGGACTTTAAGTATGAAGATGAGTTGTAGTAAATGTCTTTCTATTCAAAATGAGCTTTGGATGGAATTTTTCTGATAATCCATGTGAAAGTTATGCCCTGGTCAAGTTACAGTTGACTTTTCAGCTATCCAAAAATAGAAACTTTTGCATCTTGATGATTTTTGAGCCATACTTTGAGAATCATGATCAAGCATTGATCAAATGATGTTTGTGGCTTCAAAATGAGATGTTGACCAAAAATTTGAACTTTTGACTGTCAAATGACCATTTTGCCCCTACAGTTGACTGTAGTGCAATTAGGGTTTTGAGTGTGCAATTTTGTGCTGAAAGTCTTGAAACTTGATATGAGGACACTTGACCATATTTATAAGCATGTGGGACTTGATTGGACCCTTGGAAACTTCATTTTCTTGATCAGAGCAAAAACCCTAATTTTGACTGCTTAGGAGACCCTTACACTGTGCAACCCTTGGGAAACTTTGAAGCTTGACTTGGCAAATCTTTGAAGAATATGGGAGGGCAAATTTTGGGGTACAACAGTTGCCCCTGTTCAATCTTCTTAGACCTGAGGATGCAGATTGGCTGACGTGCCTTTCGTAATCCGAGGGTGGAAGATGATTGAACACTAGAGTGCCCAGAAATTTGCACTCACATAGTAGCAGTGATGGTGGAATGGGCTTATAGATGCCATTTAGAGGTTGATGAATAGGATGATGGGCTTATAGATGCCATCTGGATGTTGATCGCGTAAGAGATTCCTTAGCGAGAACTTGCGTACCTGCAAAAGAAAAAATGAGTACCTGACATGTTGCAGGAGCTGGTCTTCAGATGCTTGGTATAGATGTGTCCTGACTGGTTACATGAGCTGGATTTGGAGCTTCAAAAGATGATGAATGAACCAGGGATGGTTACTACCTCAACAGGAACGGTGAGAGAACCTTGGATGACCTTATCCTCAACAGCAAATATTGAGAAAGTCTTGGGATTACCACCTCCGCAGGATCGGGAAGAGAACCATAGGAAATTATAATCTCAAAAGCGGACGTTTGAGAAAAACCTGGAATGGAATTATCATCTCCACAACATTGGGGAGAGAACCATAGGAAATTATAATCTCAAAAGCGGACGTTTGAGAAAAACCTGGGTGGGAATTAACGTCTCCGCAGCATTGGGGAGAGAACCATAGGAAATTATAATCTCAAAAGCGGACGTTTGAGAAAAACCTCGGTGGGAATTAACGTCTCCGCAGCATTGGGGAGAGAACCATAGGAAATTATAATCTCAAAAGCGGACGTTTGAGAAAAACCTGGGTTGGAATTATCGTCTCCGCAGGATTGGGGAGAGAACCATAGGAAATTATAATCTCAAAAGCGGACGTTTGAGAAAAACCTTTGATAACTTCTACTGAGTCTTCATCAGAAAAATCTGTTTGGGGTCGATTTAGCTGGACTAGAGAAGGCCTTGGACTGGATAAGAAATCTTTGGAGTCGATTAACTGAACCGGTCTAGGTCTTGAAATCAGATTGAGAATTTAACTGAATCTTTCCTGAAAGGTAAAGGTCAGTCATACGCAATGCATGGTATGGATCAAGCAATGATGTTCTCAATATAAATGAGATTTGTAAGATATGATGCGTCTATGCATGCTATGATGATGTATGTGATGTTTAGGAATGTATGTTTTCGTCTTAGGAAAATAAATCCTTGACGGGTGCCGGGAAGTCATATCCTGGGCTGATGTTGAAGAATAAATTTCGCTTCCGCTGGGGATGATAGCTGCAAGAATATCGATAGGAGAAGATAACTCCGTTGGGGAATAAACTTGGCGAATGGATAACTCTGCGGGGAGAAAAGTACTCTAGCGACCTTGCTGGGAAGCAATACTCTGTGGGGAGAGACGTACTTTGCTCGGATATTGATGGTAACTTCGCTGGGGATGGGGAGACTTCGCCGAGGACAATCTTTCTGTGGCTTTTGGCTGAGGATAACCCAGTTATATCCTGGTAGGGAAATAACCTTTGAAGAAAGCCGGGAGACGCGTTCGTGCTCTGCGGGGAAGAAGCTTCCAGAATCTACTGGGGAAATTTTTTGAGATGTATTTTTTGTAAGTTGAAAGAGGGAACCTATGTAGGGTTACTTTGAGGTTGGGCTCGCGTGAAGCTGCATTTGGAGTTGAAGGAAACCTGTGTAGGGTTTCTTGATGACGAGTTCGTGTAAAACTTCATCTTTGGAAAGAGAGGACCTGTGTAGGGTTTCTTGATGGCGAGTTCGTGTAAAACTGCATCTTTGGAGGGAGGAAACCTGTGTAGGGTTTACTGACAATGAGTCCGTATAAGACTGTATCTAGAGCTGAGAAGGAAACCTGTGTAGGGTTTACTGATGACGAGTCCGTGTAAAACTGCATCCTTAAAAATAGAGAACCTGTGTAGGGTTTCTGGGTGACGAGTCCGTGTAAAACTACATCTGGAGTTTTGAGAAGGAAACCTGTGTAGGGTTTACTGATGACGAGTCCGTGTAAAACTACGTCTGGAAAGAGATAACCTGTGTAGGGTTATTTCAGGATAAGTCCGTATAAAACTTCTTGATGAACCGGGGTAAGGTTATCTTTGAGGTAAGTCCGTGTAAGACTTCCGGATGAACCGGGGTAAGGTTATCTTTGAGGTAAGTCCGTGTAAGACTTCTGGAGGAAACCGGGGTAAGGTTACTTGTGGAGGGTGAGTCCGTGTAAGACTTCATGATGAACCGGGGTAAGGTTATCTTAAGATGAGTCCGTGTGAGACTTCGTCTGAAAATTGAGAATAAACCGGTGTAGGGTTACTTTGATGATAAGTTCGTGTAAGACTTTTTCTGAAAGAAAAGGAACCGGTGTAGGGTTACTTGTGGATGAGTCCGTGTAAGACTTTGTCTGAAAGTTGAGAAGGAACCGGTGTAGGGTTGCCTGATGATGATCAAGTGGATGATTGTCCTGTTTGGTTTCGGATGTTAACCCTTGATCTGGAATTTGTAAAGGTAGATGGTAATCATCTTTGTATTAACCTTTCCTTGGTACTTTGGTTGACAGAGAAACTGGATCGCCTGGACGACTCATTATTGCCCCTGTTTCTGAGGTGAGGGGAAAAGATATCTTGTGGAGGTGCTGGATGACTGCCGATTGACAAATCTTCCTTTTGGTAGGCAAGTGACGAGATGCCGGGACATAGTCGTACGCTTTGATGCCTAACTTTTGCCTGGACCACCCTTTCGGGTTTTCAGTCCACCGGGATACCCATTTTTACCCAAGCCGCCTTTTCGGGTTTTCGACTTGCCGGGTGTACAAATTCTTCTTTTTCATCCCTTATTTTGCTCGAACCCTTTTGGTTCGCCGGGAAGCCCTTATTTTTGCCTAGGTGTGTCAACCTAGCGGGTCTTTGATTACGCGTAGTATTCTTTTTCGATTATGTCCACGCTCTCAGGGTGTAGGGGGGTGCCCCTGTTGATAGTGTTATGTTGCCCTGCTACCAGAAGATGTCCGATCGTGCAAGATTCGTTGCTGGAATGCCACCAGTGACTCGGGCGGAGGTTTGCCCCAAGCTAGTTGGCCTTGAGAGATTCCTCGAATCTTGACTGGACTGCCCCAGATGATAGACACTGATCATGCCATTCCCCTTGATTGGAAGTGTTTCTTCCACTTGAGGTGATCTCTTTGTTGAGAGGACTTTTGTTCATTAGATGTTCGTCGTGCGAATTTCTCTGCTGTCCAAACAAATAGTCATATGCAAACAAGTTTATTTTAAGAATGCAAAGGCTTATGTCTGTCTTGAAGTTTTTTTGAAAAATGCATTTTTTCAGTAAAAACAGCAAATTTTGTAAAATGTGATGTCAACTCGTTATTTTACCGCAAGCCTTAAGGAGTCAGGATACTTTTTGTAACAGTATGCTTTCGAACTAACCCATGCTTCAGCTAGGACTTTTAAGGGTTATAACGTGGCCTGGTTCATGGTTCAAGAAACAAAGGATAAAGGCTCAAATTATTTGTACCCACCCGCTCTTCGTGATGTTCTTCAATCCTAAACTCAGCCGATCGTGCGCTAGACTTTGTTTGAGTCTTTGCCTTGATGTTCCAATGATGATTCAGATATTGATGATTCATTCTGAATAGGCAGTCTTTTTTTTTTGTTTTTGTTGAGGGTTTGTGCGACCTCTTTCTTTTTGATTTTGCTATCCCTAAATTTTGCCTGAACTGTTACTTTTGTGATTACAGTCAGCGGGATGCCCCAGTTTTGTAAGTCTCCTTCATAGGTTTTGACTTATTGGTTTTTTATTTTTGAGATATAATGACTTCCTATCTTTATGATTATTTAGAAACATCACCGTCTTTTGTTTCAGAAGGACTTCTTTTGATGCCATTCGTTGTGCACTTGGATTAGCTGAGAGAACTACCCTGCCCCAGGTTATGATTAAGGGTTTTAATTTTCGAAAAGAAAAACTCCTACTTCTTTGGCTCAAAGGGGTCGACGAGGGATTATCTTCCTTATTACTCCAGTGTTTAGGGATTGAAACAATGCTTGTACCTCATCAGCGGGGTCTGTTCAAAAGCATACTGTAAAGATCGTGGTATCGTTTTCGTCATCCTCCCTCAAGAGGCTTAGAATTTTCAGTCAAGAGTTGATCATCACAAAAATATGAAAGCAGTTTTAAGTACAATAAACATAATTAATTCAAGACAGACATGTGTAATGCATTCATGAAATAAAAGAGTTTAACATGATAATTGTTTGTTTGAACAAGAAAAGAAAAATACAACTTGAATTCAAAATGAACAAAAATCTCTCAATCCTAGCCATGTTTTGGCAAAGGAGCAGTGGTCACAACGGGAGTCTCAGCAGGCTCGAACTCGATCTCCTTAGCGTCGATCATATTCTGGATCTTATACTTCAGCGCCCAACAGTCCTCAGTATCGTGCCCCGGGCTATCAGAATGATAAGCACACCTCGCTTCTGGGTTGTAGTTTGGAGAGGAGGTCTTGGGATTTGCAGGAGGGTTGATCACCGCAATCAGGTTCATTTTCAACATGTGCTGTAATGCTTGTGACCATGGCATGTTGATGTTGGTGAATTGTCTTTTAGGCTCGTCCGGCCTTCGCTGATTTCCCTTTTGTGGTTGGCGGCGTGGTGCAGAACCAGAGATCATGACTGCCCCTGCCTGTTGGTCACGACGACTCTTTTGACCGTATGCAGCATTAGACTCTTTCTTGCCCATGTAAGGCTTTTTGTGAGTATCAGAAGGTGTGGCCTCTTGAATTTTCCCACTCTTGATACCAGCTTCAATTCTTTCGCCAGTTAGGATGAGGTCGGTAAATCCTGCAGATGAATTACCGATGAGATGATTGAAGAATGGCCCGGATAGGGTCCCCAAGAACATATCAACGAGTTCCCGGTCAGTTAATGGAGGCCGTACCCTTCCAGCAAGGTCTCTCCATCTCTGCGCGTATTCCTTGAAACCTTCACTTGACCCCAGCGACATACCCTGGAGTTGGGTACGTGTAGGAGCAAGGTCGGCATTGTACTGGTATTGCTTGTAAAATGCAGTGGCTAGGTCTTCCCAGGTATGGATGTTGGCTCCATTCAGTTGATAGAACCAGTCGAGTTGAGTCCCTGAAAGACTCTCCTGGAAAAAGTGGATCCATAAGTTCCTGTCAGCCGTGTAGGGCTGGATCCTCCTCATGTATGACCTGAGATGCAGCTTTGGACAGGATGCCCCGTCGTACTTTGCAAAGGCAGGTGCCTTGAATTTGTGCGGGATCACTACCCCAGAAGACAGACCTAGATCCTCGAAGTCCAGGCCAGGCACTTTTTGTATCTCCATAGCATTGAGCCGGTCTTCCAACTGTTTGTACCTATCCTCAGCCGGAGGGTACTGTTTGTCGTTGAAATCTGTCTCACTGTCGGAGACCACTGGACTGGAAACCCTTTCCTCCTGATGACTTCCTTTCCCCACAGATGGAGTTGTCCTCTCAGCTTCATCCTGCAGGGTGTTCCCAGATCTGCGTCTAGGGCTGAACAAAACAGTCCTCTTCTTCTTCTTTTCCTTCTTCAAGAGCAGAGCCTTCAGATCTTGTTGCCCCTGGGTCAAATTCATGATCAGCCCTTGGAACTGGGCGTTCTGAGCCTGGAGGGCCTTGATAGTGTGCTCGGTTGAGGATTCAGGATTCATGACGAGACTGCTGAAATAAACAGCGAAGAAGGTAAGTAGCCTGCAGAGAAAGGGTACCTGTTATGCAATGATATGTATGATATGCATGCAATGATTTCAAGGATCTCGCAGGGTAAACAAGAAAATTGTTAGCATCGGAATTGGTAGCTTTGATTGAAGGAAACCCATGCTGTTGAGGATTCTTCTTGAAGGGTCAAAGGCTCACCATATCCAGTGGGTCATAGCCCCTGACCTTAGTCATCCTGTCTAGTTTTGGTTTCCAAACACCCTTGGTTAGAGGGAACTTCTCCAGGAGTCAGAGCTCACCATATCAAGTGGGTCATAGCCCCTGACAACCTTGGCTAGGGGAAAATAAATCCTCTTTGCCCCTTGCTGGGATAGTTGATTCACCATGACCTGCATCACAAGCCCTTGAGATCCTTGAAATAGGTTAGGATGTATGCAATGGCATGATGTTATGGTATGCATGGGGTAATGTGAGTAAACCCTGTTATGAGTCCCTAATTAAGGACTGCAAACCAAAACCTGCAAGAAACTTAGGATACCCTGTTATGAGTCCCAATTAAGGACTATAAACAAAACCTGCAAGAACTTTAGTACACCCTGTTATGAGTCCCAATTAAGGACTATAAACAAAACCTGCAAGTAGTCCATGGGTCAGATAAAGCATGCAAGTAGTCAAGTACGAAGGCACACAAGTCACACAAGAGAAGCCCTTAGAGTTTAGGCCAGCATGGGGTCTGGGTATTACCCTCTTGAAGTTGGTGGGTTCAACCTGTCCTATTAGAAGTAACCGGGTTCTAAGGGTCCCAATATCACGGGATTGCTTTCATTGTTCATCGTTTCGATTTAGCCACTGACTGGCGATCAAAATATCCCAAGAAAACAACCCTCAATTGAGTGTAGTATCGAGTATCAACCGACTTCGGAGTACACCAAAGTAGTCATCTCACTACCCTAAAGAGGCCAAGATGGTTCAATTAAGGTTCCTAAGGTCTGTTGATGCTTCACGACACCACGTGGAGGCCCCGTACTCTCCTTGATTGACTCAAGGGTTACCGGTACACACCAAAGTGCCACATCAACGTAGCAGACTGCTTCAACCATGTCGGTATACCCCGCACAGTTCCCTCATAGCCTTGTTGCTACTTTCTAAGAAGGTATCCCCAGATCCGGGTTAGGATCTATAGAACTCCCAAGACAATACCCACAATTTAAAGCAAACAAGTCAAAGCAATTGAAAACACAGTGATCTTAGTCCTAAGGTACACCTCACTTTAAAGATATCCCCAGCAGAGTCGCCAGTTCTGGTGATCGGTGGATCTGGAACTGACTGTTTTTTAGCTGGTTTCGCGAAATGTCGCGGTAAGCAAGAGTCGCCACCGTCTTTTATTTTCTCCAAATGGAAAGGACAAAAGCACAGAAAAATTCCTTAAAGAGATTGCTCTCGGTTCGGGAGGTAGATTTATAGAAAGGGAAGGTGTTAGCACCCTTTCTATCCATGGTTATCCATGGGCTCTTAGATACTTGCTCATTTGTGTTTTCAAAATGTTTGTTTGATTTTCAAAAGTGTGTGGGTTTGAAAAAGTTTCTTTGAAAGTTTCAGATCGACTCTTGTATCAGTCCTCAAGAGTGTTTGGAAAATTGTTTTTGAAAGCTTTTTGAAAGTGTGAGGTGTGAAAAGAAGTTTTTGATTTTGTTTTGAATTAGAGCAAGTATCTACGAGTCATCTACCTACCCTAAGGAATTAGTCTGTGTAAATGTCCTTAAGGTAATGCCATCCCACCATTGAGAGGTAGGTAGCACCACCGTTGGAGGTGTTCGGGTCAATTCGAGGTTCGGGACATGGTGATCACCGGAGCAATAGGAAGACACCTTAGAAGCTACCCTCATGCCAGGTTCCCGGATCATGAGGACTTACTAAGACATCCTCTACTCGACGATCACCTTTCGAGGTAAGGCAACAGTGAGGCGTACCCTAGGGGTGGTGTGTGAATTGTGTGTCATTTTCAGTTTATTGTTTATCTTGTCATGCATTGGTGATCTACGCTTTGATTTTATTTTTGGGCATTCATTATTTCATGTTATTGTTTAGCAGTTAAAGGTGCGGGAATTTAAAGTGCGGGAAAGATAAAAGGTCCTACGCTATTACAAAGGCGCGGGTCTACAACGCCAAATTAATCCAGACCCGATTTAAAATAAATTGCAGAAAATAAATATCTAATTAACTATTACAGGGCTTCGGAGCAAGTACATTATATTCACAAAAAGAAATAAATAAAACGCGCGAAACAAAAATGTAATCGAATGCGAGGGCGTTGAACCCTTTGAAGGAATTAAAATAAAATTATTAAAATAATTGAGTTAAATAAAAAGGAACTTATTTTTTTGCATTTTTAAATTAATATTAAAAAGAAACAAGAAAAAATAAAATATTTTTTTAATGATTTTTTTTAAAGTTATAAACAGAAATTACATTTAAATTGAAATAAACATTTTTGGTGATTTTAATTATATAAAGAAATTGGATTTTAAGAAGAAATAAATTTATTTGTAATTTTTGTTATAAAATAGAATTGTTTAGATTAAAATAAAATTGCAAAATAAAAAGTAAATAAAACTACTTTTTGTTTTTTTTGGATTTATTGAGAAAGATATGTCAAGTTAAAAATGAAATATAAAAATAACCTAAAGTCTAGTGATTGGTTTTAAAATTAAAATATTTTTAGTTGATTTTTATTTAATAAAGAAAAGTAAAAATTTGTTAAAAATAGAAAAGAAAATGCTGGTTATTAAAATTGGTCCCGGGGGTGTTGAACCCGGGACCTCAAGATCACAACTCTACAGACTTACCATCCGTACCAGCGCATTTATCCGATTTATAATGAAAACAAAAATATAAGAATGAAAAAACGTGGATTCTGGAAATCTCAAAAATGAAAACGCGCGGGATAAACATTTAAATGGTCCAATGGTTATGAGCCACATATCATCCCTAACCTTTGGCCCGTCGCCTTAGGTCGAAGGGTTTTACCTACGGATTTCTTCTGTGGCTGAAAGTCCTGAAAAATCAAACATGAAAATTAAGTACAATCGAAGAAAATAAAAGATCCTTCCTCACTAATCAAAGCCTCCTGGGTTCAATGAGATGGTTTTTAGAACTTGAAACGACCTATAACCTAGAATCCGAAACTTCACCATGCTTGCCATGGTCATGGTGATTTTGATTCTAGACACAGAATCATTCAAAAGATGGACCAGAATCAATCTATGTACTCATATAAACATGTTAGCATTAGTAAAATAGAGTAAATCATAAGACAATGTAAGAATCAAAACCAAAAAGATAAACACACGGATGTCCATGAGCATGGTGTTCTAGCATGTATTGGCCATAGAAATTGGTTCAAACATGTCACATACTACCTTATAGACGCGAAAGAATAGTCAGGAGACCTTGAAGATGGCTGTATGAGATTTTGGAGTTTCAATTTTTTTTGACAAAAACTCAAGTGTGAGTTTATGGATTCTTTGTGTTCTGGTGCAGCCTAGCTCTCCAATTTCGTTTTGTCTCCTTTGTATAAGCATTAGGCAATGTGAATCAAAAGGAATTATGGCCTCTTAATGCAACACATTCAATTTCATGATTCTCCATAAACCTCCATAACCAAATTTCCTTTTTTGACTCATTTTTGAATTCTTGCTCTTTTGGCCCTTTGCACGAATTTGGTAGGCTGCATAATGATAAATCAAAGTTAGTTAAGGCCAAATATTCCATTTAATTAAGCTTTTTGATTTTCTTTTGATTTTAAAAGATTTAAAATTAATTAAATCCAATAAAATCAATTAAAAATGAAAAAATTAATTAAAAAATATGAAATAAAAGGTGGGACACGTGGGAAGCATGGCCAAGTTAATTCAAGTGGAAAAAGTGGGCCCCTTTTGTCAAAAATGAAATTTCAAGGATAAATGATTTTGGCCATTTCACAAAAATTTCCCAACTTCTCCAATGCATATCTTGCTCAATTTTTAAGCTTTGATCATGTTCTTGGACATTTTAGAAAGGTCTTGAAGTCCTCTAACCAATGTCTTTGGTCCCATGTCATTTTGATTTAACAATCTCAAGTTATGGCCTTTGACTTAAAGTCCCTTTTTGTTGACTTTTGAAAATGACCTATAATGTTGAAATTGATAACTTTTTGTGAGAGCATTTATTGGACTTGAAGTATGAAGATGAGTTGTAGTAAATGTCTTTCTCTTCAAAATGAGCTTTGGATGAAATTTTTCTGATAATCCATGTGAAAGTTATGCCCTGGTCAAGTTACAGTTGACTTTTCACCTGTCCAAAAATAGAAACTTTTGCATCTTGATGATTTTTGAGCCATACTTTGAGAATCATGATCAAGCATTGATCAAATGATGTTTGTGGCTTCAAAATGAGATGTTGATAAAAAATTTGAACTTTTGACTGTCAAATGACCATTTTGCCCCTACAGTTGACTGTAGTGCAATTAGGGTTTTGACTGTGCAATTTTGTGCTGAAAGTCTTGAAACTTGATATGAGGACACTTGACCATATTTATAAGCATGTGGGACTTGATTGGACCCTTGGAAACTTCATTTTCTTGATCAGAGCAAAAACCCTAATTTTGACTGCTTAGGAGACCCTTACACTGTGCAACCCTTGGGGAACTTTGAAGCTTGACTTGGCAAATCTTTGAAGAATATGGGAGGGCAAATTTTGGGGTACAACAGTAGATAATTGTTAGGTACTTGCTCAAGAACAACTTTTTCACACTTACACAGTTTCAAAAACTGCTTTCAAATAATGCTTTATCATACTCTTGAGGACTGATACAAGAGTTACCATAAAGCAAACAAAAACTTTCAAAACACACAAACACACAAACAATTTTCAAAATGAGCAAATACCTAAGAGCCCGTGGAAAACTACGGATGGAAAGGGTGCTAACACTTTCCCTTTCAATAATCTACCCCCCTTACTCATAAACTCTCGAAAAGGGTCTTTTTCTGTTCTTTTCACCCTTTCCTTTGTTGGATAAAAGAAAAGTCGGTGGCGACTCTTGCTTACCACGACATTTGCGAACAAAAAAACGCAAAACCAGTATTAAACAGTTGGTTATGCCACCGTATCACACATTTAAATAATGAACTAACTCTAAGGTAACCCCACTTTTTTCATTATCCCTAGCAGAGTCGCCAGTTCTGTGATATGGTGGAAGAACCGACTGTTTAATAATAGTTTTGCATTTTGTGTTCGCAAATGTTGTGGTAAGCAAGAGTCGCCACTGACTTTTCTTTTATCCAAATTAAGGAAAGGGTGAAAAGAACAAAAAAAAGACATTTTTGAGAGTTTCTGAGTAAGGGGGTAGATTATGGAAAGGGAGGTGTTAGCACATTTTCCATCCATAGTTATCTACGGGCTCTTAGAGGTTTGCTCACTTTGAAATACCTTTGTGTGATCGGTGGATCTGGAACTGACTGTTTAACGCTGGTTCGCGAAATGTCGCGGTAAGCAAGAGTCGCCACCGTCTTTTATTTTCTCCAAATGGAAAGGACAAAAGCACAGAAAAATTCCTTAAAGAGATTGCTCTCGGTTCGGGAGGTAGGTTACAGAAAGGGAAGGTGTTAGCACCCTTTCTATCCGTGGTTATCCACGGGCTCTTAGATACTTGCTCAATGTGTTTTCAAAATTGTTTTCTTGCTTTTCAATGTGGGTTTAAAAAAGTTTCTTTGAAAAGTTTCAGTTCGACTCGTACGTCAGAGTGTTTGAAAAATTTGCTTTGAAAGCTTCTGAAAATGTGTTGGTGAAAAGATTTTGATTTTGTTTTGAGATTAGAGCAAGTATCCTTGAGAACCTACCTACCCTAAGGAATTCGTCTGTGTAAGAGTCCTTTAAAGTAGTGCCATCCCACCATTGAGAGGTAGGTAGCACCACCGTTGGAGGTGTTCGGGTCAATTCGATTTTTAGGGACATGGTGATCACCAGAGCAATGGGAAGACACCTTAGAAGCTACCCTCATGCCAGGTTCCCGGATCATGAGGACTTACTAAGACGTCCTCTACTCGACGATCACCTTTCGAGGCAAGGCAACAGTGAGGCGTACCCTAGGGGTGGTGTGTGCGAATTGTGTGTCATGTTTCAGTTATCTGTCTTGTCATGTTTATTTGTGATCTACGCTTGATTTTAATTAGGGCCATTCATTCTTGCATGCATATTTAACAGTTATAAAGTTTGCGAAAAATAAATCTAAGGCTATTACAAAGGCGCGGGTCCACATTGCCAAAATTAAACCGGACCCGATTTAGCGGAAAATAAATAAAGCAATAAAATAAAAGTGCGAAAAGTAAAGTTACATGGCTTTGGGAGATTTACATAATTATAATGAACGACATAAAGTAAATATGCGCAATTAAATTAAAACAATGGGCGTTGGACCCTTTTACAAAAATATTTAAAGTTAATGAATTAATTAAGGAGGAATTAGAATTAAAGATTTAAAAGGAATGTTTTTTTTGGTATTTTTGTATTTTTTAAGATTAAGGAGATATTAATTAAAAAGGAAGCGTCAAACCCTAATTCTAACATTTTTATTTATTATGAAAGAATTAAAATATAATCTACATTAAACCCTAATTTATTTATGTACAATTTAAATAGGAAAATAAATAATTATTATTGCTAAAAAGAAAATTAGAAGGAAGAAAACTTATTAATTAGCCTAGCTCTATATTTTTGGATTTTTATTAAAAAGGAATTAAAGTTAAAAAATCTAATTAAACTAAATAATTTACATACAAAATTTAATTATAGAAAATAAATATTATTAATTATATATTTTTTTTGTCTTTTCTGAATTTTTGATATTTTGTGCATTTTATATAAAAAATAATTAATTAATTAAACGATAATTAAAATAAAAATAATAATTAAGGCAAGAATAAAAAATAAGTAAAAAAAAGTAGTGAGGGCAAACCAGGGGGGGTAGCCCCAAAATTGGAGGTAAGGCCCAAGGACATTGGCCCATTAACGCTGGAGCTTTGTTGACTATTCCAGGCAGCGTGTGGCAAGGTTGACCTATGCCCATGGTGTGTTTCAATTCTCAGCCTTTGATTAGAACCTCTGGGACGCGTGTATGCTTGGATTTTGGGGCGTACGGTGAGTCTAAACATTATGCCTGCATGTAATTATTAATGGAAAAAGAATATGGAAACTACTCAGACCTGGGACTCGAACCCAGGTCTTGGAGACTGAAGCGTGAAGCGTTTGCCAGCTGAGCTATGAAGCACATGTTAATATGTTATGAGAAACCAATAATAAAAAAGAAACAAGTGCGTTAGTGGGTTTCTGGCGCGAGAATTCAAATCAGCGAGTCAGGGCTTGCCACGATGTTGTCTTCTCCATTCTCTTTTTAAATTTCTGAAATATAAAAGTATTAGGCAACGGTTTCGCATGTGTGGCCTTAGATATGCTTTGAAAAAATAACGATTAGCCCCTCGACGCTCATAAATTGAGCGCGAGGGTGCCATCCTCTTCGTCTTCAAGCACTGAGTCCAACCATGGTATTCATGGGTCCTAATTTTTCCTCTATGCAAAAGCCCCAATTTAAGAAACCTGCAACCCTAAAAAACATACATGGCATAATCGCATATAATACAGAAAAACACAATTGGAGATATCAGTTAGCTTCAAAACTTCATGATGAACACGATTCAACCATTAAATTTCACAAATGATGCTTAGAATGCGATGCACAATTAGGAAATTTGTGCTGTACAGTTCAAGTTCGAGATACCAATTCTTGGCGTTTGAGAGAAAGCTTATGATTGGAATTTGATCAGGGCAACCTTGGCAAGCTATTGAGACAGAAATCGGGACCTGAATCCACCTCTAACCACCCTTTCAGATTTGAGTTTTAAGGCAATTTTTCAAGTGTTGTAGAGAGCTTCTGAGCGCAGCTGAGAGTCTCTTTCGATTAGGGTTGTGTTCCTGATCATATAGTGAGGCTTTTAGGTCAACAAAAATCAACAAAATCTCATGAATTCATTGTTTTCAATATTTGATTTCCTTAATATCTTTTTGAATCTTTTTTTCATGGTTTTTGTGTCAATTAGGTTTCAATCAAGCCAAAACCTTCTATATTAGCATGTGCACGAAATATTAAGTTCAAATCATGCATAAAAAGATTTGTTTTCATTAGGTTTGTATTTTTCATGCAATTTATTTAATTAAATGAATTATAAATGATAAAAAATCCAAATAAATAAATAAAAATGGAGAAAAACTTCCTTTTGGGCCTAATGGTCGTGCATAGGCTTGGCATGAAGAAACTTGGAAGAAAAATGGGCCCATTAGCAATTTTGGATCATTTGAAGTAAAGTTGACTTTCAAAAATTTCCAAAAATTTCCCAACTTCCACAAGGCATAACTTGCTCAATTTTTAAGCTTTTCACATGTTCTTGGACATTTTGGAAAGGTCTTTGAGTCCTTTAACCAATGCCTTTGGTCCCATGTCATTTTGATTTACCAATCTCAAGTTATGGCCTTTGACTTAAAGTCCCTTTTTGTTGACTTTTGAAAATGACCTATAATGTTGAAATTGATAACTTTTTGTGAGAGCATTTCTTGGACTTGAAGTATGAAGATGAGTTGTAGGAAATGTCTTTCTCTTCAAAATGAGCTTTGGATGGAATTTTTCTGATAATCCATGTGAAAGTTATGCCCTGGTCAATTTCAGTTGACTTTTTTCAGCTGTCCAAATATAGCAACTTTTGCATCTTTGATGATTTCTGAGCCAAATTTTGAGAATCATGATCAAGCATTGATCAAATGATGTTTGTGGCTTCAAAATGATATGTTGACCAAAAATTTGAACTTTTGACTGTCAAATGACCATTTTGCCCCTACAGTTGACTGTAGTGCAATCTAGGGTTTTGACTGTGCAATTTTGAGCTGAATGCCTTGAAACTTGATATGAGGATACTTGACCATCTTTGTAGGCATATGAGACTTGATTGGGCCTTTGAAAACTTCCAATTCTTGATCAGAACACAAACCCTAGTTTTGACTGTATAGGAGACAGTTGAGCTGCATAACCCTTGGGGAATTTTGTGACTTGGCTTGGCAATTTCTTGGAGAATATGGGAGGGCAAATTTTGGGGTACAACAGTTGCCCTTGTTCAATCTTCTTAGACCTGAGGATGCAGATTGGCTGACGTGCCTTTCGTAATCCGAGGGTAGAAGATGATTGGACACTAGAGTGCCCAGAAATTTGCGCTCACATAGCAGCAGTGTGATGGGGGAATGGGCTTATAGATGCCATTTGGAGATTGCTGGATAGGGTGATGGGCTTATAGATGCCATCTGAATGTTGATCGCGTAAGGGATTCCTTAGCGAGAACCTGCATACCTGCAAAAGAAAAATGAGTACCTGACACGTTGCAGGAGTTGGTTTTCAGACGCTTGGTATAGATGTGTCTTGACTGGCTACAGGAGCTGGATCTGGAGCTTCAAACGCTGATGAAAGAACCAGGGATGGTTACTGCCTTAGCATGAATGATAAGAGAACCTTGGGCGACTTTAATCTCAACAACGCTCGTTGAGAAAAATCTTGATGGGGATTATTATCTTCGCAGTATTGGGCAGAGAATCATAGGCAATTATAATCTGAAAGGAATGATCACCTCACACTCATCGTCGGAGAGGGAAACATCTGAGAAGGACTTACCACCTCACGCACCGTTGGAGAGGGAACCATAAGAGAATATCACCTCACACTCATCGTCGGAGAGGGAAACATCTGAAAAAGGGATTACTACCTCATACACCGTCGGAGAGGGAACCATAGGAGAATATCACCTCACACTCATCGTCGGAGAGGGAAACATCTGAAAAAGGGATTACTACCTCATACACCGTCGGAGAGGGAACCATAGGAGAATATCACCTCACACTCATCGTCGGAGAGGGAAACATCTAAAAAGGACTTCTGGAAGCAGTATCAGAACGTCACCATATCTGGTTTACATCTGAAACTATATCTGGAAGGAAATCTGGAAGCAGTATCAGAACGTCACCATCGCTGGGTTTACATCTGAAACTATATCTAGAAGGGAATCTGGAAGCAGCATCAGAACGTCACCATCGCTGGGTTTACATCTGAAACTATATCTAGAAGGAATTCTGGAAGCAGTATCAGAACGTCACCATCGCTGGGTTTACATCTGAAACTATATCTAGAAGGGAATCTGGAAGCAGCATCAGAACGTCACCATCGCTGGGTTTACATCTGAAACTATATCTAGAAGGAATTCTGGAAGCAGTATCAGAACGTCACCATCGCTGGGTTTACATCTGAAACTATATCTAGAAGGAATTCTGGAAGCAGTAACAGAACGTCACCATCGCTGGGTTTACATCTGAAACTATATCTAGAAGGAATTCTGGAAGCAGTATCAGAACGTCACCATCGCTGGGTTTACATCTGAAACTATATCTAGAAGGAATTCTGGAAGCAGTAACAGAACGTCACCATCGCTGGGTTTACATTTGAAACTATATCTAGAAGGAATTCTGGAAGCAGTATCAGAACGTCACCATCGCTGGGTTTACATCTGAAACTATATCTAGAATGAATTGCGATTAGTTGATAGTAGTCATTTTTGTATTGATCTTTTTCCTGAAAATGCAAAACATAATTGTATGCAAAATCATGATGCATGAACTGTATGTTTTCAAAATTAATGAGATTCGTGTAGTATGATGCATATGCATGCTATAATGATATATGTGACGTTTTATGAATGTATGTTTGTCTAAGAAAATAAATCCTTGACGGGTGCCGGGAAGCCGTATCCTGGGCTGATGTTGCAGAATAGTTGCAAGAATTCCAATAGACGAAGATAACTCCGTTGGGGAATAAACTTGGCGAATGGAGGATTCTGCGGGGAGAAGAAGATATTCTAGCGACCATGTTGGGAAGAAATACTCTGTGGGGAGATGCTTTTTCTGATTTGTTGAGGATGACTCACTGAGGATACCTTGCTGTATTGGAAGTATGAATGGACTTCGCTGGGGATAAGAAGATTCGTCGAGGACGCTCTTTCCGTGGCTTTTGGCTGAGGATAACCCAGTTATATCCTGTTAAGGAAATAACTCTTTAAATCAAGCCAGACGACGCGTTCGTGCCCTGCTAGGGGATAAGCTTCCAGAATCTACTGGGGGTGCGCTTATTGCTTGGGGAGATGATTTCAACTTTCTTGGGGAAGCTGGGTTGGACTCTCCTGGGGAAGCTTTGATATGTTGGGATGTTCTTCAGCGGAACCTACTCTGATACCTTGGAGGATAACAATCAGATTGCTTAGACCGCTCTTTATTGCCCCTGTTTCTTGTAGGAGGCACTTATGGGGTGCTGATAGTTGTTGATGAGCAAACCTTCTTCTGGTAGGCAGGTGACAAGATGACAGGACATAGTCGTACGCTTTGATCCCTAACTTTTGCCTGGACCGCCCTTTCGGGTTTTCAGTCCACCGGGATACCCATTTTTGCCCAAGCCGCCTTTTCAGGTTTTCGACTTGCCGGGTGTACAGATTTTTTCATTTCGTCCCTTCATTTTGCCCGAACCCTTTTGGTTCGCCGGGAAGCCCTTATTTTTGCCTAGGTGCGTCAACCTAGCGGGTCTTTGATTATGCGTAGTATTTTCCGACTATGTCCACGCTCTTAGAATGCAGGGAGGTGCCCCTGGCTGTTTATGTTGCTATATTACCAGAAGATGTCTGATCATGCAAGATTTGTTATTGAAATGCCCCAAGTGCCTCAGGTGGAGATTTGCCCCAGGCTGGTTGGCCTTTTGAGAGATTCTCCGAATCTTGATTGGACTGCCCCAGATGATGGACAATAGTCATGCCGTGCCTCTTGATTGGAAGTGCTTTTGTTCACTAGACTTTCATTATGCGAATTTCCCTGCTGTTCAAACAAAAAGTCATATGCAAACAAAGTTATGTTAAAAATGCAACGCCTATATCTGTCTTGAAGATTTTGAAAATGCATTCTTTTTCATAAAACAAATGATTGTTTGTAAAACGTGATGTCAACTCCGTATTTACCGTAGGCCTTAAGGAGTCAGGATACCTTCGTAACAGTATGCTTTCGAACTAACCCATGCTTCAGCTAGGACTTTTAAGGGTTATAACGTGGCCTGGTTCACGGTTTAAGAAACAAAGGATAAAGGCTCAAATTTTATTTGTACCCACCCGCTCTTCGTGATGTTCTCCAAGCCTAAACTCAGTTGATCATGCGTTAGACCTTGCTTGAGTCTTTGCTTTGATGTTCCAGTAATGGTTCAGATGTTGATAGCTTATTTTGAATAGGCAGTCATTTTTTGCTTTGGTTGAGGGTTTGTGAGACCTCTTTCTTGGTTTTGTTATCCCTTTCCCTTTTTTTTGCCTGAACTGTTTCCTTTTTTGGAGTCACAGTCAGCGGGATGCCCCAGTTTCATAAGTCCCCTTTGTAGGTTTTGACTTAATGGGTTTTTTATTTTGGTAATGACTGCCTTTCTTTATTGATTATTCGGAACCATCACTGTCTTTCTTCGTTTTGTAAGGACTTCTTTGGTGCCATTTGTTATGCACTTGGATCAACTGAGAGACTACCCTGCCCCAGGTTATGATTAAGGGTTTTAAATTTCGAAAAGAAAAACTCCTACTTCTTTGGCTCAGAGGGGTTGACGAGGGATTATCTTCCTTATAACTCCACTGTTTAGGATTTGAAACAATGCTTGTACCTCATCAGCGGGGTCTGTTCAAAAGCATACTGTAGATCGTGGTATCGTTTTCGTCATCCTCCCTCAAGAGGCTCAGAATTATTAACCGAGAGTTGACATCAGAAAAAATATGAAAACAATTTGAATATAATGAAAACAATTGTATTAATTCTCAAAACAGACGTATGCGATGCATTGATAACATAAAAGAGTTTGCTATGACATTAATCGTTTGTATAAGCAATGAAAAATACAATTCAAAATTCAAATAAACAAAAGGCTTCAATGATTGGGCAACGGAGCAGTGATTATGTTCGGAGTCTC
Organism: Vicia faba; assembly: GCA_948472305.1. Classification (NCBI taxonomy): domain Eukaryota; kingdom Viridiplantae; phylum Streptophyta; class Magnoliopsida; order Fabales; family Fabaceae; genus Vicia; species Vicia faba. Next base: position 27,648,007 of record OX451737.1, read on the forward strand.
AGGCGCTTCAAACTGAATCTCTCCAGCGTCGATCATGTCTTGAATTTTGTTCTTGAGAGGCCAGCAGTTGTCTGTAGTATGCCCCGGGCTATCTGAATGATATGCGCACCTATCGTTGGGATGATAGTTGGGTGCAGAAGTGTTCGGATTCCGAAGAGGAGCCCTTAAGGTGATCAGCCCTGCCTTCAACATTTGTTGTAGTGCTTGATCCAGCGACATGTTGAGTTTGGTATACTGTCGTTTCTCCTTGCGCTGCTGCCCCTGTCCTTGTTGAGCAGGTCCGGGGTTGGAGATTTGGATTGCCCCTGCCTCATGACGGCTCTTTTTACCGTGCACAGCATTGGATTCTTTCTTTCCATGATGAGGCTTTTTATCAGAAGGTGCAGCCTCTTGAATTTTCCCAGACCGGATGCCAGCTTCAATTCTCTCCCCAGTCAAGATAAGATCTGTGAACCCAGCAGAAGAATTCCCGATGAGGTGGTTATAAAATGGACCAGACAAGGTCCCCAAGAACATGTCCACAAGTTCCCGATCAGTCAGAGGTGGTTGTACCCTTCCAGCAAGATCCCTCCATTTCTGCGCATATTCTTTAAAACCTTCCCTTGATCCTAACGACATACCCTGGAGTTGGGTACGCGTAGGGGCAAGGTCGGCATTATACTGATACTGCTTGTAGAAAGCAGTAGCCAACTCCTCCCAGTTACGAATTTTGGTCCCATCCAGTTGATAGAACCATTCGAGGTGAGTCCCTGAAAGACTCTCCTGGAAGAAGTGGATCCATAAATTCTTGTCCATCGTATATGGCTGAATCTTCCGAACATAGGACCTTAGATGCAGCTTGGGACAGGACGCCCCGTCATACTTAGAGAAGGGTGGTACTTTAAACTTCCGAGGAATAACCACACCAGTTGACAAACCCAGGTCTCCGAAATCCAGCCCAGGTACCTGTTGAACCTCCATAGCCTTCAACCTATCCTCCAACTGTTTGTACTTGTCCTCAGCCGGAGGGTATTGTTCGTCGTCGAAATCTGTTTCATTGTCAGAGACCACTGGACTGGGCACCTCCCTCTCATGGTGACTGCTTTTTCCCACAGATGGGGTTGTCCTCTCAGTTTCAATTTGCGGTATACTCCCAGATCTGCGTCTAGGGCTGAACAGAACAGTCCTCTTCTTTTTCTTGTCCTTCTTCAAAAGCAGAGCCTTCAGGTCTTGTTGCCCCTGGGTCAAATTCATGATCAGCTCTTGGAACTGGGCGTTCTGAGCCTGGAGGTCCTTGATAGTCTGCTCGGCTGATGATTCAGGATTCATGGCGATCGGCTGAAATAAACAGCGAGGAAGGGTAAGCAACCTGTCAAAGGGATACCTGCAATGCAATGAGATGTATGATATGCATGCAATGCTTTCAAGGACCTCGCGGGGTAAACAAGAAAATTGTTAGCATCGGGATTTGTAGCTTGATTGAAGGAAACCCATGTTATTGAGAATTCTTCTTCAAGGGTCAAAGGCTCATCATATCCAGTGGGTCATAGCCCCTGACAACCTCGGCTAGAGGAAAATAAATCCTCTTTGCCCCTGGCTAGACAGTTGGTTCATCATGACCTGCATCACAAGCCCTTGAGATCCTTGAAATGGGTTAGGATGTATGCAATGGTATGATGTCATGCTATGCATGGGGTAATGTGAGTAACCCTGTTATGAGCCCCAATTAAGGACTATAAACAACCCTGCAAGAAATTCAGTATATTTTGTTATGAGTCCCAATTAAGGACTATAAACAAAACCTGCAAGACATCAAGGGTCAGATAACAAGCATGCAAGTAGTCAAGTACGAAGGCACACAAGTCACACAAGAGAAGCCCTTAAAGTTTAGGCCAGCACGGGGTCTGGGTATTACCCTCTTGAAGTTGGTGGGCTCAACCTGTCCTATCAGAAGTAATCGGGTTCTAAGGGTCCCAATATCACTGGATTGCTTTCATTGTTCATCGTTTCGATTTAGCCACTGAACTGGCGACCGAAATATTCCAGGAAAGCAACCCTCAATTGAGTGTAGTATCGAGTATCAACCAACCTCGGACTGCACCAAAGTCAGTTATCTCACTACCCTAAAGAGGCCAAGATAGTTCAATTAAGGTTCCTAAGGTCTGTTGATGCTTCACGACACCACGCGGAGGCCCCGTACTCTCCTTGACTGAACTCAAGGGTTACCGGTACACACCAAAGTGCCACATCAACGTAGCAGACTGTTTCAACCATGTCGGTATACCCCGCACAGTTCCCTCACAACCTTGTTGCTACTTTCTAAGAAGGTATTCCCCAGATCCGGGTTAGGATCTATAGAACTCCCAAGCAACCCACAATAATAAAGCAAGCAAAGAAGACAATCGAAAACATAGTTATGACCTAGCCCTAAGGTACACCCCACTTTATAAGATATTCCCCAGCAGAGTCGCCAGTTCTGTGATCGATGGATCTGGAACTGACTGTTTAACGCTGGTTCGCGAAATGTCGCGGTAAGCAAGAGTCGCCACCGTCTTTTATTTTCTCCAAATGGAAAGGAAAAAAGCACAGAAAAATTCCTTAAAGAGATTGCTCTCGGTTCGGGAGGTAGGTTATAGAAAGGGAAGGTGTTAGCACCCTTTCTATCCGTGGTTATCCACGGGCTCTTAGATACTTGCTCAATGTGTTTTCAAAATTGTTTTCTTGCTTTTCAATGTGGGTTTAAAAAAGTTTCTTTGAAAAGTTTCAGTTCGACTCGTACGTCAGAGTGTTTGAAAATTTTGCTTTGAAAGCTTCTGAAAATGTGTTGGTGAAAAGATTTTGATTTTGTTTTGAGATTAGAGCAAGTATCCTTGAGAACCTACCTACCCTAAGGAATTCGTCTGTGTAAGAGTCCTTTAAAGTAGTGCCATCCCACCATTGAGAGGTAGGTAGCACCACCGTTGGAGGTGTTCGGGTCAATTCGATTTTTAGGGACATGGTGATCACCAGAGCAATGGGAAGACACCTTAGAAGCTACCCTCATGCCAGGTTCCCGGATCATGAGGACTTACTAAGACGTCCTCTACTCGACGATCACCTTTCGAGGCAAGGCAACAGTGAGGCGTACCCTAGGGGTGGTGTGTGCGAATTGTGTGTCATGTTTCAGTTATCTGTCTTGTCATGTTTATTTGTGATCTACGCTTGATTTTAATTAGGGCCATTCATTCTTGCATGCATATTTAACAGTTATAAAGTTTGCGAAAAATAAATCTAAGGCTATTACAAAGGCGCGGGTCCACATCGCCAAAATTAAACCGGACCCGATTTAGCGGAAAATAAATAAAGCAATAAAATAAAAGTGCGAAAAGTAAAGTTACATGGCTTTGGGAGATTTACATAATTATAATGAACGACATAAAGTAAATATGCGCAATTAAATTAAAACAATGGGCGTTGGACCCTTTTACAAAAATATTTAAAGTTAATGAATTAATTAAGGAGGAATTAGAATTAAAGATTTAAAAGGAATGTTTTTTTTGGTATTTTTGTATTTTTTAAGATTAAGGAGAAATTAATTAAAAAGGAAGCGTCAAACCCTAATTCTAACATTTTTATTTATTATGAAAGAATTAAAATATAATCTACATTAAACCCTAATTTATTTATGTACAATTTAAATAGGAAAATAAATAATTATTATTGCTAAAAAGAAAATTAGAAGGAAGAAAACTTATTAATTAGCCTAGCTCTATATTTTTGGATTTTTATTAAAAAGGAATTAAAGTTAAAAAATCTAATTAAACTAAATAATTTACATACAAAATTTAATTATAGAAAATAAATATTATTAATTATATATTTTTTTTGTCTTTTCTGAATTTTTGATATTTTGTGCATTTTATATAAAAAATAATTAATTAATTAAACGATAATTAAAATAAAAATAATAATTAAGGCAAGAATAAAAAATAAGTAAAAAAAAGTAGTGAAGGCAAACCAGGGGGGGTAGCCCCAAAATTGGAGGTAAGGCCCAAGGACATTGGCCCATTAACGCTGGAGCTTTGTTGACTATTCCAGGCAGCGTGTGGACAGGTTGACCTATGCCCATGGTGTGTTTCAATTCTCAGCCTTTGATTAGAACCTCTGGGACGCGTGTATGCTTGGATTTTGGGGCGTACGGTGAGTCTAAACATTATGCCTGCATGTAATTATTAATGGAAAAAGAATATGGAAACTACTCAGACCTGGGACTCAAACCCAGGTCTTGGAGACTGAAGCGTGAAGCGTTTGCCAGCTGAGCTATGAAGCACATGTTAATATGTTATGAGAAACCAATAATAAAAAAGAAACAAGTGCGTTAGTGGATTTCTGGCGCGAGAATTCAAATCAGCGAGTCAGGGCTTGCCACGATGTTGTCTTCTCCATTCTCTTTTTTTATTTTCTGAAATATAAAAGTATTAGGCAACGGTTTCGCATGTGTGGCCTTAGATATGCTTTGAAAAAATAACGATTAGCCCCTCGACGCTCATAAATTGAGCGCGAGGGTGCCATCCTCTTCGTCTTCAAGCACTGAGTCCAACCATGGTATTCATGGGTCCTAATTTTTCCTCTATGCAAAAGCCCCAATTTAAGAAACCTGCAACCCTAAAAAACATACATGGCATAATCGCATATAATACAGAAAAACACAATTGGAGATATCAGTTAGCTTCAAAACTTCATGATGAACACGATTCAACCATTAAATTTCACAAATGATGCTTAGAATGCGATGCACAATTATGAAATTTGTGCTGTACAGTTCAAGTTCGAGATACCAATTCTTGGCGTTTGAGAGAAAGCTTATGATTGGAATTTGATCAAGGCAACCTTGGCAAGCTATTGAGACAGAAATCGGGACCTGAATCCACCTCTAACCACCCTTTCAGATTTGAGTTTTAAGGCAATTTTTCAAGTGTTGTAGAGAGCTTCTGAGCGCAGCTGAGAGTCTCTTTCGCTTAGGGTTGTGTTCCTGATCATATAGTGAGGCTTTTAGGTCAACAAAAATCAACAAAATCTCATGAATTCATTGTTTTCAATATTTGATTTCCTTAATATCTTTTTGAATCTTTTTTTCATGGTTTTTGTGTCAATTAGGTTTCAATCAAGCCAAAACCTTCTATATTAGCATGTGCACGAAATATTAAGTTCAAATCATGCATAAAAAGATTTGTTTTCATTAGGTTTGTATTTTTCATGCAATTTATTTAATTAAATGAATTATAAATGATAAAAAATCCAAATAAATAAATAAAAATGGAGAAAAACTTCCTTTTGGGCCTAATGGTCGTGCATAGGCTTGGCATGAAGAAACTTGGAAGAAAAATGGGCCCATTAGCAATTTTGGATCATTTGAAGTAAAGTTGACTTTCAAAAATTTCCAAAACTTTCCCAACTTCCACAAGGCATAACTTGCTCAATTTTTAAGCTTTTCACATGTTCTTGGACATTTTGGAAAGGTCTTTGAGTCCTTTAACCAATGCCTTTGGTCCCATGTCATTTTGATTTACCAATCTCAAGTTATGGCCTTTGACTTAAAGTCCCTTTTTGTTGACTTTTGAAAATGACCTATAATGTTGAAATTGATAACTTTTTGTGAGAGCATTTCTTGGACTTGAAGTATGAAGATGAGTTGTAGTAAATGTCTTTCTCTTCAAAATGAGCTTTGGATGGAATTTTTCTGATAATCCATGTGAAAGTTATGCCCTGGTCAATTTCAGTTGACTTTTTTCAGCTGTCCAAATATAGCAACTTTTGCATCTTTGATGATTTCTGAGCCAAATTTTGAGAATCATGATCAAGCATTGATCAAATGATGTTTGTGGCTTCAAAATGATATGTTGACCAAAAATTTGAACTTTTGACTGTCAAATGACCATTTTGCCCCTACAGTTGACTGTAGTGCAATCTAGGGTTTTGACTGTGCAATTTTGAGCTGAATGCCTTGAAACTTGATATGAGGATACTTGACCATCTTTGTAGGCATATGAGACTTGATTGGGCCTTTGAAAACTTCCAATTCTTGATCAGAACACAAACCCTAGTTTTGACTGTATAGGAGACAGTTGAGCTGCATAACCCTTGGGGAATTTTGTGACTTGGCTTGGCAATTTCTTGGAGAATATGGGAGGGCAAATTTTGGGGTACAACACTTTGTACTTTGTGTGTTTGAAGATGTTTTGAAAATTCCTTAGTATGGAGAATGTTGTACCCCAAAATTTGCCCTCGCGCTTTTCCACAAGAAATCTCAGCTTCAAACATTTCCTGACTTCCCAAACTGGCTCAAGAATCGGACCAACGGACTTTTTTGACAGTCAAGCAAAATTAGGATTTTTTACTGATTTTCAGAGCTTTGAATTGTTGCATACAGTGGGCTTAGGGCTTGATTGATTTGTGGTTCAATTTTGATCAAGCGAGCGTGATTTGGCATTTAATCGGGAATTAGGGTTTCATGGGCATGTTCTCAGAAGAATTTAAATTCCACAGCACTTTGCGGTTTATTTCAAGATTCAGATTAAAATTCGCGTTATCTTGGTTTAATCAACAAAAGAGACATTGGTTTTGGATTCAGTACGTTTTGATTGGGCCAGTCAGATACAAGATGCAGTTTTGAATTCACAGTACTTTTGCATTTGATCAGTCCATTTAAGTTAATTGCTGCTTTGCTTTGGATGTGGGATAAGACAGGTTTATTGGACCAATGTTGTTTTACTTTAGTTATTTATTATTCTGAAACTAAAATGATTGAATTTATTTTTCAATTGTTTTAATTCTAAGAATTTTAAATAAATAAATAAACAATAAGGAAATTAGAATTAATTGGATAATTTGAATTTTTATTGATATTTAAATTATTTACAAATTGTTGTTACAAACAATGATTTACATTTAATTTAAATATTACAATAGAATGAAAAAAAAAACTATCTTATTTTCTAAATGCTCTTCATTCTTTACTCCGCTCCGGCATTCCATCTTTCATCTGCAAAAAGAACAAGAAAAGTCAGAAAACATTTAATTAAAAAAAAACAGTTAAAAGTTGCTCATCATTAGGGGCCACTGACTGGGATCAGTTGCCCTCTCTGCAAATCACGGGATTTCTCCCGGTTCACAGAGAGGGAAGATTATTTTTACTTCATGAAATGCAAAATGTCAAAAAATGCATAAGTTACAAATTCAAGCTGCATAGAAATTCAAGATTCAAAATCCAATCCAAACTGAAAAAGTTCAAATCCAAAATTTCTATCCAAAAAGCCAAGGCTACTGTCAAAACGCCCAAGGTCCCCTCAAAGGAAGTCAGCACACATAAACTGTCAAAAGAGATGAAGATGTAAAATGTAAAATGCAAGTAATCTAGAATCATCACTTCCCATCCAGGGCCCCTTCAGAAAAGTACAAACAAAAATCATATAAAATTTTCAAACTGTACTTTGAAGAGAGAGTAAAGAGAGATAAAGCAGTTCAGGTTAGGCATAGCAGTTCAGCAGCAGGCCAAGACAGTAAGGAAGACAGCAGAAAAAGATATACAAGCCTACAAGTCCACAAGCTCAGTACAGCAGACAGTAGGAGTTGAAATAGAAAAGGAAATATACAAGACAGTTCAGTAGCAGCAGGGCAGCAGTCAAAAGCCAGTACAAAGCAAGCATAGGCAAGGCCAAAGCAGTTCAGCAGGCAATTCAAAGAGAGATACACAAAGTCAACTCAGCAAAATACAAGGCAGTTCACAGCAGACAGTAGAGAGTGAATATAGAAAAGAAAATAGCTAACACAGTTTAGGCAACTCAGAATAGACAGAAGTAAGGTGAGAGAAGAGAGAAGTATGAAAAACTGTCAAGGCAAACACAGCTAGGTAGCTGCATCAAAATACCAACTCTGCCTCACCACAATACACATTAGGCAATATAGCAGTTCAGAAGATAAAAGAGATATATACAAGCTGAAGCAAAATCACAAAGATACAACAAAAACTTGCAAAACTGAGTTGTCTAGAACCAGCATCCTCTCATATCCTAAAACATATAGCATAAACATACTAAGCTTATCAGAAGAAAAAAAGAGAACCATGACCATCATCTGAACCTAACACATTTCAAGCCTCAACCTTCATGTTAAACCCACAAACCTGATAACACATTTCAAGCCTCAACCTTCATGTTAAACCCACAAACCTGATAACACATTTCAAGCCTCAACCTTCATGCTAAACATACAAACCTCATGTCCAAACTTGCCTCACCATAACATACTGAACCAAGCACATACAAGCTAAAGTCTCAAACCAATACCATAACCTGAACATCTCAAGTCACATAGCATCAAGTTCACAAACAAGCACGAGCAAATACTCAGACATATCATACTCAGGCAACAAAGACATCAAGGCAGCAATGTTCTAAAATACACAGGCAACAATCCAAGGCAACGCATTGTGGAAGAAGAAGATAAAAAGTGAATTTCAAGAAAGGTTTTTCAGGCAACATCAAGCATCATCATCAAAACCTTAATCATAAACAGGGAACGAAGTTACCAGGAAGGCATCAAAAGCAAGCATCAAGCTTCACCGCTCCGGCCTCCTCAACATCTCGCTCTCCGCCTCTCCTCCATCCCCTAAAAACAGGTAGCATTCTTCTTCCCCTTCACCTCATAAAACGAAAATAAAGAGCTCAGAATAATTCTACGCGAATCAGAAAGGAAAAGGAAAATATAAAACGTTTGGAACCAACCTTGTTTCAAGGGACGTGGCATCCTTGTCTTAGAGGGAAGAGAGCGTGAGGATGATGCTGGTGGCCGGAGACAATCGAATGCTCAGAATTTGCTAATCGGAGAAGACGAATACCACGAACGCGCCGCTGTTGACGAACCCTAATTTCGTTCCCAACTGAAACAATGGCCTAACCCTAATTCTGTTTCAAAACCTTGGGCCAGACCCGCTGCTAATCTCCTCTAAAGCCCAACAAGAAATCACCTAATTTTCTAATGCTAAATCTTATTTTATAAAACACTAACTATTCTTTTCATTTTATAAAAAAAAAACAATACATACTTTTTTTATATATAAAACACTAACCCTTTTCTTAACATTAACTCTTTTTTATTTTATTTTCTTTTCATAAACAATATTTCTTTTACTAATTTCATTCTATAAACAATGATTTTATTCTTTGTAAAAAATACTAACCTAAATAATAAAATACTTTTTATCATAAAATTAAGACATTTTTTTTAGATAGTTATTTTATACATTTATGTTCTATTAAAAATTAGTTTTGTACATGTCATACAAATTAAATCTGAAAATACTTTTTCTTAATCAAAATATTTTTTATACACAATTAACTAAAAAACTTTTTTTGAAATATATTTGTATATATATCATATAAGTTAAAATTGAAAATATTTTCTTAATACACATTTGCATATAAAATAACCAAATACTTTTTGTACATAATTAAATTGAAAATACCTCTTTTAATTAAAACATGTTTGTACATATTATACGTAATTAAAATTAAACCTTTTAGTTAACATTCTTTTTGTACATTAACATATAAATCAAAATACAGATTAAAACGTATATCTAGGTCAAAACCCTAATGCGACTCAATTTCACATTTCGCACTTGTACATATTTACATTTACACAATACATATACATTTGCACTTACACAATATATTGCCCTATACACACTTTATCTTATATTTGTATATTTGATATTCATTTTTGATCGCACATTCGATTTGGTTGTAAATTATTGGGTACTATAAGTCTCATCCCCTTGTACATTTATACCCCCACTCCCGGACATTATTTTGTAATAGCGTAGATTTACATTCCGCAATTTACAGCTTTTCAATTATACCATGGTTAGACCTAGGGTTTGTATGTACATAAAATCAAATGCTAGATAACCTAATACAAGACAAATGTATGTAATCAATACACAATCACACTTGCACCCCCTAGAGTAATCCCACATGTTGCCTTCCAAAATGGGCCATGCTTGCACGTCGAATGTCTTTGGCAAAACAAAATCAAATGATCATAAGCCCCTCGATGACGCTTTCGAAAGTTGCCTAAACGAAATGATCATAGTCCCTTCAAAACAAATTGCCAAAGACACTTGGCATCATTGCATTCATGGTCTATGCGATGACCCGTGCCCGTCCCGAATAAACTTCCTAAACGCAAGATTGCCCATCAATTTCAATGGTGGAACAAAATTGTTAAAAGGGATTAAAACATGACAAAAACCTTTGAGTACAATAGGGTAGACATAACTCTTAGTTACTTGAGACCAAACTTGCAAAAACATTTGTCTTCTTTCCAAAAACCACAATCCACAACACTTTCAAACAAACTCTCAAAAACATTTGAAAACATCTTTTCGAAAAGATTCACACTTTTGTAAAACACTCAAACACGAGTCAAATACATTAGTTGCCTAAAACAAGGCATCTTTTTCTAAAACATTTTCAAAAAGCACCCACACACACACCATTTTCAAAGCAATCGAAAAACAAGGCAAGTGATCTAAAAAACCAAGTAACTAAGAGCCCATGGATAACCATGGATGAAAAGGGTGCTAATACCTTCCCTTTTCATAATCTACCCCCCGAACCCGCGAAATATCTCAAAAGGTTTTTGCTGTGCTTTTTAACCTTTCCTTTAGGATAAAATAAAAAGTCGGTGGCGACTCTTGCTAACCGCACAAGTGCGAATACGAACGCAAAACACTAGTCAGTTCTCCCACCGTATCACAGAACTGGAGACTCTGCTGGGGAAACTTCTAAAAGTGGGGTTACCTTAGGGTTTAGATCACTTTTGTTTTCAATTGATTGCTTTGTTTGCTTTTACATTTGTGGGCATTGTATCGGAGTTTTATAGATCCTAACCCGGATCTGGGGAGACCCTTTTAGGTAGCAACAAGGCTGTGAGGGAACTGTGCGGGGTATACCGACATGGTTGAAGCAGTCTGCTACGTTGATGTGGCACTTTGGTGTGTACCGGTAACCCTTGAGTCAATCAAGGAGAGTACGGGGCCTCCATGTGGTGTCGTAAAGCATCAACAGACCTTAGGAACCTTAATTGAACCATCTTGGCCTTTTAGGGTAGTGAGATGACTACTTTGGTGTACTCCGAAGTCGGTTGATACTCGATACTACACTCGATTGAGGGTTGTTTTCTTGGGATATTTTGATCGCCAGTCAGTGGCTAAATCGAAACGATGAACAATGGAAGCAATCCAATGATATTGAGATCCTTAGAACCCGGTTACTTTTGATAGGACAGGCTTTAACCAACAAACTGAAAGAGGGTAATACCCAGACCTCATGCAAGCCTAAACCTAAGGCCTTGTGTGCTTTGTATGAATATTGTCTGCCTGTATATACACTCACTTGCTTGTGCATACATGTACATAACATCATGGCATCATGGCATTTTAGCATTTTCAATAACCATTTCAAGGATCTCGAGGGTTCTGTTGATGCAGGATTACATTGAACCAGACGTCTATCAAAGGGCAAGAGGTCTCTCCTCTAACCAATCCAGTCAAAGATCAAGTACAACAACTTGAATCAGTGGCTATGACCCACTCGACATGGTGAGCTTGATTCTAATGGAAAGACATCCACCAACACAAAGCTCTCCAATCAAAGTTCAAGTACAACAACTTGAATCAGTGGCTATGACCCACTCGACATGGTGAGCTTGATTCTCGTGGAAGGACGTCCACCGGTACAGGGCTCTCCAATCCAAGAGCAGGGCTCAACCTCTAACATTTTTCTTGTGCTTACCCCAAGAGATCCTTAAAAAAAAAAACATGCATCCGCATATCATGCATTGCATTTTGACAATCTTTCCTTTTTCAGGTTTCCTTACTCTCCTGCTGTTTATTTCAGCAAGAGATGGCTCTAGAACGGTCTGTCAAAGACATCCAAGACCAGACTGCTCAGCTGCAAGAGATGTTCATGAATTTGTCTCTGGGGCAAGAGGAGATGAAAGCTCTCCTCACCAACGGCTTGGGGAATTCCAACAATGCCAGGAATGATCAGATTGCGGAGCTGCAGTTTGATCTGACAACACTGAGGACCCAAATGATGGGATATTTGGTGGGCCAGATGGCTCTCATCCAAGACCTATCTCAAAGACAAGAGGAACTCAGAGTTCTAGTCTGCCAACTGCTTCCAAACAACCAACTGGGGCAAACATCTGAGGTCGAAGAGCAAGTCACCGCTCAGCCTCCATCCACTCGAGAAGACAATGGGAAAGCTCCTTTGCTAGCTTCAGGGTCACAGACCCATCAACAACCTCGCCAGCGTCAACGGGGCAATCGGCGTAAACAAGAAAAGCCGGGAAGACAGTTTACGGAGACTGAAATACCATCATTCTTCATACTGAAGCGCCTGTTGGAGGTCAATTTGCTTACTATAAAGGACCCTCCTCAGAAGCCCAATATCTCCTCTCCTCACTTTAATCCCGACGCATTTTGTGTTTACCACTCCTGCAGCCCGGGGCACAGTACCAACGATTGTTGGGCCTTGAAGAACAAGATTCAAGATCTGATCGACATTGGGGTGCTGAAATTCATGCCAGACGGCGAGATGAAGATCTTCCGTTGAGAGGATCCCCGCTTGAAGTGACGAGGCTCGAAACTGAAAGACTTTTGCTTCTTTTTGAATTTTTCAAAGTTGTAATTTCTTTTACTGTCAAAACAATTATTTGTTGATGTTAAACTCTGTTTTCATTAATGCATTGCATATGTTTGTCTTGAATTCACCCATTCGTTTCACTATTCTTATGCTTTTCTTTATAATATTTGACTCTTGATAAAAGGCTGCAAGCCTTTAGAGGGAGGATGACGAAACAATACCGTGATCTTATACAGTATGTTTTTGAACGGACCTGGCTGATGATGTACAGGCATTTCTTTCAATTCCCAAACACTGGAGTCATAAGGAAGTTAATCCCTAGTCAACCCCTTCGAGCCAAAGAAGTAGGAGTTTCCCGTTCTAAACAATCGAAACCTTTGATATAAACCCGGGGCAGGGTAGTATCTCAGTTAATTCAAAAGAAAACGCGCATTGAAGTCGCAAACTCTCGGTACAACGAACGACGTCGAAAAAAGAGAAAGCATTCCTTCGGAATCAAAAGAACAGGGTGGTTCCCTATCACATAGACAGTCAATCTCTCAAAAGAGAAAAGCCCACCGAGCCAAAACCTATAAAGGAGGCTTAAGAAAGCTGGGGCATCCCGCTGACAGTAATCCCGACAACGGTAACAGTCAGGCAAAAGTTAGGGATAACAAACCAAAATCAAAATAGTGAGGTCATTACAAAACCCTCAACAACACGAAAAGTGTTGAAAAAGGAAAAGGAGAAGATGACTGTCTCCCAAATTCAAACCGGTGAACCATCGCCCAAAAGTCGTTCTAAACTCAAAACAGAGTGCGATGCACAATTAACTAAGCTTAGGTTGAAGAACATCACGAAGAGCGGGTGGGTACAAATATACTTTGAGCCTTTATCCTTTGTTTCTTAAACCGTGAACCAGGCCACGTTACAACCCTTCAAAAGTCCTAATTGAAGCATGGGTTAGTTCGAAAGCATACTGTTACAAAAGGTATCCTGACTCCTGTAGGGCTCTGCTCTAAATCTCGTGTTAACTTGTTTTATGAAAAGTTTTCTGCTAAAAACGCATTTTTTCAAAATTTCAAAGACAAACATAAACTTTGCATTATTCGAATATCACTGTCTGCATTTGACTCTTTTATTAGACAGCGAAGAAATTCATACAGCGAATGTTCGGAGGAACGAAAACTCTCTCAGTAAGTCAAAATCACTTCAAGAGGATAACACTTCCATCAAATCTCCTATCAACAAGGGGCATGACATGTCGCAATTCAATTAACCTGGGGCAGTCCAGTCAAGGTCCAACAGATTAGTCAAAGTACAGTTAACCTGGGGCAGTCCAGTCAAGATTTCAAGACATCTCTCAATATGCAGAGTAATCTGATTCAAGGCTCCTACGCAACCACTTGGGGCATTCGAATGTCAAAAGTATTCAACAAATCAACTACAACCTTTCCAGATTCGATTCCTGTATCCAGCCAGGGCATATCTGTTGACCACGTTTCCAGACTCGATTCCTGTATCCGGCCAGGGCATGTCTGAAGAGTTTGAAGATTCGACTCCTGTATCCTGCCAGGGCATATCTATCAACTATCACCTTTCCAGATTCGACTCCTGTATCCAGCCAGGGCATGTCTGAAGAATTCCAGATCAACACCTACAACAACCCAGGAAACATCTGTGAACGGCCGATTGTAGACCAACACCTGTAATAAACCAGGAATTTATCTACATCACCACTTGGGGCATTCGAATGTCAAAAGTGTTCCAAACCCGATGCAGTTTTACACAAGCTCATCATCAGGAAACCCTACACCGGTTCCTCTTCAAGACTTCTGAAACGGTTCGTAGATTCTTCCCAAGTAACGGATGTTAATCTATCAGCTTGTTCAGATGCAACCTTCGAATTTAGTTTACGGACGCTTCCCCAACAACGGATGCTGCTCTATTGCTAATTCAACTTCGAGACTTCTGAAAACGGTTCGCGGGTTCTCCAAGTAAATGGATGTTAACCTATCGCCTGTTCAGATTCTTCTCAAAGCTAACAACTACGGAAGATCGCACTCGCCAGAATTTTCCCTATCCCCGGCGGTGTCAGACTTTCAAACCTTCTCCCCGCAGAGCTTTAAGGAAGCAATTTTTGAGTTCCCCAGTGAAGTCCCCAGGGTTACCTCCCATCAAACCGAAGACTCTCAATCTGGTCTCCCGGGCATGAGTCTACTAGTTTGGAACTCCCCAATAGAGGTCATCAGGAATTCTGTTCCCCGGCAACAGCCCAGGATTTATTTTCTCCGGCAGCAGTCAAGACGCTTTTATCCTCAGCCATCTCGGATTCATGTATCCTTGGCAGGATTAGCTCATCAGCCTACATGCGCATTCATTACATTCATATCATAAACATTAATGTCACATGTATTGCATCATGCATCATAACATTGCATGCAGCCAACCCTTTGCCTCTTCAGGTAAGATCAGTCGACAGACACAGATCATCTCCTGAGGTTCATCCAAAAATGGTTCAGATATGACCCGGACACGGCAACGTTTCGATACTTATTCCAGATTCATTCAGACGCATCAGCAGAAACCCTACACCGGTTCTTCTTCAACTTCAAGATTTCTGAAAACAGTTCACGGGTTCTCTAAGAAAACGGATGTTAATCTATCACTCGTTCAGATTCTTCTTCAAAGCGTCTGAAAATAGTTTACGGATTCTTCCCAACAACGGATGTCAATATACCGACTGATTCAGACTCTTCTCAATTTTTGAAAATAGCTTTCAGACGTGTCCCAACAACGGATGCTGCTCTATTGCCTATTCAATCTCAAATAGTTTACAGATTCTCCAGACACGGACATCAATCTGTTGATTGTTCAGACCCCAATTCAGAGATGTTCCAAAACATGGATGCCCTTCTGATATTTGTCCACTTACCATTGACGTACAGTTCAACATCACCGAATGGCATCTATAAGCCCATCCTCTTACCAGCAGTCGCTGAATGGCATCTATAAGCTCATCCTCCTACCAGCAGTCGCTGAATGGCATCTATAAGCCCATCCTCCTACCAGCAGTCGCTGAATGGCATCTATAAGCCCATCCTCTTACCAGCAGTCGCTGAATGGCATCTATAAGCCCATCCTCCTACCAGCAGTCGCTGAATGGCATCTATAAGCCCATCCTCCTACCAGCAGTCGCTGAATGGCATCTATAAGCCCATCCTCTTACCAGCAGTCGCTGAATGGCATCTATAAGCCCATCCTCCTACCAGCAGTCGCTGAATGGCATCTATAAGCCCATCCTCCTACCAGCAGTCGCTGAATGGCATCTATAAGCCCATCCTCCTACCAGCAGTCGCTGAATGGCATCTATAAGCCCATCCTCTTACCAGCAGTCGCTGAATGGCATCTATAAGCCCATCCTCCTACCAGCAGTCGCTGAATGGCATCTATAAGCCCATCCTCTTACCAGCAGTCGCTGAATGGCATCTATAAGCCCATCCTCCTACCAGCAGTCGTTGAATGGCATCTATAAGCCCATCCTCCTACCAGCAGTCGCTGAATGGCATCTATAAGCCCATCCTCTTACCAGCAGTCGCTGAATGGCATCTATAAGCCCATCCTCCTACCAGCAGTCGCTGAATGATATCTGTAAGCCCATTCTCAGATGGCATCTATAAGCCCATCCCCCGACAAATTCTTTCGCACCAGGTGGCATCTTTAAGCCCACTCACCTCCACCGTCACCTTGACGAGCGCAAATTTTCTGGGCACATTAGTGTTCAATCTCCTTTTACCTTCAAGTCGCGAAAGGCAAACTTGCCAATCTAACTCTTCAGGTCAAAGAAGATTGAACAGGGGCAACTGTTGTACCCCAAAATTTGCCCTCGCGCTTTTCCACAAGAAATCTCAGCTTCAAACATTTCCTGACTTCCCAAACTGGCTCAAGAATCGGACCAACGGACTTTTTTGACAGTCAAGCAAAATTAGGATTTTTTACTGATTTTCAGAGCTTTGAATTGTTGCATACAGTGGGCTTAGGGCTTGATTGATTTGTGGTTCAATTTTGATCAAGCGAGCGTGATTTGGCATTTAATCGGGAATTAGGGTTTCATGGGCATGTTCTCAGAAGAATTTAAATTCCACAGCACTTTGCGGTTTATTTCAAGATTCAGATTAAAATTCGCGTTATCTTGGTTTAATCAACAAAAGAGACATTGGTTTTGGATTCAGTACGTTTTGATTGGGCCAGTCAGATACAAGATGCAGTTTTGAATTCACAGTACTTTTGCATTTGATCAGTCCATTTAAGTTAATTGCTGCTTTGCTTTGGATGTGGGATAAGACAGGTTTATTGGACCAATGTTGTTTTACTTTAGTTATTTATTATTCTGAAACTAAAATGATTGAATTTATTTTTCAATTGTTTTAATTCTAAGAATTTTAAATAAATAAATAAACAATAAGGAAATTAGAATTAATTGGATAATTTGAATTTTTATTGATATTTAAATTATTTACAAATTGTTGTTACAAACAATGATTTACATTTAATTTAAATATTACAATAGAATGAAAAAAAAAACTATCTTATTTTCTAAATGCTCTTCATTCTTTACTCCGCTCCGGCATTCCATCTTTCATCTGCAAAAAGAACAAGAAAAGTCAGAAAACATTTAATTAAAAAAAAACAGTTAAAAGTTGCTCATCATTAGGGGCCACTGACTGGGATCAGTTGCCCTCTCTGCAAATCACGGGATTTCTCCCGGTTCACAGAGAGGGAAGATTATTTTTACTTCATGAAATGCAAAATGTCAAAAAATGCATAAGTTACAAATTCAAGCTGCATAGAAATTCAAGATTCAAAATCCAATCCAAACTGAAAAAGTTCAAATCCAAAATTTCTATCCAAAAAGCCAAGGCTACTGTCAAAACGCCCAAGGTCCCCTCAAAGGAAGTCAGCACACATAAACTGTCAAAAGAGATGAAGATGTAAAATGTAAAATGCAAGTAATCTAGAATCATCACTTCCCATCCAGGGCCCCTTCAGAAAAGTACAAACAAAAATCATATAAAATTTTCAAACTGTACTTTGAAGAGAGAGTAAAGAGAGATAAAGCAGTTCAGGTTAGGCATAGCAGTTCAGCAGCAGGCCAAGACAGTAAGGAAGACAGCAGAAAAAGATATACAAGCCTACAAGTCCACAAGCTCAGTACAGCAGACAGTAGGAGTTGAAATAGAAAAGGAAATATACAAGACAGTTCAGTAGCAGCAGGGCAGCAGTCAAAAGCCAGTACAAAGCAAGCATAGGCAAGGCCAAAGCAGTTCAGCAGGCAATTCAAAGAGAGATACACAAAGTCAACTCAGCAAAATACAAGGCAGTTCACAGCAGACAGTAGAGAGTGAATATAGAAAAGAAAATAGCTAACACAGTTTAGGCAACTCAGAATAGACAGAAGTAAGGTGAGAGAAGAGAGAAGTATGAAAAACTGTCAAGGCAAACACAGCTAGGTAGCTGCATCAAAATACCAACTCTGCCTCACCACAATACACATTAGGCAATATAGCAGTTCAGAAGATAAAAGAGATATATACAAGCTGAAGCAAAATCACAAAGATACAACAAAAACTTGCAAAACTGAGTTGTCTAGAACCAGCATCCTCTCATATCCTAAAACATATAGCATAAACATACTAAGCTTATCAGAAAAAAAAGAGAACCATGACCATCATCTGAACCTAACACATTTCAAGCCTCAACCTTCATGTTAAACCCACAAACCTGATAACACATTTCAAGCCTCAACCTTCATGTTAAACCCACAAACCTGATAACACATTTCAAGCCTCAACCTTCATGCTAAACATACAAACCTCATGTCCAAACTTGCCTCACCATAACATACTGAACCAAGCACATACAAGCTAAAGTCTCAAACCAATACCATAACCTGAACATCTCAAGTCACATAGCATCAAGTTCACAAACAAGCACGAGCAAATACTCAGACATATCATACTCAGGCAACAAAGACATCAAGGCAGCAATGTTCTAAAATACACAGGCAACAATCCAAGGCAACGCATTGTGGAAGAAGAAGATAAAAAGTGAATTTCAAGAAAGGTTTTTCAGGCAACATCAAGCATCATCATCAAAACCTTAATCATAAACAGGGAACGAAGTTACCAGGAAGGCATCAAAAGCAAGCATCAAGCTTCACCGCTCCGGCCTCCTCAACATCTCGCTCTCCGCCTCTCCTCCATCCCCTAAAAACAGGTAGCATTCTTCTTCCCCTTCACCTCATAAAACGAAAATAAAGAGCTCAGAATAATTCTACGCGAATCAGAAAGGAAAAGGAAAATATAAAACGTTTGGAACCAACCTTGTTTCAAGGGACGTGGCATCCTTGTCTTAGAGGGAAGAGAGCGTGAGGATGATGCTGGTGGCCGGAGACAATCGAATGCTCAGAATTTGCTAATCGGAGAAGACGAATACCACGAACGCGCCGCTGTTGACGAACCCTAATTTCGTTCCCAACTGAAACAATGGCCTAACCCTAATTCTGTTTCAAAACCTTGGGCCAGACCCGCTGCTAATCTCCTCTAAAGCCCAACAAGAAATCACCTAATTTTCTAATGCTAAATCTTATTTTATAAAACACTAACTATTCTTTTCATTTTATAAAAAAAAAACAATACATACTTTTTTTATATATAAAACACTAACCCTTTTCTTAACATTAACTCTTTTTTATTTTATTTTCTTTTCATAAACAATATTTCTTTTACTAATTTCATTCTATAAACAATGATTTTATTCTTTGTAAAAAATACTAACCTAAATAATAAAATACTTTTTATCATAAAATTAAGACATTTTTTTTAGATAGTTATTTTATACATTTATGTTCTATTAAAAATTAGTTTTGTACATGTCATACAAATTAAATCTGAAAATACTTTTTCTTAATCAAAATATTTTTTATACACAATTAACTAAAAAACTTTTTTTGAAATATATTTGTATATATATCATATAAGTTAAAATTGAAAATATTTTCTTAATACACATTTGCATATAAAATAACCAAATACTTTTTGTACATAATTAAATTGAAAATACCTCTTTTAATTAAAACATGTTTGTACATATTATACGTAATTAAAATTAAACCTTTTAGTTAACATTCTTTTTGTACATTAACATATAAATCAAAATACAGATTAAAACGTATATCTAGGTCAAAACCCTAATGCGACTCAATTTCACATTTCGCACTTGTACATATTTACATTTACACAATACATATACATTTGCACTTACACAATATATTGCCCTATACACACTTTATCTTATATTTGTATATTTGATATTCATTTTTGATCGCACATTCGATTTGGTTGTAAATTATTGGGTACTATAAGTCTCATCCCCTTGTACATTTATACCCCCACTCCCGGACATTATTTTGTAATAGCGTAGATTTACATTCCGCAATTTACAGCTTTTCAATTATACCATGGTTAGACCTAGGGTTTGTATGTACATAAAATCAAATGCTAGATAACCTAATACAAGACAAATGTATGTAATCAATACACAATCACACTTGCACCCCCTAGAGTAATCCCACATGTTGCCTTCCAAAATGGGCCATGCTTGCACGTCGAATGTCTTTGGCAAAACAAAATCAAATGATCATAAGCCCCTCGATGACGCTTTCGAAAGTTGCCTAAACGAAATGATCATAGTCCCTTCAAAACAAATTGCCAAAGACACTTGGCATCATTGCATTCATGGTCTATGCGATGACCCGTGCCCGTCCCGAATAAACTTCCTAAACGCAAGATTGCCCATCAATTTCAATGGTGGAACAAAATTGTTAAAAGGGATTAAAACATGACAAAAACCTTTGAGTACAATAGGGTAGACATAACTCTTAGTTACTTGAGACCAAACTTGCAAAAACATTTGTCTTCTTTCCAAAAACCACAATCCACAACACTTTCAAACAAACTCTCAAAAACATTTGAAAACATCTTTTCGAAAAGATTCACACTTTTGTAAAACACTCAAACACGAGTCAAATACATTAGTTGCCTAAAACAAGGCATCTTTTTCTAAAACATTTTCAAAAAGCACCCACACACACACCATTTTCAAAGCAATCGAAAAACAAGGCAAGTGATCTAAAAAACCAAGTAACTAAGAGCCCATGGATAACCATGGATGAAAAGGGTGCTAATACCTTCCCTTTTCATAATCTACCCCCCGAACCCGCGAAATATCTCAAAAGGTTTTTGCTGTGCTTTTTAACCTTTCCTTTAGGATAAAATAAAAAGTCGGTGGCGACTCTTGCTAACCGCACAAGTGCGAATACGAACGCAAAACACTAGTCAGTTCTCCCACCGTATCACAGAGAACTTTGTAATGTTTCTCGAGATAGTGGAGAAAGTATACAAAGTATTTTAGAAAATGTTTTTGAAAAGTAGTATTTGTGTAAGTGTAAAATGTTTTGAGAAAACTTCTAACAGCTATCTACTTTATACTCGAAAAGGTAGTTCTTTTCCTCCTATCCTTTTGACATTGCTATCCTACTATTACTGAGTAGGTAGCCTTGTCGTTGGATGTATAAGGGGCAATCGAAGGAACATTATAGTCACGGTGGCAACTTGTGGAGACGCTTTAGCAATTTTGATTAGGGACTAGATCATTTACCGAGAGGCAACTGTAGGGTCATCGAGGGACTATGATCTTTTTGATTTACGGGTCTTTGCTAAAGCGTCCCTGTTTCGAGGGACATGACTGTGTTATTTCTAAAGGCAACCAAAGTGGGGTATCCTAGAGGTGTATATGTGCAATGTGTTTTAGTTCAAGTATTTATCTTGTGTTAAGTTGGCTAATAGTTTAATTATTAAGCTCTTATCATGCATTTCTATTAACATACATCTAACAGTTAATATATGTACAGGAATTTAAATGGGGAAATAAAATCTACGCTATTACAAGATTTTATGAGAGGTACATTGGAGAAGTGTAGAAAATAAAGTCCTAGTTACTATTATAGACCATGAGCAAGTACATTAATAATAAAAATATGAAATTAAATAAACACGCGTGAAATTGAAAATAATGTCTAAAAACATCCTAAGAAATAAAAATATTTTTGTTTGTTTCTGATTTTTTTGATTTAAGAAAATAATTAATTAATCTTAAAATCTATTTAGAAAATAAAATTAAATTAAGAAAAATAGTTTAAGTTCTTTTTGGTTTTTATTATGAAAAGAAAATGATTAAAACATAAATTGAATCCTAAATTCTAACTCATTTTAAATTAAAGAAAATAGTTAAAATATTTATTTAATTTATTTAAAAAATTAGTTTACCTAAAAAAAGTACTAACTTAATATTTTGTGACTTTTCTGACTATTTAGTTAATTAAATAATTAATAGAGAAAAACTAAACAAATAAAAGGAATACAAAAATGGGTCTGATAACAAAAGAAAATAGGAGGGGTGTGAGATTGACTTTTCGCTAGGCCCAATGTTGAAGAGAGCCCAGGTTTTCCCTTGGATCCAGGGAGCAATGTGGTTCTTCGATCCAGGGAGGGGTTTGATCCAAAGAGGGAGTTGTCTTTCGATCTGGACATGCAAAACAAATGTTGGCAAGAATAAAGATGCAGGACCTGGGTATCGAACCCAGGTCTTTCTCCCTAATTCAAATCTTCTATCCCCGGGCCTAAGCTTATTTTGGCTTGAAACTGGATATACCATGAGTTTCGAAAGGCAAACCCAGGTCATGCCTTTCGATGGCATGATTTTGTTCTTGCATGTTATCTTGCCTATGATATGTTCATATAAACACAAATGACCTTAGAAGCACATATATACCAACAACATGTATTTAAAGGGCATAGAAATACAATTTCGACTTGAGTGAATCCTTACCAACTGGAAATGTTTCGATCTATGAATATGGGCGTGGCTTGGCTTGGAGCAGACTCTTGGGAGTCTCAGGAACACAAGTATGGTCTTCGTCTAGATTGAGGGTTCCTGCAAAAATGGTTAGAATTTTGATATGTTTTATGTGGTGGTGTGAGTGTTCTTTTTTGATAGGCAATCTCTAGGTCTGTGATGCAACATGTGTGGTATCTTTATATAGAGGGGATAGAGGGGACAAGAAGGCAATGGTTTAAAAAACCTTGATTATGTTCTTTAAGAGCCATAAAAAATATTGTAACTTTTCCAAAGACATGAAATCTTGTCTTTTTTTTTTTTGAATTTGAATGAACCTGGACATTTTGGCTCCTTCGAATGCCCTATAGTGTTGCTCTTCGATTGGCCTAGTGTTACTTCCTTCGAATGAATTTCTTTCAACTCAAACCAATTGAAACATCAACTCTCCCTGACTGATCGAAGGTTTCTTAAGTTCTTTATCAATCGAAGGCTTTGTAGAAGCCTCCTCACTTTCTTTCGAATTGCCCCAGACCTTATCATTGTGGCTTTCGATTGAGTCCTTATTTTCCTTGTTCTTCGACTGACACTGACACTACTTAACTAAACCAAACGAAATACTTCATCTTGGCCAGTCGAAGCTTCCTTGAATATTTCTCTTTTGTTTTGACCAACTAGATCCAACTTTTGACCAAACCCCTTTTCTTTTTAGACAATATTATGTGTCCTTCGACTGGGCCTTTGAATTCTTCTTCGAATGGATCATCTATTTGCCTTAGCTGCTTGATTCCAATAGCCCAAGTGAGGACTTCCTTCTGGCCAATTGAAGCCTCCTTTGTCATGAATGTAATGGTGCATAAGGCTTGGGTTGGGTAGCATATAACCTCTTGCCCAGCAAGCAGCTTAAACCAAACCTCATCAACAGGCAAAACAAGTTTGTTTCTAACAAATGTGTGTCTTTCGAGCAGACCAAATATGTGTCCTTCGAAGGCACCATTTGTGTGTTCATAATGTGGCAATCGTATGCTTGTGAAACGAAAGCAGGCATGAAGAGAGAACCTTTTTCCTTGAACGAAGCTGGCATGCAGGAACCCACTGTTTTGTGAATCAAAGTAAGCATGCAGGAGGTCACTTTTTTTGGTGGATCGAAGGGAGCTTGCAGGGGATTCTTGCTTTGTGCACTGAAGGAACGCACAGAGGGAGAATTTGCCTAGTCGAAGTAGGAATGAAGCTTGCTCCAAAGAAATCAAATGCCCAATTGAAGCAAGAATTAAGCTTGCATGCAGGTAGCTATTGCATTGTGAATGAAGCCAGCATGTGAAGCCAGTGGTGCAATCAAAGGATGTATGCAGGAGGCCATTGCTTTGTGCTTGTTGGCATGAAGGAAATTCATGTCTTGTGAATTGAAGGCATGTAAAGAGAAAGACCTTCCATTTTGAATCGAAGGATGTTGTTTCAAAGGAAACACATGCCCAGTCGAAGCTTGTATACAACAAACAAGCAAAAGGCCAAGGCTTCAATCAAAGCTTGGAAATTTGAAGCAAGCTTGGAGGAGGTTAAGTGCTCAATCGAAACCTGTCAAGATGCCAATCAAAAGACCCTTTGACATGCCAATTGAAAGACCTTGTTTATCTTCAAAAAAAACTATTTTTTCTTTAATCAAGTGTTTGTAATCACCCATGTAAGAGAAAAATCTTGGAAAAATATGAGAGGGTAAATTTTGGGTACAACATAAGGTTTGCTATAAATCCTGAGTTGATATCACACTCTTACAAAATTTGTTGGTTTTGCTAAAAAATGAGTTTTCAAGCTTCAAGATAGACATAAGCTTTGAATTTTTAAAATACCATTTGTTTGCATATGACTATTTGTTTAACAACAGAGAAATTCGCACGACGGATATTCGATGAACAAAAATTCTCTCAATGCATAAAATCACCTCAGATGGAAAGACATTTCAAGTAATAGGCCTTTCATAATCAAGGGGCATAGCATGGTGTCCAGCTGATCTAGGGCAGTCAAGTCAAGATTCAGGGAATCTCTCAAAAGTGCCAAATAGCCAGGGACAAATCTCCATCTGAATCACTTGGGGCATTGGACATGAATTCCAGCAACGAATCACGTGCAATCAAGGAAACATCTTCTGGAAGTGTGGCAACACTTACTACTATGGACAATGACAATTCTCTGCACCCGATGAACGCGGCCATAGTTAAAAGATATTACGCATGAGCAAATACCCACTAGGTCGACTGGCCTAGGAAAAAATAAGGGCATCCCGGTGAACCAAAAGGGTTCGGGAAAAAATTAGGGATATACATATGAAAAAATATGTACACCCGACAAGTCGAAAACTCGTAAAGGAGGCTTGGGCAAAAAGGGTATCCAAATGGACTGAAAATATGAAAACACATTCTAGGCAAAAGTTATGGATTAGAGCATACAACCATGTCCCGTCATCTCGTCACTTGTCTATCAGTAGAGTGCTGACCACCCTAATCAGCATTCACCAAAGACTCTAGGAGTTGGGATAACATTAAGGCCATCCATAAAATCCTGCAGACACTTTCTCCAGCAGGTACAGAGGCAAGGGCATCCTACTATAAAGTCACTGCCATATCCTCAGCATACAGCCTAATGATGTCAAGTGTTCTTATATCCCTGGCGGAGTAAAATTTCCAATTACTTACCCGGCATCTCAAGGAATTCCTTAGCCTGGTTCATAAGATTTTCAGGATTCCCCAACGGGATTCTATAAAAATCCCCAAGCCGATTACGGAGTTTCCCTTCCCCAACAGAGTTTATTTCTCTAACAACAGAAATCTGTCTCTCAGTGTTTCAACTTCAAAAAAAATTGAAGACCTACATTTCTTCATCCCCAGCAACAATTAGGGATTTATTCTCCCTAGTTCAACAACACTATAATAGAACAATTGATACATTCACATATTGCTTTCATACCTCATTTTATAATACATCTTAGCATATGCATAACTGAAACACATATCACATTCTCATTTATTTTGAGAGCATCATGCAATTCATACATCATGATATCGCATGAAACTGACTTTACCTTTTCAGGTTGAATTTACAGACAGACAAATACTATCAACTTATAGGTCAAATATTAATGTCTGAAACCAGACAGGGAAACTATCTACATGACCAAGTGGTATGAACTCCCGGAGCAAGACAGGTTTACCAACAAATACAACAGACTACAGATTAATGCCCAAAACCAGATGGGGAAAATATTTATGTGACCAACATTGCCAAGTTCCAGATTAATACCTGTAATAAGCCAAGACAACTATCTGTGGACGACCGATTATAGATTAATACCTGTAACAAGCCAGGAAAACTATAGACATGAGCAGATTGAAGATTAATATCTGTAACAAGCCAGGAAAACTATCTTTCTTTCTAAGGTCACAGATTAATACCTGAAACCAGCCAAGACAATTATCTCAATGATCGACAAAAACAAGTTCCATATTAATACCTGTAACAAGCCAGGACAACTATCAGTGGATGACCGATTATAGATTAATACCTATAACCAGCCAGGAAAACTATCTACACGAGCAGATTAAAGATTAATACCTGTAACAAGCCAGGAAAACTATCTTTCTTTCTAAGGTCAGAGATTAATACCTCTAACCAGCCAGGACAACTATCTCAACGACTAACAAAAGCAAGTTCAAGATTAATACCTAAAACAAGATAGGATAACTATCTTTGAACAACTGATTGTAGATCAATTCCCGAAACTAGACGGGGAGACTATCTACATGACCATCCTGAAGCAATCTTACATGGGTTTCTTCTCATGATCTCCAGATGCAGTCTAACACAGAATCATCCTGAAGCAATCTTACATGGGTTTCTCTTCATGATCTCCAGATGCAGTATAACACGGACTCATCCTGAAACAATCAAACACGGGTTTCTTCTCATGATCTCCAGATGCAGTCCAACACGAACTCATCCTGAATCAATCTTACACGGATTACTTCTCAATTTCCAGATGCAGCCTAACACGGACTCAACCTGAAGCAACCCTACGCAAGTTTCTTCTAATACATTTCATGATAGCAGTTAATTTCATTCTCTCTAGCGAGTTACTATGAAGCCTAGAGTTCAACTAGAAAACAATAAACTTTTATCTCTCTAGTCCAGAGATAACTTCTCAGTAGAGCCTTGGACAACTGAATTCCTAGACTATATTCCCCACGGAGTTTTACTCAAGCAGGAGAACAACATAAATTAACCTTTCCCAGTGGACTCCTCCTCAGACAGCAGGAATGGGAATTCCCCATAAAGAGACCTCTTATGAAGTCAGCATCTACTTTGGATGGCATCTTTAAGCCCATCTCTGACAACTCTCAGTCATCTTCTCCAAATGGCATCATTAAGCCCATTCCCTACACAGTCAACCATCACATCATCAAGTGCAAATTTCTGGCCACTCTAGTGTCCAATTATCTTCCACCTTCAGATCACAAAAGGCAAACAAGCCAATCTAAATCTTCAGGTTCAAGAAGATTGAACAGGGGCAGCTGTTGTAACCCAAAATTTTCCCTCTCATGTTTTCCAAGATCTTCTCTTACATGGATGGTTACAAACACTTTCTTAAAGAAAATAAAACTTTTGAAGATAATCAAGTTCCTTTCGATTGGCATCTGAATAAGGTATTTCGATTGGCATCTGAACAAGCTTCGATTGGGCGCTGGACCTCCTTCGATGCAAGCCTGATTCACAAGCTTTGGTTGGGTGTTGGGCCTCCTTTGATCAAGTTCAATTCACAAAGCTTTGATTGAGCATTGGCTGCTTCAAGCTTGCCTTTGATTCACAAGGCAAGAACTTCCTACTTGCCTGCTTCGATTCACAAAGCAGTAGTCCCCTGCAGGCAAGCTTCGATTAGACATCTAAAGATTCTTCGAGCAAGCTTTGGTCCACAAGATTCATTCCAGCAGTAGCACCTACGTACTTGCCTTTGATCCACAAGGCAAAGGCCTTTTCATGCTTGTCTTTGACTCACAAGGCAAAAGGCCTATTCATGCTTGCCTTTGATTCACAAGGCAAGAGCTTCTTTCATGTGTGCTTCAACCTACAAGGAAATGGCTTCCTTTGTGCATGCCTTCAGCATACATGGCATATACATCCTTCGTGCCTGAGTCGATTCACTAGGCAATGACCTCTTTCGTGCTTGCTTTGATCTACAAAGCAATAACTTCCCTCATGCTAGCATCCACAAGGCACTGGTTTCCTTTGTGCTAACTTCTACTGGGCAATGGATCCCTTTGAAACGACTTGCTTCGATTCCACCTCTAAAATATTCAACACACAGTTCTCCACATTTTTACACCAATTAAGGTCCATTCGAAGGACACAAAAATAGTGTCTTCGAAGGACATACATGTGGTCCATTCGAAGGATACATAATTGTGGCAAACAAGCTTGTTTTTTCTTTTGAGAGTTTGGTTCAAAATGCTAGATGGCCAAGGTCCTACATGCTGCCAGGTCCAAGCCTCCTACACAATCACATTCATGACAAAAGAATCTTCGACTGGCCAGAAAAGAGTTTTCGATTGGGTTAGTTGAAAAGTTTCAGATCAAGCTACCAAGGAAAATATGGGCTCAATCAAAGAAGCCCCAATGATGAGGATTGGAGCCATTCAAAGGAGGAAACTCTGGGCCAATCGAAGAGCAAGGATTGAGGGTATTCGAAGGAGTCAAACATGTCCAGGTTCATCCCAAAGCTCAAAGGGGTAGGAATTCATCAAAAAAGGCAATCCTTTAATGTGTCTGATTTTTCCTTTGAAACCTAGTTAATGGTTTTCCCTTGCCATTTCCATTCTATGACCCTCTCTCCATATCCTATAAATACACAACACTTCTACAAGCCAAAAAAAAGGCACACACGACTTGAAGAAACCCTCTCAAAATCATTAATTTTTCAAAGGAATTGCAAAAATTCGAAACTCTCATCCCAGTCCATATTCATCAAGTCTAAGCCTTGTATTGTGCTCCTGAGACTCCCAAGAGTCTAATCCAAGCCAATCCACACCCAGAAGTGCCAAATCGAAGCATTCCATCTTTGGTAAATTTTCAAATTCATATATATGATTTCATGATGTATTAATGTTTTTCAGTGTTTGATTCATGCTTAGGGTATCATATAGCACAACTTTCATGTGTTACATACAAGGTTATATGCAGGGATAAGATTGTTCCACTACTAGGGCACGATCTATATTTTCTTTCAAATCTCAGGATTCATGAGGTCGCAAGACGAAATAGCGTTCGATTCAGACCCAGAAGATTCGAATTAGGATTATGCAGCCACAAGCTGTCGAATCTAAGAATAGATTCGACCCAAGTATGAATTTTTATTTTGTTTTCTCTAATCAATTTCCTGCAGATCCATTGTCCCCAGATTGAAGGAGTACAACATGCACCTTCAACCAATTTCCTCAGTGGATCGAAAGGCAGCTCTAGGCTTCTTTTTGATCCAGGCATGTATTTTACAGATTGCCTCCAGTTTCCTTCACTATCCTTCCTCTTCAAATTTTGTCTTTGCTAACTTTTTTGCCTTTTGTTTATTTTTGTTTTATTTACTCAATAAAATGATTATAAAAAAGAAAATCACAAAAAAATTAGGTTCTAGTCCTTTTTCTTATTAAAATTAATTTCCTTAACTAATTAATTAATTACTTTAATATTTTTATTCAAATTAAAATCAATAGACCTAGGGTTTAATCAAATTTTATTTCATAATAAATTTTAGCATTTTCCCAAAGTAAAACAAAAACAACAAAAAGATTTTTTATATCTTAGGATTTTTAGATGTCTTTTCAAATCCGCGTGTTATTATTCTTTCTCACTTCCTTTTATTATTGTAATTGTATATTGGGATGTAATAAATGATTTGTAGGATCTTTACTGCTTTTATTTATTTTTTTCCCAGTTTTGGATATGTACATAATCCCCCTCTCCGAAGCCTTGTAATAGTTAGGTTTTATATTTCTGCACTTTTAATTACTGCAATTATTAACTGCTAGATGTATGACTAATAGGATTGTATTGCAAGAATAAAACAAAATGTTAGCAAACATAACATCAAGACAAAATAACTGAAACAAGCACACTTGCACATATACACCTCTAGGGTATTCCCACTTTGGTTGCCTTCGGAAAATAAAACAGTGATATCCCTCGAGAGTGGGGATGATTTAGCAAAGACCCTCGGATCCAAAGATCATAGTCCCTCGATGATCCTTCGGTGTTGCCTTTCGGTAAATGACCTAATCCCTTAAAAAAATTGCTAAAGCGTCTCTATATGTTGCCTTTATGACTGTACGATGACCCACAAATGTCCCTCATACATCTAACGATAGGGCTACCTACTCACTAATAGTAGGATAGCACTGTCTAAAAGAAAAGAGGAAAAGAAAAAACCTTTCGAGTAAAAGTAGATAGCTCTTAGATGCTTTCTCAAAAACAAACTTTCACAATTACACAAAAACATTTCAAAAACATTTTCAAATGCTTTATCAACACCCTTGAGGAATGATATAAGAGTTATCATAAAGCAAATCTCTGCACTAAGGAATTTCAAAATACTTTTCAAAACACATAAAAAGCACAAGGTATTTTTCAAATGATCTAAGCATCTAAGAGCCCGTAGAAAACTACGGGTGGAAAGGGTGCTAACACCTTCCCTTTCCATAATCTACCCCCTTACTCAGAAAACTCTTGAAATGACTTTTTCTGTTCTTTTCACCCTTTCCTTTGTTGGATAAAAGAAAAGTTGGTGGCGACTCTTGCTTACCGCAACATTTACAAACACAAATGAAAAACCAGTATGACAGTCGGTTCTGCCACCGTAATACATTATTCCTTTGGATATTCCTAACTTTTGCATGAATTGTTCCTTCGAGTTTCAGTTTAACGGGAGATTACTCACTTTTGCTTAAGCCGCCCTTTCGGGTTTTCAACTTACCAGGCTTAATTTTTTATTTATCCCTAACTTTAGCCTGAGTTCCCCTTACGGGTTTTCAACTCACTGGGATGCTCATTTTTTCCTAAGCTTCCTTTTCAGGTTTTCAATCTATTGAGCTTTATTATCCACCTCTTTTTGTTAGATATAATACTTTTTGGTTGCATCTGATTTGATGGGATGTCTCAACTCTTCTTTGTCCATGTCTGTGAGAACTAATGCTCCACCAGAGAAAACTTTCTTCACTATATATAGTCCTTCATAGTTGGGGATCCATTTTCTGCGAGGATCTTTCTAGAGAGAGATTATCTTCTTTAGCACCAAGGTACCTAATCTAAACTCTCAAGGTTGGAACTTCTCGTCGAATGCTATCTTGAGCCTTTTTTGATACAACTGACTATGGCACCGCATAGTAATTCTTTTCTCTTAGATCAGATTGAACTTGACAAATTTGGTTTGCGCCCATTCCGCCTCTTCTAATTCAATCTCCATTAAGACTCACAGAAAGGGGATCTCGACTTCTATTAGAAGCACTGCTTCCATGCCATAGACTATAGAGAAATAGGTTGCCCTAGTTGAAGTGCAGATGGATGTTATGTACCCATGCAAAGCGAAAGGTAATTGTTAATTCTCTAATTTTAGGATTGGCATCAATTTTAGTAAAATAAATATAGCAACAATATGTTAGATAGGAGATTCTAACTTGCTAAAAGGAACAACTTGCGCAAGAAGTATTATCTTATGTTGAGACATGTTGAGATGAGAAGTTCTCATCATCTGGAACAACATGTCATATACGATGTCCTATGAAGGAGCATACAACATTGCGTCTGAGCTAAAGAGGACAATTAGATTCTGTTATGATTTAACTGATACAAAATATTATGGGAATATTATGCAATCCTATCTGGCGCTGATTTAAAGGTCAAGAAGAATCAAGTCAGAATATTGAAGAATATGCAATTTCTAAATATGGAGATATTTTAGGAAACTAATGATTGAAGACCTTATTTGTAGCAGAAGTTTCTGCTAGTTTGTAACAGCTAGATGAGCTGTGATTGAAGGCCCAAATCCAGTTGGGAATAGGTTATAAATAGAAGCTTTGTAACCTAGGATTTGTACCAGCCAAGATTTGTAAATATGTAACCCTTAGGATTGAGTTTGTAGTCACTCTCTAGGAGAGTTGGTGTGAGTGAACCATTCAGGTTGTGAGATGGTCAATGTGTTCTTACTCAGAAACATGTAGGTAATGAGTTGAGTATTGTTCTTGGAGTAATATTATAAGCAACTCTAAGTTGTGTTCTTCGTCAAAAGTCTTGGCTAGGTATTGTTATGGAAGTGTGTCTTCTGTTTTACCATCATGGAAGTGCGTCTTCATGTTTTGATGTAATTGTTGTATGAGATTGAATAGGGATTAAGAAGGGCCTCATATCTAGGTGAGTCTTATATAGAAGTCTAGCAAGAGTAGTGATTAAGTGATTAAGTTGTAAATTAGAGGTTTGTTGTAGGGTCTATGAATTGATACTATTTTAGTGGACTTATCCCTGGCTTGGTATGACCCCAGAGTGGGAAGGTTGTTCTGAACTGGGTTAACAACTTCTATGTGTTGTTTATTGCTTTTCAGTACTGTTCTAATATGTTTATACCCTTCCTGTTTGTTTAAGTCAGATCAGATGTTCTAACATGTCATAGGACATCTGAGTTTTGTTATACCAGAATTTCAATTGGTATCAGAGCAGGCATCCTATTATGTTCTGAGTGAGATCCTGGAATGATACTTTCTAGTCATGGGCAAGGAATGGGGTATTTACTGAAAAGTTGTTTGAACTTGGAAAATTCACATTGTGTTTGAATGGTACCTGGAAGTAGAGGATGGACTGTTCATGACTGTGTGTATTGGACATGTCTGTGTTGTTTTCAGGCATGTAGCTTTGGTGGTAAGCTATTGTGTTGAAGATTTGATTTATTTTCAAACCTATGTTAACCTAATACACCTGGAGTATGGTGTGTTTGTGCAAAGGTTTATGTTATGCCTAAAGGTTGTTGAGGAGTTTTCTGGTTTGTGTTCCGCTGCATATATATCTGATAGAAAACTCCTGGTGGTTTTATATGTTGAGTCTACAACACTTTATTCTCCTCTGAAGGTGTATCCCATGGTGTGGTGATACTTGAGGAGAGTTTCGACTAACTTGTTAGAGTTACCAAAGATACTTGAGGTTTATCCCAAGTCCACTCATAAAGGAACTTTTATATGAGTTTGTTGAAGAGAGATATGGTAGACAATTTATTTTTGCTTCCAACCCTAAAAGGCTAATCTCTAGGCTTTGGTAGAGGATCTCTTGGTGTGTTCCTTGTAAAGGGAACTGATGTCCTACTAGACGGTGGAACATCAAACCAGCAGATTATGCAGAATCTTGATTGGATAAAGGTAGGGCATAACAGATGCCTGGGTGCTGAACAAATGTGTTTTAATCATTTATGTTTGGAACCTATTCCTGATCTGGAAGAGGAGGCATCTGTGTTTT
Organism: Vicia faba; assembly: GCA_948472305.1. Lineage (NCBI taxonomy): Eukaryota > Viridiplantae > Streptophyta > Magnoliopsida > Fabales > Fabaceae > Vicia > Vicia faba. Next base: position 27,681,138 of record OX451737.1, read on the forward strand.
GTGTCTAAGAAGTTTCTTTGCTAGAAACATGTCTTAGATAGTATGTTGGTCAGGACACAATCAACATATTAGGCACTCATTAGATTACTTTATTTCTGATATAAGAGTTAGAGTGCAGAGGTTGTGATTTTTTTCCTGTGGAGGCTTGATAAAGGTATCTCTTTCGGATCCTTTAAATGTGGAGGTCAAGCTCAAATGTCAAGGACATTCTCTCTAGACATATAGAAGATTCTTCTGATCAAAGGAGACCAATTTATGGAATCTTGTTTATGGCTATAGAATAGTTTCTTTTTGAGGGAGGTAATGGATTAACCACGGGATGTGCAACTACTATATGATTCTCAAGGCATTTTCAGCTGTTAATAAGGGGGAGTCCTTAATCTGAAGCTAGAAGAACTTAAAGAAATGTCATACATAATTAATGTCTTGACATCTTTGTATTGAGAATTTATTTTTCTCAATATATTTGGTGGTACTTTTCATGAATATGATGGATGTTATTTACTCTAACTTAGTACTCTTATCAAGTATGAGAGCATGGAACTTTTTTTCTTCTGTTGTTGAAAGGTATTTCAAGGATTGTCTGCATTGGAGTTGTGTCAACCGGAATTCTGTGGTTGATTGGTGTTTACATTATTGAAGTGTCATCAGAGTCACCTTGGATGTTCATTTCATTTGTTGGAAGCAAGGATGAGTTATTACTTTTGGACCAAATGATTGTGATTCCCCGGTATCTATATGGGAAGTTCCTCTTTGAGTTAGGGTTCAGTTATATGGTGTCCTCACATAATGGAACATGTGTTGTGCAAGGATTGAAAGGGATACTTGTGTATTGGGACTAACAGACTTAGTCTGAACAGTTTTCTTGTGGTGTATAATGATCATTCAATGTCATGGTTATTTAAGTCGACTTCAGATACCTGTTAAAAGGAATCTCATCTTTAGGTGCAGAAGGATGACATCCAACATCTCAAAGTCAGACATGAGGTCTGCATGTTAAAAGTTTAAAAAGAAGATTCTTGAGATGTATAAAATACAGGTTCCTGCATGTATGGATGATCTAGAGTTGAAGATTGATCAACTACTGTTGGTTGATCCTCTTGTGTCCCTTGTAAGAGTTATGGATTACTATGGTATCTCCAGACCATAGTTAATGGTGAAATTCATGTGTTCGAGACTGGTGTTATATCTAATGTGGGAACATCATCTCAATGTGTGTTTTATTCCTTCAGCCAAGGAAGATGTTGTTGTCCAAGTGGATTTTAAGGTCAAGCCACTGACCTAATCTGGAATATTTTATGGTGTGAATGAATGTCATCAGTTGGTGCTAGATGTGTGCAGAAGAAGATTGTCAGACCAAATATCCTACCTTGTATGAGAAGGTAATCTTATCTGACCTATGATAAATACTTCAACGGGAGCTGAGTATTTGATTATCCTTTAAGGAGGTTATGCTTGAGACTGATGGTGAATATTTTGACGGGAGACTAAGTATTTGTCTGAGGAGTTATGCAATTCTGCATTTTGAACATTGTGTTTCAGAGAGTATGTGGGAGTTTATTTCTCTCCATAGCATTCAGGTTTTTGGAATAACCTGAATAAGTTGTACTGGTTATGTGTTCTATTCAGAGCTTCATAAAGGATTTATATGCACAATGAGTCATTTGAATGATGATTTAAGAACCAATGCTATTGGATTCTATATTAAGAAGCCGATGTTCCAAGTGATGTTATAACACCATGGTAACTGATGGTTGTTTTGTTTTTAATGCTTGGGATTGTTCATGCGAAGTTGAACGGTCAAGCATTATTGTCAGAAGTGACATTTCTGACTAAGTGGATTAGAATATGGAGAATCTAATCCTGTTTACAATAGTATGTTTGGTGAATGCATTATTGTCAGAAGTGGCATTTCTGACTAAGTTGATTAGAATTTTGTCAATACTTTTTCTTTCTTAGGGTAGCTAAAACTAGGTGTGATTTTATCAAGATTTGACAATATGTGGTGTTGACTATTTAGAAATTACCCAACTACGTGTTTTTAGGGTAATGATCCTCTACCTTTTGAGAGGAAAAGGTAGAGTGACTTTAAACCAAAAAATAAATAAGACAAAATAAAAATGATGATTATCTTTTAGGGAAAAATACGTGAGAAAAAATAAATTATGAAAGAAATAGAAATAAAGTTAGAGAAATATAGATAATTAAAAGTTAGGGGAACTAAATCTGTCTTTTTAAGTACACCCATAAACAAGAAAAATATAGAAGATAAGAGCATCTATCCTAGAAATGATATTCTTTATCTCACCAAATAGCTATTGGAATGGAAATATTTATTTTGGGTAAATATAAAAAATGACAAAAAGTTGTCATTGATACATAATAAAAGCGAGACAAATTTTTGAACTACAAAATCAAATATGTTAAAAATGCGTGACATTTCTTATAGTACTAATGTTTTTTAATTTCAATTGTATTAATTAAACTTTTAAATTACATTTCTTTAATTATTCAAAGATATTATTGATTCCTTATTTTAATAACTCAACCAAATATCGCAAAAGTATTTGTCTAATCACTATAACAACAACATTTGTGTCCAATAGCTATTTGAAAACACCCTCCTCCTAATTGATAACCAGCGTTCGAACCGTCTTGACGACAATTTGGAGAACAATCCTCAAAACAACATATGTTTAATTATGATAATTACAATAATTACGTATTGAACCATGATTTGCAGACAATATAATCGCTATTCAATCGAAGAAATATTCACTTTATTGTTGAATATGTAGTATATGAACAAAGCATAATAAGTTTTCAATTATTATTGTCGTAAATTGTTTATAAAATATACAACTTTGAGATATTCAAAGCAAAAAATTTCCCCATACCTGAAACTATGACCAAAGCAATGCATGAAACTCCTAAAAGATAAGATTGATAGTTATTAAAAGCCATTTTTGTTGAATTTTATCTTATATTTTATATTTTGTAATATTATATAAGAGTAACATAAATTTATTATTTAAATTTAATAAAATATTATTTATTTGTAAGTTCTAAAAAAATACTAAAAACTCCTTTTTGTTTTATTTAGAAGAAAAAGTTTTTAGATCCATTGAATATGTCATGTATATGGTGTATATTAAACATTAATTCTAAAAAGAATTATTGTTTTATATATAAGACCAGAAAAAAATATATAAATGTAGTAATTATATGTATGAAAATATTTTGAATAAATACTAAATACTAAATATAAAAGCTGTAATAAATATTTTAAATAGTTAACAAGCTTATAATATTACAAATTTCAAATAATTAAAAATAGTCCAGATTTTTTTAAATAAAAAATGATAATATAATAAAAATAGAAAATAAATAATGATCAAAATATAAACAGAGGAAGCCATTTAAGCACAAGAAGTGTCAAAAAGCAAAAAAAAAAAAAAACATTTAAATCTCAATCTTAATCTATTTAATATAAATTTAAAGTTGTGGTGATAGAAACCCTAAAAACACTTAACTATATGGTGATGTGTCATCTTCATAACAATTCTTACCGGACTCTAACTTAACTGATTTTTAAATTGCTATTAAGAGTCATAGTTAATTATTGTTAAAAAATAATAAATTCATATTAAATTATTATAATAATTGAAACAATTGAGAAATTTAATTTATGAGATCTAAAGTATATTATTCTAAAATTATATATAAAAACAACATATTAAAATACAAAATACATAAATCTAAAAAATATTAATATTCATATATTTTAGCTTTATTTATAATTTTAAATTACTTTAATTTTAATAATAATATACTTTGGTGTAAATTATTATAAATATATAACTATCTCTTTTCTATTTCTTAACCACCTATCACTTTTTAGTTTTTGAGTTACTTTCATCTCTTTAATTCATCTTTAAATTTGTCATAAAAATATATTTTAGTTAATATTTTATTTATGTTGAACGGTTAGTATTTTCTATTAATTGATAGACTAATAAGTATTTAAAAATGATAGGTTGTAATAATAATATTAATAATAATGTTATATAAAAGTAGTTATAACATATTATATAATTTTGTATTCTTATTATAACTATCTGATCTTATCGGATCAGACTTGAACCGTCACGACTGGTTCCGAGCTGAAGTTGAACGAGATGGGGTACCTGCAAGGCACTCCGATGCTAAAGTGAGCGAGAGTACAAGCAGACAAAAAGTATGAGTATGGGTAAGAGAATGAATACCTGACCCTCTGGGAGCAGAGGGTATTTATAGCCTCCAGCGCTGGGTCAAGGTTCCTTCATTGGGCCGGGCAGGTTTGGCCCAATGAAGGAACTGCCAGGTTCTACGTGTGTAGTGGGGACCCGCACGTGGTCTCCTTCCTGAGTGTTCTGCGAGAAGTACGGACGGACGGGGACGCGGTCTTTTCGAAATCCAGAACATGGCGCAATGGTCATAGTCTGCCCTACGAGGAGCGCTCGAGCTGAGGTCGAGCTGGACTGTATGAAGTCGAGGATGTCGTGGACAAGGCTGTAGCTTCTTGGTCGGAGCGACCCTCTGCAGGGCCGTTTGGATTGGACCTTTCTCCTTGCTCTTGGGCCAGCCCGGCCCAGTCCAGAACACTATCCTTAATCCTACCTTTATTATTTATTCATTATTTTTGTTTTTTTTATCTATTTCACCTATTTATTATTTTCTAATATTTTTTATAATGACTGCTATTGATAACAATTTCAATTGCTGAGAGATTTTTTTCTTATAACTATATTTGTATATTTGTTTATTTTATTATTAAATTTTAAACTTAATTATTATATTTTTATGTAAAAAATATCTTATATGTTTTTGGAAGCTTAGCAAAAATAAAATATTACCAGCATAAATAATAACAAATATATAGTTTATTCACATGCATACGGTGAATGAAGTAGATGCATTAGCAAATTGAAAAACCAAATACATATCTTTTAAAATTTTATCGGATAGAATACACTTTTATTCAAAAAGATTTCTTAAAAATTGTTTTGACCTCCATGATTTAGATTTTTATTTATAATTTATATTTTTAGTTTTCATTTATTTTCTTTTGCTTTTATCATTTTTTTTATTTGTTAATTTAGTGGGATAGGACTTGCCATTCCAGTATTGTAGTTTTCTTCTATTTTTTGTTAATTTATATTGGATATATGATAAAATAATATTATATATTTTGTTAATAAGATGTGATTTTATTTACTATTAATTTAAATTCTTTTTTTTTTGTTGAATGAAGGGCCTAAGACCAAAAGAAAAACAACTACACTAACTCAACGAATTTTTTTTAACAATAACTATGTATTAAAAAAAATTCGTAAATAACCGCGTTTCGGAAAAAATTACGCAAATAACCATGTTTCAGATGACTCCACAAAGGAGGAGCAATCTGAATTGGCGCCTCCACCCCTACTTTTGCCCTAGGCGCCATCTCACTTGGCGCCTCCTTTCACTTTTAGCCAAGTGAGATGGCGCATGCTCCTTAAAAGTGAGAGGAGGCGCCATCTCACTTGGCTCCTAGGGAAAAACTAGGGCAAAATGCTGTTTTATAAATAATTCGTCCGTTTCTCCGAAATTTCGCACACTTTCTCGCACTGTATTTTTATTTTTTACTCTGTTATTTGCGTCATGACGTCGCCTATGATTTTTAGCAGAGATGGTTACGTTATCTTCTCCGCCACGAAACTTGCGATGAAAATGAAATTCTGGCACATTCACTCCATGGAGCGTCTGAAGCGGGAGTTGATGCGATGGCTAGATGGAGACATTGCGAAGGGGGGAAAAATTCGAAGGATCCAGTGAAAACGAACAACAACCTCACATGCGACAGGAAGACCTAATGTATGGTTGGAGGAAGTCAAAACAGACAGCGATGTAATATTGATGATGCATGGGTCAGATGAAATTGTGTTAACAGTTGTAATTTCGTAGAAGGAATATCGTTAATTTTTCTTGTACGCGTTTTATTAATTGTAGCAAAAAATGTTAACGGAAAACCCTAATGTTTACAACAGAATTAAGGAAAGATTTTATGTATTACAATTTTTATGTGGTCGAGGCAGACGCCCGATTCAGACAATTTTTACGATTGTGTCCGACCTGACGGCATAAATCATACTTTCTTTCCAACTTGTCAAGATCGTCCATTTCTGTTGTGATGCGCTTACTTTTGGGACGACCCTTCTTGTTCCTTCGCATTTGGTCATTGCGCCACACTATTTCGCCGTCGTATGCAAGCCAATAATCTAGTTTTTCTACCAAAGGAAAGTTGTTGTTGTAAACGTTGAGCAACGTTTCAGAGTTGTAAATGTTTGACAGAAGTTGCAGCGCGTCTTGATGGGTATGAGCACAAGCGGCAATGACATGAGAGAAAGGCATACGAAATGCTTGAAACCTGCCACAATCGCACCAACGAGAAGGTAGCATGACCCTATATTCTTGTCTTGGCAGGCCTTCGTTGTGGTCGATTGTCTCTTTCACAATGAAGTTGTGGCTGTGTCGGTCAAACCGTATAACCATATGAGTGTTGGCTTTAGCACTTTCAGCCTTAATGTATTTCATGCAGCTTTCACTCCATAGTTGTCCAGGTTGCAACACCACATTCCACATTTCACCTCTTTTGGCAAATAACGCAGCCATCCTAAAATACATAGATTTTACCAAGGCAGTGATTGAGAGGTTTCGTATGCCTTTGAATATCCCATTCATTGATTTAATAAGATTCATTGTCATATGCCCCAATCTTTGGCCATTGTCGTATGACCTAGTCCATTTTTCCACCGGAATATTATCGATCCACCTACCGGCTTCCAGATTTGACAAACGGATCTCGTTGCGGTAATATTTGAATGTGGGTTGTGTCAATGCATATCCCGCATTCATAACCGCTTTCCTCAATGTTTTGTCCTTGATATCCCTCGTGAAATTCTGGACGATATGCCTAACGCAATAGACATGCGTAGAAGGAGGGTCATGCCAACCGTTTGCAGGATTATTGTAGGCACTTACAATGGAGGCATGTCTGTCCGAGATCAAACAGAGATCTGGTTGAGTGGCCACGTGTGTCCGCAGATTTTTCAGAAAAAAGCTCCAAGCACCACCGGTCTCCCCCTCGACAAGGGCAAAGGCAATGAGGAAAATGTTGTTGTTGCCATCTTGTGCAACTGCCATCATTAGCGTGCCTTTGTACTTCCCATACAACCAAGTCCCATCAATTTGTATAATTGGTTTGCATGATGCAAACCCTGTGATGCATGGTTGAAATGCCCAAAACACTCGACTGAATATTCCTTTGCCATTTAGTAGACTACCATCTTGGGTGTATGCTGGCACTGTTTCCAGAACGTAAACACTACCTGGAGAATACGTCTTGAGTGCATTCAGGTAGCAGGGAAGTTCTTGGTATGACTCCTCCCAGTTTCCGTACGCCCTTTCAATCGCCTTAGTCTTTGCTAACCACGCCTTACGGTAAGACGGAGTGTAGTTAAAAACCGTGGTGATGTGGGAGATGATTGTTTTCACCTTCAAAGATGGGTCGTTGCTGACCAGGGGTAGGATTTCTTGACAGATGAGATCGTAGTTGAGTTTTCGGTGGTCCTGTGATTGAGTGGAACTTACACAAGTGTGGGTAGTCATGGAACCTATGACCCAGCAGTCACCTCTTAATCTGTATGATACGGTCAGCTTGAACATACAGTCAGGGTGGACACACTTGATCTTGTACCTTTCCGGGTTGACACGGTCCATCTTAAATTCAACTGAGTTGAGCATGTGGAATTTTTTTATGGCTCTGATGCATTCCTCTCTATTATGAAACTTGTCCTTCTCTTTTAAATTTTCATCTGACTGCATATACGGATTGAAAAATAAGTCAGTAGAAGGTTCATCTCCGCCCATGTTGAAGTTTTTCATGTGCGGAGGTGGTGTGTAGATTTTGTTTGCAGGAATACTAGGGATGCCATCATCGTCGGAATCATCATTCACCATTTCATCAAACTCTAACTCGTCATCTTCTTCTTCATCATCAACTGCATCTACCTCAGCTTGTTCATTCTCCAAAGGATCAACCTCTTGTGTCACCTGAGGCTCTCGCAGCATAACGTACAACTCAATAGAGTCATACCCAGAATAGACATGGCTGGAAAACATATTCTGGAGATCCTCGTCATCTTGAACTTCAACCTTATAAAAAATTACTTGGTTGTTTCCAAAAAAAACTGGATTCTGATAAAATATCTGGGACACCGGTCCTCGTTCAAGTTTGGCCTCCAGTCGTTTTTTGAAGTACGAGAAATTGGCTTTCCCGTTTAAGAGAAATCGGATGTTGTCTGTGTCTCTAAACAAAAACCCAGCGGTGGGACAAATGTATGTCTCACCGTTGAAATGTGCTTTGACGATAAATTGTGGTACAGAGGCCATTGCATAGAATTGTTTGAAGGTTTGAAGGTTGGAATGTTTGAATTTTATGAGTGATTCGAAGGTTGGAATGTTTGAAGTTTATTGATTGTATGAAGGTTTGAATGCTGTAAGGTTTGAAGGTTGGAATGTTTGAACTTTATGAGTTATTCGAAAGTTTATATGTTTGATTGTTTGAAGGTTTGAAGGTTTGATTGCAAGAACCTTTGAAGGTTGGAAGATTTGACAGATTAAGTGAATCAATGTTATGATAAACGTAAGACTAAAAATTTCAATTAAGTAAGGATGCAACCCCCAAGGCTGCCAATAGTGTTACATGCAAGGCATCCCAAAGGCTGTCACGTAGCCTGAGCCTAGTCTGCAACAAAGGACACCTCTTATTCGCCAATTGGGGTGGCGACACCATTAATTTTTGTACTCTTTCACCAAGTCCAATGGCGCCTCCCTTACTGTCCAATCGTGATACATGCATGCAGATATGTAACTCCCTAGGCTACCACCTAGCCTGCGCCTACTCTGCACCTATACTGTATGTTGTAAGTCTCCTCCCATCACCTCCAATAGGGTTACATGCATTCAGGCAAGGCATCCCAAAGGCTGTCACGTAGCCTAAGCCTAGCCTGCAACCAAGGACACCTCTTATTCTCCAATTAGGGTGGCTACACCATTCATTTTTGTACTCTTTCGCCAAGTCCAATGGCGCCTACCTTACTGTCCAATCATGATACATGCATGCAGATATGTAACCCCCTAGGCTGCCATCTAGCCTGCGCCTACTCTGCACCTATACTGTATGTTATAAGTCTCCTCCCATCACCTCCAATGGGGTTACATGCATTCAGGCAAGGCATCCCAAAGGCTATCACGTAGCCTGAGCCTAGCCTGCAACCAAGGACACCTCTTATTCGCCAATTGGGGTGGCGACACCATTCATTTTTGTACTCTTTCGCCAATTCCAATGGCGCCTCCCTTACTGTCCAATCGTGATACATGCATGCAGATATGTAACCCCCTAGGCTTCCACCTAGCCTGCGCCTACTCTGCACTTATACTGTATGTTGTAAGTCTCCTCCCATCACCTCCAATGGGGTTACATGCATTCAGGCAAGGCATCCCAAAGGCTGTCACGTAGCCTGAGCCTAGCCTGCAACCAAGGACACCTCTTATTCGCCAATTGGGGTGGCGACACCATTCATTTTTGTACTCTTTCACCAAGTACAATGGCGCCTCCCTTACTGTCCAATCGTGATACATCCTTAGGCTGCCACCTAGCCTGCAAGAGTGACACCTTTCATTTTTTTACATGCATGCATATATGTAACCCCCTAGGCTGCCACCTAGCCTGCAAGAGTGACACTTCGCATGCATGCAAGCACCAGCAACCACTATACGGATTTTCTTTGCCTATAAATACATACCATATCATACATCTCTCACACCCACACAAGTCTCACTCTCTACTACGAAATCTTTCATACCCTCTAACACTTTTTAAGTCTTTCATACTCTATTACACTTTATAAGTCTTTCATAATCTCAAGCATTTTAAACAATGGCTCTTCTAACAATGGGAGATTCTCACAGAGGCACAAGGGAAAACATTGCCGCATTTGTAAGTTTCTATTTTGGTTATACATTTTTCATACTTCAGATAATGCTTTGTTCGTCTTACTTAATCTTACACCTTTTACATTATGAATTCAGGACACCAAAAGATTCAAAATCCGTTCTCACAACTACCTGGCTCCCGACCCATTTATCGTACCATACCTGGAATACGCAGGTTTTGGACATGTCATAAAGATCTCCAACTGCACCATTGACTCTAAGTTCATTCTTGCAATGTTGGAAAGGTGGAGACCAGAGACCCATACATTTCACCTACCAATAGGTGAATGTACCATCACGCTAGAGGATGTGTACATGCTACTAGGTCTCCCTGTCGACGGTAAGGCCGTGAACGGGTCGGTTCAACAACCCAACTCTCAGTGTGAAGAACTGTTGGGCAGGGATATGGTTGAAGGTGGTGGTGCGAGAGGTCAGAGAATACTACTCACTGAGCTGAAAAGTCATTATGCAAGTTTGGAATTAAACGAAAATTCCTCCGAACAAGACAGGGTAGTAAAAGCCAGAACTTATCTTATGATACTATTTAGTACATTTTAATTTCCCGAAAGTACGGGAAATAGTGTAAATTTTATGTATTTACATTTACTAAGAAATTTTGAAAAAACAAGAAAATATAGTTGGGGTTCTGCAGTTTTAGCCCACCTATACAGTTCCTTGTGCAAAAATGCAGTCAAGGAAAAATGTACATTTTATGGGTGCGCTTTTTTACTACAAGCCTGGGGTTGGTGGAGGATGGAGTCCTTAAACCCCGTCAATAACAACACTTTCGGTTTTCCGTACGCAACAAAGTAAGTCATCAAGTCATATCATTTATTACTATTCATCTCTTCACCAAATATATGCTAAGAATAAAATGTTTTTCATTTCCTTTAGGTACTGCGTGAGGGGTATGAATTACGGCAAGAATCCAAGATTCAATATCGCACTATACCGCAATCTGTTGGATCACTTAGGCCCGGATGATGTACGTCGTAGCTTTAAACTTTTCTACATTTAAATTATTTAAACTTTTCGTTAACCTGATTTAAATTTTATCGCAGTTCGTCTGGAGACCATATTTGGGTTTGGGCCATGATCCAAACCCGGAGGATGCAGCAATTTGGACCGCGAAGACTGCAATCATTCGGTTCAACATTGTGGAGATGCACCACAGCGACCGTGTGAAAATGCAGTTCGGAATGCATCAAGAGATACCAAGTGATCCAACTTGTTTGTCCCCATGACATCTTAAAAGGGTCGACGCCCAGTGGGGTCTTACTAACTGGAAAGACTTCGCTCCGGAATGGTGTAAGATGTGGCAGAGGCGTCACCTCTATGTCTTGCAATTCCCGGTTTTCCTTAATCATGGTAATATGCGACACACGGATCAATATTTATCTTGGTACAGGTCGGTTAGTAACCCTGAAATGCACGTGTCTCATCCAAGGTACTTGGTTGACCCACGCACACAATAGGCACAATCCTCGTTTCCCCAACAACAAACCCAAAACCCATCAACCTCCCACCAACCCCCAAGAAGAAACAGACCCACAAACACCCAACCACAGTCCCCACCACAACACAATTACACTCAAATGCCACACAACCAACCACAATCACCACCTCACTACCAATACCCCGATATGCCTCACACCCAACCACAATACCAATCACAATACCAACACACCCGCATACTCCACACACAATTTCAGTCTTCCGTATATCCCAATATGGGCCCCTCAACATCTAGCCTTAGCCCTGATATGGGAATGTCGGAAGATTACGAACAAACCAACCCAGCCTACCATCAACCACAATATCACCAAACCACCCAACATCCTCAATACCAAACACCCCAAGATCCATTTCCTTTCTACCCACCATACTCAGACGATCAATGCTACAGATCCACCATGGAACCCCACCCACCGCCAACACGACCAAACTTTGAGGGTATGGGTAACCGACTATACCAAAGCGGATCTTCTAGATATGGAGATCTGACTGATTTTATGGATCCGGACCACATTGACTTCGCTGGCCCATCGACCTTGCCGCAGCAGGAAACGCGACGACACCCGACACGGGAAAGACGAGGACGGGGATGCGGAACCAGGGGTCATTACCGGGTTCTGGGGGATCACTGATTTATCTTTTTTTTTTTCTGTATTTTTTTATCTGTATTTTTTATCTGTTTTTTTATCTGTTTTTTTAATGTAATACAGTTGGATGTAATTATTTTTTTTAATAAAAAATCCATTTTGTTGATCCTGTATCCAACACGCAACGCACCGGACAAAAAAATAATCAATTTTTGCCCTAAATTAACACCTAGGCGCCATCTCACTTGACTTAGGGCATGCCCTAAGCACATGGGCGCCAAGTGAGATGGCGCCTCCCCTTAAACAATGGGAGTAGACGCCAATTCAGATGGCTCCTCCTTTGGAGAGTCATCTGAAACATGGTTATTTGCGTAATTTTTTCCGAAACGCGGTTATTTACGATTTTTTTTTAATACATGGTTATTCAAATTTTTTTCTCTAACTCAACATTAGGAGAAATAGATATCATATAAATCAATTTAATGAATACAAATTATATTGTCCTAATAAGTTCATAGTATTGAATGTGTTTATATTATATTAATTTAAAACTTTTAATGAACTTTTTAAGTTGATTGTGTTGAAGAGAATCATATTAATATTTATTTTATTTGTTCAATATTATGGACCAAATAAATATTGTGAGATATTTAGATGTCTTTCATGTGAAATATGAGTGAGTGGTATAAGAAAAGAGTATATATTTATTATAATGTTTTGTATTACTATAATAAATATATAGCATTGGATACATTTATATGATTTTTTTTACATTGTACATTGTATTACTATAATAAATATATTTATTATACATTGTATTAATATTCTTTTTTTTGGACTTGACATTAACAATTTTAGCCATTTTTTAGGTTTTGTAAATTACAGACTTAAAATTAATTAAATAATTTAATTATAGATTAATAAATTCTTATATTATGAGTTTAATAATTAATGAGAAATAATATATACAAATGATTTAATATAAAACTTTCTTATAATATTAAATTATTCACATAAATATGACATATCTTTTAAATTAAAAGAACATGACTAAAATAATAAAATAAAACAATAATATAAATTAACAAAAATTATTTATTGTTAAAAAAAATTATATTTGCTATAATTTTAAAATATGTTCAATCAATTAGTGATAAAAAAATGTTCAATTGTAAAATTATATGTAATTATATTTACTAAAATATATTTTTTATTTAAAAGAATATTTGAGGTAAAGATTAAAATCAATCACATGCAAAGCATAGGTCATATATTTGTATATATAAATTCAAAGTTGTCATGATGGCAATCCTAATCATATGTCGACTTGATAGCAACTCTAAATATTATTTATAAATATAACCTACATTAAGAATAATTTGATCCTATATTAAAAATAAATAATAATAATAATAATAATAATAATAATAATAATAATAATATTAATAATAATAATAATAACAATAATAATAACATAAACAATAAGTAATAATTTAAAAGATAAATAATAATAAAAATATTTATCTAATATATATATATATATATATATATATATATATATATATATATATATATATATATATATATATATATATATATATATATATATATATATATATATATATATATATATATATATATATATATATATATATATATATATATATATATATATATATATATATATATATATATATATATATATATATATATATATATATATATATATATATATATATATATATATATATATATATATATATATATATATGAGCTTTTTAAGACACATAAATTTTTTTTAATTAACTATTTTTTCTCTTCGTGCAAGCTACAAAATTAAAAGATTATTAGACTATTAACTTTATTAATGTTATATAAAAAACTAAGTTATAACAATTTTTTTAAATTTAAAAAATATTATTTTATAGTTTAAATTAAGTATCTTTTAAATCCAACTCCCAAATGATTTTTTTTTTATAAAAAGTTGTTAACTTTGTCATTAAATTTTTATAATTTATATCTCAATTAGTATATTTGTGATAAATTAATTTAATTCTGTGTTTAAAAAGGAAGAAAATTATGACAGTTAAGAGGAAGAATACATTACCATGTCAAAAAAATAACATTAACATTAGGTAGGATTTACGTTATTGAAAAAGCAAAATTTAATTTGATTAAGTCAAAGGGTGGAATATTTTAAAATTAAAGTTATTAAAAATGAGAGAGTATATGAATTTAAACTAAAATTAAAGGTGGGTTGAATTAATCAAAGTTTATATTAACTAAAAATAAAAAAGAATAATTTTAAGAAATTATTTATAATTAACTATTTAATTAAATAAACTTAATTATAAATAACATAATATATTACATTATATTAGTATATATATTTTTAAGTGTCATGTACGACTGACTAATTTGATTTTATTTTCATAAAAAAATAATAATTTCATTTCTTTGATAATTTTTTTAAAATAGAAATATTTAATTATGACCGTTACTATTTGACACATATTGATATTATTTAAGGTAGAATTTACTGTACATTATATTGTTATTTTAATTCATATTTATTGATTTTATAATGATATTTAAGGGGATAAAGTGACTCGTCAATTTTTATCGGTTTATAGGCTTATTTTATCTCACTAAAACTCTATTTCTCCTTATGTTTTCTTTTTAATTTTCATAATTTTCCATTTCTCTTTAGGCTTTCTTTTTCATTTTCATAATCTTCCATTATGAACAGGTTGTGAAGATATATTTGATAATTTTATTGAAAGATTGATCATAATCTTTCATTTTATAAATATTATGTGCAGGTGTTGAAGATATACTTGAGAATTTTATGTGGTAATTTGACAATTCAAACATTATATATTAACAATAATATTATATACTTTTTCAACTAGGTATGAGATTTTTATAGTTTACCATTATATGAATTTTAATATATAAGTTATAAAACTAATAATTTTATAGTTTTCTTCTCTTTAAGAGTTGATCATATATATTGTTTATGTTTTTTTTATGGTTTATATAATTTGGATACAATGAATTTTATTATCTAATTTTTTAAAATAAAATTTATTTTTAATAACTAAGTTATAACTTTATTATACAACAAATTGCAGTTATATCTTATTAGTAAAAAAAATAAAGGAAAAAGCATCAATTATTTTTGTGTATAATTTAAATTTCATATAATAATGTGTATAAAATGATATCCTCTCTCTTTCTTCGAATTAATGATATGATAAAATGAATATAAATTTATAAAACAAATCAAAAATACTTTTTAGTGAATTATTTGTTATTAATTAGGATAAAAATAAAAGTTATGTCAAATTAAATTTAATATAATGACAATATATTCTAATAAAATTGTAAGTTTAAAATTTATTAATTATTTATTTTGTTTAAATATGATGTCCGAAAAAAAGTAATACTTTATAATAAAACAACTTTAAAAAAAAGAGATCAAAGGTTGGTGTAATGGAAATAAAATCTTCTAAAAAATTATAAAAAATAGTAATAAATAAAAAATATAACTAAACAGTTTATTAATTAAAATTTTGCATTAATACAGTGAGTGAGTGATTTTAGTTAAAGAGTAAAAGTTGAAGAATATAAAAAGTGATAGTTGAAAGCTTGGTGCGGTGAGAAAAACATATTTTTAAAAAAATAATAGGAAACTAATAGTTGATAAATAATGTAATTAAATTAGTTTATTAATTAAAATTTAACATTAATATAATGAGTAAATGAGTCTTACATAGTCTAAATTTTACAATTTATTGTCCTAATAAATTCATATTATTAAATGTCTCTATATTATATTAATTTAAAAGTTTTAATCAACTTTTTAAATTGATTGTGTTGAAGAGAATTATATTAATTTTTTTTTTTGTTAAATATTATGAATCAAATAGATATTGTGAGAGATTTAGATGTAATATAAGTGAGCGATATAAGAAGAAAAAAAAATATTTTTTTATAATGTTTTGTAATATGAAAAATGAAATATGAGTGGTATTTTTTTTATAATGTACTGAAATATGAGTGAGTGGACCAACTAGTTTATTAATTAAAATTTAGTATTAATATAATGAGTAATTGAGTCTAACGTATAAAATAAAGGTTTAAATTTTATGATTTTTTTTAAATAAAGGTCTAGATAATTTGTCTATGAAAATAGATATAATATAAAATTGCATATGTAATCAGTGAGGAATTGTTAGAATTTTGAATCACAAATGTAATATTTAAGGTGTTATGGCCATTGTTTAATTAGTCAAGATTTAAAGTGCTTTAATTAATATTAAGTCTAGGACTAAAAATATAAATGTCATGAAAAGTAAGATTATTGTGTAGGTATTATAAGTCAATATGTAATTAGATGAGGGGTCACATTAGAATATTGAAAACTAAAAAATAACCTAATAATTATTTATGAGTTTTGGTCCCAATTCGTAGAGTAATCGGAAAACACAGTTTATTAGGATTCTTTTTTCATCCCCGTTAAAACAGATTTGAGAAACCTTAAGAAACTCTACAAATTAGAATATCACATACTCATGAATCTTCAATGATTCTTATGATAAACTCAGATACGTTTTTGCTTTCAAACTCATCTTGTATTTACTATGGACTCATAGGATATGAACTCATAGGGATTAGTTTAGAATTATGTTTTTGATCTCTATATGGATAGAGATACATAATGTAAAGAACATATCTAACAATTTCCGTTTTCAAAATTTTTTCTTTTTTAGGATAGCTCAAATTAAGTGTGGTTTTATCAAGATTTGACAATATGTAGTGTTGACTATTTAGAAATTGCTCAATTACGTCTTTTTAGAGTAAAGATTCTCTATCTTTTGAGAGGAAAAGATAGAGTGACTTTAAACCAAAAAATGAATAAGACAAAATAGAAATGATGATTATTTTGGAGAAAAAAATATGTGAGAAAAAATAAATTATATAAGAGATAGAGAGAAAGTTAGAGAAGTATAAATAATTGATAGTTAAGAGATTCAAATTTGTCTTTTTAAATACACCAATAGACAAGAAAAATATAGAAGATAAGAGCATCTATGTATCCTAGAAATGGTGTTTTGATAGATATCCAACTTATTCATATTCTTTATCTCACTAAATAGCTATTGGAATGGAAATATTTATTTTGGATAAATATAAAAAATGACAAAAAGTTGTCATTGATACATAATAAAAGCGAAACAAGTTTTTGAACTACAAAATCAAATATGTTGAAAATGTGTGACATTTCTTATAGTACTAATGTTTTTTAATTTCAATTGTATTAATTAAAATTATAAATTACATTTCTTTAATTATTCAAAGATATTATTGATTCCTTATTTTAATAACGCAACCAAATATCGCAAAAGTATTTGTCTAATTACTTATAACAACAACATTTTTGTCCAATAAGTATTTGAAAACACCCTCCTCCTAATTGATACCCAGCATTCAAACAGTCTTGACGACAATTTGGAGAACAATCCTCAAAACAGCATAAGTTTAATTTCCCTGAAGGCATCCCTACAAAGCAGGATGCTTTGCGAAGCTCGACTGTTGGAGTCTTCAAACCAGTAACCAATCCTGAATCAAAATAATATAATCATAATTATTTTTATTAAAATTTCATACACAATTGTGTAATTTAAAATTCAAATTATGATAATTACGTATTGAACCATGATTTGCAGACAATATAATCGCTATTCAATCGAAGAAATATTCACTTTATTTGTTGAATATGTAGTATATGAACAAAGCATAATAAGTTTTCGATTATAATTGTAGTAAATTGTTTATAAAATATACAACTTTGAGATATTCAAAGCAAAAAATTTCTCCATACCTGAAACTAAGACCAAAGCAATGCATGAAACTCCTAAAAGATAAGATTGATAGTTATTAAAAGCCATTTTTGTTGAATTTTATCTTATATTTTATATTTTGTAATATTATATAAGAGTAACATAAATTTATTATGCTTTGTTCAGAGTAACATATATTTTGTAATTAACTATGACTGTTAATAGAAATTTAATAAACAGTTAAATTTTGTGTTTGTTATAATATTTTAATTAATACCTTTATTATTTAATTTCAAAATATAAATTTATGTTAATACTAATTTTTTAATTATTGTAAATTTTTAATATTCTTTACGAGAAATATCTAACTTTATGATTTTAAATTAAATACTTTTTAAATTTAATATTCATATATTTTAGCTTTATTTATAATTTTAATATTACTTTCATTTTAATAATAATATACTTTGGTGTAAATTATTATAAATATATAACTATCTCTTTTCTATTTATTAACCACCTAGCACTTTTTAGTTTTTGAGTTTCTTTCATCTCTTTAATTCATCTTTAAATTTGTCATAAAAATATATTTTAGTTAATACTTTATTTATGTTGAACGGTTAGTATTTTCTATTAATTGATAGAATAATAAATATTTAAAAATAATAGCTCGTAATAATAATATTAATAATAATATTATATAAAAGTAGTTATAACATATTATATAATTTTGTATTCTTACACACTTTTATAACTATCCTTAATCCTACTTTCATTATTTATTTATTATTTTTGTTTTTTTATCCATTTCACCTATTTGTTATTTTCTAATATTTTTTATAATGTCAGCTATTGATAACAATTTCAATTGGTGAGAGATTTTTTTCTTATAATTATTTGTATATTTCTTTATCTTATCATTAAATTTCAAACTTAATTATTATATTTTCATGTAAAAAATACCTTATATGTTTTTGGAGGCTTAGCAAAAATAAAATATTACCAGCATAAATAATAACAAATATATAGTTTATTCACATGCATACGGTGAATGAAGTAGATGCATTAGCAAATTGAAAAACCAACTACATATCTTTTAAAATTTCATCGGATATAATACACTACCATATTTTATTCAAAAAGATTTCTTAAAAATTGTTTTGACCTCTGATTGTACCTGATCAGAGTTGGACTGTCAAAGTTGGCCTTTGGCTGGATTTGAAGGAGATGGGGGGGGGGGGGGGGGGTGTACCTGCAAGATACTCTGATGACAAAGTGAGAGACGGAATAAGCAAGCAATTATGTATGTAGATGTGAATGAATAAATACCTGACTCTCTCGAAATAGAGGGTATTTATAGCCCCCAGCGCTTGGCCAAGGTCTCTTTATTGGGCTAATCAAACAGGCCCAAAAAAGGGACTGCCAGGTTCTACGTGAGTAGTGGGGACCTGCATGTGGCCCCCTACCTGGATGATGCTCTCCGCAAGATAGGGAGGATAGAGATGCGATCTTCCCGGGACCCTGAGGACTCTGCGAAATCCAGAGAGGTTGAAAGTCAGCCCTACGAGGAGGGTGCTCGGGTAGAGCGTGCGCTCGTCGGGGACGTTCCTCGCGGGCACCGGCGAGAAGTAATTGTAGCCGACCAGATACTCATGATCGGGGTGTGCTCGGAGGATATACTGCTCAGCATGATATGTTGACAAGCTTGGATTGGGCCTCACTGGTGATTGGACCACGGGCAGGCCCAGTCCAGAACAGGAGCCCCCCAAGTCGTTGCTCCTTGTAAGGGAGTTATGACTTGATTCAAGTTCGCCCCTTCGCGAGACTCGCTTGCGCGACACAAGGGTTTTCAATTGGGGATGTGATACATCGTCTGGTTCATGATTTTCCTCGTGCAGCGATCGAGAAGTGTTCGAGGAGCACTCGCGGGGAGGTGGTGATGCATCAGTCAGACATGTGGCGCGGCTCTTGGAAACCATAATGCCGCCCTAGGGAGTAGGGTCATCATTGTCTACGCGATTAGGCGTCGAGGACGGAGGCGGTTCGTGGTTCGTAGGAAGATTTTGATGGTGTTTTAGTGGTAGAATTTCATGTCTGGGGATTGTGCCCGGGAAATTCAAGCACCCTAGGTGCTCGATTCATGATTACGCCCGCGATGTTCATAGGTTTAGGCATACGGTTTACGATCGTGCCCGTGATACTCATGCGTTTGGCTAGTAGATTTATGAACTTGGTCGGGAGATTCATCCTTTCGTTAGTATGTAGGCTAGTTTTCCCCATAGTATTCTTGTATCTCGCCAGCAACATTATGAACTTGGTCGGGGGATTCATCCTTTTCTCGCGATATTCACGCTATACTCGCGTCATTCATGATTGATACGCGTCCTCCGCTAAGGTCATTTTTTGGTCGAGGTCTACGTGTTCTCCGTTTTGTACGAATGGTCGTTGACTCGGTCTGAGTGTTGCTTACTTCTCCCAGTCTTTGTGACAGAAAACTGGCTTTGCTGTCGAATTCACCGGTTTCCTGTACTTTGCAGGTAAATGGCCGATATTCCCGAGTCCTCGAGGCGTAATGATGTCGAGGAAACAAGCACTATCGACGAAAGCATCAATCTGGTCGACATCGACGATGACCCCACACTAGATTGGGTTGGTGCTGAACCCCGAGGAATAGCTTCGATTTATAAATATTTCGGTAAACAAGCTTACACTGTCGTCGAGTATGGCGGCGGCCAGGAGGGATTTCAGAGAAAGTTTAAGATTATGAGGCCGACGAGGGATGCCCGTATCGGCTTGGAGTTTACACAGAATGCCTTTCCCATGTACAAGATCGTATTTAAAGATCTCGGGCTCCGGTTGCCCTTCAATGAATTCCAGGTGGGAGTGTTCAACCACCTGAACCTGGCTCCCTCCCAGATTCATCCTAATGTGATTACCTTTATTCGGGCATTCGAACTCACCTGCCGCTTCTTGAGGATTGGGGCGACGATTCCCTTGTTCTTCTGGGTTTTTCATCTACAACGGCAGTCCCGAGGAGGGAAGCACAACTGGGTGTCCCTTAAGCAGTCGAAGAGACTGTTTAGGATGTATATGGATTCTATCCGAGATTTTAAGGATAAGTGGTATATTTTGCAACCGTCTACCCAGACAATCGTAGATTCGCTGTTCGAACCGGCCGCTGTGGTGGACGAGGATGGGGAGTCGTGTTTGGATGCCGAGGGTAATCCCGAGATTGGGAAAGTCTCTAAGTTTCCCATTCACTGGTGTTCGGGCCATTACGACCATGGACCTGGATACTACCACACTCCTGCTGGGGGTATGAGTGCTGAGGACGAGGAAGCTTATGGCGTCCTGAACAAGTTTGTCGATGGCTTCTTTCCTGCTCGGTGGGTTACGAGGGAAGGGGATGACGTTCTTGATGAGGATGGCTATCCGATATCCGAGGCACGCCCGATCAACACCAAGGCGCTCGTCGAGTGCCAGTCTTACAGGAAAGTCGTAGACCCCTTAGGTTTCTTGATTTTCTCTATTGACATTCCTCTTTGTTTGTTTTCTTTAACGTATGTGGCTAACCCAAGTACACTTCCTTTGCAGGTCACATGACGGAGCGTCGCCAGAGGTTGCTAAAGCTAACTCAAGATAAGAAAATCATCAAGAGGTTGGTGAGGCCGCAACAAGGCACGCGGATGGGTCCGACCCGTGACTTGGGCAGGGAAGGATCTATTGGGTCCTCGGGTACCCTGGACACCTAGCGCCAATCTGATTTGATCAGCAAGAAACAGAGTCGACCAGATGATGGGGTCGAAGTGACCAACGGAGGGGCGGGCGCCCGGGCCTTCGGCCTGCCACCCTATTTTATGGGAAAGGATTTCTTCGAGGGGTTTCCCTTGTCCGTATTCGACAACGAGGCCGACATCATCAGGAAGCTCGACAAGGAAGGTCAAAGGAAACACCTCGCTGCCAGTATGGTCGGGGTGGTAAAAATGGTCGAGATAGCGGTTGTCCTCGCGGGCGAAGGGTAAGACTCCTTAGACCGGGTCAAAGAGCTGGAGTCAGAGAAGGCGACTCTTATGGCCAAGTCCCGCAAACTGAAGGCTGCCCTAGAACGCTCTGAGGAAATGTTTCGTGAGAAGTCTGACGTGTTGTCGGGGGAGAAGGAAAGGGCCGACAAAGCTCTTAAGGAAAAAGATTGCCTCCATCTTGATAAGGAGTAGTTGGAGAGTGATAACCAAAGACTGTCGAGAGAGTTCGAGGACCTGAAGGCTGTTATGCTGCCCGCTGAGGATGAGCCAGAAGGGATGGCTGACTTGCGCATGCGCTCTGACTTTATCGCTCGCATTCAACTCCTGGAGTTGGACTGTGTTGGCGCTTTGGCCGATGGTTTTGAGACTGTGGTGAGTCAGCTGTCCGTGCTAAATACAGGTTTGAATACCGAAGGGGCTGGGGTTCTGTCCCAGATTGTCGATGGCCAGGTTGTGCCTCCCCCTGACTCTCCTGACGTCGACGTCAACACTCAGGGAACTGATTGATGCTTTTATTGGTGTTTGAGCCTGCGCGCTCGTTATTGTTTTTGGGGCATGCGTGCCTGTTATTGTTTTCGGGGTCTGCGTGCCCGCCTTTATTCTCTTAGTTTTTTGGCCGTCGTGCCTGGACTGTAATTTTGGATATTTCCGGCCCTTGTGGTCGGTATATTATTGATCCTTGTTTATGATTGCCCATTAGATGGGTGCTTTGTTTACATTTGTCTGATAATATTTAATGTATATGTTTGATTGTTATTTTTGGTAATGAATTCTTGGCGAAGTTTGTGTTCGGGTGGAGATATCTGTTCGACCCCTATGTCGGTTCGACGCATTTCGAAATGCGTCGAATGCGCGGAGTGGAATCCTCTATTCAGGCGTATGATCGCGGTTGGGATCCTACGCCCGTGGCATGAACTGCCCATCGCGAGCTGGGTGTTCTGCCATATGGGGTACTTCGACAGTGGAGCTCGATCGAGGTGTCCCTGCCGGGCATGTACGTTTGGTTCATCGAAGTGAACAACAGTATGCCCTCGTTGGTTGGTAGGTCGGGTCCGTACCTCGACTCGCCAACGTGGTCGAGCTTTTCCCTTCGTCGACCGAAGGTGAGCATTCGACGGCAAAAGTCCCCCAGCCGGTGAGGGCTTTAGCTATAATATTGTTTCAGCTTCGCAGCATTCCAGGGTCGTGGTAACGGTTCTCCATTTAATTGCTCGAGATAATATGCTCCGGTTCCCGTAGCTCCATGGACGCGATAAGGTCCCTCCCAGTTTGCGGCCAATTTTCCTTCGCGGGAATCTTTCTGGTTCCTCCACAAGACTAAGTTTCCGACCTGAAATTCACGTCTTATGACCTTGTTGTTGTGGCGTAGGGCTACCCACTGTTTCAGAGTGGCCTTGTGCAGGGCTTCTCCCGATTGGATTTCCTCGACCAGGTCGAGCTCGACTCTCAAAGCCTCGTCATTCATTTCCTCGTCAAGAGGCATCTCCGTTTGCCTAGATGGCTCCATGATCTCTACTGGGATGACCGCCTCGGTGCCGTAGATCAGTCGGAATGTAGTCTCACTTGTCTTCGAATGGGGAATGGTGCGGTAAGCCCACAGAATGCTATGTATTTCTTCGACCCACCCTCTTTTTGCTTCGCCTAGTCTGCGCTTGAGTCCTTGTAGGATGACCCTGTTGGCGGCCTCGACTTGCCCGTTGGTTTGGGGATGCTCGACTGAGGTAAAATGTTGTTTGGTGTCGAGTTTGGTGATGAAGCTTTGAAAGCCTTGGTCAGTGAATTGGGTACCATTATCTGTGATTAGCGCCTGCGGGATTCCAAACCGGGCGAGAACATTTCGCTTGTAAAAGAGGAGGATGTTATGTGAGGTGATTTTCGCAAGGGCCTCGGCCTCTATCCACTTTGTAAAGTAATCCACGACCACGATGAGGAATTTGTTTTGGTACGTTCCTTGCACGAATGGTCCGAGGATGTCCATCCCCCACCAGGAAAATGGCCATGGGGATGACAGTATATTCAGCTCGTGTGGCGGGGCGAGATGCATGTCGGCATGTCTTTGACATTTGTCGCATCTCTTGACGTGGTTTTTGGCGTCTTGCTGCATTGTCGGCCAGTAATACCCCGCTCGTAGTGTCTTCCTCGCTAGGGATTTGTCGCCCATGTGTTGGGCGTTAATACCTTCGTTTATTTCCCGTAATATCTCGGGGACTGCGGATTCGTTGATGTACTTCAAGAGTGGGATGGAAAATCCTCTACGATATAGTTTATGTTCGAGCACCACGTAGGAGCACGCTCGTCGTTTGGTTGCAACTTCTTCTCTTTGGTCCGGGGGGAGTTCTCCCTTCGTTGGGAAGTTAAACAACGGGGTCATCCAGGATGAAGTGTCTCCGATGGCGTTTGCCTCGGGTGGAGTCATGGACTTTTTGATACTCAGGCGAGATAAAGACTCTTGTATGACAGATTTGTTTCCGCCTTTCTTTCTCGTGCTTGCAAGCTTCGAAAGTATGTCGACCCTTGTGTTTTTCTTGCGTGGTGCATGTGAAATTTCTGCTCGGTCGAATTTTTTCATGTGCTCCCTGACTAAGTTCAAATATTCGATGAGGCTGTTGTTTTTAGCCTGGTATTCCCCTTGAACTTGGGACACGACGAGTTGAGAGTCAGTGAAAATTTGTACTTCACGGGCACCTAAATCCTCGGCCAGTCTTAGACCCGCGAGTAGGGCCTCGTATTCCGCCTGGTTATTAGAGGTCGGAAAGGAGAGGGTGAGCGAATTCTATACCACCACACCTTCCTCGTTCTCTATGAGGATTCCTGCGCCGCTCCCGGTCGAGATAGATGCTCCATCGACAAAGATGATCCACTTGTGCTCTTTCCCTACGAGGGGGTTTTGAGCGGTCATCTCAGCGATGAAATCGGTCAAAGCCTGTGCCTTTAGGGCTTTCCTAATCTCGTATTGGATGTCAAACTCATAAAGCTCCAAGGACCACTTCAACATTCGACCTGCCATGTCTGGTCGACCCAGGAGCTATTTCACAGGCTAGTTTGTTCGCACCACGATCGTGTGCGCGAGGAAGTAGTATTTGAGCCTTCTCGTTGCGTTGACGAGGGCTAGAGCTACCTTTTCTATCTGTTTGTATCTAACTTCGAGCCCCTGAAGCGCCTTGCTCGTGAAATAAACGGGTTTTTGTCCGTCGTGTGTCTCACAAATGAGGGCTGCACTGACGGCTTCGACCGAGACGTCCAGGTATAGGAACAAGGGTTCTCCGTCGATTGGTCGTGATAACACGGGCGACTGTGAGAGGCTTTGTTTAAGATGGAGCAGCGCCTGCTCACATTCCTCGGTCCATTCGAAGGCCGCTTCCTTGCGAATAAGGTTAAAGAAAGAGAGGGCATGTTGAGCGGATTTTGCAACGAAACGGGATAGCAAGGTGAGCATTCCATTAAAGACTTGTATGAATTTTTTTGAGGTAGGTGTGGGGAGGTCGGAGAAAGCCCGACACTTGTCGGGGTTGGCTTCGATTCCTCGTTCTATTAAGTAGAAGCCGAGAAACTTTCCCGCCTTGACCCCGAACGTGCACTTCTCGGGGTTACATCTAATTTTGCATTTCCTTGTGTTGTACCCCAAAATTTGCCCTCCCATATTTCTCAAGACATGTCAAGAATAATCTTCAAGTTGCTCAAGTTGGCTCAAGGGTTGGACAGTCAAGTCACCTCCTAAGGCAGTCAAATCAAAATTATGGTTTTGTGTTGCATCAAGGTCCTTACATCCAAGTGGCGTCAAGTGTTTCCCAATGTCTTAATATATTCTTAAGTTCATCCATGCCAAATTTCAAGCTTTGCAGAGGAAGGTTGGTCAGCCAATTGCTCAAGAGGTCCAAAAATCGACTGTGTTAGGGCAAAAGTCAACTGTGTCCCAAATACAGTCAAACCTCAATATTTTTTGTCAACATTCTCATTTTAAAGGATAATTAATAATTTGATCAAGGGTTGATCATGATTCATCAAGTATTGCTCAAGATTCATCAAGATTCAAAAGTTGCTAAATTAGGGTTTTTTAGGAAAAGTCAACTCAACTTTGACCAAGCATAAGTTTCTCATACTTTATGATAAATGACCCATCCAAAGCTCATTTTTAAGAGGGTGCAATTTCCTACAATCCATCTTCACACCCCAAGATCAAGAAATGCTCTCACAAAAAGTTACAAATTTGGACATTATAGGTCATTTTTGAAAGTCAACAAAAACACCTTTTTTTCCAAAACTTATAACTTGGGCATGGAACATCAAAATTAGATGAGACCAAAATGGATTATTATAGGACATCTCAAGGTTTCTAAAAAGTCCAATAACACCTCCAAAAGTTCAAAATTGAAGAAGTTATGCATTGTTGAAGTTGGGCATTTTTCCAAATTTGGCAAAAGTCAACTATCCTCAAAACTCCATTTTTTGACAAAAGGGCCCACTTTTTTCCACTTGATTTAGTCTTGTCATGCCACACACGTGTCCCATCTTTAATTGCATGACCAAACATTTATTTTTCTATTTTATTTAATTTTTATTGATTTAATTCATTTTAAATCTATATTAATTCAAATAAAATCCAAAAATTAATGAAATAGTATCTTTGTGATTTGTACAGCTTGCAAATACCATGTAACACCTAGTCAATTTGTATCAAGGCTCATTCAAGTATAAAAATCAGATTTGCCTATTTTTGAAAAGCTTATCAATGGTGATCAAATCCAATATTCCATCTTCAATGCACATAGATATTGGTCCATGTCTTGACCTAGAATCATTCTATTATATGCATACAAGCAATCCAAACCTAGGATACGCACAAAACCCTGTGGAAACGGCCAGAACAATTTTGCAAAAAAGCCTTGAAAAAGTGGTGATCGAATTTTGGTTTAGAGGCACTTTCAGACAAAAAGCTCAATGCTACTCTCTTGCCTGATATCCTGTGAAGCTGTAGGGATCAAAACCAAGCATTTTCATCCTTTATAACGCGCTGTAAGTCATCACGAATACACCCCTGAACATGAAAACGTAACTCATCATTCTTGCATCTTTTTGCCAATTTTCTTGTGCATTCATACTCACCATTCAATTTCCAACGTTTCTGTAATATTTGATTTTATTTTTATGGCTTATAACCCTGTATCCAAAACCTAGGGTTCTTGTTCTTGTTTTTGGGCGTTCTTTATGCAGGTTAAATTAAGGCCAATAATGGCCATGGATGAGTTCAGGGGAGAGAGACGAGTACGTTGGTACTCTTGGATTTCATTTTTAGGGCCTGGGAGAGATTTTTGAAAGACCCTACGAAACTTTCTGCGGATAAAAATCCGCAGGTAATTAACCAGGGACGCATTGACAGGGAAGATAATGTGCTAGTGTTTATTGGCTCATTTGAATTATTGGCGCATTTTTATTTTTTGCAGGGAATAATTGATGGTTTTGTATATAATATTTGTTTCTTATTATAATAACAAATGAAGCAGTTTGGTGGAGTGGTTAAGCGCATTGGCATGTGATCATTGGGACCTGGGTTCGAATCCCAGGTCCCCCAAACATTTATTTGATTTTGTTCCTCAGGTATTCACATACAATACTCCAAGCGTAGATTACAATGTACCCCTAGATCTCAAATGTTACGTGGCTCACAGGGCAAAATCAATGGCCAAAGGTGAATGACCACCATGGACTCAGGTCAATGCACGCCCAGCAAATCACAAAAGTCCAACAAGGCTGAAGTGTTTTGGGCCAACAAATTGCCATTCAAACACCTTTATCAGGCCCACACCCCCCTTGAGTTTGTTCTTTTTTTATTTTTCTTTTCATTATTTTCTATTTCCATTTTATTATTATTATTTTGATTAATTAATTAACCCATTAATTTTTTATAAAAAAATCAGAAAACAACAAAAATATTTTTATTAATTCCATTAACTTTATTATTTATTTTTGTAAATAAACAATTAATTAATTTTATTTAGTTTAAATAGGTTAACATTAATATATTTTACAATAAATTAACATTGATTTAGAATTGTGGTTTTGATATATTTTTACCTTTCTAATTTTATTTCCTTAATTAAAATAAAAAACCAAAAATATTTTTTCATTTAATTAATTAATTCAACTATTAATTTAGACCTAATTTTTAATTCAAAAAATAACAAAAAAATATGTTTTATTTAACAAAAAGGGTCAAAACCCTAAGACACTCCGATTTAATTTTCTCACGCGCGATTAATCTTTGATCAATATTGTAACTGCTTCGAGGATGTAATAGTTTTAAATTAGGATTTATTTATCGCTTTTATTTACTTTTTCGCAATTTAATTTTAAAGGGTTTGTTTTTGGCGATGTAAATACCCGACGCCTTGTAATAGCTTAGATTTATTTTCCACAATTTAATTTTCGCAACCATTAACTATTAGATGTTTGAATAATAGGCTATGCATGACAAGATCAATTTTAACCTAAAATCAACAGTAGCTCACCATGACATGTAAAGATAATATAAACTGAAAATTGACACACTCGCACATGCCACTCTTAGGATACGCCTCACTTGGTTGCCTCGAACGTGGTCATTGAGTATAGGAAGTATTAAAGGTCGCCCTCTTGTCCAAAGATCATAAGTTGCCTCGAAACGGTTGCCTCGGATAAAAATGATCTAAGATATTAGGGTTACCGCTAAGGCGTCCTAACATTGCTTTAGTGACCACACGTCCCTTAATCAAATTGACCCGAAAACTCCAACGACGGTGCTACCTACTCCTCAATAGTGGGATAGCACTATCTAAAGGACATTTGTACAGTTTAATTCCTTTTTGAATAGGTAGTGGTTCTTAAGTACTTGCTCTTTTGAAAACAAAAACAAAACTTTTCGCACTCACACTCTCTTAAAAAAAAACTCTTTTCAAACCCACAAACACAAAGAAAATCAAACTTTTGAAAACACTTTGAGCAAGTACCTAAGAGCCTGTGGATAACCATGGATAGAAAGGGTGCTAACACCTTCCCTTTCTATAATCTACCTCCCGAGCCCGAGAAATATCTCAAAAAGGAATTTTTCTGTGCTTTTGTCCTTTCCTTGTTGGATAAAATAAAAGACGGTGGCTACTCTTGCTTACCGCAACATTTTGCGAAAACAAACGCAAAACGCGAACCAGCATTCCAAAATAGTCAGTTCTATTCCCACCGATCACAGAACTGGCGACTTTGCTGGGGATTTATATTAGTGAGGTGTACCTTAGAATTAGATCACTTGTGTTTTCAATTGTATGCTTTGTATGCTTTAATTTTGTGGGCTTGTATCGGAGTTCTATAGATCCTAACCCGGATCTAGGGATACCCTTTAGGTAAGTAGCAATAAACTGTGAGGGATCTGTCCGGCGTAGACCGAAACGGATGAAGCAGTAGCTACGTTGGTGTGGCACCTTAGTCTGTACCGATATCCCTTGTGTTGGAACGAGGAGAATATGGGTCTTCTAACGAGTCATTAAGCACCAACTGACCTTAGAACCTTAAATTGACCAACTTGGCCATAGAACAGTACCAGTATGTCACACTCATTAAGACTAAACTCTCACGATGATTCCGGCCGCAAGAAAAGGTTGCTAAATTGGAATTATGACCGATTGAGGGTAGTCAGTGATATTGAGATCCTCTAGAACCCGGTTACTATTTTTAGGACAGGTATTAACCAACTGAAACTGAAAGAGGGTAGTACCTAAGCTCCATGCGAGCCTGAAATCTAAGGGCTCTTTTGTGTGAATTGTGTGCCTTTACCATGTTTGCCTTTTGTGGATACTTGTGGTGTGCCTTTACCATGACATCATGACATCATAACATTTCATACATTTTGCATAAGGACTAACCTATTTCAAGGACAAGAGGGTTTCATCTTTGCTCTGTTTTGTAGGTCATCATGATGCCCATGCGTAGGAATACTATCCGAATCAACTTTGTCCAAGTACCTACCCTGCTTAAAGATTTGGTTGTCAGAATTCCAGACACTACTTCCTTCATCAGAAGGCATGGTTCTCTTCTCAGTTTGGTCACTTCAAAGGTGGACGAACAAATGATGAGTATCCTGGTCCAGTTTTATGATGCGCTATACCATTGCTTCACCTTTCAAGACTTCCAGCTGGTTCCTACCCTGGAAGAGTTCTCTGAGCTGCTTGGTATCTCCGTTTTAGAGCAGACTCCGTTTACTGGTTGGGAAAAGACTCCTAAGCCCGAAGAAATTGCTGCAGCCCTTCACCTGACCAAGGAGGAGGTAATGGCCAACTGGGAGACTAGAAGTGGAGCTAAGGGTTTTTTGACTAAATTTTTGGTTGACAAAGCTAATTACTTCTGGGACAACTTAGACTTCAAGGTGTACGAGGACATTCTGTCTCTTTTGATTTATGGTCTGGTATTGTTTCCGAATCCTGACACTTTTGTTGGTATTAATTCCATAAAGATCTTCATCTCTCAGAACCCTGTACCCAATCTCTTGGGTGATATGCTTCATCAGCTCTATGCTCGTACTGCCCGAAAGCGGGGAACTTTGATGTGTTGTGTTCCTTTATTGTCGAGGTGGTTTATTTCGCACCTCCCTAAGTCTGTGCTGGAAAAAAAAGAAGGAATGGGCTGGGCTTATAGGGTGATGTCTCTTACTAATGATGACATTATCTGGACTCTCAAAAGTATGGATGAGGTGACTGTCATTGACCGCTGTGGAGAGTATCCTAATGTTCAATTGATCGGACTCCATGGAGGGATTTCTTACAAACCATGCTTAGATCTCCGTCAGTTTGGAAGAGCCAGAAGAGAAGGGCCTCACGAGATGTTGATGCCTCATATCATCTTTGATTTTCAGGGAGATAGCGACGAGCTACATCGTAAATTCATAAGGGCTTGGGAAAGAGTTCACCGATCTGACCCACATGAGTTAGGACCAAAGACTTCTCTGCCAATGGAGCCATATCTCAGATGGGTCCGCATCCATGCCCAGAAGTTAGGTATGCCATACGAAGCTGTCAGGCCTGTTACTCTTAAAGTTGCTAATGAGGAGGGGGTTCCTCCAACTATCCTCCAACCTTATATGCCCACTGATATTGGGACACTGAAGAGGTCTTGGATGCAGTTGAGGGATGAACAAGATTCTTACAGAGAGAGGTTCAATGAACAAGAGCAGAAGATCCAGAAGCTGACTAGGCAACTGGAGAACGAGCGGATCCTGAATGATTATGTCCGCACTGAGAAGAAGAGACCATGGGAGCGTTGATGGACCTTTGATGATTTCTTTTACAGTTTTTTCTTACTTTTCAGTATTTCCATTTCTTGTAATGCCTAAGAGCAATTTGTTGAACAATTTAAATTTTGAAGTTTAAATCTACTAAAGTGTGTTTCCTTTCTTGCCTACAAATTTGAATCTCGATTGTCTTTGAAATCATAAAATCATACGCATTTCATCCCATGCATCTCATAAATAGGTACCCCATTATAGGTCTCTTATCTTCTTCGCTGTTTATTTCAGCAATCATCTTGTCTGCTGAACCTTCCACTGAGCAAGCTATCAAGGCCCTCCAGGCCCAGAATGCCCAGTTTCAAGAACTGTTCATGAATCTAGCTAAGGGTCAGCAGGACCTGAAGACCTTGATTCTAAAAGAGAAGAAGAAGAAGAAGAAGAGGACCATCCTATTCAATACTGGACGCAGGTATGGAAACGGGTTGCAGAATGAAGTTGATCTGACCACCTCATCTGGAGGGAAAGATAGTCCACAAGAAAGGAGGGCTCCTAGCCCTATGGTCTCCGACAACGAGACGAACTATGATGAAGAACAATATCCTCCTGCTGAGGATAAGTACAAACAGCTGGAAGACCGTTTGAGCGCTATGGAAATACAGAAGGTGCCCGGTCTAGACTTCGGGGATCTAGGTCTATCCTCTGGGGTGGTGATTCCCCATAAATTCAAGGCACCTGCCTTTGCCAAGTATGACGGAGTTTCCTGTCCGAAGCTGCACCTCCGGTCATATGTGAGAAAGATCCAACCTTACACTGCTGATAAGAACTTATGGATCCATTTCTTTCAAGACAGTCTCTCAGGGACTCAACTTGAGTGGTTCTATCAGTTGAACGGAGCCAGTATCCACAACTGGGAAGATTTGGCTACTACATTCTACAGGCAGTATCAGTATAACTCCGACCTTGCTCCTACGCGTACCCAACTCCAGGGTATGTCAATAGGAACGGGTGAAGGATTTAAAGAGTATGCTTAAAAATGGAGAGACCTTGCCGGAAGGGTGCAACCACCTTTGGCTGATCGTGAACTTATTGACATGTTTTTGGGGACCCTGTCTTGTCCATTCTTTAACCATCTAATTGGAAGCTCTTCAGCTGGGTTTACAGATCTTATTTTGACCGGTGAAAGGATTGAAGCCGGTATTAAGGCCGGGAAGATACATAAAGGTGCCTCATCGAGCACTGAGAAGAAGTCGTTTAAGAAAGAGTCCAGTGCTGTCTACAGCTCGAGAAGATAGAATAGACCTGAACACCGCCAAGCTGTCAATGCGGTTGTTATTTCAAAACCTGCTGGTACTCCTCAGCATCACAATCAACAAAAGGATGAGAGACCTCGAAGGCAATTCACTCGTCTCAGCATGACTCTGTCTCAGATTCTGCCACAGTTGCTGAAGACCAATTTGGTGACTCTAAAAGAAGCTCCAAAGAATCCGAGTACCACATCACCAAAGTACAACCCTAATGCCCGCTGCGCTTTTCACTCTGATAGCCCGGGGCATAATACAAATTATTGTTGGGTTTTGAGGAATAGGGTGCAAGACCTAATTGATGCAAAGGAGATTGAGTTTGAGGCGCCCGAGAGGCCTAATGTTGTGACTGCTCCCATGCCCAAACATGGAGTAAATGCTGTAGAGGAAGACTTGTTTGTAGTTTCCATGGATGATATTGTTACCCCTCTGATGACTGTCAAGAAGAACCTGTTGCTAGCCGGTTTATTTCCGGGTTGTGGCGAAAGTTGCCATATGTGTTCTGTTTTACCTACTAGATGCCCATTTCTGAGGTCAAGTATCCAGAACCTGATGGATAATAAGGATATCCTGTTTGAGAAGATTGTTGTTCCTTCCATTACTACTGAAGAAGTAGCCATTATTACCATTTTCAACAATTCTTCCAAGGCTCCCTCGAGGAAGCCTGTTAGAATTACATCTGTTCCAAAGATCGCACCTGTAATCATCACTGTTCCGGGGCCCATCCCCTATACCTCTGACAAAGCTGTCCCTTGGCACTATGGGGAAGATGTTTATGTTCTTGGAGTTAAGCAAGAGTTGGATGCTGATACCGGCGTCAGCAACATTACTGGGCCTGCTAAAGTCACCCGCAACGGTAGACTTTTCTCACCTGATATTGCTCCACCAACTGTCCGAAGACCTGTTGTCATTACACCTGCAAGTGTACCTATCACGATTCCTGATCAAGTTCCTATCCTTACCCCTGTCGCCGAGTCATCTAACGCTCGAAGCAAAGGGATCACCACTGATATGCCTGCCCAGACGGAGGCACCGAAGACAGTTACTGTTGAAGCTTCCAAACAAGAGATGGAAGAGATTCTAAAGATTATTAAGAAGAGTGATTATAACGTAGTTGAGCAGCTGGGGCAAACCCCATCCAAGATTTCTATGTTATCACTTTTGTTGTGTTCAGAGGCCCATGCCAAGGCTCTGATTACCTTCCTGAAGACTGCCCATGTGCCACAAGAGACATCAGCTGATCAGTTTACCAATTGTGTGGCCAATTTAACTGCTGATAATGGTTTGGGTTTCTCCGATGCTGATTTGACTGTTAAAGGGAAGAACCACAACGACGCCCTGCATGTCTCCATTGAATGCACGGGCACTACTCTTGCACATGTATTAATTGACACTGGTTCCTCATTGAACGTCTTGCCCAAGAAAGCTCTAGACCGGTTGGATTGCGAAGGATTGGAGCTAAAACCAAGTAACATCACTGTCATGGCCTTTGACGGGTCTAAAAGGATAGTGCATGCTGAGGTTGATATTCCAATTAAAGTTAGTTCTCAAGTCTTCAATTCTACATTCTACATGATGGACATTCAGCCATCCTATTCTTGTTTGCTGGGTCGTCCATGGATCCACAAAGCTGGAGCTGTAACCTCAACGCTCCACCAGAAGCTGAAGTACCCGGTCAGAGGGAAGATTGTGACAGTTCAAGGGGAGGAGGAGTACATGGTCAGCCACCTCAACTCGTTCCGATACGTAGAGATGGATGGGGAGTTCATTGAGACCCCATTTCAGCATTTTGAAGAGGTTCCTTAGACACTGGCATCAGCTGAGACTATGGTCGAAGATTCTCCTATAAAGATGGCTTCCTTAAAGGACGCCCGGGCTGTTATTGAGAAGGGTGAGTGTGCAAATTGGGGCCGAATCCCTGATTTTACTCAGAAGACTAACAAGTTTGGTTTGGGTTTCACTGCAGAAGCTCAAAGAGCCGTTCGTAATGCAAGGATTGGAAGACCTCATGTGTTCATCAGCAACTCGGGAGTAAATGCCATTGAAGATGATGTGGAGGAGTCTGAATTCGACAACTGGATCTATCCTACGACCAACGGTGGACCAAGCAACTGGACAGCAAAGGACTTCATCCCTATTACTTTTGTTACCCAGTAATGAACTCTTTGTTTTGAACTTGTAACAGACAAGGTTTTGAAACTTTATGGCCCGGTGTGTTACCCGGGGCACCGTGGCTTCATTTGTGAGGGCTTTTGTGTGCCATTTTCATATATCATTAATAAAAGCATTGGACGTTTCTTGAATTTCAAATTTTGCGCTCCTTGTTTTTCTTTATTATATATTGCAAAACATCTATTTTACACACACTCACATATACAGGTCTCAATCCACTATGGATCTCACTGGTAACGACTCTGCTACTGCCAGTTATGACTTCGAAAATCCGATCAACTTAGCCGAAGACGAAGGTGAAGATGATTGCGAAGTGCCGGGTGAACTTGCAAGACTATTACTCCAGGAAGAGAGGGCCATTCAGCCACATGAAGAGCCGGTGGAAACGGTGAATCTGGGTACTGAGATAGACAAGAAAGAAGTCAAGATTGGTGCAAATATATAGCCTAGTGTGAAACAACGGTTGATTCAGATGCTACATGACTATGTTGAGATCTTTGCCTGGTCTTACAAAGATATGCCTGGGTTGGATACTGACATTGTGGTTCATCGCCTGCCTACCAAGGAAGACTGCCCTCCGGTAAAACAGAAAGTTCGCCGTATGCGCCCAGAGATGTACAAGAAAATCAAGGTTGAAGTTATGAAACAGTTTGACGCCAGTTTTCTAGCAGTTACTTCTTACCCTTAGTGGGTCGCCAATGTGGTTCCTGTACCTAAGAAGGATGGTAAGGTTCAAATGTGTGTTGACTACAGGGATTTGAATAGGGCAAGCCCTAAGGATGACTTCCCTCTACCACACATCGACGTTCTGGTTGACAATACTGCTCAGCACAAGGTATTCTCCTTTATGGATGGTTTCTCCGGTTATAATCAGATAAAATGGCTCCCGAAGACATGGAGAAGACGACCTTTGTTACTCAGTGGGGCATCTTTTTCTACAAGGTCATGCCTTTTGGACTGAAAAATGCTGGGGCAACATATCAGCGTGCCATGGTTGCTTTGTTTCATGATATGATCCATCATGAGATTGAAGTATACGTCGACGATATGATTGCAAGGTCCCAGACTGAGGAGGAACACCTTGACCATCTACATAAGCTGTTTGACAGGTTGAGGTTGTACAAGCTGAGATTGAACCCGAACAAGTGCACCTTCGGGGTGAGGTCTGGTAAGCTATTGGGCTTCGTCGTGAGCGACAAAGGTATTCAAGTGGACCCTGCCAAAGTGAAAGCCATACAAGAGATGTCAGCTCCCAAGACAGAGAAGGAGGTCAGAGGCTTTCTGGGACGTTTGAACTATATTGCCCGATTCATCTCGCACCTAACTGCTACTTGTGAGCCAATCTTCAAGCTGCTGAAGAAAGATCAAGTAGTACGTTGGAACGATGAATGTCAGGCCGCTTTCGAAAGAATCAAAGAGTATCTCCAGGAGCCACCCATCCTTATGCCACCAGTTGAAGGGAGACCTCTGATCTTATACCTAACAGTACTTGACAACTCAATGGGGTGTGTGATTGGGGCAGCATGACGAGTTTGGCCGAAAAGAGCATGCTATTTATTACCTTAGCAAAAAGTTTACCGACTGTGAGACCCGATACTCACTGCTTGAGAAAACTTGATGCGCTTTGGCATGGGCTGCTCGCCGGTTTAGACAGTATATGCTGACTCACACTACTCTGTTGATTTCAAATATGGATCCAATCAAGTATATCTTCGAAAAGCCCGCCTTGTCCGGAAGAATAGCAAGATGGCAGATGATCTTGACTGAGTATGACATCCAGTACACAACTCAAAAAGCAATCAAGGGAAGTGTATTGGCAGACCATTTGGCATATCAGGCAGTGGATGATTACCAGTCTATGAACTTTGAATTTCCAGACGAGAATATCATGGTAGTAACTGATTATGAGACACCTGGACCGGATGAAGGACCTGAGGAAGGATTCCGATGGTATATATACTATGATGGAGCTTCGAACGCTTTGGGTAATGGCATTGGCGCTGTGATCATATCTCCTAAAGGCTCTCATACTCCGTTTACCGCCCGACTATGTTTCAACTGCACCAACAACATGGCAGAGTATGAAGCATGCATCATGGGTCTTCGAGCTGCAATTGACCTAAGGATTAAGTTTCTAAGTGTCTTAGGAGATTCCGCTCTCGTGATCAGTCAGATCAAAGGCGAGTGGGATACGAAACACCCAAACCTTATTCCTTACAAGGAATATGTATTGACATTGCTACCCCATTTCGAGGATATAACCTTTGAACACTTCCCCAGAGAGGAGAATCAGTTGGCGGACGTGTTAGCTACGATGTCTTCTATGTTCAAAGTCAATTGGGACAACGAGGCTCCCCGGATCATTATTGAAAAATTGGACGAACCTGCACATTGTTGTGATCTTGAGACTGAAG
Organism: Vicia faba; assembly: GCA_948472305.1. Classification (NCBI taxonomy): domain Eukaryota; kingdom Viridiplantae; phylum Streptophyta; class Magnoliopsida; order Fabales; family Fabaceae; genus Vicia; species Vicia faba. The sequence continues at coordinate 27,718,319 of OX451737.1, forward strand.
AGGTAACAGAAAATCCCTGGTATCATGAGGTGAAGAGGTACCTTGAAGCTCAGGAATACCCCGAGGGTGCATCTGTTAATGACAAGAAGTTTCTGAGGAGGTTTGCAGCCAAGTTCTTCATCAGCAATGGCATTCTTTACAAACGTAACCATGATTCAACCTTACTGCGTTGTGTGGATAAGATTGAAGTAGAAAGGATCATGGCAGAGCTACATGAAGGTACCTTAGGAACCCATTCCAGTGGACACACCATGGCAAAGAAAATCCTTCGGGTAGGATATTACTGGTCCACAATGGAAGCTGACTGTTATCAGCATTCTCGGACATGTCACAAGTGCCATGTCTATGCTGATAAAGTGCACATTCCTCCAGTTCCTCTGAATGTTATGACGACACCTTGGCCTTTTGCAATGTGGGGAATTGACATGATTGGCGAGATCAGACCTACGGCATCCAACATGCATCATTTCATCCTGGTAGCGATTGATTACTTTACGAAATGGGTTGAAGCAGCTTCTTTTGCTACGGTAACCAAGAACGTCGTGGCACAGTTCATTCGGCATAACCTGATATATTGATACGGTGTACCAGAGAGGATCATTACAGACAATGGTACCAATCTCAACAACAAGATGATCACTGAGCTCTGCGAGCAATTCAAGATACAGCACCACAACTCTTCTCCCTACCGGACGAAGATGAATGAGGCTGTCGAAACGGCAAATAAGAACATTAAGAAGATTGTGTAGAAGATGACAGTGACATATAAAGACTGGCACGAGATGTTACCATTTGCTCTTCATGGGTACCGTACCTCAGTACGAACGTCAACAGGGGCAACACCCTATTCCTTGGTATATGACATGGAGGCAGTCTTGCCGATTGAAGTTCAGATACCCTCTCTTCGGATCAGGAAAGATGCAGGTTTGAGCGAAGATGACTGGATTCAGACCCGACTTGATCAGCTGAATCTAATCAACGAAAAAAGACATACTGCTGTTTGTCAAGGTCAGACCTACCAAAAACGGATGATCAAGGCATTTAACAAGAAAGTCAGACGACAAGAGTATCAAGTTAGGGACCTGGTAATCAAGCGCATTATTCTACCTCAAGGTGATCCCAGGGGCAAATGGACCCCTACTTATGAAGGGTCATTTGTGGTTAAGAACATCTTCTCAGGAGGAGCTATGATTCTAACCACCATGGATGGTGACGACCTCCCTCACCCCGTCAATGCAGACATAGTGAAAAGATACTACGCACAATCAAAGACCCGCTAGGTTGACTGGGCTAGGAAAAAATAAGGGCTTCCCGGTGAACCAAAAGGGTTCGGGCAAAAATAAGGGATGAAAATAAAAAATTTGTACGCCCGTCAACTCGAAAACCTGAAAAGGCGGCTTGGGAAAAAATAGGTATCCCGGTGGACTGAAAACCCGAAAGGGCGGTCCAAGCAAAAGTTAGGGATTAAAGCGTAACACTATGTCTCATTGGATCACCTCGCATCCAGACTTCGGTATCAACTATCAAGCTCGAACGACACCAATCAATCAGATTCATCTTCAACTAAGCAACAAAGTGATGAGATGCTTGAAGATATAAAGGCAATAGCAGAGTTGGAACCCAGTGGGATTATTCACATAGCTGTTTTATTTCCTTTTCAAAAATTGTATAAATTATATTTTTTCAGCGGCGTTCTCTTACTAGGACGTCAGCCTCTTGTACAAAAACGCCTATTTTCAGGCAAACTTCAAAATCAATACAAATTCATTTTCTGACAAATTTCAAATTGTTTTTTCCTTTATCTATTTTGTTTTTTAAAGAATGTCCAATGTTCATTTTTGATATATGCATTTGACATTAGTTTCCGCTCATAAATATTTACATGCGAAACAAAGGACGAATTATGGGTAATATCAGAAGTAGGGGCAATAAGAATTGTCCGAGCGATCTAATTGCTCTGTCCACCAAGGTACCAAGGTAGGTTCAGCTGAAGAATATGACCAAGATACCGTCGCTCCCCGCAGAGTAAAACAGTAATGGTAGCTCTCCCCACTGAGACTTGCAACTACGAACGAATCAGCAATACTCTCCCCAAGAAGAGTTAATCTACCATCAGCCCTGAAAAGGTTGGTGTGATCGGTGGATCTGGAACTGACTGTTTAACGCTGGTTCGCGAAATGTCGCGGAAGCAAGAGTCGACACCGTCTTTTATTTTCTCCAAATGGAAAGGACAAAAGCACAGAAAAATTCCTTATAGAGATTGCTCTCGGTTCGGGAGGTAGGTTATAGAAAGGGAAGGTGTTAGCACCCTTTCTATCCATGGTTATCCATGGGCTCTTAGATACTTGCTCATTGTGTTTTCAAAATGGTTTGTTTGCTTTTCAATTGTGGGTTTAAAAAAAGTTTCTTTGAAAATTTCAGTTCGACTCTTGTATCGGTCCTCAAGAGTGTTTGAAAAGTTGCTTTCGAAAGTTTTTTGAAAAGGTGTCGGTGTGAAAAGTATTTTTGATTTGTTTTTTTTTTAAAATTAGAGCAAGTATCTAGAGTCGTCTACCTACCCCAAGGAATTCGTCTGTGTAAATGTCCTTAAAGTAGTGCCATCCCACCATTGAGAGGTAGGTAGCACCACCGTTGGAGGTGTTCGGGTCAATTCGAGGGTTCGGGACATGGTGATCACCGGAGTAATAGGAAGACACCTTAGAAGCTACCATCATGCCATGTTCATAGACATGAGGACTTACTAAAACGTCCTCTACTCGACGATCACCTTTCGAGGGGCAAGGCAACAATGAGGCGTACCCTAGGGGTGGTGTGTGATTTGTGTGTCGTTTTCAGATATTTTTGTCTTGTTCATGTAATTGGTGATCTACACGTTGTTTTTTATTTTTGACATTCATTCTTTCATGCAAATTAATTAACGGTTAAAAAAAAGATGCGAGAAGGTAAAAGTCCTACGCTACTACAAAGGCGCGGGTCCACATCGCCAAATTAATCCAGGACCCGATTTGAAATAAAATAAAGTGCGAGAAATAAATAAATGTCTAATTAAGCTATTACATAGCTTTGGGAGAATTACATGAATATTCACAAAAAAGGAAATAAAAATGCGAAGAGAATTAAAGTCGGGAATGCGAGGGCGTTGGACCCTTTTTAGGAAATTATAATTAACAAATTTATTAAGCTAAATAAAAGAAAGATATTGTTTTTTTCTTGAGGTTTTTGTATTTATGGATTTTTATGAGAACTAATGGAATTAAAACCTAGTTCTAGCTATTTTTAATTTATTAAAAAAAATGTGAAAATTGAACCTAAAATTAACCTAATTATTTACATGGCAATTTATTTACAAAAATAATAATTAATAATTAATATGGTGAAAAAAAGAAAAGAAAAGGATAAAAGTATAAACCCTAATTCTACATTTTTTAATTTATTAAGGAAAACATTTAAAATTAAACCTAGCATTAAAACTAAATTAATTAATAAGATTTTTTTACAAAAAATGTTAAATAAAATATATTTTTGTTTTTGTCTTTTCTGATTTTTATTATTTTTTATATTATGAAAATATTAATTTGGAGGAATTTAAATGAAAAAACAAATAAATTAAAATAAATATAAAAAGGAATGAAAGAGAGAAATGCAAACAGGAGGGGGTTTTCTGGCCCTTTTGGAGGTGTTGTTAGAATGGTTTGGCCCATTAGATAGAGGCCCTTCTTGACTTTCCAGGCTGGCGTGTGGAATGTTTGACTGACGCCTATGGTAGACAGCTGGTGATGACCCTTGGATTGGAATTGCTTGGGCATGTGGCAGGCTTAGAGGCGAAGCTGCATGGTAGACCTTTGAAGAGAGGAAGCACCTGAACAAGTTATAAGAAAAAGCAAAGGGAAATATGGGGACCTGGGGATCGAACCCAGGTCCTAATACTTGCAAACGTACCTCTCCACCAACTGTGCCATTTGATCACTTTGTAATAATAATGAGTAACAATTAATATATAAAAAACAAACACGCTAATGCTGTTAATTCAAAAAACGTGCTAAACTTGAATTGTCCTTTCACGTCATGACACATAAGCGTCTTCTTCCTCTCTTCTTTATTTTGCCTGAAAAAAAACATCAAGTAGCGGGACTTTTAAACCCCCACTAAATGTTGCACACAAAAATAGCGATTAGAAGCCTGTTAATCATAAATTAATCGCGAGGTATGGAATCAACTAGTCATAAGCTTCTGGTTTCAATGGCGTGGGTCTCGTGGTCTGATTTTTCCTGAAGAGGAAACCCCTAATTTTGCAGCTCTGAAACCCTAGCAAGCTTCAATGGTAACTTCACGTACATAGCACGAAAACTCAATTAAATTGCATGGTTAGTTTCAGCATGATGAGATTAGTGTAAAACAACAATTAAATTGTGTGAAAAATGCCCAGAAATTAAAATACGATTATGCATAAAGTATGAGAAATTTCAACTTCTATCTACCAATTCTTGATGCTATGGGCGTGGAAGAGGATTCAGTCAGGTTCAGTGATGCCTCAGAAAGCTTTTTCAATTGGTTGGAAGCCTTGAATCGCTTTGGAATGGTGTTTTCAGTTTTCAATTTTTTTCACAAAAATGCCAAAGTTGTTCTTAGGATTGGGCGCAGCTTTTAGGGTTTTAGGCATTAGGTTTATGATCAGTATATGTATGCCAATGGATTAGGGTTGCAATTTGAGTCAAGAGATCCTTGCATTGATGTATGAGATATTTGATTTTCCATGAATATTTTTCAAATCTTTTTCATGTGATTTTGATCCCAATCATGGCCAATCTTTCCAATTTTGTTGTGCACAAATCTTGAGTCTTTAAGGAGAGCAAATGCTGCATAAAAAGGTTCACATACATTTGTTTAGTATTTTTTTCATATTTTAATTAATTAAATGAATTAATGTGGATAAAAATTCAAATAAATAATAAAAAATGATGAAATAAATCCCCTTTGGGCCAAATGGTCGTGCATAGCCTTTGGATGATGAATCTTGGAAGAAAATGTGGCCCATTAGCAATTTTGAGGCAGGCATTTCCCAACTTCCACAAGGTATATCTTGCTCAATTTTTAAGCTTTGATCATGTTATTGGACATTTTGGAAAGGTCTTGAAGTCCTCCAACCAATTCCTTTGGTCCCATGTCATTTTGATTTGCCAATCTCAAGTTATGGCCTTTGACTTATAGTCCCTTCTTGTTGACTTTTGAAAATGACCTATAATATTGAAATTGATAACTTTTTGTGAGAGCATTTCTTGGACTTGAAGTATGAAGAGGAGTTGTAGGAAATGTCTTTCTCTTCAAAATGAGCTTTGGATGGAATTTTTCTGATGAAACATGTGGAAGTTATGCCTTGGTCAAGTTACAGTTGACTTTTTCAACTGTCCAAATATGGAAACTTTTGCATCTTGAGACTTTTTGAGCCATGCTTTGAGAATCATGATCAAGAATTGATCAAATGATGTTTGTGGCTTCAAAATAAGATTTTGACCAAAAATTTGAACTTTTGACTGTCAAATGACCATTTTGCCCCTGCAGTTGACTGTAGGGCAATTACGGTTTTTGATTGTGCAATTTTATGCTGTGAATCTTGAAACTTGACATGAGGATGCTTGACCATGTTTATAGGCATGTGGGACTTGTTTGGACCCTAGAAAACTTCAATTTCTTTGACAGAACCAAAACCCTAGTTTTTGACTGTTAGGAGGCCCTTGAACTGTGCAACCCTTGGGGAGATTTTGAAGCATGCTCTTTGCCATTCTTGAAGAATATGGGAGGGCAAATTTTGGGGTACAACAGTTGGGTATCCCCAGAAGGTCTTAATATTCCTCAGCGGAGTATAAAGACATTCCCCAACAAGTGTAAGAGCATCCCCAACAGTCTTAATATTCCTCAACAGAATATAAGAATGTTCCCCTGCGGAATACAAGATACCTCAGTGGAGTCATTTCCTCAGCGCAGTCTAAAATGGCTTCCCCACCAGAGCTGAATCATCTTCCCCAGTAGATTCTGGAAGCTTATCCCCTACAGAGGGCAAATAAATCTCCCCGGCCAAATTTAGAAGGTTATCCTCACAAGAGCCTAACTGGGTTATCCTCAGCAAGTTGCAACAGAAAGATCATCCCCAGCGAAGTTCTTTCTTTCCCCAGCGGAGTTCATCATTAAAATCCCCAACAGAGCTTATCAACAGATTCCCCAGCGGATTTATCGGTAAAATCTTCAGCCGAACGTCTCTTCCCCACAAAGTAATTCCCCTCAGAGTAATCTCTTCATCAGTTTATTCCCCCAACGAAGTTCTTCTCTCCTACAGGTTTATCATCTTTGTTCATCATCCCCAGCGGAAACGAAGAACTCAGCTCTATTCTCCAGCAGCTCCGGGATTTATTTTCCCCAGCTAAAGCATTATATCCTCATACATCATGATACATGCATATACGCATCATACGAATACAATCTCATTTATTTTGAGAACATCATTGCCTGATCCATATCATGCATTGCATATGACTGACCTTTACCTTTTAGGAAAGATACAGTTAAAGTTCTCAGCTTAGTCGAAGACCTGACCAGTTCTTAAATCTCAATTGAATTATCCTAGGTTGAATTTCAGATAAGGTTCTCAATCTCGACAGTTTCTCTACGTCATAGTGTGGACGAGTACTATAACCTCAACGGTATACTCCATTGAGCACGAGTCAGTTCCTAGATCTTGATGTTTTCCTCTGTCATAGTGTGGACAAGTTCTATAACCTCAACAGTATACTCCATTGAGCACGAGACAGTTCCTAGATCTTGATGAAGATGTTTCCCTACGTCATAGTGTGGACGAGAACTATAACCTCAACGGTATACTCCATTGAGCACGAGTCAGTTCCTAGATCTTGATGTTTTCCTTCGTCATAGTGTGGACGAGTTCTATAACCTCAACGATATACTCCATTGAGCACGAGACAGTTCCTAGATCTTGATGAAGATGTTTCCCTACGTCCTAGTATGGACGAGTACTATAACCTCAACGGTATACTCCATTGAGAACAAGTCAGTTCCTAGATCTTGATATTTTCCTCCGTCATAGTGTGGACGAGTTCTATAACCTCAACGGTATACTCCATTAAGCATGAGACAGTTCCTAGATCTTGATGAAGATGTTTCTCCCCCCCCCAGTTGAATTATGGACAGGTTCTTAAGACTCAGCCGAGGCATTCTCTCAGTTGAAGTACAAGCAAGTTCCTAAATCTCAACAAAAGTTAGACTTCCCCAGTGGAATATTCTACAACAACAAGTATGCAAGTTCTCGCTAAGGAATCTCTTATGCGATCGAAACTCCTGCAGATGGCATCTATAAGCCCATCCTCCTATCAACAGTCTCCAAACGGCATCTGTAAGCCCATTCCCGACATCATAAAGCTGATACTACACCATGTGAGTGCAAATTTTCGGGCACTCTAGTGTTCAATTATCTTCCACCTTCGGATCACGAAAGGCTCGAAAGCCAATCTATATCCTCAGGTTTAATAAAATTGAACAGGGGCAACTGTTGTACCCCAAAATTTGCCCTCCCATATTTCTCAAGACATGTCAAGAATAATCTTCAAGTTGCTCAAGTTGGCTCAAGGGTTGGACAGTCAAGTCACCTCCTAAGGCAGTCAAATCAAAATTAGGGTTTTGTGTTGCATCAAGGTCCTTACATACAAGTTGCCTCAAGTGTTTCCCAATTTCTTAATATGTTCTTAAGTTCATCCATGCCAAATTTCAAGCCTTGCAGAGGAAGTTTGGTTAGCCAATTGCTCAAGAGGTCCAAAAATCGACTGTGCTAGGGCAAAAGTCAATTGTGTCCCAAATACAGTCAAACCTCAAGGTTTTTTGTCAACATTCTCATTTTGAAGGATAATTCATAATTTGATCAAGGATTGATCATGATTCATCAAGGATTGCTCAAGATTCATCAAGATTCAAAAGTTGCTAAATTAGGGTTTTGTAGGAAAAGTCAACTCAACTTTGACCAAGCATAACTTTCTCATACTTTATGAGAAATGACCCATCCAAATCTCATTTTTAATAGGATGCAATTTCATACAATCCATCTTCACACCCCAAGATCAAGAAATGCTCTCACAAAAAGTTACAAATTTGGACATTATAGGTCATTTTTGAAAGTCAACAAAAACACCTTTTTTGCCAAAACTTATAACTTGGGAATGGAACATCAAAATGAGATGATACCAAGAGGGTTGATTATAGGATATCTCAAGCTTTCTAAAAAGTCAAAGAATACCTCCAAAAGTTCAAAATTGAAGAAGTTATTCATTGTTGAAGTTGGGCATTTTTCCAAATTTGGCAAAAGTCAACTATCCTCAAAACTCCATTTTTTGACAAAAGGGCCCACTTTTTTCCACTTGATTTAGTCTTGTCATGCCACACACGTGTCCCATCTTTAATTTCATGACCAAACATTTATTTTTCTATTTTATTTAATTTTTATTGATTTAGTTCATTTTAAATCTATATTAATTCAAATAAAATCCAAAAATTAATGAAATGGTATCTTTGTGATTTGTACAGCTTGCAAATACCATGTAACACCTAGTCAATTCGTATCAAGGCTCATTCAAGCATAAAAATCAGATTTGGCCTATTTTTGGAAAGCTTATCAATGGTGATCAAATCCAATATTCCATCTTCAATGCACATAGATATTGGTCCATATCTTGACCTAGAATCATTCTATTATATGCATACAAGCAAGCCAAACCTAGGATACGCACAAAACCCTGTGGAAACGGCCAGAACAATTTTGCAAAAAAACCTTGAAAAAGTGGTGATCAAATTTTGGTTTAGAGGCACTTTCAGACTAAAAGCTCAACGCTACTCCCTTGCCTGATATCCTGTGAAGTTGTAGGGATCAAAACCAAGCATTTTCATCGTCTATAACACGCTGTAAGTCATCACGAATACACCCATGAACATGAAAACGTAACCCATCATTCTTGCATCTTTTTGCCAATTTTCTTGTGCATTCATACTCACTATTCAATTTCCAACGTTTCTGTAATATTTGATTTTATTTTTATGGCTTATAACCCTGTATTCAGAACCTAGGGTTCTTGTTCTTGTTTTTGGGTGTTCTTTATGCAGGTTAAATTAAGGCCAATAATGGCCATGGATGAGTTCAGGGGAGAGAGACGAGTACGTTGGTACTCTTGGATTTCATTTTTAGGGCCTGGGAGAGATTTTTGAAAGACCCTACGAAACTTCCTGCGGATAAAAATCCGCAGGTAAATAACCAGGGACGCATTGACAGGGACGATAACGTGGCTAGCGTCTATTGGCTCATTTGAATTATTGGCGCATTTTTATTTTTTGCAGGGAATAATTGATGGTTTTGTATATAATATTTGTTTCTTATTACAATAACAAACGAAGCAGTTTGGTGGAGTGGTTAAGCGCGTTGGCATGTGATCATTGGGACCTGGGTTCGAATCCCAGGTCCCCCAAACATTTATTTGATTTTGTTCCTCAGGTATTCACATACAATACTCCAAGCGTAGATTACAATGTACCCCAGATCTCAAATGTTACGTGGCTCACAGGGAAAAATCAATGGCCAAAGGTGAAGGACCACCATGGACTCAGGTCAATGCACGCCCAACAAATCACAAAAGTCCAACAAGGCTGAAGCGTTTTGGGCCAACAAATTGCCATTCAAACACCTTTATCAGGCCCACACCCCCCTTGAGTTTGTTCTTTTTTTATTTTTCTTTTCATTATTTTCTATTTCTATTTTATTATTATTATTATTTTGATTAATTAATTAACCCATTAATTTTTTATAAAAAAATCAAAAAACAACAAAAATATTTTTATTAATTCCATTAACTTTATTATTTATTTTTGTAAATAAACAATTAATTAATTTTATTTAGTTTAAATAGGTTAACATTAATATATTTTGCAATAAATTAACATTGATTTAGAATTAGGGTTTTGATATATTTTTACATTTCTAATTTTATTTCCTTAATTAAAATAAAAAACCAAAAATATTTTTTCATTTAATTAATTAATTCAACTATTAATTTAGACCTAATTTTTAATTCAAAGAATAACAAAAAAAATATGTTTTATTTAACAAAAAGGGTCAAAACCCTAAGACACTCCGATTTAATTTTCTCGCACGCGATTAATCTTTGATCAATATTATAACTGCTTCGAGGATGTAATAGTTTTAAATTAGGATTTATTTATCGTTTTTATTTACTTTTTCGCAATTTAATTTTAAAGGGTTTGTTTTTGGCGATGTAAATACCCGACGCCTTGTAATAACTTAGATTTATTTTCCACAATTTAATTTCCGCACCCATTAACTGTTAGATGTTTGAATAATAGGCTATGCATGACAAGATCAATTTTAACCTAAAATCAACAGTAGCTCACCATGACATGTAAAGATAATATAAACTGAAAATTGACACACTCGCACATGCCACTCTTAGGGTACGCCTCACTTGGTTGCCTCGAACGTGGTCATTGAGTATAGGAAGTATTAGAGGTCGCCCTCTTGTCCAAAGATCATAAGTTGCCCCGAAATAGTTGCCTTGGATAAAAATGATCTAAGACATTAGGTTTACAGCTAAGGCGTCCTAACATTGCTTTAGTGACCACACGTCCCTTAATCGAATTGACCCGAAAACTCCAACGACGGTGCTACCTACTCCTCAATAGTGGGATAGCACTGTCTAAAGGACATTTGTATAGTTTAATTCCCTTTTGAATAGGTAGAGGTTCTTAAGTACTTGCTCTTTTGAAAACAAAAACAAAACTTTTCGCACTCACACTCTCTTAAAAAAAAAACAAAACTCTTTTCAAACCCACAAACACAAAGAAAAGCAAACTTTTGAAAACACTTTGAGCAAGTACCTAAGATCCCGTGGATAACCACGGATAGAAAGGGTGCTAACACCTTCCCTTTCTATAATCTACCTCCCGAACCCGAGAAATATCTCAAAAAGGAATTTTTCTATGCTTTTGTCCTTTCCTTGTTGGATAAAATAAAAGACGGTGGCGACTCTTGCTTATCACGACATTTTGCGAAAACAAACGCAAAACGCGAACCAGTATTCCAAAACAGTCAGTTCTATTCCCACTGATCACACCTTGCTTGGGCAAAGACTTCCCTGAAATGAGCGGTATGGTCGACATCTTCTTGGGACTTGACGATCATGTCGTCCATGTATATCTCGGGCATATCCCCGATTTGATTGTGGAAGACTTTGTTCATCATCCGCTGATACATTGCTCCTGCGTTTTTCAGACCGAAGGGCATTACGTTGTAGTAATAGTTGCCCGAGCTAGTCATGAAAGCAGTGCAGTGCTTGTCGCCTATTGCCATTGGGATTTGGTTGTAGCCCAAATAGGCCTCCATAAATGATAGTATTTTATAACCGTTCGAGTTGTTGACCAGCATATCAATATTAGGTAAAGGAAATGCATCTTTGGGGCATACCCGGTTAAGATCGGTGTAGTCAACGCACATTCGCCATTTTCTATTATTTTTCTTGACAAGTACAACATTTAACAGCCAAGTTGAATACCGGGCTTCAGAAATAAAATCTGCCTCTAAGAGGTCTTTTACAGCTTTTTCAGCAGCCTCCGTTTTCTCCGGAGACTGCCTACGTATATGTTGCACTATTGCCCTAGCGGCTGGATCAATGGTGAATTGATGACAGGCGACCTCAGGGTCGAGTTCCGGCATCTCCGCGGCGCTCCATGCGAACAGATCCGCATTCTCGCGCAAGCAAGCCTTGATTTTCTTCCTCGCCAAGTCGGGGAGTCCGGTGCCAATCTTCACTCCTCTGCCTGGGTCTTCACCGAGGGGGACGAGTTCGAAGTCCCCGTCCGGAATTGGTCGAAGGGGGACTTGCTCGCCGTTGGGAGGCTCATCTTGGTCGAAGCGAGTGTCTAGGGATATCAAGTTGACCTTTGGAGGGGCTCTCTGCTCTTCCCTCTGACGGGCTCTGACTACTGAGATTCTGGTCGCGTAGTTGCAGCTCTCTTGGCGGGCCTTGTGCTAGTGTCGATTGTGTCGTGTCCCTTGGATGCCGCGTTAAAACACCTTCGGGCAACTGCCAGGTCACCTTGGATAGTGGCGACCCGTGCCCTCTTGGTGTAGAACTTCATTTTTAAATGGACGATGGATGGCACCGCGGTCAGCTCTGCCAGTGTCGGCCTTCCCATAAAGCAGTTGTAGAGGGAGGGGCAATCAATGACGAGGAAGTGCACCTTGACTTACCTCTTAGCAGTATCCTCGCTGAACGTGACCATGATTTCGACATATCCCCAAGGCTTGGAGGTCGAGCCATTAAAGCCCTGCAGGTCCAACCCCACGTATGGTGAGAGGTGAGAGTCGTGGAGTTGCAGGGTTCGAAACAGCTGGTTGTACATCATGTTGAAGGAACTTCCCTCATCGACGAGGACACGATGTACGTCGAAGTTGGCCATTCTCGCCCTTATCAGTAGAGGGATGGCCGAATTAGGGGCCCCTCCGGGGAACTCCTCGAGGTAGAAGGTGATTGGCTCTGATTTGACTCTCACTTTTTCAAAGGTCACCGTTTGAGGGGGGGCCGTGTCGACCAACTCGTCCAACTTCCTCTTAGCTGAATTTATGGTCAAATCATTGAACCCTCCACCGTTGATGACTATGGTGGAGGGGAAATGTTCCCACCTGCTGTGCATAGACAGAGGTTCTTGCAAATGTTCAGGAACGTAGAAGTCCTCGGGTCTTGCGACGAAGAATGCGATTTGGATGGGAACCGACTCGTCAGATGGTCGGGCATCCTCTTCTGCTTCCCTCGTCTCACGGGCATCCCGACGAGGAGCGTCATTTCGCCGGTATTGTTCGAGCATTCCCCCTTTTATGAGGGTCTCGATAGCGTCCTTGAGGTGGGCGTAGTCTTCGGTCAGGTGCCTGTGGCTCTGGTGGTACTGGCAGTATTTGCTTCGGTCCACCCCAGGTTTAGAAGGAGCTACACGGGGAAGTTTGACGTCGCCATCCTTGAAATCTGTACTTGTGCACTCCGCTAAGATGCGCTCGCGAGAAGCCGTGAGCGGAGTGTATTCTGTGAACTGTCCTGAGGATCCCCTTTGTAACCGGGCGTCTCGGGGTTTACCGTCCCTTCTCTTTTCCCCAATTTGTCGAGGAGGGGTGGTGTCTTGTCGCGGATTGCTGTTGGATCCGCGGTTTTTGGGATCTCGGGCTCTGTTGGCCGCTTCTCTTTCCTCGTAGTTCACGTAGGCTCTGGCCTTCTCGAGGAGGGCATCAAACGTTCGGGGTGGTTTGATGCCCACGACTTTTCTGAACTTGGTGCCCGGGAGGAGACCCCTCTCCGGCAGGTATCTCTTCATATGGTCCATACAGGGGACCTGGATGGCTTCTCGGTTGAAGCGGTTAATGAATTCTCTCAAGGTCTCATCGTGCTTCTGGACGATGGCCTCAAGCACTGCTTCGGTCTTCGGGTGTCGTCACGAAGCAGTGAACGAGCTGATGAAATGGTTCTTCAAGTTTCGCCAAGAGGTAATTGACCCCGAAGCGAGACCTTTGTAGCAGTCCATAGCTGCTTTCCTCAGGGTCATGGGGAACAACCGGGATTTGATTGGTCCCCCGATGTTCTGGTAGTGCAACATGGCTTCGAACCCGTCTATATGGTCGACCGGGTCGGCGAGGCTGTCATACTCTTTTAAGTGGGGAGGCTTCTCCATGCCCGGGGGAATGGGAGCCTCCATGATAGCTTGTGACAAGGGACCGCGGGGGGTCGTCCTCGTCACTCTGTTCTGGGGAGCGGGACGGGGATCCGATGTATTGTCGGTCACGGTGGTCCTGGTCGCACGGAGAGTTCCTCAAGCAGTGTTTTTTTTTATTAACTATTTTTTCTCTTTAATTATTGAGTAGCAATTCTTTATTACTACTCATTATTTTTTTTCTTTACTTCATGCAAGCTACAAAATTAAAAGATTACTAGACTATTAACTTTATTAATGTTATATAAGAAACTAAGTTATAACAATTTTTTAAAATTTAATAAATATAATTTTATAGTTTAGTACTAAGTATCTTTTAAATGTAACCCCAAATTTTTTTTTAATAAAAACTTGTTAACTTTATCGTTAAATTTTTATAATTTATATCTCAATTAATATATTTGTGATTGATTAATATGATTCTGGTTTTAAAAAGGGAGAGAATTATGAAAGTTAAGAGTAAGAATACATTACCATGTCAAAAAAATAACTTTTTTTTAATCAAAGATTACTGTATTAATTCAAAAAGCCAATTAAGTACAAAGCGGGATCAAACGATCCAGCGAAACGAAAAAGACAAACTCTAAAGCATTAGTTTGGCTACATGCTTTTTTAACTTAGGACTATACTAACCTCTATATATGATTTTCTCTATAATATCTTCTTCAATATTCTTGGGAACCAAGGTATTGAAGGTAACATTATTCCTATAGAGCCATATACCATAAAGCGTTTCCGTAAAGCCTAGTTTTAGAAGGGTCCCTTTCCAGCCTTTCTTTTTCGTTTGGGTCATAATCCAATCAATCTCTTCTTTCCAATCAAGTGGAGCATGCTGGATTTCCATCCACTTGAGGATTTTTTCCCAAATAATCAGTGTTCCTGCATTGAAAATAAAGATGCTCAATGGTTTCAGTCTTTTCCTGGCAGAGGCTGCAAGTAACATTATGAATCAAGCCAAATTTACCAAGCCTTTTTTTAGTTGGCATTTTCCCATGGCAAGTCTGCCATAAGTTCAAGATAGCACGGGGTCTCGCTGCATTCTGTTTTATCAATTGTCTCCACGGAACACGACTACCATCATCAATGACTATCCTATATATCTTGCTCATATGGAATTTATCCTTCTGCAAATTTTCCTCCCAAGAATCATTATATTGGATAGGAAAGGCTCTTTGTTGCATAATACTCTTCAAAACCCAAGACCAGTTATTGTTACAGACATCTCCATTATGTTACCTCCTTTCATATAGTAGCTATGAATCCATTTGACCCACAAGTTATCAGACTTACGACATAAGTTCCACAGGAATTTAAGCATGCAGACCTGATTCCAGACAGCCATATTTATCACATTCAATCCACCCTGATAACTAGGGCTGAAGACTGTCTTCCAAGCCATGGGGCTCTTGCGCCTAATCTCGTGTGTACCATTCTAGATGAAAGATCTGCATAATGCATCAATTTTCTTTATTACAAACTTAGGGAGAGGTAAGCATTGAAGCCAAAACTGAGTTATTGCAAAGGAGATACTCTTGACTAGCTGGATCCTCCCCGCATAACTCAATATCCTCGAAGAACAATGGCAGATTCTACTAGTGATTCTGTCAATCAGAGGAAGATAGTGGTTGATGGTGAGCTTCCTACTGGTAAGAGGAATTCCCATGTATCTAACAGGCATAACTCCCTCCTCAAAACTGGTTATCCCTAGCAGCTCCAGCTTGATGTCATTATTAATGCCCCCAAGAAATATTTTACACTTCCTGGGATTAATGACCAATCCTGTAGAAGCAGAAAAAGAGGAAACTTACTGCATTAAAAGCCTCACAGAATTAGGGTCTCCTCTACTAAAAAGGAGAACATCATCTGCAGAAGTGAGGTTGCTGAGGCCAATTTTTTCACATTTGACATGAAACATGAATTTAGGATTCATCTGCATTTTAATCATTAACCTGTTCATATATTCCATCACCACAACAAATTTCAAGGGGGGAGAGGGTCCCCCTGTCTAACTCCTCTACAGGCTTGCATAGATTCAGTCAACTCACCGTTAACATTGAATTCATATGTTACAGTTTTGATAGTAATCATGATCCAATTAATGAACTGAGCTGGAATACCGATCTCCCTCAAGATAACCTAAAAGGGCCCTCTAATCCACCATGTCATATGCTTTTTGAAGGTCAAGTTGTAGCATACATCTAGGGGATTCATTCTTCTTAGTATAAACTTTAATGATTTCATAAGCTAGCATAATAGGATTGTGAATATTCTGCCCTGGAATAAATGTAGCTTGGCTAAGATTCAAAGTCCCCTGTAGCACAACCCCTAACCTGACAACAATGATTCTAGATATAATTCTATAAAAGGTAGTACATCATGCGATTGGTCTATAATCACTCACTCCTTTAGCTTGGTTATGCTTAGGGATCAAAGTAACCACTGTTTTATTGAAAGGACTAAAGATTCTACTCCTTTCAAAAAATTCCAGAACAGCTGCCACAACACCAGGTTTAATGAAGTGCCAACAGGACGAAGAATTTTTCTCCAAAACCATCTGCTACAGGGGCTTTGAGATCACCAATACCTTGCAACGCTTTGTCTATATCAGCCACGATTACTCTGTTAACCAAGAACTCTCTTTGCATCGTGCTAAGTTGTTTACCTTTCCTTATGGCATCAATATCAACATGGGTCAAAGACTGACTTTGAGTCCCTATTAGCTTAGCATAAAAATCCTTCACCTCCTGCCTAATCTCCTTTTGGTTGTACAAAATAGAACCATCCTTTTTTTGGAGCAATGCCATACTTCTATTGTTGTGCTTAGCTTTTAGGTAAGCATGGAAAAAAACATTATTTCCATCCCCTACTCTAAGCCAGTCTACTTTTGTCTTCTGCAAAAGCAACTTTTCCTCCATCTGATTCCAGTGGAAAACTTCATCTTCCAGGTTCTTTGTCTCCTCAATCTTATAGCTATCAAACCTATTATGTTGAAGGGCATTTTGAGCTGAAATGAGATTTTGCCTAGCCATGACAATGTTCTTCCTAATATCAGTAGAATGACAATTCAACCTCTTAAGGACAAGTTTAAGCATATGAAGTTTATGCCATAAGACTTGCATTGGTGTGCCCTACTTCGTTGATTTTATTCTTTAAGATTAAAATAGAAGAAATATTTGATTAAAGGTGGTACAGCAGTATCTGATGGCCCATCTTTACCCAAGACTAAGGGGTGTATTTTGATAGGGGCTTTTTGAATCAGAAAGACCCACCCACGAAGCATGTTGGCCTATGGCCCATGAGATTCGAAAACAAAAATTCATTTTAAAATTAATAATTAATTACTAAGTTATTGAGTCCTTAAGTTTAATTTGTCTGAAGTTAAGTTAATTTAAAGACAACCCCTTTAAAAGATGTTATTAAGAGAGGTTGAACGTTAGTATAGTTAAGCCTATTCAAACGTATGTGGTGTTAAGCAGAGAATAGAGGGTGTGATCATCAAATTACAAAGCCCATTAAGATTTGGTTTAAAACAAATATATTTGTTGTTTTCTCTTTTATCGTTAAGCTCTCATAATAATAGCTTCATAAAAATTTTGTTTTTAATTAAATATTTAAGGAAGAAATATAAACCAGAATTGGGCCAATTGGGCCTGGGTTCTACTGGAAAAAACGTTTGGCTGTAAAGTTGTTACCCAAAACAAAACAAAAAAGAAGAGAACATTTTTTTACAACCAATTGGGCCGGTCTAAGAGAGAAAGAATGTTTACATTGTTGAAGAAAAAATATTGGGCTGAAGAAAAACGAGCAGGCCCAAATAAAAAAGACAGTATTACACAAAAATTAAGCACGTTTTTGCAACAAGTCCTGTAGAGATCAAATCTTTCTCAACAATTCTAAAAACAGAGTCTACAAACATAAATATGTGTCCAAAATATGCGCACAATTAAATTTACTGTGCAAATCTTTCTTTTGCAAAATCAAATCTCCAGCAAATCAAGCCCAGTTTTCTGCAGTTCAAACACTTAACTTAATCAAATCCTCAACAAAATCTTATAACTTACAACTACAAATCTCAAAGGGAAAATTATGCAGAATATCTATAATCAAATCAGAAATTAAAATCAGATCTCATTAAGGCACAAAATCAAAATAGATTACAAATATGGAAAAAAAATTATACAAAACGGATTACAACATCAAATCGGGAAGATCCTATAAATCCAATCCATAACTAATTGTAAACGACAAAAATACTAAACCCTAATTTCTTCCTAATCCCTGGAATCAAGGCCAAGAATGAAATCTGTAACTGCAAAACTAAAAAACCTAAAATTCTAAACTATAAATAAAGATTGGAGAGAACACGAAAGGGGATCGGAGGTGCCGCAGACTGTAAAACATAGAAAAAGGAAGAGAAGATTTGGAAACAGAAAGCGAACCCTTGCGTTGGAAATCAAAAGGAGAGGCGATTAGAGTTTCCAGATTGGAAACCCTAATCCCCCTTAAACCACTGTCGTTCGCCTCCAGCTCGCCGTTGTCACGCCCGTCACCATCATCTTCAAGCATCATTCCTCCGTCGTAATCTATAACTCAAATAAGACGAAGCAAGCTTAGTAGAGGAATCAGAAGAAATTCACGATTCAGAAATCGTGAGAGGGTAATTGATACTTAACTTTTCATTTTCTTTTTAAATTGTTGGGTTGGGGTTTGTTAGGTGTTTGCGATGAAAGGGTGGATGTTAGAATTGAGACCGCCGCGGTGGTCTAATTCTTGGGCTAGGGTTTGAAAGGGTTTAGGTGGCGAGAGAAGAAGGAAGGGTAGTGAGAGAAAGGAGACGGGAGGGGGACATTGTTGTCTGAACGAGAAACAAAAGGATCAAACTATAATGAAATAAGACTGTGTGAAATGAAAAACAAAAATTTAAATTCATTTCGATCTTGTGCGTGCTAGTCCACCATAGCTGGTGTACTCCCTCAGATCTCATTCACATAATTCCGATTAGACGGCCATGGGCCAAGTCTGTACCATAAGCTCCGTATACCCTAGAATACTCAATCTCCCGGTCCCCTAGTAAGCGCTTAATGGGACAAGCCCATTACCTTCAGCACCCCCCATTATGCTAAGTTGCTGAGTGTTATATCCCAAATTTTCCCTACTTCGTTGATTTTATTCTTTAAGATTAAAATAGAAGAAATATTTAATTGGAGGTGGTACAACAGTATCTGATGGCCCATCTTTACCCAAGACTAGGGGTGTATTTTAATAGGGGCTTTTTTAATCATAAATACCCATTCGCGAAGCATGTTGGCCTATGGCCCATGAGATTCGAAAATGGAATTTCGTTTCAAATTTGATAATTAATCGCTAAGTTATTGAGTCCTCAAGTTTAAGTCGTCTAAAGTTAAGTTAATTTAAAGACAACTGTTGTACCCCAAAATTTTCCCTCCCATATTTCTCAATACATTTCAAGTGAGGTCCTCAAATTGCTCAAGGAAGTCCAAGGGTTGACCAGACAAACTCTCTCCTAAGGCAGTCTACCTCAAATTAGGGTTTCATTTTGCATCAAGATGCTTGAGTTCAAAGGATCCAAAATGCTCACCATTGTCCTAATATGTTCTCAATATCATTCATGCCAAGTTTCAAGCCTTGCAGAGGAAGTTTGCCCAGTCAATTGCTCAAAGGCCTGAAAATCGAATGTGTTAGGGCAAAAGTCAATTGTGGCCCACATACAGTCAAACCTCAAGATTTTTGGTCAACATTATCATTTTTAAGTATTATTCATCATTTTGTCAAGGGTTGATCATGATTCCTCAAGGATTGCTCATAATTCATCAAAACCCAAAAGTTGCTAAATTAGGGTTTTGTAGGAAAAGTCAACTCAACTTTGACCAAGCATAACTTCCTCATACTTTATCAAAAATGACCCATCCAAAGCTCATTTTGAAGAGGATGCAATTCCCTGCAATTCATCTTCATTTCCCAAGTTCAAAATATGCACTCACAAGAAGATATGAATTTTGACATTATAGGTCATTTTGAAAAGTCAACAAAAACACCTTTTGGGTCAAAGCTTCATACATGAACATGGAAGACTCAATTGAGATGTGACAAAAATGGTTGCTTAGAGGGCATCTTAAGCTTTCTAAAAAGTCCAAAAACACATCTCTAGGGTCAAAATTGAGAGAGTTGTGCATTGGCAAAGTTGATCCTTTTTGCAAAATTGCCAAAAGTCAAATGTGGCCAAAATTACAATTTTTGTCAAATGGGCCCAACTTTTTATGCTTGCACTGAGTTTGTAATGTGACCCACGACCCATGAGCCCTTCCACTTGTCATTCTTTTATTTTTGTTATTTATTTTGATTTTATTTCAATTAAACCAAATAAAATAGTAAAAATATCAAAAGCTAATCTAATCTTGAGATTTTGTGCATGTTTAGGTTCATCACACAGCGGGAAACAAGATCAAATCGTGCAAGGTTCAAAGTGGACACAAAAAGATTGGATTTTCTTGATTTGGAAAGATTTGCACAAGGATCAAATCATGAATCAATAATCATAATTGGATAAGATTTGAAACAAAGTTGCAACCCTAATTCATTCTTGGATACATAAGGAACAAGTGCAGACAAAAAAAAGAGGTTGGAGGCGTGCAAGAGAGAGAACTAGTTTAAAAAAATTCAAGAAAAGTTGCAAACTGAATTCCAAGATTCAGGCTATCTCAAGCCATTTTGATCATATCAATCGCTTGCTGGACATCCTAGGATCAAGATTCAATTGCTAGCAAGCTTCCTCACACCCAGAATCACGCTGTAAGTTTCATACAGTTTGGCTCTTTTCTTGAAATCAAATACAATCATTCTGGCACATTTAGCATGTTTAATTGATATATTCATAATCCTCGAGTTATTTGCAAGCTAATGGTTACATTTAATTGCGTTTTTGCTGACTGAACATGAAAGTGCCATGGCTAGGGTTCATGCTTTGTTTTTAGGGGTTTTGCATATAGGAACAATTGGCCATTAATAATGGTACCATGATGCTCGTGAGGTTGCAACGAGTTGATTGGTACCATTGGTTGTTATTTATCATGCATGTATGAAATTTTGGAGAAGCACAGGGTTGTACCTACGCCTGGTGTCCGTAGGTAAAGGTTTTTGTCTAAAACGACAGAGGAAACAAGGAAGATGATGGTGTGGCAGGTGGTGAATGGCCAATTTGAAATTCGCGCGCTTTGAGATATAGCTTTTTGTTTATAATATATAATAATTGTTTGTTATTATTTGTACAAATAACCAAGCCAGCTCAGTTGGTTAGCATGCAGTGAGAGAACACCTAAGGGTCTGGGTTCGATCCCCAGGTCCCAACTTTATTTCATGTTTTTCTTAGACAGGCGATCTAGTGCATCCCACACTCCAGGATCCATCATGCACTCTCCAGATCTAATCATCCAAACTACCAGCAAGCCAGATCCAAGGCTTCTCCAAGGAAGGTCCACCATTCACTGTAGTCAAGTGTATCCACAGAATCTGGAAAAGTCAAACGGGCCAAGAGCATTGTTGGGCCCAGAATTGCCAACCACACCCCCTCCTTGCTGAAACAACATCAGGCCCATCTTCCTTTCTTTTTTATTTATTTATTTTAATTCTTTTAATTTGCTTAATTGTTTTAAGAAAATTAATTTCTTTTTTACAAAAAATCATAAAATCAAATTTCACAAATTTAGAATTAGGTTTATTATTTTATTAAATTTAATTTAATATTAGTTTAAATTTAATTTAGGTTAATTCTAACTTTTCTATATATTTAAAATCAATTAGAAAAAAATTAGGGTTAGCTTGTGATTTAATTTTTATTTCTTTCTCAAATAAAATAAAAAATAAAAAATTAGGTTAATTTAATTAGTTTTCTTAATTTAAATTTGTGAAAGAGACGAAAGAATTGAGAAAGAAAGCTTTAAACCACTACAAAATTGCCAAGAACCCAGGAACCTATAAGCACAAAATACCAAAATCTTAGCATTGATTCATTATATTCAAACTCCATTTTTCCTCAAGAGTTCTTGATTTAAGCCATCCCAGATTCTGTAATCAAACAGTAACACATTCTCCATTCACTTTCACCACAAAGGAATCAGAATATCACCCCTTTGCCTGCTTCAAAAGTTGCAAACTTCCATCCTGCTGAGTACGTGAAGAAGCTACTCAGAACATCACCAGAATTCAAGAACAACCTCCAGTTTATAGGATCCTTTCAAGCTGCAAGGTAAGTTTTGCTGACTCTCTACATAACTGATTAAGCATTGTCATATTTTTGCATATTCAGAACAATGTAGATACTCTGATCCTGAGGATGTACATATTCTGAAAGTTCATGCATTTGCTTGCATGAGTAAAAGAAATCCCAGTTCAGAGTTTCATAAAGAAAATAGGACTCAGAATTAGAACTAGCAAATACATGTTGCCTCTGATTCTTGCTTCTGATATTTCATGAAATATTGTCATAACTATTATGGATGCAACTTCTGTTCTGTAAATGACTAAGCTGCAGATGTTCTGACTGGCCAGGAGAGAGGTAAAGTTCTGACAGTTGTGAAGGTCCAAAACTTCTGAACTTCCATATTTTGCTAACATGTTTCTGTTTGTGCAGCAAGTTAACGTCAGAACTTCTGACCTCTTCTACTTTGCGTTGGTTATGTTTTCTTCTCTTTTATCTTTGCCATTATATTTTATTTTATTTCTAATCAAAAACAAAAACACCTAAAATATTTTACACATGCATGATATATTTTCTTTTAATATAAAAAAAAAGACAAAAAATATTTTCTTAAACAAAATTTATTTTCTTTTTATGAACAGACAAACATTTTACATTTCTTGTACATTCTTATCTATTTCAATATGGTTGTAATAAGTAACCTAGAATTTTAACTTGCAACCCCCACTCATAAATATGTACCCCCATCCCCTTAAATATTGTAATAGCATAGGACTTTACATTTCCGCACTGTTATTGCTTTCAATGTATGCTAGTAATTAGGGTATATGACAAGATATAAAAATCAACAAGTAGACAACCCAAAAATCAAAGACAAAATGCATGCAATCAAACACACTTGCACACATGCACCCTTAAGGAAATTCCACTTGTTGCCTTACAAAAATGGCCATGTTATGCTGTGGGATGTCTTAGCACAAACAAATCGAAAAAGATCATAGTCCCTCGATGACGCTATCAAAGTTGCCTTTCAAAATGATCTCAGTCCCTACAGAAAAGTGCTAAGTCATTTCACAACATTGCTATCATGGTCATACGATGACCAACGCCCGTCCCTTCACATCCAACGATGAGGCTTCTTATCAAATCAATAGTAAGGTAGCAACATCTAAAGGATGAGGAAAAACATATCTAAAACCTTTTGAGTAGGTAGATTACTTTTAGTTACTTGCTCAATCTCAAAACAAACATCCTTGCTGTTTTCGAAACAATCACATACACTTTCAAAACACTTTCCAAACATGAAATATTTTCAAAAGCTCAACACTTTGCATACATTCTTACGAACGGGAATCATTGCAAAGTTTGCCTAAACGATGGCACCTTTTCAAAATATTTTCAAAACCACACAAAAGCACGACTTTCAAATAAAAGAAAGTGATCTAACAAGTAACTAAGAGCCCATGGAAAACCATGGATGGAAAGGGTGCTAATACCTTCCCTTTTCATAATCTACCCACCGAACTCAAGAAAACATCTCGAAAGGTCTTTCCTGTGCTTTTTCACCTTTCCTTATTGGATAAAAGAAAAGTCGGTGGCGACTCTTGCTAAACCGCAACATTTTGCAAACACAAACGCAAAACCCTCAAGTCAGTTCTTCCACCGTATCACAGTAATCTTATCTGACCTATGATAAATACTTCAATGAGAGCTGAGTATTTGATTATCCTTTAAGGAGGTTGTGCTTGAGACTGATGGTGAATATTTTGACGGGAGACTAAGTATTTGTCTGAGGAGTTATGCAATTCTGCATTTTGAACATTGTGTTTCAGAGAGTATGTGGGAGTTTATTTCTCTCCATAGCATTCAGGTTTTTGGAATAACCTGAATAAGTTGTACTGGTTATGTGTTCTATTCAGAGCTTCATAAAGGATTTATATGCACAATGAGTCATTTGAATGATGATTTAAGAACCAATGCTATTGGATTCTATATTAAGAAGCCGATGTTCCAAGTGATGTTATAACACCATGGTAACTGATGGTTGTTTTGTTTTTAATGCTTGGGATTGTTCATGCGAAGTTGAACGGTCAAGCATTATTGTCAGAAGTGACATTTCTGACTAAGTGGATTAGAATATGGAGAATCTAATCCTGTTTACAATAGTATGTTTGGTGAATGCATTATTGTCAGAAGTGGCATTTCTGAATAAGTTGATTAGAATTTTGTCAATACTTTTTCTTTCTTAGGGTAGCTAAAACTAGGTGTGATTTTATCAAGATTTGACAATATGTGGTGTTGACTATTTAGAAATTACCCAACTACGTGTTTTTAGGGTAATGATCCTCTACCTTTTGAGAGGAAAAGGTAGAGTGACTTTAAACCAAAAAATAAATAAGACAAAATAAAAATGATGATTATCTTTTAGGGAAAAATACGTGAGAAAAAATAAATTATGAAAGAGATAGAAATAAAGTTAGAGAAATATAGATAATTAAAAGTTAGGGGAACTAAATCTGTCTTTTTAAGTACACCCATAAACAAGAAAAATATAGAAGATAAGAGCATCTATCCTAGAAATGGTGTTTTGATAGATCTCCAACATATTCATATTCTTTATCTCACCAAATAGCTATTGGAATGGAAATATTTATTTTGGGTAAATATAAAAAATGACAAAAAGTTGTCATTGATACATAATAAAAGCGAGACAAATTTTTGAACTACAAAATCAAATATGTTAAAAATGCGTGACATTTCTTATAGTACTAATGTTTTTTAATTTCAATTGTATTAATTAAACTTTTAAATTACATTTCTTTAATTATTCAAAGATATTATTGATTCCTTATTTTAATAACTCAACCAAATATCGCAAAAGTATTTGTCTAATCACTATAACAACAACATTTGTGTCCAATAGCTATTTGAAAACACCCTCCTCCTAATTGATAACCAGCGTTCGAAGAGTCTTGACGACAATTTGGAGAACAATCCTCAAAACAACATATGTTTAATTATGATAATTACAATAATTACGTATTGAACCATGATTTGCAGACAATATAATCGCTATTCAATCGAAGAAATATTCACTTTATTGTTGAATATGTAGTATATGAACAAAGCATAATAAGTTTTCAATTATTATTGTCGTAAATTGTTTATAAAATATACAACTTTGAGATATTCAAAGCAAAAAATTTCCCCATACCTGAAACTATGACCAAAGCAATGCATGAAACTCCTAAAAGATAAGATTGATAGTTATTAAAAGCCATTTTTGTTGAATTTTATCTTATATTTTATATTTTGTAATATTATATAAGAGTAACATAAATTTATTATTTAAATTTAATAAAATATTATTTATTTGTAAGTTCTAAAAAAATACTAAAAACTCCTTTTTGTTTTATTTAGAAGAAAAAGTTTTTAGATCCATTGAATATGTCATGTATATGGTGTATATTAAACATTAATTCTAAAAAGAATTATTGTTTTATTAAAAGCCATTTTTGTTGAATTTTATCTTATATTTTATATTTTGTAATATTATATAAGAGTAACATAAATTTATTATTTAAATTTAATAAAATATTATTTATTTGTAAGTTCTAAAAAAATACTAAAAACTCCTTTTTGTTTTATTTAGAAGAAAAAGTTTTTAGATCCATTGAATATGTCATGTATATGGTGTATATTAAACATTAATTCTAAAAAGAATTATTGTTTTATATATAAGACCAGAAAAAAAAATATAAATGTAGTAATTATATGTATGAAAATATTTTGAATAAATACTAAATACTAAATATAAAAGCTGTAATAAATATTTTAAATAGTTAACAAGCTTATAATATTACAAATTTCAAATAATTAATAATAGTCCAGATTTTTTTAAATAAAAAATGATAATATAATAAAAATAGAAAATAAATAATGATCAAAATATAAACAGGAAGCCATTTAAGCACAAGAAGTGTCAAAAAGCAAAAAAAAAAAAAAACATTTAAATCTCAATCTTAATCTATTTAATATAAATTTAAAGTTGTGGTGATAGAAACTCTAAAAACACTTAACTATATGGTGATGTGTCATCTTCGTAACAATTCTTACCGGACTCTAACTTAACTGATTTTTAAATTGCTATTAAGAGTCATAGTTAATTATTGTTAAAAAATAATAAATTCATATTAAATTATTATAATAATTGAAACAATTGAGAAATTTAATTTATGAGATCTAAAGTATATTATTCTAAAATTATATATAAAAACAACATATTAAAATACAAAATACATAAATCTAAAAAATATTAATATTCATATATTTTAGCTTTATTTATAATTTTAAATTACTTTAATTTTAATAATAATATACTTTGGTGTAAATTATTATAAATATATAACTATCTCTTTTCTATTTCTTAACCACCTATCACTTTTTAGTTTTTGAGTTACTTTCATCTCTTTAATTCATCTTTAAATTTGTCATAAAAATATATTTTAGTTAATACTTTATTTATGTTGAACGGTTAGTATTTTCTATTAATTGATAGAGTAATAAGTATTTAAAAATGATAGGTCGTAATAATAATATTAATAATAATATTATATAAAAGTGGTTATAACATATTATATAATTTTGTATTCTTATTATAACTATCTGATCTTACCGGATCAGACTTGGACCGTCACGACTGGTTCCGAGCTGAAGTTGAACGAGATGGGGTACCTGCAAGGCACTCCGATGCTAAAGTGAGCGAGAGTACGAGCAGACAAAAAGTATGAGTATGGGTAAGAGAATGAATACCTGACCCTCTGGGCCAAGGTTCCTTCATTGGGCCGGGCAGGTTTGGCCCAATGAAGGAACGATCAGGTTCTACGGGTGTAGTGGGGACTCGCACGTGGTCTCCTTCCTGAGTGTTCTGCGAGAAGTACGGACGGACGGGGACGCGGTCTTTTCGAAATCCAGAACATCGCGCAATGGTCATAGTCTGCCCTACGAGGAGCGCTCGAGCTGAGGTCGAGCTGGACTGTATGAAGTCGAGGATGTCGTGGACAAGGTTGTAGCTTCTTGGTCGGAGCGATCCTCTGCAGGACCGTTTGGATTGGACCTTTCTCCTTGCTCTTGGGCCAACCCGGCCCAGTCCAGAACACTATCCTTAATCCTACCTTTATTATTTATTCATTATTTTTGTTTTTTTATCTATTTCACCTATTTATTATTTTCTAATATTTTTTATAATGACTGCTATTGATAACAATTTCAATTGCTGAGAGATTTTTTTCTTATAACTATATTTGTATATTTGTTTATTTTATTATTAAATTTCAAACTTAATTATTATATTTTTATGTAAAAAATATCTTATATGTTTTTGGAAGCTTAGCAAAAATAAAATATTACCAGCATAAATAATAACAAATATATAGTTTATTCACATGCATACGGTGAATGAATTAGATGCATTAGCAAATTGACAAATCAAATACATATCTTTTAAAATTTCATCGGATAGAATACACTTTTATTCAAAAAGATTTCTTAAAAATTGTTTTGACCTCCATGATTTAGATTTTTATTTGTAATTTATATTTTTAGTTTTCATTTATTTTCTTTTGCTTTTATCATTTTTTTTATTTGTTAATTTAGTGGGATAGGACTTGCCATTCCAGTATTGTAGTTTTCTTCTATTTTTTGTTAATTTATATTGGATATATGATAAAATAATATTATATATTTTGTTAATAAGATGTGATTTTATTTACTATTAATTTAAATTCTTTTTTTTGTTGAATGAAGGGCCTAAGACCAAAAGAAAAACAACTACACTAACTCAACGAATTTTTTTTAACAATAAGTATGTATTAAAAAAAATTCGTAAATAACCGTGTTTTGGAAAAAATTACGCAAATAACCATGTTTCAGATGACTCCACAAAGGAGGAGCCATCTGAATTGGCGCCTCCACCCCTACTTTTGCCCTAGGCGCCATCTCACTTGGCGCCTCCTTTCACTTTTAGCCAAGTGAGATGGCGCATGCTCCTTAAAAGTGAGAGGAGGCGCCATCTCACTTGGCTCCTAGGGAAAAACTAGGGCAAAATGCTGTTTTATAAATAATTCGTCCGTTTCTCCGAAATTTCGCACACTTTCTCGCACTGTATTTTTATTTTTTACTCTGTTATTTGCGTCATGACGTCGCCTATGATTTTTAGCAGAGATGGTTACGTTATCTTCTCCGCCACGAAACCTGCGATGAAAATGAAATTCTGGCACATTCACTCCATGGAGCGTCTGAAGCGGGAGTTGATGCGATGGCTAGATGGAGACATTGCGGAGGGGGAAAAAATTTGAAGGATCTAGCGAAAACGAACAACAACCTCACATGCGACAGGAAGACCTAATGTATGGTTGGAGGAAGTCAAAACAGACAGCGATGTAATATTGATGATGCATGGGTCAGATGAAATTGTGTTAACAGTTGTAATTTCGTAGAAGGAATATCGTTAATTTTTCTTGTACGCGTTTTATTAATTGTAGCAAAATATGTTAACGGAAAACCCTAATGTTTACAACAGAATTAAGGAAAGATTTTATGTATTACAATTTTTATGTGGTCGAGGCAGACGCCCGATTCAGACAATTTTTACGATTGTGTCCGACCTGACGGCATAAACCATACTTTCTTTCCAACTTGTCAAGATCGTCCATTTCTGTTGTGATGCGCTTACTTTTGGGACGACCCTTCTTGTTCCTTCGCATTTGGTCATTGTGCCACACTATTTCTCCGTCGTATGCAAGCCAATAATCTAGTTTTTCTACCAAAGGAAAGTTGTTATTGTAAACGTTGAGCAACGTTTCAGAGTTGTAAATGTTTGACAGAAGTTGCAGCGCGTCTTGATGGGTATGAGCACAAGCGGCAATGACATGAGAGCAAGGCATACGAAATGCTTGAAACCTGCCACAATCGCACCAACGAGAAGGTAGCATGACCCTATATTCTTGTCTTGGCAGGCCTTCGTTGTGGTCGATTGTCTCTTTCACAATGAAGTTGTGGCTGTGTCGGTCAAACCGTATAACCATATGAGTGTTGGCTTTAGCACTTTCAGCCTTAATGTATTTCATGCAGTTTTCACTCCATAGTTGTCCAGGTTGCAACACCACATTCCACATTTCACCTCTTTTGGCAAATAACGCAGCCATCCTAAAATACATAGATTTTACCAAGGCAGTGATTGAGAGGTTTCGTATGCCTTTGAATATCCCATTCATTGATTTAATAAGATTCGTTGTCATATGCCCCAATCTTTGGCCATTGTCGTATGACCTAGTCCATTTTTCCACCGGAATATTGTCGATCCACCTACCGGCTTCCAGATTTGACAAACGGATCTCGTTGCGGTAATATTTGAATGTGGGTTGTGTCAATGCATATCCCGTATTCATAACCGCTTTCCTCAATGTTTTGTCCTTGATCTCCCTCGTGAAATTCTGGACGATATGCCTAACGCAATAGACATGCGTAGAAGGAGGGTCATGCCAACCGTTTGCAGGATTATTGTAGGCACTTACAATGGAGGAATGTCTGTCCGAGATCAAACAGAGATCTGGTTGAGGAGCCACGTGTGTCTGCAGATTTTTCAGAAAAAAGCTCCAAGCACCACCGGTCTCCCCCTCGACAAGGGCAAAGGCAATGGGGAAAATGTTGTTGTTCCCATCTTGTGCAACTGCCATCAGTAGCGTGCCTTTGTACTTCCCATACAACCAAGTCCCATCAATTTGTATAATTGGTTTGCATGATGCAAACCCTGTGATGCATGGTTGAAATGCCCAAAACACTCGACTGAATATTCCGTTGCCATTTAGTAGACTACCATCTTGGGCGTATGCTGGCACTGTTTCCAGAACGTAAACACTACCTGGAAAATACGTCTTGAGTGCATTCAGGTAGCAGGGAAGTTCTTGGTATGACTCCTCCCAGTTTCCGTACACCCTTTCAATCGCCTTAGTCTTTGCTAACCACGCCTTACGGTAAGACGGAGTGTAGTTAAAAACCGTTGTGATGTGGGAGATAATTGTTTTCACCTTCAAAGATGGGTCGTTGCTGACCAGGGGTAGGATTTCTTGACAGATGAGATCGTAGTTGAGTTTTCGGTGGTCCTGTGATTGAGTGGAACTTACACAAGTGTGGGTAGTCATGGAACCTATGACCCAGCAGTCACCTCTTAATCTGTATGATACAGTCAGCTTGAACATACAGTCAGGGTGGACACACTTGATCTTGTACCTTTCCGGGTTGACACGGTCCACCTTAAAATCAACTGAGTTGAGCATGTGGAATTTTTTTATGGCTCTGATGCATTCCTCTCTGTTATGAAACTTGTCCTTCTCTTTTAAATTTTCATCTGACTGCATATACGGATTGAAAAATAAGTCAGTAGAAGGTTCATCTCCGCCCATGTTGAAGTTTGTCATGTGCGGAGGTGGTGTGTAGATTTCGTTTGCAGGAATACTAGGGATGCAATCATCGTCGGAATCATCATTCACCATTTCATCAAACTCTAACTCATCATCTTCTTCTTCATCATCAACTGCATCTACCTCAGCTTGTTCATTCTCCAAAGGATCAACCTCTTGTGTCACCTGAGGCTCTCGCAGCATAACGTACAACTCAATAGAGTCATACCCAGAATAGACATGGCTGGAAAACATATTCTGGAGATCCTCGTCATCTTGAACTTCAACCTTATAAAAAATTACTTGGTTGTTTCCAAAAAAAACTGGATTCTGATAAAATATCTGGGACACCGGTCCTCGTTCAAGTTTGGCCTCCAATCGTTTTTTGAAGTACGAGAAATTGGCTTTCCCGTTTAAGAGAAATCGGATGTTGTCTTTGTCTCTAAACAAAAACCCAGCGGTGGGAAAACTGTATGTCTCACCGTTGAAATGTGCTTTGACGATAAATTGTGGTACAGAGGCCATTGCATAGAATTGTTTGAAGGTTTGAAGGTTGGAATGTTTGAATTTTATGAGTGATTCGAAGGTTTGAATGTTTGAAGTTTATTGATTGTATGAAGGTTTGAATGCTGTAAGGTTTGAAGGTTGGAATGTTTGAACTTTATGAGTTATTCGAAAGTTTATATGTTTGATTGTTTGAAGGTTTGATTGCAAGAACCTTTGAAGGTTGGAAGATTTAACAGATTAAGTGAATCAATGTTATGATAAACTTAAGACTAAAAATTTCAATTAAGTAAGGATGCAACCCCCAAGGCTGCCAATAGTGTTACATGCAAGGCATCCCAAAGGCTGTCACGTAGCCTGAGCCTAGCCTGCAACAAAGGACACCTCTTATTCGCCAATTGGGGTGGCGACACCATTAATTTTTGTACTCTTTCACCAAGTCCAATGGCGCCTCCCTTACTGTCCAATCGTGATACATGCATGCAGATATGTAACTCCCTAGGCTACCACCTAGCCTGCGCCTACTCTGCACCTATACTGTATGTTGTAAGTCTCCTCCCATCACCTCCAATAGGGTTACATGCATTCAGGCAAGGCATCCCAAAGGCTGTCACGTAGCCTAAGCCTAGCCTGCAACCAAGGACACCTCTTATTCGCCAATTAGGGTGGCTACACCATTCATTTTTGTACTCTTTCGCCAAGTCCAATGGCTCCTACCTTACTGTCCAATCATGATACATGCATGCAGATATGTAACCCCCTAGGCTGCCATCTAGCCTGCGCCTACTCTGCACCTATACTGTATGTTGTAAGTCTCCTCCCATCACCTCCAATGGGGTTACATGCATTCAGGCAAGGCATCCCAAAGGCTATCACGTAGCCTGAGCCTAGCCTGCAACCAAGGACACCTCTTATTCGCCAATTGGGGTGGCGACACCATTCATTTTTGTACTCTTTCGCCAAGTCCAATGGCGCCTCCCCTACTGTCCAATCGTGATACATGCATGCATATATGTAACCCCCTAGGCTTCCACCTAGCTTGCGCCTACTCTGCACTTATACTGTATGTTGTAAGTCTCCTCCCATCACCTCCAATGGGGTTACATGCATTCAGGCAAGGCATCCCAAAGGCTGTCACGTAGTCTGAGCCTAGCCTGCAACCAAGGACACCTCTTATTCGCCAATTGGGGTGGCGACACCATTCATTTTTGTACTCTTTCGCCAAGTACAATGACGCCTCCCTTACTGTCCAATCGTGATACATCCTTAGGCTGCCACCTAGCCTGCAAGAGTGACACCTTTCATTTTTTTATATGCATGCATATATGTAACCCCCTAGGCTGCCACCTAGCCTGCAAGAGTGACACTTCGCATGCATGCAAGCACCAGCAACCACTATACGGATTTGTTTTGCCTATAAATACATACCATATCATACATCTCTCACACCCACACAAGTCTCACTCTCTGCTACGAAATCTTTCATACCCTCTAACACTTTTTAAGTCTTTCATACTCTCTTACACTTTATAAGTCTTTCATAATCTCAAGCATTTTAAACAATGGCTCTTCTAACTATGGGAGATTCTCACAGAGGCACAAGGGAAAACATTGCCGCATTTGTAAGTTTCTATTTTGGTTATACATTTTTCATACTTCAGATAATGCTTTGTTCGTCTTACTTAATCTTACACCTTTTACATTATGAATTCAGGACACCAAAAGATTCAAAATCCGTTTTCACAACTACCTGGCTCCCGACCCATTTATCGTACCATACCTGGAATACGCAGGTTTTGGACATGTCATAAAGATCTCCAACTGCACCATTGACTCTAAGTTCATTCTTGCAATGTTGGAAAGGTGGAGACCAGAGACCCATACATTTCACCTACCAATAGGTGAATGTACCATCACGCTAGAGGATGTGTACATGCTACTAGGTCTCCCTGTCGACGGTAAGGCCGTGAACGGGTCGGTTCAACAACCCAACTCTCAGTGTGAAGAACTGTTGGGCAGGGATATGGTTGAAGGTGGTGGTGCAAGAGGTCAGAGAATACTACTCACTGAGCTGAAAAGTCATTATGCAAGTTTGGAATTAAACAAAAATTCCTCCGAACAAGACAGGGTAGTAAAATCCAGAACTTATCTTATGATACTATTTGGTACATTTTAATTTCCCGAAAGTACGGGAAATAGTGTAAATTTTATGTATTTACATTTACTAAGAAATTTTGAAAAAACAAGAAAATATAGTTGGGGTTCTGCAGTTTTAGCCCACCTATACAGTTCCTTGTGCAAAAATACAGTCAAGGAAAAATGTACATTTTATGGATGCGCTTTTTTACTACAAGCCTGGGGTTGGTGGAGGATGGAGTCCTTAAACCCCGTCAATAACAACACATTCGGTTTTCTGTACGCAACAAAGTAAGTCATCAAGTCATATCATTTATTACTATTCATCTCTTCACCAAATATATGCTAAGAATAAAATGTTTTTCATTTCCTTTAGGTACTGCGTGAGGGGTATGGATTACGGCAAGAATCCAAGATTCAATATCGCACTATACCGCAATCTGTTGGATCACTTAGGCCCGGATGATGTTCGTCGTAGCTTTAAACTTTTCTACATTTAAATTATTTAAACTTTTCGTTAACCTGATTTAAATTTTATCGCAGTTCGTCTGGAGACCATATTTGGGTTTGGGCCATGATCCAAACCCGGAGGATGCAGCAATTTGGACCGCGAAGACTGCAATCATTCGGTTCAACATTGTGGAGATGCACCACAGCGACCGTGTGAAAATGCAGTTCGGAATGCATCAAGAGATACCAAGTGATCCAACTTGTTTGTCCCCATGGCATCTTAAAAGGGTCGACGCCCAGTGGGGTCTTACTAACTGGAAAGACTTCGCTCCGGAATGGTGTAAGATGTGGCAGAGGCGTCACCGCTATGTCTTGCAATTCCCGGTTTTCCTTAATCATGGTAATATGCGACACACGGATCAATATTTATCTTGGTACAGGTCGGTTAGTAACCCTGAAATGCACGTGTCTCATCCAAGGTACTTGGTTGACCCACGCACACAATAGGCACAATCCTCGTTTCCCCAACAACAAACCCAAAACCCATCAACCTCCCACCAACCCCCAAGAAGAAACAGACCCACAAACACCCAACCACAGTCCCCACCACAATACAATTACACTCAAATGCCACACAACTAACCACAATCACCACCTCACTACCAATACCCCGATATGCCTCACACCCAACCACAATACCAATCACAATACCAACACACCCGCATACTCCACACACAATTTCAGTCTTCCGTATATCCCAATATGGGCCCCTCAACATCCAGCCTTAGCCCTGATATGGGAATGTCGGAAGATTACGAACAAACCAACCCAGCCTACCATCAACCACAATATCACCAAACCACCCAACATCCTCAATACCAAACACCCCAAGATCCATTTCCTTTCTACCCACCATACTCAGACGATCAATGCTACAGATCCACCATGGAACCCCACCCACCGCCAACACGACCAAACTTTGAGGGTATGGGTAACCGACTATACCAAAGCGGATCTTCTAGATATGGAGATCTGACTGATTTTATGGATCTGGACCACATTGACCTCGCTGGCCCATCGACCTTGCCGCAGCAGGAAACGCGACGACACCCGACACGGGAAAGACGAGGACGGGGATGCGGAACCAGGGGTCATTACCGGGTTCTGGGGGATCACTGATTTATCTTTTTTTTTTTCTGTATTTTTTTATCTGTATTTTTTATCTATTTTTTATCTGTTTTTTTAATGTAATACAGTTGGATGTAATTATTTTTTTTAATAAAAAATCCATTTTGTTGATCCTGTATCCAACACGTAACGCACTGGACAAAAAAAAATCAATTTTTGCCCTAAATTAACACCTAGGCGCCATCTCACTTGGCTTAGGGCATGCCCCAAGCACATAGGCGCCAAGTGAGATGGCGCCTCCCCTTAAATAATGGGAGTAGACGCCAATTCAGATGGCTCCTCCTTTAGAGAGTCATCTGAAACATGGTTATTTGCGTATTTTTTTCCGAAACGCGGTTATTTGCGATTTTTTTTAATACATGGTTATTCAAATTTTTTTTCTCTAACTCAACATTAGGAGAAATAGATATCATATAAATCAATTTAATGAATACAAATTATATTGTCTTAATAAGTTTATAGTATTGAATGTGTTTATATTATATTAATTTAAAACTTTTAATGAACTTTTTAAGTTGATTGTGTTGAAGAGAATCATATTAATATTTATTTTATTTGTTCAATATTATGGACCAAATAAATATTGTGAGATATTTAGATGTCTTTCATGTGAAATATGAGTGAGTGGTATAAGAAAAGAGTATATATTTATTATAATGTTTTGTATTACTATAATAAATATATAGCATTGGATACATTTATATGATTTTTTTTACATTGTACATTGTATTACTATAATAAATATATTTATTATACATTGTATTAATATTCTTTTTTTTGGACTTGACATTAACAATTTCAGCCATTTTTTAGGTTTTGTAAATTACAGACTTAAAATTAATTAAATAATTTAATTAAATAATTTAATTATAGATTAATAAATTCTTATATTATGAGTTTAATAATTAATGAGAAATAATATATACAAATGATTTAATATAAAACTTTCTTATAATATTAAATTATTCACATAAATATGACATATCTTTTAAATTAAAAGAACATAACTAAAATAATAAAATAAAACAATAATATAAATTAACAAAAATTCTTTATTGTTAAAAAAAATTATATTTGCTATAATTTTAAAATATGTTCAATCAATTAGTGATAAAAAAATGTTCAATTGTAAAATTATATGTAATTATATTTACTAAAATATATTTTTTATTTAAAAGAATATTTGAGGTAAAGATTAAAATCAATCCCATGCAAAGCATAGGTCATATATTTGTATATATAAATTCAAAGTTGTCATGATGGCAATCCTAATCATATGTCGACTTGATAGCAACTCTAAATATTATTTATAAATATAACCTACATTAAGAATAATTTGACCCTATATTAAAAATAAATAATAATAATAATAATAATAATAATAATAATAATAATAATAATAATAATAATAATAATATTAATAATAATAATAATAACAAGAATAATAACATAAACAATAAGTAATAATTTAAAAGATAAATAATAATAAAAATATTTATCATATATATATATATATATATATATATATATATATATATATATATATATATATATATATATATATATATATATATATATATATATATATATATATATATATATATATATATATATATATATATATATATATATATATATATATATATATATATATATATATATATATATATATATATATATATATATATATATATATATATATATATATATGAGCTTTTTAAGACACATAATTTTTTTTTAATTAACTATTTTTTCTCTTCGTGCAAGCTACAAAATTAAAAGATTATTAGACTATTAACTTTATTAATGTTATATAAAAAACTAAGTTATAACAATTTTTTTAAATTTAATAAATATTATTTTATAGTTTAAATTAAGTATCTTTTAAATCCAACTCCCAAATGATTTTTTTTTTATAAAAAGTTGTTAACTTTGTCATTAAATTTTTATAATTTATATCTCAATTAGTATATTTGTGATAAATTAATTTAATTCTGTGTTTAAAAAGGAAGAAAATTATGACAGTTAAGAGGAAGAATACATTACCATGTCAAAAAAATAACATTAACATTAGGTAGGATTTACTTTATTGAAAAAGCAAAATTTAATTTGATTAAGTCAAAGGGTGGAATATTTTAAAATTAAAGTTATTAAAAATGAGAGAGTATATGAATTTAAACTAAAATTAAAGGTGGGTTGAATTAATCAAAGTTTATATTAACTAAAAATAAAAAAGAATAATTTTAAGAAATTATTTATAATTAACTATTTAATTAAATAAACTTAATTATAAATAACATAATATATTACATTATATTAGTATATATATTTTTAAGTGTCATGTACGACTGACTAATTTGATTTTTTTTTCATAAAAAAATAATAATTTCATTTCTTTGATAATTTTTTTAAAATAGAAATATTTAATTATGACCGTTACTATTTGACACATATTGATATTATTTAAGGTAGAATTTACTATACATTATATTGTTATTTTAATTCATATTTATTGATTTTATAATGATATTTAAGGGGATAAAGTGACTCGTCAATTTTTATCGGTTTATAGGCTTATTTTATCTCACTAAAACTCTATTTCTCCTTATGTTTTCTTTTTAATTTTCATAATTTTCCATTTCTCTTTAGGCTTTTTTTTTCATTTTCATAATCTTCCATTATGAACAGGTTGTGAAGATATATTTGATAATTTTATTGAAAGATTGATCATAATCTTTCATTTTATAAATATTATGTGCAGGTGTTGAAGATATACTTGAGAATTTTATGTGGTAATTTGACAATTCAAACATTATATATTAACAATAATATTATATACTTTTTCAACTAGGTATGAGATTTTTATAGTTTACCATTATATGAATTTTAATATATAAGTTATAAAACTAATAATTTTATAGTTTTCTTCTCTTTAAGAGTTGATCATATATATTGTTTATGTTTTTTTTATGGTTTATATAATTTGGATACAATGAATTTTATTATCTAATTTTTTAAAATAAAATTTATTTTTAATAACTAAGTTATAACTTTATTATACAACAAATTGCAGTTATATCTTATTAGTAAAAAAAAATAAAGGAAAAAGCATCAATTATTTTTGTGTATAATTTAAATTTCATATAATAATGTGTATAAAATGATATCCTCTCTCTTTCTTCGAATTAATGATATGATAAAATGAATATAAATTTATAAGACAAATTAAAAATACTTTTTAGTGAATTATTTGTTATTAATTAGGATAAAAATAAAAGTTATGTCAAATTAAATTTAATATAATGACAATATATTCTAATAAAATTGTAAGTTTAAAATTTATTAATTATATATTTTGTTTAAATATGATGTCCCAAAAAAAGTAATACTTTATAATAAAACAACTTTAAAAAAAAGAGATCAAAGGTTGGTGTAATGGAAATAAAATCTTCTAAAAAATTATAAAAAATAGTAATAAATAAAAAATATAACTAAACAGTTTATTAATTAAAATTTTGCATTAATACAGTGAGTGAGTGATTTTAGTTAAAGAGTAAAAGTTGAAGAATATAAAAAGTGATAGTTGAAAGCTTGGTGCGGTGAGAAAAACATATTTTTAAAAAAATAATAGGAAACTAATAGTTGATAAATAATGTAATTAAATTAGTTTATTAATTAAAATTTAACATTAATATAATGAGTAAATGAGTCTTACATAGTCTAAATTTTACAATTTATTGTCCTAATAAATTCATATTATTAAATGTCTCTATATTATATTAATTTAAAAGTTGTAATCAACTTTTTAAATTGATTGTGTTGAAGAGAATTATATTAATTTTTTTTTTGTTAAATATTATGAATCAAATAGATATTGTGAGAGATTTAGATGTAATATAAGTGAGAGATATAAGAAAAAAAAATATTTTTTTATAATGTTTTGTAATATGAAAAATGAAATATGAGTGGTATTTTTTTTTATAATGTACTGAAATATGAGTGAGTGGACCAACTAGTTTATTAATTAAAATTTAGTATTAATATAATGAGTAATTGAGTCTCACGTATAAAATAAAGGTTTAAATTTTATGATTTTTTTTAAATAAAGGTCTAGATAATTTGTCTATGAAAATAGATATAATATAAAGTTGCATATGTAATCAGTGAGGAATTGTTAGGATTTTGAATCACAAATGTAATATTTAAGGTGTTATGGCCATTCTTTAATTAGTCAAGATTTAAAGTGGTTTAATTAATATTAAGTCTAGGACTAAAAATATAAATGTCATGAAAAGTAAGATTATTGTGTAGGTATTATAAGTCAATATGTAATTAGATGAGGGGTCACATTAGAATATTGAAAACTAAAAAATAACCTAATAATTATTTATGAGTTTTGGTCCCAATTCGTAGAGTAATCGGAAAACACAGTTTATTAGGATTCTTTTTTCATCCCCGTTAAAACAGATTTGAGAAACCTTAAGAAACTCTACAAATTAGAATATCACATACTCATGAATCTTCAATGATTCTTATGATAAACTCAGATACGTTTTTGCTTTCAAACTCATCTTGTATTTACTATGGACTCATAGGATATGAACTCATAGGGATTAGTTTAGAATTATGTTTTTGATCTCTATATGGATAGAGATACATAATGTAAAGAACATATCTAACAATTTCCGTTTTCAAAATTTTTTCTTTTTTAGGATAGCTCAAATTAAGTGTGGTTTTATCAAGATTTGACAATATGTGGTGTTGACTATTTAGAAATTGCTCAATTACGTCTTTTTAGAGTAAAGATTCTCTATCTTTTGAGAGGAAAAGATAGAGTGACTTTAAACCAAAAAATGAATAAGACAAAATAGAAATGATGATTATTTTGGAGAAAAAAATATGTGAGAAAAAATAAATTATATAAGAGATAGAGAGAAAGTTAGAGAAGTATAAATAATTGATAGTTAAGAGATTCAAATTTGTCTTTTTAGATACACCAATAGACAAGAAAAATATAGAAGATAAGAGCATCTATGTATCCTAGAAATGGTGTTTTGATAGATATCCAACTTATTCATATTCTTTATCTCACTAAATAGCTATTGGAATGGAAATATTTATTTTGGATAAATATAAAAAATGACAAAAAGTTGTCATTGATACATAATAAAAGCGAAACAAGTTTTTGAACTACAAAATCAAATATGTTGAAAATGTGTGACATTTCTTATAGTACTAATGTTTTTTAATTTCAATTGTATTAATTAAAATTATAAATTACATTTCTTTAATTATTCAAAGATATTATTGATTCCTTATTTTAATAACGCAACCAAATATCGCAAAAGTATTTGTCTAATTACTTATAACAACAACATTTTTGTCCAATAAGTATTTGAAAACACCCTCCTCCTAATTGATACCCAGCATTCAAACAGTCTTGACGACAATTTGGAGAACAATCCTCAAAACAGCATAAGTTTAATTTCCCTGAAGGCATCCCTACAAAGCAGGATGCTTTGCGAAGCTCGACTGTTGGAGTCTTCAAACCAGTAACCAATCCTGAATCAAAATAATATAATCATAATTATTTTTATTAAAATTTCATACACAATTGTGTAATTTAAAATTCAAATTATGATAATTACGTATTGAACCATGATTTGCAGACAATATAATCGCTATTCAATCGAAGAAATATTCACTTTATTTGTTGAATATGTAGTATATGAACAAAGCATAATAAGTTTTCGATTATAATTGTAGTAAATTGTTTATAAAATATACAACTTTGAGATATTCAAAGCAAAAAATTTCTCCATACCTGAAACTAAGACCAAAGCAATGCATGAAACTCCTAAAAGATAAGATTGATAGTTATTAAAAGCCATTTTTGTTGAATTTTATCTTATATTTTATATTTTGTAATATTATATAAGAGTAACATAAATTTATTATGCTTTGTTCATATATAAGAGTAACATATATTTTGTAATTAACTATGACTGTTAATAGAAATTTAAGAAACAGTTAAATTTTGTGTTTGTTATAATATTTTAATTAATACCTTTATTATTTAATTTCAAAATATAAATTTATGTTAATACTAATTTTTTAATTATTGTAAATTTTTAATATTCTTTACGAGAAATATCTAACTTTATGATTTTAAATTAAATACTTTTTAAATTTAATATTCATATATTTTAGCTTTATTTATAATTTTAATATTACTTTCATTTTAATAATAATATACTTTGGTGTAAATTATTATAAATATATAACTATCTCTTTTCTATTTATTAACCACCTAGCACTTTTTAGTTTTTGAGTTTCTTTCATCTCTTTAATTCATCTTTAAATTTGTCATAAAAATATATTTTAGTTAATACTTTATTTATGTTGAACGGTTAGTATTTTCTATTAATTGATAGAATAATAAATATTTAAAAATAATAGCTCGTAATAATAATATTAATAATAATGTTATATAAAAGTAGTTATAACATATTATATAATTTTGTATTCTTACACACTTTTATAACTATTCTTAATCCTACTTTCATTATTTATTTATTATTTTTGTTTTTTTATCCATTTCACCTATTTGTTATTTTCTAATATTTTTTATAATGTCAGCTATTGATAACAATTTCAATTGGTGAGAGATTTTTTTCTTATAATTATTTGTATATTTCTTTATCTTATCATTAAATTTCAAACTTAATTATTATATTTTCATGTAAAAAATACCTTATATGTTTTTGGAGGCTTAGCAAAAATAAAATATTACCAGCATAAATAATAACAAATATATAGTTTATTCACATGCATACGGTGAATGAAGTAGATGCATTAGCAAATTGACAAACCAACTACATATCTTTTAAAATTTCATCGGATATAATACACTACCATATTTTATTCAAAAAGATTTCTTAAAAATTGTTTTGACCTCTGATTGTACCTGATCAGAGTTGGACTGTCAAAGTTGGCCTTTGGCTGGATTTGAAGGAGATGGGGGGGGGGGGGTGTACCTGCAAGATACTCTGATGGCAAAGTGAGAGACGGAATAAGCAAGCAATTATGTATGTAGATGTGAATGAATAAATATCTGACTCTCTCGAAATAGAGGGTATTTATAGCCCCCAGCGCTTGGCCAAGGTCTCTTTATTGGGCTGATCAAACAGGCCCAAAAAAGGGACTGCCAGGTTCTACGTGAGTAGTGGGGACCTGCATGTGGCCCCCTACCTGGATGATGCTCTCCGCAAGACAGGGAGGATAGAGACGCGATCTTCCCGGGACCCTGAGGACTCTGCGAAATCCAGAGAGGTTGAAAGTCAGCCCTACGAGGAGGGTGCTCGGGTAGAGCGTGCGCTCGTCGGGGACGTTCCTCGCGGGCACCGGCGAGAAGTAATTGTAGCCGACCAGATACTCATGATCGGGGTGTGCTCGGAGGATATACTGCTCAGCATGATATGTTGACAAGCTTGGATTGGGCCTCACTGGTGATTGGACCACGGGCAGGCCCAGTCCAGAACAGGAGCCCCCCAAGTCGTTGCTCCTTGTAAGGGAGTTATGACTTGATTCAAGTTCGCCCCTTCGCGAGACTCGCTTGCGCGACACAAGGGTTTTCAATTGGGGATGTGATACATCGTCTGGTTCATGATTTTCCTCGTGCAGCGATCGAGAAGTGTTCAAGGAGCACTCGCGGGGAGGTGGTGATGCATCAGTCAGACATGTGGCGCGGCTCTTGGAAACCATAATGCCGCCCTAGGGAGTAGGGTCATCATTGTCTACGCGATTAGGCGTCGAGGACGGAGGCGGTTTGTGGTTCGTAGGAAGATTTTGATGGTGTTTTAGTGGTAGAATTTCATGTCTGGGGATTGTGCCCGGGAAATTCAAGCACCCTAGGTGCTCGATTCATGATTACGCCCGCGATGTTCATAGGTTTAGGCATACGGTTTACGATCGTGCCCGTGATACTCATGCGTTTGGCTAGTAGATTTATGAACTTGGTCGGGAGATTCATCCTTTCGTTAGTATGTAGGCTAGTTTTCCCCGTAGTATTCTTGTATCTCGCCAGCAACATTATGAACTTGGTC
Source organism: Vicia faba (assembly GCA_948472305.1). Lineage (NCBI taxonomy): Eukaryota > Viridiplantae > Streptophyta > Magnoliopsida > Fabales > Fabaceae > Vicia > Vicia faba. The sequence continues at coordinate 27,761,191 of OX451737.1, forward strand.
GGGGGATTCATCCTTTTCTCACGATATTCACGCTATACTCGCGTCATTCATGATTGATACGCGTCCTCCGCTAAGGTCAGTGTTTGGTCGAGGTCTACGTGTTCTCCGTTTTGTACGAATGGTCGTTGACTCGGTCTGAGTGTTGCTTACTTCTCCCAGTCTTTGTGACAGAAAACTGGCTTTGCTGTCGAATTCACCGGTTTCCTGTACTTTGCAGGTAAATGGCCGATATTCCCGAGTCCTCGGGGCGTAATGATGTCGAGGAAACAAGCACTATCGACGAAAGCATCAATCTGGTCGACATCGACGATGACCCCACTCTAGATTGGGTTGGTGCTGAACCCCGAGGAATAGCTTCGATCTATAAATATTCCGGTAAACAAGCTTACACTGTCGTCGAGTATGGCGGCGGCCAGGAGGGATTTCAGAGAAAGTTTAAGATTATGAGGCCTACGAGGGATGCCCGTATCAGCTTGGAGTTTACACAGAATGCCTTTCCCATGTACAAGATCGTATTTAAAGATCTCGGGCTCCGGTTGCCCTTCAATGAATTCCAGGTGGGAGTGTTCAACCACCTGAACCTGGCTCCCTCCCAGATTCATCCTAATGTGATTACCTTTATTCGGGCATTCGAACTCACCTGCCGCTTCTTGAGGATTGGGGCGACGATTCCCTTGTTCTTCTGGGTTTTTCATCTACAACGGCAGTCCCGAGGAGGGAAGCACAACTGGGTGTCCCTTAAGCAGTCGAAGAGACTGTTTAGGATGTATATGGATTCTATCCGAGATTTTAAGGATAAGTGGTATATTTTGCAACCGTCTACCTAGACAATCGTAGATTCGCTGTTCGAACCGGCCGCTGTGGTGGACGAGGATGGGGAGTCGTGTTTGGATGCCGAGGGTAATCCCGAGATTGGGAAAGTCTCTAAGTTTCCCATTCACTGGTGTTCGGGCCATTACGACCATGGACCTGGATACTACCACACTCCTGCTGGGGGTATGAGTGCTGAGGACGAGGAAGCTTATGGCGTCCTGAACAAGTTTGTCGATGGCTTATTTCCTGCTCGGTGGGTTACGAGGGAAGGGGACGACGTTCTTGATGAGGATGGCTATCCGATATCCGAGGCACGCCCGATCAACACCAAGGCGCTCGTCGAGTGCCAGTCTTACAGGAAAGTCGTAGACCCCTTAGGTTTCTTGATTTTCTCTATTGACATTCCTCTTTGTTTGTTTTCTTTAACGTATGTGGCTAACTGTTGTACCCCAAAATTTGCCCTCCCATATTCTCCAAGAAATTGCCAAGTCAAGCTTCAAAGTTCCCCAAGGGTTGCACAGTTCAAGGGCCTCCTATACAGTCAAAATTAGGGCTTGTGTTCTGATCAAGAAAATGAAGTTTCTAAAGGCTCAATCAAGTCTCACATGCCTACAAATATGGTCAAGCATCCTCATACCAAGTTTCAAGACTTTCAGCACAAAATTGCACAGTCAAAAACCCTAATTGCACTACAGTCAACTGTAGGGGCAAAATGGTCATTTGACAGTCAAAAGTTCAAATTTTTGGTCAACATATCATTTTGAAGTCACAAACATCATTTGATCAATGCTTGATCATGATTCTCAAAGTTTGGCTCAAAAATCATCAAGATGCAAAAGTTTCCTTATTTGGACAGCTGAAAAAGTCAACTGAAATTGACCAGGGCATAACTTTCACATGGATTATCAGAAAAATTCCATCCAAAGCTCATTTTGAAGAGAAAGACATTTCCTACAACTCATCTTCATACTTCAAGTCCAAGAAATGCTCTCATAAAAAGTTATCAATTTCAACATTATAGGTCATTTTCAAAAGTCAACAAAAAAGGACTTTAAGTCAAAGGCCATAACTTGAGATTGGTAAATCAAAATGACATGGGACCAAAGGCATTGGTTAGAGGACTCAAAGACCTTTCCAAAATGTCCAAGAACATGAGAAAAGCTTAAACATTGAGCAAGTTATGCCTTGTAGATGTTGGGAAATTTTTGGATATTTTGAAAAGTCAACATTACTTCAAATGACCTAAAATTGCTAATGGGCCCATTTTTCTTCCACAAATCATCATCCATGGCATGTGCACGACCAACTGGCCCAAAGGGAAGTATTTTCTCATTTTTTATTTATTTATTTGAATTTTTATTTATATTAATTCATTTAAGTCAATTAAATATATGAAAAATATTTAACTTAGCCAAACCAATCTTTTTATACATGTTTTAGACTCAATATTTCGTGTATATGCAAATATGGAAAGAATTGGACTGATTAGATCATGATTTGCCCAAGAACACATGGAAAAAGATTTAAAAAGATCCTTAGAAAAATCAAATTTCAAAATCAATGAATGCAATGGATTTGATTGAGTTTTTTGACCTAATGCACTCACTACATATGCCTGATCATAACCCTAATGCAGATAGACACGCACAGCTGCTCAGAATACTCCATTGATAACCTAAAATTTTCTCAAAAAAGTCAAGACTGAAAACCACTTTTGAGGGCGATTCAAAGGATAATTCTTGTTCCATTAGTTTCCTCAAGGTCCCCTGAACGATTCTCAATCAAAAATACTCATCAAAGCCCAAGGAATTGGTATACAGAACCTGAGATATCTCATGAAAATTGCATAATCGTATTCTCCAATCTAAGCATTTTTACAGCATTTTATTCATGGATTCATGTTCATTATGAAGTTCTGAAGCTAACCAATATATTTGATTGTGTTTTTATGCGTTGAATACAAATATGCCATGTTTGATTTTTAGGGTTTACAGAGTTCTAAATTGGGGGTTTCTTGTTAAAGAAAAATTGGTTCTCCAGACCAAGACCATTCAATTCAGCACATGGAGACGAAGAAGAAACACCCATCGCGCCCAATTTATGAATGCCTGAGCTCTAGTCGCTATTTTCTTGAAAAGGGCCTAAGGAAACATATGGAAACCGTTGCCTATGTTATTAGTATTTCAGAAAAATAAAAACAGAACGAAGAAGATGATGTGGTGGCGAGGCTTGATTGGTCTGTTTGAAAAATTCGCGCGCTACCCACTAACTCCTTTGTTTTCTCTTATAATATTTGTTGTTTATTTATATATCAAACGCGTTGAATTGGTCTAGTGGCAGGCGATGGTGCTGGTAATACACATGACCTGGGTTCGAACCCCAGGTCTTCAATATTGTCCATATTATTTTTCCAATTATCTTCCCATGCAGTATTAACGTTCAAGGCGCATCATACACCTTCTTAATCAACCGTCCACGTCCATCTTGAGATCAATCTAAAGGCTGAGAGTTGGAGAACACGCTAAGTCCTAGTCAACCATCCCACACGCTTGCACAAAAGTCAACCAGGCCTTGCAAAGTTGGGCTCAAATTGCTGATTAAAACCTCCCATCTGGGGACTGATACCCCCAAGGTTTGCAAAATTTTGTTATTTTTTTTATCTTTTCATTATTTTTATCTTTTTTAATTATTATTCTATTTAGTTAAATTAATTATTTTTATAAACATAAAAAATACAATAAAAGTCAGAAAAGAGCAAAATACCATAAATAATTTTTATTTCTAATATTTTCATAAATAAATTGGCATGTAAATTAATTAGTTTAAATTAGGGTTTTAATGTTAATTTCTTTCATAACAAAAAATCTAAAAAAAACATAGAATTAGGTTTAATAAACGTTTTATTCCTTTTAATTTTTTCTTTTTCACAATAATATTATTTATCTTATTTATTTTTATAATTAAATTTGTATGCAAAAATTAGGGTTTAATTTAGGTTTAAATTCTAACGACTTCTTAATAAATTAAAATAAAATAGAATTAGGGTTAGTAGTTAATTTTAATTAATTTTTTTTCTTTTTCTATTAAATCTTAAAATACATAAAAATACCAAAAAACAAAAACAATTTCTTTTCTTAATTTTAATTCCTCATTAATTTTAATTTTGCAAAAGGGTCCAACGCCCTCGTTTCGTTTAATTCTCGTTATTTCGCATATTTATTTTATTTCGCTTAAATAATCATGTACCTCTCCCGAAGCCTTGTAATTACTTCTCGCGCTTTTATTTTATTTATTTTCTGTCAAATCGGGTCCTGGATAATTTTGGCGATGTGGACCCGCGCCATTTGTAATAGCTTTAGATTTACTTTTCCTCGCAACTTTTAACTGTTAAACAAAGCATGCAAGAATGAATGGCCTTAAATAAAATCAAGCGTAGAACACCAATGACATGACAAGACAAATATAAATGAACATGACACACAAATCACACACCACCCCTAGGGTACGCCTCACTGTTGCCTTGCCTCTCGAAAGGTGATCGTCGAGTAGAGGATGTCTTAGTAAGTCCTCATGATCCGGGAACCTGGCATGAGGGTAGCTTCTAAGGTGTCTTCCCATTGCTCCGGTGATCACCATGTCCCGAACCTCGAATTGACCCGAATACCTCCAACGGTGGTGCTACCTACCTCTCAATGGTGGGATGGCACTACTTTAAAGGACATCTACACAGACGAATTCCTTAGGGTGGGTAGACGACTCTAGATACTTGCTCTAAATTTCAAAAATAAATCAAAAAATACTTTTCACACCAACACATTTTCAAAAGCTTTCGAAAGCAATTTTTCAAACACTCTTGAGGACTGATACAAGAGTCGAACTGAAATTTTCAAAGAAACTTTTTAAAACCCACATTGAAAAGCAAACAAACCATTTTTGAAAACACAAATGAGCAAGTATCTAAGAGCCCATGGATAACCATGGATAGAAAGGGTGCTAACACCTTCCCTTTCTATAACCTACCTCCCGAACCGAGAGCAATCTCTTTAAGGAATTTTTCTGTGCTTTTGTCCTTTCCATTTGGAGAAAATAAAAGACGGTGGCGACTCTTGCTTCCGCGACATTTCGCGAACCAGCGTTAAACAGTCAGTTCCAGATCCACCGATCACAGAACTGGCGACTCTGCTGGGGACTTTACTTAAAGTGAGGTGTACCTTAGGACTAAGTTCATAACTGTGTTTTCAATTGCTTTCCTTGTTTGCTTTATTATTGTGGGACTGTCTTGGGAGTTCTATAGATCCTAACCCGGATCTGGGGATACCTTCTTAGAAAGTAGCAACAAGGCTGTGAGGGAACTGTGCGGGGTATACCGACATGGTTGAAACAGTCTGCTACGTTGATGTGGCACTTTGGTGTGTACCGGTAACCCTTGAGTTCAGTCAAGGAGAGTACGGGGCCTCCGCGTGGTGTCATGAAGCATCAACTGACCTTAGGAACCTTAATTGAACTATCTTGGCCTCTTTAGGGTAGTGAGATAACTGACTTTGGTGCAGTCTGAGGTTGGTTGATACTCGATACTACACTCAATTGAGGGTTGCTTTCCTGGAATATTTCGGTCGCCAGTTCAGTGGCTAAATCGAAACGATGAACAATGAAAGCAATCCCGTGATATTGGGACCCTTAGAACCCGGTTACTTCTAATAGGACAGGTTGAGCCCACCAACTTCAAGAGGGTAGTACCCCAAACTTCATGCTGGCCTAAACTCTAAGGGCTCTTTTGTGTGACTTGTGTGCCTTCGTACTTGACTATCTGCATGCTTGTTACCTGACACTTGTTTCTTGCAGGTTTTAGTTTGTAGTCCTTAATTGGGACTCATAACAGGGCATTAAGTTTCTTGCAGGTTATGTTTTAAGTCCTTAATTGGGACTCATGACAAGTATACTGAATCTCTTGCAGGGTTTGTTTATAGTCCTTAATTGGGACTCATAACAGGGTTTACCTACATCACCCCATGCATAGCATGACATCATACCATTGCATACATCCTAACCCATTTCAAGGATCTCAAGGGCTTGTGATGCAGGTCATGATAAATCAAACATCTAGCAAGGAGCAAAGAGGATTTATTTTCCTCTAGCCAAAGCTGTCAGGGGCTATGACCCACTGGATATGGTGAGCCTTTGACCCTTGAAGAAGGACTCTCAACAACATGAAGTTCCTTCAATCAAGCTACCGGATCCCAGCTCTAACAATTCTCTTGTTTACCCCGCGAGACCCTTGAAAACATTGCATGCATATCATACATATCATTGCATAACAGGTACCCATTCTCTGCAGGTTGCTTACCTTCTTCGCTGTTTATTTCAGCAGTCTCGTCATGAATCCTGAATCCTCAACCGAGCACACTATCAAGGCCCTCCAGGCTCAGAACGCCCAGTTCCAAGAGCTAATCATGAATTTGACCCAGGGGCAACAAGATCTGAAGACCCTTCTCTTGAAAAAGAAGAAGAAGAGGACTGTTTTGTTCAGCCCTAGACGCAGATCTAGGAATACACTGCAGGATGAAACTGAGAGGACAACTCCATCTGTGGGGAAAGGCAGTCATCAAGAGGAAAGGGTTCCCAGTCCAGTGGTCTCCGACAATGAGACAGATTTCAACGACGAACAGTACCCTCCGGCTGAGGATAGGTACAAACAGTTGGAAGACCGGCTAAGTTCTATGGAGATACAAAAAGTGGCTGGCCTGGACTTCGGGGATCTAGGTCTGTCTTCTGGGGTAGTGATCCCGCACAAGTTTAAGGCACCTGCCTTTGCTAAATACGATGGGGCATCCTGTCCTAAATTGCATCTCAGGGCTTACACAAGAAGGATCCAGCCCTATACAGCTGACAGAAACTTATGGATCCATTTCTTCCAAGAGAGTCTTTCAGGGACTCAGCTCGAGTGGTTCTACCAATTGAATGGAGCCAACATCCATACCTGGGAAGACCTAGCCACTGCTTTCTACAAGCATTACCAGTACAAAGCCGACCTTGCTCCTACACGTACCCAACTCCAGGGTATGTCGCTGGGGACAAGTGAAAGTTTCAAGGAATACGCACAGAGATGGAGAGACCTTGCTGGAAGGGTGCAACCTCCATTAACGGACCGAGAACTCGTTGATATGTTCTTGGGGACCCTATCCGGGCCATTTTTCAATCACCTCATTGGTAATTCATCTGCAGGATTTACCGACCTCATCTTGACCGGCGAAAGAATTGAAGCTGGTATCAAGAGTGGGAAAATTCAAGAGGCCACACCTTCTGACACTCACAAAAAGCCTTACACGGGAAAGAAGGAATCTAATGCTGCATACAGCCAAAAGAGTCGTCGTGACCAGCATGTAGGGGCAGTCATGATCTCTGGTTCTGCATCACGCCGTCAACCACAAAAGGGAAATCAGCGAAGGCCGGACAAGCCTAAAAGACAATTCACCAACATTATCATGCCATGGTCACAAGCATTGCAGCATATGTTGAAGATGAACCTGATTGCAGTGATCAATCCTCCTGCAAACCCCAAGACCTCCTCTCCAAGCTACAACCCAGAAGCGAGGTGCGCTTATCATTCTGATAGCCCGGGGCACGATACCGAGGATTGTTGGGCGTTGAAATACAAGATCCAGAACATGATCGATGCCAAAGAGATCGAGTTCGAGCCTGCCGAGACTCCCAACGTGATCACTGCGCCATTGCCAAAACATGGCTAGAGTCGAGAGATTTTTGTTCATTTGAATTCAAGTTGTATTTTTCTTTTCTTGTTCAGATAAACAATTATCATGTTAAACTCTTTTATTTCATGAATGCATTACACATGTCTGTCTTGATTTAATTATGTTTACTATGCTTAAAACTGCTTTCATATTTTTGCGATGGTCAACTCTTAATTAAAAATTCTAAACCTCTTGAGGGAGGATGACGAAAACGATACCATGATCTACAGTATGCTTTTGAACAGACCCCGCTGATGAGGTATATGCATTGTTTCAATCCCCAAACACTGGAGTTATAATGATGATAATCCCTCGTCTACCCCTCTGAGCCAAAGAAGTAGGAGTTTTTCTTTTCGAAATTTAAAACCCTTAATCATAACCTGGGGCAGGGTAATTCTTTCAGTTGATCTAAGTGCATAACAAATGGCACCAAAAAAGGTCCTTACAAAACAAAGAAAGACAGTGATGGTTCAGAACAATCATAAGGACAGGCAGTCACTATCAAAAAAAAAATCATAAATGAAAAGCCCAAAAAGTCAAAACCTATAAAGGGGACTTACGAAACTGGGGCATCCCGCTGACTGTAATCACAAAAGAAACAGTTCAGGCAAAATTTAGGGATAACAAAAATCAGACAAGAAAGAGGTCTTACAAACCCTCAACAAAAAAGGAAATGACTGCCCATTCAAAATAAATCATCAATGTCCGAACCATCACTGGAATATCAGGACAAAGACTCAAACAAGGTCTAACGTATGATCAACTGAGTTTAGGTTTGGAGAACATCACGAGGAGCGGGTGGGTACAAATAATTTGAGCCTTTATCCTTTATTTCTTAAACCGTGAACCAGGCCACGATATAACCCTTAAAAGTCCTAGCTGAAGCATGGGTTAGTTCGAAAGCATACTGTTACGAAGGTATCCTGACTCCTGAAGGTTTGCCGTAAAATCTTGAGTTGACACCGCACTGTATTACAAAAAATGCATTTTCAAAATTCAAGACAGACATAGGCTTTTGCATTCTTAAAATAACCTTGTTTGCATATGACTATTTGTTTGAACAACATGGAAATTCGCACGATGAACACCTGGTGAACAGAAGTACCTCCAATCAAGGGGCACAGTAGGAGCATTGCCCATTATCTGGGGCATGACAAAATACTTCCAACAGGGGCAGCTCCCTACATTATGAGAACATGGACATAGTCGAAAAAATGCTACGCACAATCAAAGACCCGCTAGGTTGACACACCTAGGCAAAAATAAGGGCTTCCCGGCGAACCAAAAGGGTTCGGGCAAAAATAAGGGATGAAAATGGAAAAATATGTACACCCGGCAAGTCGAAAACCTGAAAAGGCGGCTTGGGCAAAAATGGGTATCCCGGTGGACTGAAAACCCGAAAGGGCGGTCCAGGCAAAAGATAGGGATCAAAGCGTACGACTATGTTCCGGTATCTCCTCACTTGTCTACCCGAAGATTTGTCAATCCCCCATACAGGTATCCTCTTACCTCATCTCCGAAGCAGGGGCAATAATGAGTTATCCAGGCGATCTAATTGCTCTGTCAACCAAAGTACAAAGGAATGACCAACATCTACCGTTGTAAAATCCAGATTGTGGGTTAACATCCGAGACCAAACAGGACAATCATCCACTTAATCAAAATCATGCAACCCTACACCGGTTCCTTCTCAATTTTCATCCAGAAGTTTTACACAAACTTATCCCGAAGCAACCTAACCCCGGTTCCTCCAGAAATCTCACATGGATTTATCCCAAGGTAACCTAACCCCGGTTCCTCCAGAAATCTCACATGGATTTATCCAGGTAACCTAACCCCGGTTTCCCCCAGAAAGTCTTACATGGACCTATCTCAAGATGACCTAACCCCGGTTCATCAAGAAGTTTTTACACAAACTCATCCGAGTAACCTAACCCCGGTTCCTCCAGAAATCTTACATGGATTTATCTCAAGATGACCTAACCCCGGCTCATCAAGAAGTTTTTACACAAACTTATCCTGCAGTAACCTAACCCCGGTTCCTCCAGAAGTCTTACATGGACCTATCTCAAGATGACCTTACCTCGGTTCGTCAAAAAGTTTTACACGAACTTATCCTGCGGCAACCTAACCTCGGCTCCCCCCGAAGTCTTGCATGGATTTAGCTCAAGATAACCTCACCCCGGTTCATCAAGAAGTTTTACACGAAATTACGTCACCCAGAAACCCTACACAGGTTCTCCCTTTCCAAAAACGAAGTTTTACACGAACTCATCATCAAAGTAACCCTACACGGATTCCTTCTCCATTTCAGATGCGGTTTTTACACGAGCTCATCAGCAGGCAACCTTACATATGTTCCCTCTTTCAACTTACAAAATTACAGTTCAAAATCTCCCCAGGAGAGTCCAATCCAGCTCCCCCAGGAAAGTTGGAATCCACATATCCCCAAGCGGTAAGCATATCCCCGGTAAATTCCGGAAGCTTATCCCTCGCAGAGCACGAACGCGTCGGCCGGCTTTATTCAAAGAGTTATTTCCTTAACAAGATATAACTGGGTTATCCTCAGCCAAAAGCCACGGAAAGAGCGTCCTCGACGAAGTCTTCTTACCCCAGCGAAGTCCATCAATACTTCCAATACAACAAGGGTATCCCCAGCAAGTCATTCTCAACAATTCAGCAAAGCATCTCTATCCCCACAGAGTATCACTCCCCAGCATGGTCTCTAGAGTATCTTTTCTCCCCGCAGAATCTTCCATTTGCCAAGTTTATCCCGCAACAGAGTCGTCTTCTCCTACCGGTATTCTTGCAGTTATCATCCCCAGCGGAAGAAAAATCTATTCTTCAACATCAGCCCAGGATATGACTTCCCGGCACCCGTCAAGGATTTACTTTCCTAGACAAAAACATACATTCATAAAACATCACATACATCATTATAGCATGCATAACGCATTATACAAATCTCATTTATGTTGAGAACATCATTGCTTGATCCATATCATGCATTGCATATGACTGACCTTTACCTTTCAGGAAAGATGCAGTTGAGATTCTCAATCATATTTCAAGGCCTTCTCTAGTCCAGCTAAATCGACCCCCAACAGATTTTTCTAATGAAGACTCAGTAGAAGTTATCCCAGATGGTTCCCTCTCCGACGGTGAGTGAGGTGGTAAGTCCTTTTCAGATGTTTCCCTCTCCGACGGTGAGTGTGAGGTGATAGTCTCCCATGGTGCCCTCTCCGACGGTGAGTGAGGTGGTAATTCCTTTTCAGATGTTTCCCTCTCCGACGGTGAGTGAGGTGATAGTCTCCTATGGTTCCCTCTCCGACGGTGAGTGAGGTGGTAAGTCCTTTTCAGATGTTTCCCTCTCCGACGGTGAGTGAGGTGATAGTCTCCTATGGTTCCCTCTCCAACGGTGAGTGAGGTGGTAAGTCCTTTTCAGATGTTTCCCTCTCCGACGGTGAGTGTGAGGTGATAGTCTCCCATGGTGCCCTCTCCGACGGTGAGTGAGGTGGTAATTCCTTTTCAGATGTTTCCCTCTCCGACGGTGAGTGTGAGGTGATAATCTCCTATGGTTCCCTCTCCGACGGTGAGTGAGGTGGTAATTCCTTTTCAGATGTTTCCCTCTCCGACGGTGAGTGAGGTGATAGTCTCCTATGGTTCCCTCTCCGACGGTGAGTGAGGTGGTAAGTCCTTTTCAGATGTTTCCCTCTCCGACGGTGAGTGAGGTGATAATCTCCTATGATTCCCTCTCCGACGGTGAGTGAGGTGACAATTCCTTTTCTTATGATTCCCTATCCGACGGCGAGTGAGGTGATTCCCTTCCAGATTATAATGACCTATGTTTCCTTCTCCGATGGTGAGTGAGGTGATAATTCCTTTCAGATTATAATTGTCTATGGTTCTCGTCCCGATCCTGCGAAGATGGTATTTCCCACCAAGATTTTCTCAACGAGCATAGTTGAAGTTAAAGTCACCCAAGGTTCTCTTACCGTTCATGCTAAGGTAGTAACCATCCCTGGTTCATTCATCACCGTTTGAAGCTCCAGACTCAGCTCCTGTAACCAGTCAGGACACATCTGTACCAAGCATCTGAAAATCAGCTCCTGCAACGTGCCAGGTACTCATTTTTCTTTTGCAGGTATGCAGGTTCTCGCTAAGGAATCTCTTACGCGATCAACATCCAGATGGCATCTATAAGCCCATCATCCTATTCATCAACCTCTAAATGGCATCTATAAGCCCATTCCCATCACCACATGGCTACTATGTGAGCGCAAATTTCTGGGCACTCTAGTGTTCAATCATCTTCCACCTTCGGATTACGAAAGGCGCGTCAGCCAATCTGCATCCTCAGGTCTAAGAAGATTGAACAGGGGCAACTGTTGTACCCCAAAATTTGCCCTCCCATATTCTCCAAGAAATTGCCAAGTCAAGCTTCAAAGTTCCCCAAGGGTTGCACAGTTCAAGGGCCTCCTATACAGTCAAAATTAGGGCTTGTGTTCTGATCAAGAAAATGAAGTTTCTAAAGGCTCAATCAAGTCTCACATGCCTACAAATATGGTCAAGCATCCTCATACCAAGTTTCAAGACTTTCAGCACAAAATTGCACAGTCAAAAACCCTAATTGCACTACAGTCAACTGTAGGGGCAAAATGGTCATTTGACAGTCAAAAGTTCAAATTTTTGGTCAACATATCATTTTGAAGTCACAAACATCATTTGATCAATGCTTGATCATGATTCTCAAAGTTTGGCTCAAAAATCATCAAGATGCAAAAGTTTCCTTATTTGGACAGCTGAAAAAGTCAACTGAAATTGACCAGGGCATAACTTTCACATGGATTATCAGAAAAATTCCATCCAAAACTCATTTTGAAGAGAAAGACATTTCCTACAACTCATCTTCATACTTCAAGTCCAAGAAATGCTCTCATAAAAAGTTATCAATTTCAACATTATAGGTCATTTTCAAAAGTCAACAAAAAAGGACTTTAAGTCAAAGGCCATAACTTGAGATTGGTAAATCAAAATGACATGGGACCAAAGGCATTGGTTAGAGGACTCAAAGACCTTTCCAAAATGTCAAAGAACATGAGAAAAGCTTAAAAATTAAGCAAGTTATGCCTTGTAGAAGTTGGGAAATGTTTGGATATTTTGAAAAGTCAACATTACTTCAAATGACCTAAAATTGCTAATGGGCCCATTTTTCTTCCACAAATCATCATCCATGGCACGTGCACGACCAATTGGCCCAAAGGGAAGTATTTTCTCATTTTTTATTTATTTATTTGAATTTTTATTTATATTAATTCATTTAAGTCAATTAAATATATGAAAAATATTTAACTTAGCCAAACCAATCTTTTTATACATGTTTTAGACTCAATATTTCGTGTATATGCAAATATGGAAAGAATTGGACTGATTAGATCATGATTTGCCCAAGAACACATGGAAAAAGATTTAAAAAGATCCTTAGAAAAATCAAATTTCAAAATCAATGAATGCAATGGATTTGATTGAGTTTTTTGACCTAATGCACTCACTACATATGCCTGATCATAACCCTAATGCAGATAGACACGCACAGCTGCTCAGAATACTCCATTGATAACCTAAAATTTTCTCAAAAAAGTCAAGACTGAAAACCACTTTTGAGGGCGATTCAAAGGATAATTCTTGTTCCATTAGTTTCCTCAAGGTCCCCTGAACGATTCTCAATCAAAAATACTCATCAAAGCCCAAGGAATTGGTATACAGAACCTGAGATATCTCATGAAAATTGCATAATCGTATTCTCCAATCTAAGCATTTTTACAGCATTTTATTCATGGATTCATGTTCATTATGAAGTTCTGAAGCTAACCAATATATTTGATTGTGTTTTTATGCGTTGAATACAAATATGCCATGTTTGATTTTTAGGGTTTACAGAGTTCTAAATTGGGGGTTTCTTGTTAAAGAAAAATTGGTTCTCCAGACCAAGACCATTCAATTCAGCACATGGAGACGAAGAAGAAACACCCATCACGCCCAATTTATGAATGCCTGAGCTCTAGTCGCTATTTTCTTGAAAAGGGCCTAAGGAAACATATGGAAACCGTTGCCTATGTTATTAGTATTTCAGAAAAATAAAAATAGAACGAAGAAGATGATGTGGTGGCGAGGCTTGATTGGTCTGTTTGAAAAATTCGCGCGCTACCCACTAACTCCTTTGTTTTCTCTTATAATATTTGTTGTTTATTTATATATCAAACGCGTTGAATTGGTCTAGTGGCAGGCGATGGTGCTGGTAATACACATGACCTGGGTTCGAACCCCAGGTCTTCAATATTGTCCATATTATTTTTCCAATTATCTTCCCATGCAGTATTAACGTTCAAGGCGCATCATACACCTTCTTAATCAACCGTCCACGTCCATCTTGAGATCAATCTAAAGGCTGAGAGTTGGAGAACACGCTAAGTCCTAGTCAACCATCCCACACGCTTGCACAAAAGTCAACCAGGCCTTGCAAAGTTGGGCTCAAATTGCTGATTAAAACCTCCCATCTGGGGACTGATACCCCCAAGGTTTGCAAAATTTTGTTTTTTTTTTTATCTTTTCATTATTTTTATCTTTTTTAATTATTATTCTTTTTAGTTAAATTAATTATTTTTATAAACATAAAAAATACAATAAAAGTCAGAAAAGAGCAAAATACCATAAATAATTTTTATTTCTAATATTTTCATAAATAAATTGGCATGTAAATTAATTAGTTTAAATTAGGGTTTTAATGTTAATTTCTTTCATAACAAAAAATCTAAAAAAAACATAGAATTAGGTTTAATAAACGTTTTATTCCTTTTAATTTTTTCTTTTTCACAATAATATTATTTATTTTATTTATTTTTATAATTAAATTTGTATGCAAAAATTAGGGTTTAATTTAGGTTTAAATTCTAACGTCTTCTTAATAAATTAAAATAAAATAGAATTAGGGTTAGTAGTTAATTTTAATTAATTTTTTTTCTTTTTCTATTAAATCTTAAAATACATAAAAATACCAAAAAACAAAAACAATTTCTTTTCTTAATTTTAATTCCTCATTAATTTTAATTTTGCAAAAGGGTCCAACGCCCTCGTTTCGTTTAATTCTCGTTATTTCGCATATTTATTTTATTTCGCTTAAATAATCATGTACCTCTCCTGAAGCCTTGTAATTACTTCTCGCGCTTTTATTTTATTTATTTTCTGTCAAATCGGGTCCTGGATAATTTTGGCGATGTGGACCCGCGCCATTTGTAATAGCTTTAGATTTACTTTTCCTCGCAACTTTTAACTGTTAAACAAAGCATGCAAGAATGAATGGCCTTAAATAAAATCAAGCGTAGAACACCAATGACATGACAAGACAAATATAAATGAACATGACACACAAATCACACACCACCCCTAGGGTACTCCTCACTGTTGCCTTGCCTCTCGAAAGGTGATCATCGAGTAGAGGATGTCTTAGTAAGTCCTCATGATCCGGGAACCTGGCATGAGGGTAGCTTCTAAGGTGTCTTCCCATTGCTCCGGTGATCACCATGTCCCGAACCTCGAATTGACCCGAATACCTCCAACGGTGGTACTACCTACCTCTCAATGGTGGGATGGCACTACTTTAAAGGACATCTACACAGACGAATTCCTTAGGGTAGGTAGACGACTCTAGATACTTGCTCTAAATTTCAAAAATAAATCAAAAAATACTTTTCACACCAACACATTTTCAAAAGCTTTCGAAAGCAATTTTTCAAACACTCTTGAGGACTGATACAAGAGTCGAACTAAAATTTTCAAAGAAACTTTTTAAAACCCACATTGAAAAGCAAACAAACCATTTTTGAAAACACAAATGAGCAAGTATCTAAGAGCCCATGGATAACCATGGATAGAAAGGGTGCTAACACCTTCCCTTTCTATAACCTACCTCCCGAACCGAGAGCAATCTCTTTAAGGAATTTTTCTGTGCTTTTGTCCTTTCCATTTGGAGAAAATAAAAGACGGTGGCGACTCTTGCTTCCGCGACATTTCGCGAACCAGCGTTAAACAGTCAGTTCCAGATCCACCGATCACACTAACCCAAGTACACTTCCTTTGCAGGTCACATGACGGAGCGTCGCCAGAGGTTGCTAAAGCTAACTCAAGATAAGAAAATCATCAAGAGGTTGGTGAGGCCGCAACAAGGCACGCGGATGGGTCCGACCCGTGACTTGGGCAGGGAAGGATCTATTGGGTCCTCGGGTACCCTGGACACCTAGCGCCAATCTGATTTGATCAGCAAGAAACAGAGTCGACCAGATGATGGGGTCGAAGTGACCGACGGAGGGGCGGGCGCCCGGGCCTTCGGCCTGCCACCCTATTTTATGGGAAAGGATTTCTTCGAGGGGTTTCCCTTGTCCGTATTCGACAACGAGGCCGACATCATCAGGAAGCTCGACAAGGAAGGTCAAAGGAAACACCTCGCTGCCAGTATGGTCGGGGTGGTAAAAATGGTCGAGATAGCGGTTGTCCTCGCGGGCGAAGGGTAAGACTCCTTGGATCGGGTCAAATAGCTGGAGTCGGAGAAGGCGGATCTTATGGCCAAGTCCCGCAAACTGAAGGCTGCCCTAGAACGCTCTGAGGAAATGTTTTGTGAGAAGTATGACGTGTTGTCGGGGGAGAAGGAAAGGGCCGACAAAGCTCTTAAGGAAAAAGATTGCCTCCATCTTGATAAGGATTAGTTGGAGAGTGATAACCAAAGACTGTCGAGAGAAATCGAGGACCTGAAGGCTGTTATGCTGCCCGCTGAGGATGAGCCAAAAGGGATGGCTGACTTGCGCATGCGCTCTGACTTTATCGCTCGCATTCAACTCCTGGAGTTGGACTGTGTTGGCGCTTTGGCCGATGGTTTTGAGACTGCGGTGAGTCAGCTGTCCGTGCTAAATACAGGTTTGAATACCGAAGGGGCTGGGGTTCTGTCCCAGATTGTCGATGGCCAGGTTGTGCCTCCCCCTGACTCTCCTGACGTCGACGTCAACACTCAGGGAACTGATTGATGCTTTTATTGGTGTTTGAGCCTGCGCGCTCGTTATTGTTTTTGGGGCATGCGTGCCTGTTATTGTTTTCGGGGTCTGCGTGCCCGCCTTTATTCTCTTAGTTTTTTGGCCGTCGTGCCTAGACTGTAATTTTGGATATTTCCGGCCCTTGTGGTTGGTATATTATTGATCCTTGTTTATGATTGCCCATTAGATGGGTGCTTTGTTTACATTTGTCTGATAATATTTAATGTATATGTTCGATTGTTATTTTTGGTAATGAATTCTTGGCGAAGTTTGTGTTCGGGTGGAGATATCTGTTCGACCCCTATGTCGGTTCGACGCATTTCGAAATGCGTCGAATGCGCGGAGTGGAATCCTCTATTCAGGCGTATGACCGCGGTTGGGATCCTACGCCCGTGGCATGAACTGCCCATCGCGAGCTGGGTGTTCTTCCATATGGGGTACTTCGACAGTGGAGCTCGATCGAGGTGTCCCTACCGGGCATGTACGTTTGGTTCATCGAAGTGAACGACAGTATGCCCTCGTTGGTTGGTAGGTCGGGTACGTACCCCGACTCGCCAACGTGGTCGAGCTTTTCCCTTCGTCGACCGAAGGTGAGCATTCGACGGCAAAAGTCCCCCAGCCGGTGAGGGCTTTAGCTATAGTATTGTTTCAGCTTCGCAGCATTCCAGGGTCGTGGTAACGGTTCTCCATTTAATTGCTCGAGATAATATGCTCCGGTTCCCGTAGCTCCATGGACGCGATAAGGTCCCTCCCAGTTTGCGGCCAATTTTCCTTCGCGGGAATCTTTCTGGTTCCTCCACAAGACTAAGTTGCCGACCTGAAATTCACGTCTTATGACCTTGTTGTTGTGGCGTAGGGCTACCCACTGTTTCAGAGTGGCCTTGTGCAGGGCTTCTCCCGATTGGATTTCCTCGACCAGGTCGAGCTCGACTCTCAAAGCCTCGTCGTTCATTTCCTCGTCAAGAGGCATCTCCGTTTGCCTAGATGGCTCCATGATCTCTACTGGGATGACCGCCTCGGAGCCGTAGGTCAGTCGGAATGTAGTCTCACTTGTCTTCGAATGGGGCATGGTGCGGTAAGCCCACAGAATGCTATGTATTTCTTCGACCCACCCTCTTTTTGCTTCGCCTAGTCTGCGCTTGAGTCCTTGTAGGATGACCCTGTTGGCGGCCTCGACTTGCCCGTTGGTTTGGGGATGCTCGACTGAGGTAAAATGTTGTTTGGTGTCGAGTTTGGTGATGAAGCTTTGAAAGCCTTGGTCAGTGAATTGGGTACCATTATCTGTGATTAGCGCCTGCGGGATTCCAAACCGGGCGAGAACATTTCGCTTGTAAAAGAGGAGGATGTTATGTGAGGTGATTTTCGCAAGGGCCTCGGCCTCTATCCACTTTGTAAAGTAATCCACGACCACGATGAGGAATTTGTTTTGGTACGTTCCTTGCACGAATGGTTCGAGGATGTCCATCCCCCACCAGGAAAATGGCCATGGGGATGACAGTATATTCAGCTCGTGTGGCGGGGCGAGATGCATGTCGGCATGTCTTTGACATTTGTCGCATCTCTTGACGTGGTTTTTGGCGTCTTGCTGCATTGTCGGCCAGTAATACCCCGCTCGTAGTGTCTTCCTCGCTAGGGATTTGTCGCCCATGTGTTGGGCGTTAATACCTTCGTTTATTTCCCGTAATATCTCGGGGACTGCGGATTCGTTGATGCACTTCAAGAGTGGGATGGAAAATCCTCTACGATATAGTTTATGTTCGAGCACCACGTAGGAGCACGCTCGTCGTTTGGTTGCAACTTCTTCTCTTTGGTCCGGGGGGAGTTCTCCCTTTATTGGGAAGTTAAACAACGGGGTCATCCAGGATGAAGTGTCTCCGATGGCGTTTGCCTCGGGTGGAGTCATGGACTTTTTGATACTCAGGCGAGATAAAGACTCTTGTATGACAGATTTGTTTCCGCCTTTCTTTCTCGTGCTTGCAAGCTTCGAAAGTATGTCGACCCTTGTGTTTTTCTTGCGTGGTGCATGCGAAATTTCTGCTCGGTCGAATTTTTTCATGTGCTCCCTGACTAAGTTCAAATATTCGATGAGGCTGTTGTTTTTAGCCTGGTATTCCCCTTGAACTTGGGACACGACGAGTTGAGAGTCAGTGAAAATTTGTACTTCACGGGCACCTAAATCCTCTGCCAGTCTTAGACCCGCGAGTAGGGCCTCGTATTCCGCCTGGTTATTAGAGGTCGGAAAGGAGAGGGTGAGCGAATGCTATACCACCACACCTTCCTTGTTCTCTATGAGGATTCCTGCGCCGCTCCCGGTCGAGATAGATGCTCCATCGACAAAGATGATCCACTTGTGCTCTTTCCCTACGAGGGGGTTTTGAGCGGTCATCTCAGCGATGAAATCGGCCAAAGCCTGTGCCTTTAGGGCTTTCCTAATCTCGTATTGGATGTCAAACTCATAAAGCTCCAAGGACCACTTCAACATTCGACCCGCCATGTCTGGTCGACCCAGGAGCTATTTCACGGGCTAGTTTGTTCGCACCACGATCGTGTGCGCGAGGAAGTAGTATTTGAGCCTTCTCGTTGCGTTGACGAGGGCCAGAGCTACCTTTTCTATCTGTTTGTATCTAACTTCGAGCCCCTGAAGCGCCTTGCTCGTGAAATAAACGGGTTTTTGTCCGTCGTGTGTCTCACAAATGAGGGCTGCACTGACGGCTTCGACCGAGACGTCCAGGTATAGGAACAAGGGTTCTCCGTCGATTGGTCGTGATAACACGGGCGACTGTGAGAGGCTTTGTTTAAGATGGAGCAGCGCCTGCTCACATTCCTCGGTCCATTCGAAGGCCGCTTCCTTGCGAATAAGGTTAAAGAAAGAGAGGGCATGTTGAGCGGATTTTGCAACGAAACGGGATAGCAAGGTGAGCATTCCATTAAATACTTGTATGGATTTTTTTGAGGTAGGTGTGGGGAGGTCGGAGAAAGCCCGACACTTGTCGGGGTTGGCTTCGATTCCTCGTTCTATTAAGTAGAAGCCGAGAAACTTTCCCGCCTTGACCCCGAACGTGCACTTCTCGGGGTTACATCTCATTTTGCATTTCCTTGTGTTGTACCCCAAAATTTGCCCTCCCATATTTCTCAAGACATGTCAAGAATAATCTTCAAGTTGCTCAAGTTGGCTCAAGGGTTGGACAGTCAAGTCACCTCCTAAGGCAGTCAAATCAAAATTAGGGTTTTGTGTTGCATCAAAGTCCTTACATCCAAGTGGCCTCAAGTGTTTCCCAATGTCTTAATATATTCTTAAGTTCATCCATGCCAAATTTCAAGCTTTGCAGAGGAAGGTTGGTCAGCCAATTGTTCAAGAGGTCCAAAAATCGACTGTGTTAGGGCAAAAGTCAACTGTGTCCCAAATACAGTCAAACCTCAATATTTTTTGTCAACATTCTCATTTTGAAGTATAATTAATAATTTGATCAAGGGTTGATCATGATTCATCAAGTATTGCTCAAGATTCATCAAGATTCAAAAGTTGCTAAATTAGGGTTTTGTAGGAAAAGTCAACTCAACTTTGACCAAGCATAAGTTTCTCATACTTTATGATAAATGACCCATCAAAATCTCATTTTTAAGAGGGTGCAATTTCCTACAATCCATCTTCACACCCCAAGATCAAGAAATGCTCTCACAAAAAGTTACAAATTTGGACATTATAGGTCATTTTTGAAAGTCAACAAAAACACCTTTTTTGCCAAAACTTATAACTTGGGCATGGAACATCAAAATGAGATGAGACCAAAATGGATGATTATAGGACATCTCAAAGTTTCTAAAAAGTCCAATAACACCTCCAAAAGTTCAAAATTGAAGAAGTTATGCATTGTTGAAGTTGGGCATTTTTCCAAATTTGGCAAAAGTCAACTATCCTCAAAACTCCATTTTTTGACAAAAGGGCCCACTTTTTTCCACTTGATTTAGTCTTGTCATGCCACACACGTGTCCCATCTTTAATTTCATGACCAAACATTTATTTTTCTATTTTATTTAATTTTTATTGATTTAATTCATTTTAAATCTATATTAATTCAAATAAAATCCAAAAATTAATGAAATGGTATCTTTGTGATTTGTACAGCTTGCAAATACCATGTAACACCTAGTCAATTCGTATCAAGGCTCATTCAAGTATAAAAATCAGATTTGCCTATTTTTAAAAAGCTTATCAATGGTGATCAAATCCAATATTCCATCTTCAATGCACATAGATATTGGTCCATGTCTTGACCTAGAATCATTCTATTATATGCATACAAGCAAGCCAAACCTAGGATACGCAAAAAACCCTGTGGAAACGGCCAGAACAATTTTTCAAAAAAGCCTTGAAAAAGTGGTGATCGGATTTTGGTTTAGAGGCACTTTCAGACCAAAAGCTCAATGCTACTCCCTTGCCTGATATCCTGTGAAGCTGTAGGGATCAAAACCAAGCATTTTCATCCTTTATAACGCGCTGTAAGTCATCACGAATACACCCCTGAACATGAAAACGTAACTCATCATTCTTGCATCTTTTTGCCAATTTTCTTGTGCATTCATACTCACCATTCAATTTCCAACGTTTCTGTAATATTTGATTTTATTTTTATGGCTTATAACCCTGTATCCAAAACCTAGGGTTCTTGTTCTTGTTTTTGGGCGTTCTTTATGCAGGTTAAATTAAGGCCAATAATGGCCATGGATGAGTTCAGGGGAGAGAGACGAGTACGTTGGTACTCTTGGATTTCATTTTTAGGGCCTGGGAGAGATTTTTGAAAGACCCTACGAAACTTTCTGCGGATAAAAATCCGCAGGTAATTAACCAGGGACGCATTGACAGGGAAGATAATGTGCTAGTGTTTATTGGCTCATTTGAATTATTGGCGCATTTTTATTTTTTGCAGGGAATAATTGATGGTTTTGTATATAATATTTGTTTCTTATTACAATAACAAATGAAGCAGTTTGGTGGAGTGGTTAAGCGCATTGGCATGTGATCATTGGGACCTGGGTTCGAATCACAGGTCCCCCAAACATTTATTTGATTTTGTTCCTCAGGTATTCACATACAATACTCCAAGCGTAGATTACAATGTACCCCTAGATCTCAAATGTTACGTGGCTCACAGGGAAAAATCAATGGCCAAAGGTGAAGGACCACCATGGACTCAGGTCAATGCACGCCCAACAAATCACAAAAGTCCAACAAGGCTGAAGTGTTTTGGGCCAACAAATTGCCATTCAAACACCTTTATCAGGCCCACACCCCCCTTGAGTTTGTTCTTTTTTTATTTTTCTTTTCATTATTTTCTATTTCCATTTTATTATTATTATTTTGATTAATTAATTAACCCATTAATTTTTTATAAAAAAATCAGAAAACAACAAAAATATTTTTATTAATTCCATTAACTTTATTATTTATTTTTGTAAATAAACAATTAATTAATTTTATTTAGTTTAAATAGGTTAACATTAATATATTTTGCAATAAATTAACATTGATTTAGAATTGTGGTTTTGATATATTTTTACCTTTCTAATTTTATTTCCTTAATTAAAATAAAAAACCAAAAATATTTTTTCATTTAATTAATTAATTCAACTATTAATTTAGACCTAATTTTTAATTCAAAAAATAACAAAAAAATATGTTTTATTTAACAAAAAGGGTCAAAACCCTAAGACACTCCGATTTAATTTTCTCACGCGCGATTATTCTTTGATCAATATTGTAACTGCTTCGAGGATGTAATAGTTTTAAATTAGGATTTATTTATCGCTTTTATTTACTTTTTCGCAATTTAATTTTAAAGGGTTTGTTTTTGGCGATGTAAATACCCGACGCCTTGTAATAGCTTAGATTTATTTTCCACAATTTAATTTTCGCAACCATTAACTGTTAGATGTTTGAATAATAGGCTATGCATGACAAGATCAATTTTAACCTAAAATCAACAGTAGCTCACCATGACATGTAAAGATAATATAAACTGAAAATTGACACACTCGCACATGCCACTCTTAGGGTACGCCTCACTTGGTTGCCTCGAACGTGGTCATTGAGTATAGGAAGTATTAAAGGTCGCCCTCTTGTCCAAAGATCATAAGTTGCCTCGAAACAGTTGCCTCGGATAAAAATGATCTAAGATATTAGGGTTACCGCTAAGGCGTCCTAACATTGCTTTAGTGACCACACGTCCCTTAATCAAATTGACCCGAAAACTCCAACGACGGTGCTACCTACTCCTCAATAGTGGGATAGCACTGTCTAAAGGACATTTGTACAGTTTAATTCCTTTTTGAATAGGTAGCGGTTCTTAAGTACTTGCTCTTTTGAAAACAAAAACAAAACTTTTCGCACTCACACTCTTTTAAAAAAAAAAAAACTCTTTTCAAACCCACAAACACAAAGAAAATCAAACTTTTGAAAACACTTTGAGCAAGTACCTAAGAGCATGTGGATAACCATGGATAGAAAGGGTGCTAACACCTTCCCTTTCTATAATCTACCTCCCGAACCCGAGAAATATCTCAAAAAGGAATTTTTCTGTGCTTTTGTCCTTTCCTTGTTGGATAAAATAAAAGACGGTGGCTACTCTTGCTTACCGCGACATTTTGCAAAAACAAACGCAAAACGCGAACCAGCATTCCAAAACAGTCAGTTCTATTCCCACCGATCACAGAACTGGCGACTTTGCTGGGGATTTATATTAGTGAGGTGTACCTTAGAATTAGATCACTTGTGTTTTCAATTGTATGCTTTGTATGCTTTAATTTTGTGGGCTTGTATCAGAGTTCTATAGATCCTAACCCGGATCTAGGGATACCCTTTAGGTAAGTAGCAATAAACTGTGAGGGATCTGTCCGGCGTAGACCGACACGGATGAAGCAGTAGCTACGTTGGTGTGGCACCTTAGTCTGTACCGATATCCCTTGTGTTGGAACGAGGAGAATATGGGTCTTCTAGCGAGTCATTAAGCACCAACTGACCTTAGAACCTTAAATTGACCAACTTGGCCATAGAACAGTAGCAGTATGCCACACTCATTGAGACTAAACTCTCGCGATGATTCTGGCCGCAAGAAAAGGTTGCTAAATTGGAATTATGACCGATTGAGGGTAGTCAGTGATATTGAGATCCTCTAGAACCCGGTTACTATTTTTAGGACAGGTATTAACCAACTGAAACTGAAAGAGGGTAGTACCTAAGCTCCATGCGAGCCTGAAATCTAAGGGCTCTTTTGTGTTACTTGTGTGCCTTTACCATGTTTGCCTTTTGTGGATACTTGTGGTGTGCCTTTACCATGACATCATGACATCATAACATTGCATACATTTTGCATAAGGACTAACCTATTTCAAGGACAAGAGGGTTTCATCTTTGCTCTGTTTTGTAGGTCATCATGATGCCCATGAGTAGGAATACTATCCGAATCAACTTTGTCCAAGTACCTACCCTGCTTAAAGATTTGGTTGTCAGAATTCCAGACACTACTTCCTTCATCAGAAGGCATGGTTCTCTTCTCAGTTTGGTCACTTCAAAGGTGGACGAACAAATGATGAGTATCCTGGTCCAGTTTTATGATGCGCTATACCATTGCTTCACCTTTCAAGACTTCCAGCTGGTTCCTACCCTGGAAGAGTTCTCTGAGCTGCTTGGTATCTCCGTTTTAGAGCAGACTCCGTTTACTAGTTGGGAAAAGACTCCTAAGCCCGAAGAAATTGTTGCAGCCCTTTACCTGACCAAGGAGGAGGTAATGGCCAACTGGGAGACTAGAAGTGGAGCTAAGGGTTTTCTGACTAAATTTTTGGTTGACAAAGCTAATTACTTCTGGGACAACTTAGACTTCAAGGTGTACGAGGACATTCTGGCTCTTTTGATTTATGGTCTGGTATTGTTTCCGAATCCTGACACTTTTGTTGGTATTAATGCCATAAAGATCTTCATCTCTCAGAACCCTGTACCCAATCTCTTGGGTGATATGCTTCATCAGCTCTATGCTCGTACTGCCCGAAAGCGGGGAACTTTGATGTGTTGTGTTCCTTTATTGTCGAGGTGGTTTATTTCGCACCTCCCTAAGTTCGTGCTGGAAAAAAAAGAAGGAATGGGCTGGGCTTATAGGGTGATGTCTCTTACTAATGATGACATTATCTGGACTCTCAAAAGTATGGATGAGGTGACTGTCATTGACCGCTATGGAGAGTATCCTAATGTTCAATTGATCGGACTCCATGGAGGGATTTCTTACAAACCATGCTTAGATCTCCGTCAGTTTGGAAGAGCCAGAAGAGAAGGGCCTCACGAGATGTTGATGCCTTATATCATCTTTGATTTTCAGGGAGATAGCGACGAGCTACATCGTAAATTCATAAGGGCTTGGGAAAGAGTTCACCGATCTGACCCACATGAGTTAGGACCAAAGACTTCTCTGCCAATGGAGCCATATCTCAGATGGGTCTGCATCCGTGCCCAGAAGTTAGGTATGCCATACGAAGCTGTCAGGCCTGTTACTCTTGAAGTTGCTAATGAGGAGGGGGTTCCTCCAACTATCCTCCAACCTTATATGCCCACTGATATTGGGACACTGAAGAGGTCTTGGATGCAGTTGAGGGATGAACGGGATTCTTACAGAGAGAGGTTCAATGAACAAGAGCAGAAGATCCAGAAGCTGACTAGGCAACTGGAGAACGAGCGGATCCTGAATGATTATGTCTGCACTGAGAAGAAGAGACCATGGGAGCGTTGATGGACCTTTGATGATTTCTTTTACAGTTTTTTCTTACTTTTCAGTATTTCCATTTCTTGTAATGCCTAAGAGCAATTTGTTGAACAATTTAAATTTTGAAGTTTAAATCTACTAAAGTGTGTTTCCTTTCTTGCCTACAAATTTGAATCTCGATTGTCTTTGAAATCATAAAATCATACGCATTTCATCCCATGCATCTCATAAATAGGTACCCCATTACAGGTCTCTTATCTTCTTCGCTGTTTATTTCAGCAATCATCATGTCTGCTGAACCTTCCACTGAGCAAGCTATCAAGGCCCTCCAGGCCCAGAATGCCCAGTTTCAAGAACTGTTCATGAATCTAGCTAAGGGTCAGCAGGACCTGAAGACCTTGATTCTAAAAGAGAAGAAGAAGAAGAAGAAGAAGAGGACCATCTTGTTCAATACTGGACGCAGGTATGGAAACGGGTTGCAGAATGAAGTTGATCTGACCACCTCATCTGGAGGGAAAGATAGTCCAAAAGAAAGGAGGGCTCCTAGCCCTATGGTCTCCGAAAACGAGACGAACTATGAAGAAGAACAATATCCTCCTGCTGAGGATAAGTACAAACAGCTGGAAGACCGTTTGAGCGCTATGGAAATACAGAAGGTGCCCGGTCTAAACTTCGGAGATCTAGGTCTATCCTCTGGGGTGGTGATTCCCCATAAATTCAATGCACCTGCCTTTGCCAAGTATGACGGAGTTTCCTGTCCGAAGCTGCACCTCCGGTCATATGTGAGAAAGATCCAACCTTACACTGCTGATAAGAACTTATGGATCCATTTCTTTCAAGACAGTCTCTCAGGGACTCAGCTTGAGTGGTTCTATCAGTTGAACAGAGCCAGTATCCGCAGCTGGGAAGATTAGGCTACTGCATTCTACAGGCAGTATCAGTATAACTCCGACCTTGCTCCTACGCGTACCCAACTCCAGGGTATGTCAATAGGAACGGGTGAAGGATTTAAAGAGTATGCTTAAAAATGGAGAGACCTTGCCGGAAGGGTGCAACCACCTTTGGTTGATCGTGAACTTATTGACATGTTTTTGGGGACCCTGTCTTGTCCATTCTTTAACCATCTAATTGGAAGCTCTTCGGCTGGGTTTACAGATCTTATTTTGACCGGTGAAAGGATTGAAGCCGGTATTAAGGCCGGGAAGATACATAAAGGTGCCTCATTGAGCACTAAGAAGAAGCCGTTTAAGAAAGAGTCCAGTGCTGTCTACAGCTCGAGAAGATAGAATAGACCTGAACACCGCCAAGCTGCCAATGCGGTTGTTATTTCAAAACCTGCTGGTACTCCTCAGCATCACAATCAATAAAAGGACGAGAGACCTTGAAGGAAATTCACTCGTCTCAGCATGACTCTGTCTCAGATTCTGCCACAGTTGCTGAAGACCAATTTGGTGACTCTAAAAGAAGCTCCAAAGAATCCGAGTACCACATCACCAAAGTACAACCCTAATGCCCGCTGCGCTTTTCACTCTGATAGCCCGGGGCATAATACAAATTATTGTTGGGTTTTGAGGAATAGGGTGCAAGACCTAATTGATGCAAAGGAGATTGAGTTTGAGGCGCCCGAGAGGCCTAATGTTGTGACTGCTCCCATGCCCAAACATGGAGTAAATGCTGTAGAGGAAGACTTGTTTGTAGTTTCCGTGGATGATATTGTTACCCCTCTGATGACTGTCAAGAAGAACCTGTTGCTAGCCGGTTTATTTCCGGGCTGTGGCGAAAGTTGCCATATGTGTTCTGTTTTACCTACTAGATGCCCATTTCTGAGGTCAAGTATCCAGAACCTGATGGATAATAAGGATATCCTGTTTGAGAAGATTGTTGTTCCTTCCATTCCTACTGAAGAAGTAGCCATTATTACCATTTTCAACAATTCTTCCAAGGCTCCCTCGAGGAAGCCTGTTAGAATTACATATGTTCCAAAGATCGCACCTGTAATCATCACTGTTCCGGGGCCCATCCCCTACACCTCTGACAAAGCTGTTCCTTGGCACTATGGGGCAGATGTTTATGTTCTTGGAGTTAAGCAAGATTTGGATGCTGATACCGGCGCCAGCAACATTACTGGGCCTGCTAAAGTCACCCGCAACGGTAGACTTTTCTCACCTGATATTGCTCCACCAACTGTCCGAAGACCTGTTGTCATTACACCTGCAAGTGTACCTATCACGATTCCTAATCAAGTTCCTATCCTTACCCCTTTCGCCGAGTCATCTAACGCTCGAAGCAAAGGGATCACCACTGATATGCCTGCCCAGACGGAGGCACCGAAGACAGTTACTGTTGAAGCTTCCAAACAAGAGATGGAAGAGATTCTAAAGATTATTAAGAAGAGTGATTATAACGTAGTTGAGCAGCTGGGGCAAACCCCATCCAAGATTTCTATGTTATCACTTTTTTTGTGTTCAGAGACCCATGCCAAGGCTCTGATTACCTTCCTGAAGACTGCCCACGTGCCACAAGAGACATCAGCTGATCAGTTTACCAATTGTGTGGCCAATTTAACTGCTGATAATGGTTTGGGTTTCTCCGATGCTGATTTGACTGTTAAAGGGAAGAACCACAACGACGCCATGCATGTCTCCATTGAATGCAGGGGCACTACTCTTGCACATGTATTGGTTGACACTGGTTCCTCATTGAACGTCTTGCCCAAGAAAGCTCTAGACCGGTTGGATTGCGAAGGATTGGAGCTAAAACCAAGTAACATCACTGTCATGGCCTTTGACGGGTCTAAAAGGATAGTGCATGCTGAGGTTGATATTCCAATTAAAGTTAGTTCTCAAGTCTTCAATTCTACATTCTACGTGATGGACATTCAGCCATCCTATTCTTGTTTGTTGGGTCGTCCATGGATCCACAAAGCTGGAGCTGTAACCTCAACGCTCCACCAGAAGCTGAAGTACCCGGTCAGAGGGAAGATTGTGACAGTTCAAGGGGAGGAGGAGTACATGGTCAGCCACCTCAACTCGTTCCGATATGTAGAGATGGATGGGGAGTTCATTGAGACCCCATTTCAGCATTTTGAAGAGGTTCCTTAGACACTGGCATCAACTGAGACTATGGTCGAAGATTCTCTTATAAAGATGGCTTCCTTAAAGGACGCCCGGGCTGTTATTGAGAAGGGTGAGTGTGCAAATTGGGGCCGAATCCCTGATTTTACTCAGAAGACTAACAAGTTTGGTTTGGGTTTCACTGCAGAAGCTCAAAGAGTCGTTCGTAATGCAAGGATTGGAAGACCTCATGTGTTCATCAGCAACTCGGGAGTAAATGCCATTGAAGATGATGTGGAGGAGTCTGAATTCGACAACTGGATCTATCCTACGACCAACGGTGGACCAAGCAACTGGACAGCAAAGGACTTCATCCCTATTACTTTTGTTACCCAGTAATGAACTCTTTGTTTTGAACTTGTAACAGACAATGTTTTGAAACTTTATGGCCCGGTGTGTTACCCGGGGCACCGTGGCTTCATTTGTGAGGGCTTTTGTGTGCCATTTTCATATATCATTAATAAAAGCATTGGACGTTTCTTGCATTTCAAATTTTGCGCTCCTTGTTTTTCTTTATTATATATTGCAAAACATCTATTTTACACACACTCACATATACAGGTCTCAATCCACTATGGATCTCACTGGTAACGACTCTGCTACTGCCAGTTATGACTTTGAAAATCCGATCAACTTAGCCGAAGACGAAGGTGAAGATGATTGCGAAGTGCCGGGTGAACTTGCAAGACTATTACTCCAGGAAGAGAGGGCCATTCAGCCACATGAAGAGCCAGTGGAAACGGTGAATCTGGGTATTGAGATAGACAAGAAAGAAGTCAAGATTGGTGCAAATATAGAGCCTAGTGTGAAACAACGGTTGATTCAGATGCTACATGACTATGTTGAGATCTTTTCCTGGTCTTACGAAGATATGCCTGGGTTGGATACTGACATTGTGGTTCATCGCCTGCCTACCAAGGAAGACTGCCCTCTGGTAAAACAGAAGGTTCGCCGTATGCGCCCAGAGATGTACAAGAAAATCAAGGTTGAAGTTATGAAACAGTTTGACGCCAGTTTTCTAGCAGTTACTTATTACCCTTAGTGGGTCGCCAATGTGGTTCCTGTACCTAAGAAGGATGGTAAGGTTCGAATGTGTGTTGACTACAGGGATTTGAACAGGGCAAGCCCTAAGGATGACTTCCCTCTACCACACATCGACGTTCTGGTTGACAATACTGCTCAGCACAAGGTATTCTCCTTTATGGATGGTTTCTCCGGTTATAATAAGATAAAATGGCTCCCGAAGACATGGAGAAGACGACCTTTGTTACTCAGTGGGGCATCTTTTTCTACAAGGTCATGCCTTTTGGACTGAAAAATGCTGGGGCAACATATCAGCGTGCCATGGTTGCTTTGTTTCATGATATGATCCATCATGAGATTGAAGTATACGTCGACGATATGATTGCAAGGTCCCAGATTGAGGAGGAATACCTTGACCATCTACATAAGCTGTTTGACAGGTTGAGGTTGTACAAGCTGAGATTGAACCCGAACAAGTGCACCTTCGGGGTGAGGTCTAGTAAGCTATTGGGCTTCGTCGTGAGCGACAAAGGTATTCAAGTGGACCCTGCCAAAGTGAAAGCCATACAAGAGATGTCAGCTCCCAAGACAGAGAAGGAGGTCAGAGGCTTTCTGGGACGTTTGAACTATATTGCCCGATTCATCTCGCACCTAACTGCTACTTGTGAGCCAATCTTCAAGCTGCTGAAGAAAGATCAAGTAGTACGTTGGAACGATGAATGTCAGGCCGCTTTCGAAAGAATCAAAGAGTATCTCCAGGAGCCACCCATCCTTATGCCACCAGTTGAAGGGAGACCTCTGATCTTATACCTAACAGTACTTGACAACTCAATGGGGTGTGTGATTGGGGAAGCATGACGAGTTTGGCCGAAAAGAGCATGCTATTTATTACCTTAGCAAAAAGTTTACCGACTGTGAGACCCAATACTCACTGCTTGAGAAAACTTGATGCGCTTTGGCATGGGCTGCTCGCCGGTTTAGACAGTATATGCTGACTCACACTACTTTGTTGATTTCAAATATGGATCCAATCAAGTATATCTTCGAAAAGCCCGCCTTGTCCGGAAGAATAGCAAGATGGAAGATGATCTTGACTGAGTATGACATCCAGTACACAACTCAAAAAGCAATCAAGGGAAGTGTATTGGCAGACCATTTGGCATATCAGGCAGTGGATGATTACCAGTCTATAAACTTTGAATTTCCAGACGAGAATATCATGGTAGTAACTGATTATGAGACACCTGGACCGGATGAAGGACCTGAGGAAGGATTCCGATGGTATATGTACTATGATGGAGCTTCGAACGCTTTGGGTAATGGCATTGGCGCTGTGATCATATCTCCTAAAGGCTCTCATACTTCATTTACCGCCCGACTATGTTTCAACTGCACCAACAACATGGCGGAGTATGAAGCATGCATCATGGGTCTTCGAGCTGCAATTGACCTAAGGATTAAGTTTCTAAGTGTCTTAGGAGATTCCGCTCTCGTGATCAGTCAGATCAAAGGCGAGTGGGATACGAAACACCCAAACCTTATTCCTTACAAGGAATATGTATTGACATTGCTACCCCATTTCGAGGATATAACCTTTGAACACTTCCCCAGAGAGGAGAATCAGTTGGCGGACGTGTTAGCTATGATGTCTTCTATGTTCAAAGTCAATTGGGACAACGAGGCTCCCCGGATCATTATTGAAAAATTGGACGAACCTGCGCATTGTTGTGATCTTGAGACTGAAGAGGTAACAGAAAAGTCCTGGTATCATGAGGTGAAGAGGTACCTTGAAGCTCAGGAATACCCCGAGGGTGCATCTGTTAATGACAAGAAGTTTCTGAGGAGGTTTGCAGCCAAGTTCTTCATCAGCAATGGTATTCTTTACAAACGTAACCATGATTCAACCTTACTGCGTTGTGTGGATAAGATTGAAGCAGAAAGGATCATGGCAGAGCTACATGAAGGTACCTTAGGAACCCATTCCAGTGGACATACCATGGCAAAGAAAATCCTTCGGGTAGGATATTACTGGTCCACAATGGAAGCTGACTGTTATCAACATTCTCGGACATGTCACAAGTGCCAGGTCTATGCTGATAAAGTGCACATTCCTCCTGTTCCTCTGAATGTTATGACGACACCTTGGCCTTTTGCAATGTGGGGAATTGACATGATTGGCGAGATCAGACCTACGGCATCCAACATGCATCGTTTCATCCTGGTAGCAATTGATTACTTTACGAAATGGGTTGAAGCAGCTTCCTTTGCTACGGTAACCAAGAACGTCGTGGCACAGTTCATTCGGCATAACCTGATATATCGATATGGTGTACCAGAGAGGATCGTTACGGACAATGGTACCAATCTCAACAACAAGATGATCACTGAGCTCTGCGAGCAATTCAAGATACAGCACCACAACTCTTCTCCCTACCGGACGAAGATGAATGAGGATGTCGAAATGGAAAATAAGAACATTAAGAAGATTGTGTAGAAGATGACAGTGACATATAAAGACTGGCACGAGATGTTACCATTTGCTCTTCATGGGTACCGTACCTCAGCACGAACGTCAACAGGGGCAACACCCTATTCCTTGGTATATGACATGGAGGCAGTCTTGCCGATTGAAGTTCAGATACCCTCTCTTTGGATCAGGAAAGATGCAGGTTTGAGCGAAGATGACTGGATTCAGACCCGACTTGATCAGTTGAATCTAATCAACGAAAAAAGACATACTGCTGTTTGTCATGGTCAGACCTACCAAAAACGGATGATCAAGGCATTTAACAAGAAAGTCAGACGACAAGAGTATCAAGTTAGGGACCTGATAATCAAGCGCATTATTCTACCTCAAGGTGATCCCAGGGGCAAATGGACCCCTACTTATGAAGGGCCATTTGTGGTTAAGAACATCTTCTCAGGAGGAGCTATGATTCTAACCACCATGGATGGTGACGACCTCCCTCACCCCGTCAATGCAGACATAGTGAAAAGATACTACGCGCAATCAAAGACCCGCTAGGTTGACTGGGCTAGGCAAAAATAAGGGCTTCCCGGCGAACAAAAAGGGTTCGGGCAAAAATAAGGGATGAAAATAAAAAATCTGTACGCCCGTCAACTCGAAAACCTGAAAAGGCGGCTTGGGAAAAAATAGGTATCCCGGTGGACTGAAAACCCGAAAGGGCGGTCCAAGCAAAAGTTAGGGATTAAAGCGTAACACTATGTCTCATTGGATCACCTTGCATCCAGACTTCGGTATCAACTATCAAGCTCGAACGACACCAATCAATCAGATTCATCTTCAACTAAGCAACAAAGTGATGAGATGCTTGAAGATATAAAGGCAATAGCAGAGTTGGAACCCAATGGGATTATTCACATATCTGTTTTATTTCCTTTTCACAAATTGTATAAATTATATTTGTTCAACGGCGTTCTCTTACTAGGACGTCAGCCTCTTGTACAAAAACGCATATTTTCAGGAAAACTTCAAAATCAATACAAATTCATTTACTGACAAATTTCAAATTGTTTTTTCCTTTATCTGTTTTGTTTTGCAAAGAACGTCCAATGTTCATTTTTGATATATGCATTTGACATTAGTTTCCGCTCATAAATATTTACATGCGAAACAAAGGACGAATTATGGGTAATATCAGAAGTAGGGGCAATAAGAATTGTCCGAGCGATCTAGTTGCTCTGTCCACCAAGGTACCAAGGTAGGTTCAGCTGAAGAATATGACCAAGATACCGTCGCTCCCCGCAGAGTAAAACAGTAATGGTAGCTCTCCCCACTGAGACTTGCAACTACGAACGAATCAGCAATACTCTCCCCAAGAAGAGTTAATCTACCATCAGCCCTGAAAAGGTTGGTGTGATCGGTGGATCTGGAACTGACTGTTTAACGCTGGTTCGCGAAATGTCGCGGAAGCAAGAGTCGCCACCGTCTTTTATTTTCTCCAAATGGAAAGGACAAAAGCACAGAAAAATTCCTTATAGAGATTGTTCTCGGTTCGGGAGGTAGGTTATAGAAAGGGAAGGTGTTAGCACCCTTTCTATCCATGGTTATCCATGGGCTCTTAGATACTTGCTCATTGTGTTTTCAAAATGGTTTGTTTGCTTTTCAATTGTGGGTTTAAAAAAAGTTTCTTTGAAAATTTTAGTTCGACTCTTGTATCGGTCCTCAAGAGTGTTTGAAAAGTTGCTTTCGAAAGTTTTTTGAAAAGGTGTCGGTGTGAAAAGTATTTTTGATTTGTTTTTTTTTTAAATTAGAGCAAGTATCTAGAGTCGTCTACCTACCCCAAGGAATTCGTCTGTGTAAATGTCCTTAAAGTAGTGCCATCCCACCATTGAGAGGTAGGTAGCACCACCGTTGGAGGTGTTCGGGTCAATTCGAGGATTCGGGACATGGTGATCACCGGAGTAATAGGAAGACACCTTAGAAGCTACCCTCATGCCATGTTTATAGACATGAGGACTTACTAAAACGTCCTCTACTCGACGATCACCTTTCGAGGGGCAAGGCAACAATGAGGCGTACCCTAGGGGTGGTGTGTGATTTGTGTGTCGTTTTCAGATATTTTTGTCTTGTTCATGTAATTGGTGATCTACGCGTTGTTTTTTATTTTTGACATTCATTCTTTCATGCAAATTAATTAACGGTTAAAAAAAAGATGCGAGAAGGTAAAAGTCATACGCTATTACAAAGGCGCGGGTCCACATCGCCAAATTAATCCAGGACCCGATTTGAAATAAAATAAAGTGCGAGAAATAAATAAATGTCTAATTAAGTTATTACATGGCTTTGGGAGAATTACATGAATATTCACAAAAAAGGAAATAAAAATGCGAAGAGAATTAAAGTCGGGAATGCGAGGGCGTTGGACCCTTTTTAGGAAATTATAATTAACAAATTTATTAAGCTAAATAAAAGAAAGAAATTGTTTTTTTCTTGAGTTTTTTGTATTTATGGATTTTTATGAGAATTAATGGAATTAAAACCTAGTTCTAGCTATTTTTAATTTATTAAAAAAAATGTGAAAATTGAACCTAAAATTAACCTAATTATTTACATGGCAATTTATTTACAAAAATAATAATTAATAATTAATATGGTTAAAAAAAGAAAAGAAAAGGATAAAAGTATAAACCCTAATTCTACATTTTTTAATTTATTAAGGAAAACATTTAAAATTAAACCTAGCATTAAAATTAAATTAATTAATAAGATTTTTTTACAAAAAATGTTAAATAAAATATATTTTTGTTTTTGTCTTTTCTGATTTTTATTATTTTTTATATTATGAAAATATTAATTTGGAGGAATTTAAATGAAAAAACAAATAAATTAAAATAAATATAAAAAGGAATGAAAGAGAGAAATGCAAACAGGAAGGGGTTTTCTGGCCCTTTTGGAGGTGTTGTTAGAATGGTTTGGCCCATTAGACAGAGGCCCTTCTTGACTTTCCAGGCTGGCGTGTGGAATGTTTGACTGACGCCTATGGTAGACAGCTGGTGATGACCCTTGGATTGGAATTGCTTGGGCATGTGGCAGGCTTAGAGGCGAAGCTTCATGGTAGACCTTTTCATTAATATGGTTAAAAAAAGAAAAGAAAAGGATAAAAGTATAAACCCTAATTCTACATTTTTAAATTTATTAAGGAAAACATTTAAAATTAAACCTAGCATTAAAACTAAATTAATTAATAAGATTTTTTTACAAAAAATGTTAAATAAAATATATTTTTGTTTTTGTCTTTTCTGATTTTTATTATTTTTTATATTATGAAAATATTAATTTGGAGGAATTTAAATGAAAAAACAAATAAATTAAAATTAATATAAAAAGGAATGAAAGAGAGAAATGCAAACAGGAAGGGGTTTTCTGGCCCTTTTGGAGGTGTTGTTAGAATGGTTTGGCCCATTAGATAGAGGCCCTTCTTGACTTTCCAGGCTGGCGTGTGGAATGTTTGACTGACGCCTATGGTAGACAGCTGGTGATGACCCTTGGATTGGAATTGTGCCATTTGATCACTTGCAAACGTACCTCTCCACCAACTGTGCCATTTGATCACTTTGTAATAATAATGAGTAACAATTAATATATAAAAAACAAACACACTAATGCTGTTAATTCAAAAAACGCGCTAAACTTGAATTGACCTTTCACGTCATGACACATAAGCGTCTTCTTCCTCTCTTCTTTATTTTGCCTGAAAAAAAACATAAAGTAGCGGGGGTTTTAAACCCCCACTAAACGTTGCACACAAAAATAGCGATTAGAAGCCTGTTAATCATAAATTAATCGCGAGGTATGGAATCAACTAGTCATAAGCTTCTGGTTTCAATGGCGTGGGTCTCGTGGTCTGATTTTTCCTGAAGAGGAAACCCCTAATTTTGCAGCTCTGAAACCCTAGCAAGCTTCAATGGTAACTTCACGTACATAGCACGAAAACTCAATTAAATTGCATGGTTAGTTTCAGCATGATGAGATTAGTGTAAAACAACAATTAAATTGTGTGAAAAATGCCCAGAAATTAAAATACGATTATGCATAAAGTATGAGAAATTTCAACTTCTATCTACCAATTCTTGATGCTATGGGCGTGGAAGAGGATTCAGTCAGGTTCAGTGATGCCTCAAAAAGCTTTTTCAATTGGTTGGAAGCCTTGAATCGCTTTGGAATGGTGTTTTCAGTTTTCAATTTTTTTCACAAAAATGCCAAAGTTGTTCTTAGGATTGGGCGCATCTTTTAGGGTTTTAGGCATTAGGTTTATGATCAGTATATGTATGCCAATGGATTAGGGTTGCAATTTGAGTCAAGAGATCCTTGCATTGATGTATGAGATATTTGATTTTCCATGAATATTTTTCAAATCTTTTTCATGTAATTTTGATCCCAATCATGGCCAATCTTTCCAATTTTGTTGTGCACGAATCTTGAGTCTTTAAGGAGAGCAAATGCTGCATAAAAAGGTTCACATACATTTGTTTAGTATTTTTTCATATTTTAATTAATTAAATGAATTAATGTGGATAAAAATTCAAATAAATAATAAAAAATGACGAAATAAATCCCCTTTGGGCCAAATGGTCGTGCATAGACTTTGGATGATGAATCTTGGAAGAAAATGTGGCCCATTAGCAATTTTGAGGCATTTGAAGTAAAGTTGACTTTTCAAAATTCCCAAAAATTTCCCAACTTCCACAAGGTATATCTTTCTCAAATTTTAAGCTTTGATCATGTTCTTGGACATTTTGGAAAGGTCTTGAAGTCCTCTAACCAATGCCTTTGGTCCCATGTCATTTTTATTTGCCAATCTCAAGTTATGGCCTTTTACTTATAGTCCCTTTTTGTTGACTTTTGAAAATGACCTATAATGTTGAAATTGATAACTTTTTGTGAGAGAATTTCTTGGACTTGAAGTATGAAGAGGAGTTGTAGGAAATGTCTTTCTCTTAAAAATGAGCTTTGGATGGAATTTTTCTGATGAAACATGTGGAAGTTATGCCTTGGTCAAGTTACATTTGACTTTTTCAACTGTCCAAATATGGAAACTTTTGCATCTTGAGACTTTTTGAGCCATGCTTTGAGAATCATGATCAAGAATTGATCAAATGATGTTTGTGGCTTCAAAATAAGATGTTGACCAAAAATTTGAACTTTTGACTGTCAAATGACCATTTTGCCCCTATAGTTGACTGTAGGGCAATTAGGGTTTTTGACTGTGCAATTTTGTGCTGTGAATCTTGAAACTTGACATGAGGATGCTTGACCATGTTTATAGGCATGTGGGACTTGTTTGGACCCTTGAAAACTTCAATTTCTTTGACAGAACCAAAACCCTAGTTTTTGACTATTAGGAGTCCCTTGAACTATGTAACCCTTGGGGAGATTTTGAAGCATGCTCTTTGCCATTCTTGAAGAATATGGGAGGGCAAATTTTGGGGTACAACAGTTGCCCCTGTTCAATCTTCTTAAACCTGAGGATGCAGATTGGCTGACGTGCCTTTCGTAATCTGAAGGTGGAAGATGATTGAACACTAGAGTGCCCAGAAATTTGCGCTCACATAGTGGCATGATGTGGGGAATGGGCTTACAGATGCCATTTGGAGATTGATGGATAGGATGATGGGCTTATAGATGCCATGCTGAGAGGTGATGGATAGGATGATGGGCTTATAGATGCCATGCTAAGAGATAATGGGTAGGTGGATGGGCTTATAGATGCCATCTGGGTGTTGATCGCGTAAGAGATTCCTTAGCGAGAGCTTGCGTACCTGAAAAAGAAAAATGATTACCTGACCTGTTACAGGAGCTGGTCTTCAAACTCTTTGCACAGATGTGTCCTGACTGGTTACAGGAGCTGGATCTGGAGCTTCAAACGGTGATGAATGAACCAGGGATGGTTACTACCTCAACAGGAACGCTGAGAGAACCTTGGACGATTACTACTTCAACAGGAACGCTGAGAGAACCTTGGGCGACTTCAATCTCAACAGTAACGCTGAGAGAATCTTGGGCGACTTCAACCTCAACAGTAACGCTGA
This sequence comes from Vicia faba, assembly GCA_948472305.1. Classification (NCBI taxonomy): domain Eukaryota; kingdom Viridiplantae; phylum Streptophyta; class Magnoliopsida; order Fabales; family Fabaceae; genus Vicia; species Vicia faba. The sequence continues at coordinate 27,799,269 of OX451737.1, forward strand.
GAATCTTGGATGTCTTCTACTGAGTCTTTATCAGGAAAATCTGTTAGGGATCGATTTAACTGGACTAGAGAAGGCCTTTGACTGGATAAGAAACAGGAAAATCTTATGGTCGATTTAACTGAACCGGTCTAGGTCTTGAAATCTTCAACTGGATAAGAAACAGGGAGATCTTAGGGTCGATCTGACTGAACCAGAGAAGGCCTTTGACTGGATAAGAAACAGAAAAATCTTAGGGTCGATTTAACTGAACCGGTCTAGGTCTTGAAATCTTCAACTGGATAAGAAACAGGGAGATCTTAGGGTCGATCTGACTGAACCAGAGAAGGCCTTTGACTGGATAAGAAACAGAAAAATCTTAGGGTCGATTTAACTGAACCGATCTAGGTCTTGAAATCTTCAACTGGATAAGAAATAGGGAGATCTTAGGGTCGATCTGACTGAACCAGAGAAGGCCTTTGACTGGATAAGAAACAGAAAAATCTTAGGGTCGATTTAACTGAACCGGTCTAGGTCTTGAAATGTCTTCAACTGGATAAGAATCAGGGAGATCTTAGGGTCGATCTGACTGAACCAGAGAAGGCCTTTGACTGGATAAGAAACAGAAAAATCTTAGGGTCGATTTAACTGAACCGGTCTAGGTCTTAGAATCTTCAACTGGGTAAGAAACAGGGAGATCTTAGGGTCGATCTGACTGAACCAGAGAAGGCCTTTGACTGGATAAGAAACAGAAAAACTTAGGGTCGATTTAACTGAACCAGACTAAAGTCTTGAAATAAAGCTGAGAACTTAACTGGATCTTTCCTGAAAGGCAAAGGTCAGTCATATGCAAGACATGATATGAATCAAGCAATGATGTTCTCAACATAAATGAGATTTGTAAGATATGATGCATATATGCATGCTATAATGTATGGAAGTGCGATGTTTATGAATGTATGTTTTCGTCTTGGGAAAGTAGATCCTTGACGGGCGCCGGGAAGTCACTCCTGGGCTGATGTTGGAGAACAATGCTTTGCTTCCGCTGGGGATGATAGTTGCAAGAATACCGGTAGGAGAAGATAACTCCGTTGGGGAATAAACTTGGCGAATGGATTACTCTGCGGGGAGAAAAGTACTCTAACGATCTTGCTGGGAAGCAATACTCTGTGGGGAGAGAGATACTTTGCTGAAATGTTGATGGTAACTTCATTGGGGATACCATTGTTGTGTTGGAAGTGTTAATAGACTTCGCTGGGGATAAGAAGACTTCGCCGAGGACGATCTTTCCGTGGCTTTTGGCTGAGGATAACCCAGTTATATCCTGGTAGGGAAATAACTCTTTGAATAAAGCCGGGAGATGCGTTCGTGCTCTGCGGGGGTAAGCTTCCAGAATCTACTGGGGATAAGCTTTCTGCTTGGGGAGATGGATTCCAACTTTTCTTGGGGAAACTGGATTGGACTCTCCTGGGGAAGTTTTGAGTCGTACTGGGGAAATGACTCCATTGAATGTTTGATATACCGCCGGGGAACAATCTTTAGACCAAGACTGTCGGGGATGCTTGTTAAGAATATTCGTATCTCGTGCTGGGGAATGTTGAGATCTGCTGGAGGATACCCAACTTCCTTAAGGTTGACAATAGCTTTGCTTGGGGAGAGTGCACTAACTTGCTGACTCTCTGGGGAATTAAGATATACCGGTTACGTTCTTTAGCTGAACCTACCTTGGTACTTTGGCGGACAGAGCAATTAGATCGTTTGGACAACTCTTTATTGCCCCTGTTTCTGAGGTGGGATAAGAAGACCTGTGAGGTGCTGATAGTTGTTGATGGACAAACCTTCTTCTGGTAGGCAGGTGACAAGATGACAAGACATAGTCGTACGCTTAAATCCCTAATTTTTGCCTGGACCGCCCTTTCGGGTTTTCAGTCCATCGGGATACCCATTTTTGCCCAAGCCGCCTTTTCAGGTTTTCGACCTGCCGGGTGTACGGATTTTTTTTCCTTGTTTTGCCCAAACCCTTTTGGTTCGCCGGGAAGCCCTTATTTTTGCCTAGGTATGTCAACCTAGCGGGTCTTTGATTTTGCGTAGTATTCTTTCGACTACGTCCATGCTCTTAGAATGCAGGGAGTTGCCCCTGTTAGAGGTGTTTTGCCATGCCATCAGAAGGTGTTTGATCAGGCAAGATTCGTTGTTGGAATGCCCCAAGTGACTCAGGCGGAGATTTGCCCCAGGCTATTTGGCATTGTTGAGAGATTCTCTGAATCTTGACTTAACTGCCCCGGATGATAGACCAAGATCATATCATGCCCCTTGATTGGAAGTGCTTTTGTTCACTAGGTATTCATCGTGCGAATTTTCCTGCTGTTCAAACAAAAAGTTATATGCAAACAAAGTTATGTTAAAAATGCAAAGCTTATGTCTGTCTTGAAGATTTTGAAAATGCATTCTCTTTCATAAAACAAGTGAATGTTTGTAAAACATGATGTCAAATCCTTATTTACCGTAGGCCTTAAGGAGTCAGGATACCTTTCGTACAGTATGCTTTCGAACTAACCCATGCTTCAGCTAGGACTTTTTAGGGTTATAACGTGGCCTGGTTCATGGTTTAAGAAACAAAGGATAAAGGCTCAAAATATTTGTACCCACCCACTCTTCGTGATGTTCTTCAAACCTAAGCTCAGTTGATCGTGCATTAGACCTTGATTGAATCTTTGTCCTGATGTTCCAATGATGGTTCAGATATTGATGATTTATTTTGATCAGGCAGTCATTTCCTTTTTTTTGTTGAGGGTTTGTAAGACCTCTTTCTTTTCGATTTTATTATCCCTATTTTTTTGCCTGAACTGTTTCCCTTTTTTGGAATTACAGTCAGCGGGATGCCCCAGTTTCGTAAGTTTTCTTCATAGGTTTTTTGACTTATTGGGCTTTTTTATTTTGAGAGATATAATGACTGCCTATCCTTGTGATTATTCGGAACCATCACTGTCTTTCTGTGTTTTATAAGGACCTCTTTTGGTGCCATTCGTTGTGCACCTGGATCAACTGAGAGAACTACCCTGCCCCAGGTTCTGATTAAGGGTTTTAAATTTCGAAAATAAAAACTCCTGCTTCTTTGGCTCAAAAGGGTTGACGAGGGATTATCTTCCTTATAACTCCAGTGTTTAGGGATTGAAACAATGCTTGTACCTCATCATCGGGGTTTGTTCAAAAGCATACTGTAAAGATCGTGGTATCGTTTTCGTCATCCTCCCTCAAGAGGCTTAGAATTGTTAATCGAGCGTTGATCATCAGAAAAAATATGAAAATAATTTGCATATAGTGAATACAAATATATTGCTTCAAAACAGACATATGCGATGCATTAATGGAATAACAATGTTTAACATGAGTAAATGTTTAAACAAAAGAAAATTACAACCTGAAAATCCTAATGAACAAAAGTCTTCTCATCTCAGGGCTTGTTACTTCAAATGGTGAGCCTTGGAGGGATGGTAGAAAAATTCAGCCTGACCATCTTGTGTGAACTCCAATGCCCCTTCATCAATCAGGTCCTGGATCATGTTCTTCAGAGTCCAACACTCATTTGTATCATGTCCTGGACTGGCAGAGTGGTAGGCACACCTTTTATTGGGATCATAGATAGGAGATGCTGTGTTGGGGTTCCGGGGATGAGCCCTTAATGTGATCAGATTCAATCTCAACAGGCGTTGTAAAGCTTGGAATAGCGACATGTTGAGCTGGGTGAATTGCCTCCTGGGCTTGTCTGGCTGAAGCTGATGAGGTTGATGCTGAATTTGTGACACTGGAGCCATTTGAGGAGCTCTCCCCTTATCTCCTTGTCTCAAAGGTGGTTGAATGGTGACTGGCCCTTCAACCTTAGATGTTTGCCCCAGTTGGTTACCCCGAAGCAGTTGGTTGACGAGAACCCCGAGCTCATCTTGTCTTTGAGCTAAGCCTTGAATGATAGTCGCCTGCCCCAGCATTTGGACTTTCAATGCATCCACTTCAGCTTGCAGATGTTTTAGCCGTTCGTCCTCAGCGCTGTTCCTGACCAAAGTCCCCATGAGAAGTGCTCTCAGCTCCTCCTACCCCTTGGATAGATTCAGGAGGATTTCCCTGAACCGAGTCTCTTGAGCAAGAAGGTCCTAGTTGTCTTGTTGGCAAGCCATTGCTGAAATAAACAACGGAGAAGGTAAGTGACCTGCAACAAGTGTACCTGTAGTGCAATGATATGTATGATATGTATATGCAATGTTTTCAATGACCTCGCAGGGTAAACAAGAAAATTGTTAGCATTGGAAACTGGTGACTTGATTGAAAGAACTTCATGTTGTTGAGAGTCCTTCTTCAAAGGGTCAAAGGCTCACCATATCCAGTGGGTCATAGCCCCTGACAACCTTGGCTAGGGGAACCTTCTTCAAGTGTCAAAGCTCACCATATCAAGTGGGTCATAGCCCCTGACAACCTTGGCTAGAGGAAAATAAATCCTCTTTGCCCCTTGCTAGATGCTTGATTCATCATGACCTGCATCACAAGCCCTTGAGATCCTTGAAATGGGTTAGTCCTTATGCAGGATGTATGCAATGGTATGATGTTATGCTATGCATGGGGTAATGTAGGTAAACCCTGTTATGAGTCCCAATTAAGGACTATAAACAAAACCTGCAAGAAACTTAAGTGTCAGATAACAAGCATGCAAGTAGTCAAGTTTTAAGGCACACAAGTCACACAAGAGAAGCCCTTAGAGTTTAGGCCAGCATGGGGTCTGGGTATTACCCTCTTGAAGTTGGTGGGCTCAACCTGTCCTATTAGAAGTAACCGGGTTCTAAGGGTCCCAATATCCCAGGATTGCTTTCATTGTTCATCGTTTCGATTTAGCCACTGAACTGGCGACCGAAATATTCCAGGAAAGCAACCCTCAATTGAGTGTAGTATCGAGTATCAACCAACCTCTGACTGCACCAAAGTCAGTTATCTCACTACCCTAAAGAGGCCAAGATAGTTCAATTAAGGTTCCTAAGGTCAGTTGATGCTTCATGACACCACGCGGAGGCCCCGTACTCTCCTTGACTGAACTCAAGGGCTACCGGTACACACCAAAGTGCCACATCAACGTAGCAGACTGTTTCAACCATGTCGGTATACCCCGCACAGTTCCCTCACAGCCTTGTTACTACTTTCTAAGAAGGTATCCCCCAGATCCGGGTTAGGATCTATAGAACTCCCAAGACAGTACCCACAATTTAAAGCAAACAATTCAGACAATTGAAAACACAAGTGATCTTAGTCCTAAGGTACACCTCACTTTAAAATAATTCCCCAGCAGAGTCGCCAGTTCTGTGATCGGTGGATCTGGAACTGACTATTTAACGCTGGTTCGCGAAATGTCGCGGAAGCAAGAATCGCCACCGTCTTTTATTTTCTCCAAATGGAAAGGACAAAAGCACAGAAAAATTCCTTATAGAGATTGCTCTCGGTTTGGGAGGTAGGTTATAGAAAGGGAAGGTGTTAGCACCCTTTCTATCCATGGTTATCCATAGGCTCTTAGATACTTGCTCATTGTGTTTTCAAAATGGTTTGTTTGCTTTTCAATTGTGGGTTTAAAAAAAGTTTCTTTGAAAATTTCAGTTCGACTCTTGTATCGGTCCTCAAGAGTGTTTGAAAAGTTGCTTTCGAAAGTTTTTGGAAAAGGTGTCGGTGTGAAAAGTATTTTTGATTTGTTTTTTTTTTAAATTAGAGCAAGTATCTAGAGTCGTCTACCTACCCCAAGGAATTCGTCTGTGTAAATGTCCTTAAAGTAGTGCCATCCCACCATTGAGAGGTAGGTAGCACCACCGTTGGAGGTGTTCGGGTCAATTCGAGGGTTCGGGACATGGTGATCACCGGAGTAATAGGAAGACACCTTAGAAGCTACCCTCATGCCATGTTCATGGACATGAGGACTTACTAAAACGTCCTCTACTCGACGATCACCTTTCGAGGGGCAAGGCAACAATGAGGCGTACCCTAGGGGTGGTGTGTGATTTGTGTGTCGTTTTCAGATATTTTTGTCTTGTTCATGTAATTGGTGATCTACGCGTTTTTTTTTATTTTTGACATTCATTCTTTCATGCAAATTAATTAACGGTTAAAAAAAAGATGCGAGAAGGTAAAAGTCCTACGCTATTACAAAGACGCGGGTCCACATCGCCAAATTAATCCAGGACCCGATTTGAAATAAAATAAAGTGCGAGAAATAGATAAATGTCTAATTAAGCTATTACATGGCTTTGGGAGAATTACATGAATATTCACAAAAAAGGAAATAAAAATGCGAAGAGAATTAAAGTCGGGAATGCGAGGGCGTTGGACCCTTTTTAGGAAATTATAATTAACAAATTTATTAAGCTAAATAAAAGAAAGAAATTGTTTTTTTCTTGAGTTTTTTGTATTTATGGATTTTTATGAGAATTAATGGAATTAAAACCTAGTTCTAGCTATTTTTAATTTATTAAAAAAAATGTGAAAATTGAACCTAAAATTAACCTAATTATTTACATGGCAATTTATTTACAAAAATAATAATTAATAATTAATATGGTGAAAAAAAGAAAAGAAAAGGATAAAAGTATAAACCCTAATTCTACATTTTTTAATTTATTAAGGAAAACATTTAAAATTAAACCTAGCATTAAAACTAAATTAATTAATAAGATTTTTTTACAAAAAATGTTAAATAAAATATATTTTTGTTTTTGTCTTTTCTGATTTTTATTATTTTTTATATTATGAAAATATTAATTTGGAGGAATTTAAATGAAAAAACAAATAAATTAAAATTAATATAAAAAGGAATGAAAGAGAGAAATGCAAACAGGAAGGGGTTTTCTGGCCCTTTTGGAGGTGTTGTTAGAATGGTTTGGCCCATTAGATAGAGGCCCTTCTTGACTTTCCAGGCTGGCGTGTGGAATGTTTGACTGACGCCTATGGTAGACAGCTGGTGATGACCCTTGGATTGGAATTGCTTGGGCATGTGGCAGGCTTAGAGGCGAAGCTTCATGGTAGACCTTTGAAGAGAGGAAGCACCTGAACAAGTTATAAGAAAAAGCAAAGGGAAATATGGGGACCTGGGGATCGAACCCAGGTCCTAATACTTGCAAACGTACCTCTCCACCAACTGTGCCATTTGATCACTTTGTAATAATAATGAGTAACAATTAATATATAAAAAACAAACACGTTAATGTTGTTAATTCAAAAAACGCGCTAAACTTGAATTGTCCTTTCACGTCATGACACATAAGCGTCTTCTTCCTCTCTTCTTTATTTTGCCTGAAAAAAAACATCAAGTAGCGGGGGTTTTAAACCCCCACTAAACGTTGCACACAAAAATAGCGATTAGAAGCCTGTTAATCATAAATTAATCGCGAGGTATGGAATCAACTAGTCATAAGCTTCTGGTTTCAATGGCGTGGGTCTCGTGGTCTGATTTTTCCTGAAGAGAAAACCCCTAATTTTGCAGCTCTGAAACCCTAGCAAGCTTCAATGGTAACTTCACGTACATAGCACGAAAACTCAATTAAATTGCATGGTTAGTTTCGGCATGATGAGATTAGTGTAAAACAACAATTAAATTGTGTGAAAAATGCCCAGAAATTAAAATACGATTATGCATAAAGTATGAGAAAATTCAACTTCTATCTACCAATTCTTGATGCTATGGGCGTGGAAGAGGATTCAGTCAGGTTCAGTGATGCCTCAGAAAGCTTTTTCAATTGGTTGGAAGCCTTGAATCGCTTTGGAATGGTGTTTTCAGTTTTCAATTTTTTTCACAAAAATGCCAAAGTTGTTCTTAGGATTGGGCGCAGCTTTTAGGGTTTTAGGCATTAGGTTTATGATCAGTATATGTATGCCAATGGATTAGGGTTGCAATTTGAGTCAAGAGATCCTTGCATTGATGTATGAGATATTTGATTTTCCATGAATATTTTTCAAATCTTTTTCATGTGATTTTGATCCCAATCATGGCCAATCTTTCCAATTTTGTTGTGCACAAATCTTGAGTCTTTAAGGAGAGCAAATGCTGCATAAAAAGGTTCACATACATTTGTTTAGTATTTTTTTCATATTTTAATTAATTAAATGAATTAATGTGGATAAAAATTCAAATAAATAATAAAAAATGACGAAATAAATCCCCTTTGGGCCAAATGGTCGTGCATAGACTTTGGATGATGAATCTTGGAAGAAAATGTGGCCCATTAGCAATTTTGAGGCATTTGAAGTAAAGTTGACTTTTCAAAATTCCCAAAAATTTCCCAACTTCCACAAGGTATATCTTGCTCAATTTTTAAGCTTTGATCATGTTCTTGGACATTTTGGAAAGGTCTTGAAGTCCTCTAACCAATGCCTTTGGTACCATGTCATTTTTATTTGCCAATCTCAAGTTATGTCCTTTGACTTATAGTCCCTTTTTGTTGACTTTTGAAAATGACCTATAATGTTGAAATTGATAACTTTTTGTGAGAGCATTTCTTGGACTTGAAGTATGAAGAGGAGTTGTAGGAAATGTCTTTCTCTTCAAAATGAGATTTGGATGGAATTTTTCTGATGAAACATGTGGAAGTTATGCCTTGGTCAAGTTACAGTTGACTTTTTCAACTGTCCAAATATGGAAACTTTTGCATCTTGAGACTTTTTGAGCCATGCTTTGAGAATCATGATCAAGAATTGATCAAATGATGTTTGTGGCTTCAAAATAAGATGTTGACCAAAAATTTGAACTTTTGACTATCAAATGACCATTTTGCCCCTGCAGTTGACTGTAGGGCAATTAGGGTTTTTGACTGTGCAATTTTATGTTGTGAATCTTGAAACTTGACATGAGGATGCTTGACCATGTTTATAGGCATGTGGGACTTGTTTGGACCCTTGAAAACTTCAATTTCTTTGACAGAACCAAAACCCTAGTTTTTGACTGTTAGGAGGCCCTTGAACTGTGCAACCCTTGGGGAGATTTTGAAGCATGCTCTTTGCCATTCTTGAAGAATATGGGAGGGCAAATTTTGGGGTACAACAGTTGGGTATCCCCAGAAGGTCTTAATATTCCTCAGCGGAGTATAAAGACATTCCCCAGCAAGTGTAAGAGCATCCCCAACAGTCTTAATATTCCTCAACAAAATATAAGAATGTTCCCCGGCGGAATACAAGATACCTCAGTGGAGTTATTTCCTCAGCGTAGTCTAAAAAGGCTTCCCCACCAGAGCTGAATCATCTTCCCCAGTAGATTCTGGAAGGTTATCCCCTACAGAGCGCAAATAAATCTCCCCAGCCAAATTCAAAAGGTTATCCTCACAAGAGCCTAACTGGGTTATCCTTAGCAAGTTGCAACAGAAAGATCATCCCCAGCGAAGTTCTTTCTTTCCCCAGCGGAGTTCATCATTAAAATCCCCAACAGAGCTTATCAACAGATTCCCCAGCGGATTTATCGGTAAAATCTTCAGCCGAACGTCTCTTCCCCACAGAGTAATTCCCCTCAGAGTAATCTCTTCATCAGTTTATTCCCCCAACAGAGTTCTTCTCTCCTACAGGTTTATCATCTTTGTTCATCATCCCCAGCGGAAACGAAGAACTCAGCTCTATTCTCCAGCAGCTCCGGGATTTATTTTCCCCAGCTAAAGCATTATATCCTCATACATCATGATACATGCATATACGCATCATACGAATACAATCTCATTTATTTTGAGAACATCATTGCCTGATCCATATCATGCATTGCATATGACTGACCTTTACCTTTTAGGAAAGATACAGTTAAAGTTCTTAGCTTAGTCGAAGACCTGACCAGTTCTTAAATCTCAATTGAATTATCCTAGGTTGAATTTCAGATAAGGTTCTCAATCTCGACAGTTTCTCTACGTCATAGTGTGGACGAGTACTATAACCTCAACGGTATACTCCATTGAGCACGAGTCAGTTCCTAGATCTTGATGTTTTCCTCTGTCATAGTATGGACAAGTTCTATAACCTCAACAGTATACTCCATTGAGCACGAGACAGTTCCTAGATCTTGATGAAGATGTTTCCCTACGTCATAGTGTGGACGAGTACTATAACCTCAACGGTATACTCCATTGAGCACGAGTCAGTTCCTAGATCTTGATGTTTTCCTTCGTCATAGTGTGGACGAGTTCTATAACCTCAACGGTATACTCCATTGAGCACGAGACAGTTCCTAGATCTTAATGAAGATGTTTCCCTACGTCATAGTGTGGACGAGTACTATAACCTCAACGGTATACTCCATTGAGCACAAGTCAGTTCCTAGATCTTGATATTTTCCTCCGTCATAGTGTGGACGAGTTCTATAACCTCAACGGTATACTCCATTGAGCATGAGACAGTTCCTAGATCTTGATGAAGATGTTTCTCCCCCCCCCCAGTTGAATTATGGACAGGTTCTTAAGACTCAGCCGAGGCATTCTCTCAGTTGAAGTACAAGCAAGTTCCTAAATCTCAACAAAAGTTAGACTTCCCCAGTGGAATATTCTACAACAACAAGTATGCAAGTTCTCGCTAAGGAATCTCTTATGCGATCGAAACTCCTGCAGATGGCATCTATAAGCCCATCCTCCTATCAACAGTCTCCAAACGGCATTTGTAAGCCCATTCCCGACATCATAAAGCTGATACTACACCATGTGAGTGCAAATTTTCGGGCACTCTAGTGTTCAATTATCTTCCACCTTCGGATCACGAAAGGCTCGAAAGCCAATCTATATCCTCAGGTTTAAGAAAATTGAACAGGGGCAACTGTTGTACCCCAAAATTTGCCCTCCCATATTTCTCAAAACATGTCAAGAATAATCTTCAAGTTGCTCAAGTTGGCTCAAGGGTTGGACAGTCAAGTCACATCCTAAGGCAGTCAAATCAAAATTAGGGTTTTGTGTTGCATCAAGGTCCTTACATACAAGTGGCCTCAAGTGTTTCCCAATGTCTTAATATGTTCTTAAGTTCATCCATGCCAAATTTCAAGCCTTGCAGAGGAAGTTTGGTCAGCCAATTGCTCAAGAGGTCCAAAAATCGACTGTGATAGGGCAAAAGTCAACTGTGTCCCAAATACAGTCAAACCTCAAGATTTTTTGTCAACATTCTCATTTTGAAGGATAATTCATAATTTGATCAAGGGTTGATCATGATTCATCAAGGATTTCTCAAGATTCATCAAGATTCAAAAGTTGCTAAATTAGGGTTTTGTAGGAAAAGTCAACTCAACTTTGACAAAGCATAACTTTCTCATACTTTATGAGAAATGACCCATCCAAATCTCATTTATAATAGGATGCAATTTCATACAATCCATCTTCACACCCCAAGATCAAGAAATGCTCTCACAAGAAGTTACAAATTTGGACATTATAGGTCATTTTTGAAAGTCAACAAAAACACCTTTTTGGCCAAAACTTATAACTTGGGCATGGAACATCAAAATGAGATGATACCAAGAGGGTTGATTATAGGATATCTCAAGCTTTCTAAAAAGTCCAAGAATACCTCCAAAAGTTCAAAATTGAAGAAGTTATGCATTGTTGAAGTTGGGCATTTTTCCAAATTTGGCAAAAGTCAACTATCCTCAAAACTCCATTTTTTGACAAAAGCGCCCACTTTTTTCCACTTGATTTAGTCTTGTCATTCCACACACGTGTCCCATCTTTAATTTCATGACCAAAAATTTATTTTTCTATTTTATTTAATTTTTATTGATTTAGTTCATTTTAAATCTATATTAATTCAAATAAAATCCAAAAATTAATGAAATGGTATCTTTGTGATTTGTACAGCTTGCAAATACCATGTAACACCTAGTCAATTCGTATCAAGGCTCATTCAAGCATAAAAATCAGATTTGGCCTATTTTTGGAAAGCTTATCAATGGTGATCAAATCCAATATTCCATCTTCAATGCACATAGATATTGGTCCATATCTTGACCTAGAATCATTCTATTATATGCATACAAGCAAGCCAAACCTAGGATACGCACAAAACCCTGTGGAAACGGCCAGAACATTTTTGCAAAAAAACCTTGAAAAAGTGGTGATCGAATTTTGGTTTAGAGGCACTTTCAGACTAAAAGCTCAACGCTACTCCCTTGCCTGATATCCTGTGAAGTTGTAGGGATCAAAACCAAGCATTTTCATCGTCTATAACGCGCTGTAAGTCATCACGAATACACCCCTGAACATGAAAACGTAACCCATCATTCTTGCATCTTTTTGCCAATTTTCTTGTGCATTCATACTCACTATTCAATTTCCAACGTTTCTGTAATATTTGATTTTATTTTTATGACTTATAACCCTGTATTCAGAACCTAGGGTTCTTGTTCTTGTTTTTGGGTGTTCTTTATGCAGGTTAAATTAAGGCCAATAATGGCCATGGATGAGTTCAGGGGAGAGAGACGAGTACGTTGGTACTCTTGGATTTCATTTTTAGGGCCTGGGAGAGATTTTTGAAAGACCCTACGAAACTTCCTGCGGATAAAAATCCGCAGGTAAATAACCAGGGACGCATTGACAGGGACGATAACGTGGCTAGCGTCTATTGGCTCATTTGAATTATTGGCGCATTTTTATTTTTTGCAGGGAATAATTGATGGTTTTGTATATAATATTTGTTTCTTATTACAATAACAAACGAAGCAGTTTGGTGGAGTGGTTAAGCGCGTTGGCATGTGATCATTGGGACCTGGGTTCGAATCCCAGGTCCCCCAAACATTTATTTGATTTTGTTCTTCAGGTATTCACATACAATACTCCAAGCGTAGATTACAATGTACCCCCAGATCTCAAATGTTACTTGGCTCACAGGGCAAAATCAATGGCCAAAGGTGAAGGACCACCATGGACTCAGGTCAATGCACGCCCAACAAATCACAAAAGTCCAACAAGGCTGAAGCGTTTTGGGCCAACAAATTGTCATTCAAACACCTTTATCAGGCCCACACCCCCCTTGAGTTTGTTCTTTTTTTATTTTTCTTTTCATTATTTTCTATTTCTATTTTATTATTATTATTATTATTTTGATTAATTAATTAACCCATTAATTTTTTATAAAAAATCAGAAAACAACAAAAATATTTTTATTAATTCCATTAACTTTATTATTTATTTTTGTAAATAAACAATTAATTAATTTTATTTAGTTTAAATAGGTTAACATTAATATATTTTGCAATAAATTAACATTGATTTAGAATTAGGGTTTTGATATATTTTTACCTTTCTAATTTTATTTCCTTAATTAAAATAAAAAACCAAAAATATTTTTTCATTTAATTAATTAATTCAACTATTAATTTAGACCTAATTTTTAATTCAAAGAATAATAAAAAAAATATGTTTTATTTAACAAAAAGGGTCAAAACCCTAAGACACTCCGATTTAATTTTCTCGCGCGCGATTAATCTTTGATCAATATTGTAACTGCTTCGAGGATGTAATAGTTTTAAATTAGGATTTATTTATCGTTTTTATTTACTTTTTCACAATTTAATTTTAAAGGGTTTGTTTTTGGCGATGTAAATACCCGACGCCTTGTAATAACTTAGATTTATTTTCCACAATTTAATTTCCGCACCCATTAACTGTTAGATGTTTGAATAATAGGCTATGCATGGGAAGATCAATTTTAACCTAAAATCAACAGTAGCTCACCATGACATGTAAAGAAAATATAAACTGAAAATTGACACACTCGCACATGCCACTCTTAGGGTACGCCTCACTTGGTTGCCTCGAACGTGGTCATTGAGTATAGGAAGTATTAGAGGTCGCCCTCTTGTCCAAAGATCATAAGTTGCCCCGAAATAGTTGCCTTGGATAAAAATGATCTAAGACATTAGGTTTACAGCTAAGGCGTCCTAACATTGCTTTAGTGACCACACGTCCCTTAATCGAATTGACCCGAAAACTCCAACGACGGTTCTACCTACTCCTCAATAATGGGATAGCACTGTCTAAAGGACATTTGTATAGTTTAATTCCTTTTTGAATAGGTAGAGGTTCTTAAGTACTTGCTCTTTTGAAAACAAAAACAAAACTTTTCGCACTCACACTCTCTTAAAAAAAAAACAAAACTCTTTTCAAACCCACAAACACAAAGAAAAGCAAACTTTTGAAAACACTTTGAGCAAGTACCTAAGATCCCGTGGATAACCACGGATAGAAAAGGTGCTAACACCTTCCCTTTCTATAATCTACCTCCCGAACCCGAGAAATATCTCAAAAAGGAATTTTTCTGTGCTTTTGTCCTTTCCTTGTTGGATAAAATAAAAGACGGTGGCGACTCTTGCTTATCGCGACATTTTGCGAAAACAAACGCAAAACGCGAACCAGCATTCCAAAACAGTCAGTTCTATTCCCACCGATCACACCTTGCTTGGGCAAAGACTTCCCTGAAATGAGCGGTATGGTCGACATCTTCTTGGGACTTGACGATCATGTCGTCCATGTATATCTCGGGCATATCCCCGATTTGATTGCGGAAGACTTTGTTCATCATCCGCTGATACATTGCTCCTGCGTTTTTCAGACTGAAGGGCATTACGTTGTAGTAATAGTTGCCCGAGCTAGTCATGAAAGCAGTGCAGTGCTTGTCGCCTATTGCCATTGGGATTTGGTTGTAGCCCAAATAGGCCTCCATAAATGATAGTATTTTATAACCGGTCGAGTTGTTGACCAGCATATCAATATTAGGTAAAGGAAATGCATCTTTGGGGAATGCCCGGTTAAGATCGGTGTAGTCAACGCACATTCGCCATTTTCTATTATTTTTCTTGACAAGTACAACATTTGACAGCCAAGTTGAATACCGGGCTTCAGAAATAAAATCTGCCTCTAAGAGGTCTTTTACAGCTTTTTCAGCAGCCTCCGTTTTCTCCGGAGACTGCCTACGTATATGTTGCACTATTGCCCTAGCGGCTGAATCAATGGTGAATTGATGACAGGCGACCTCAGGGTCGAGTTCCGGCATCTCCGCGGCGCTCCATGCGAACAGATCTGCATTCTCGCGCAAGCAAGCCTTGATTTTCTTCCTCGCCAAGTCGGGGAGTCCGGTGCCAATCTTCACTCCTCTGCCTGGGTCTTCACCGAGGGGGACGAGTTCGAAGTCCCCGTCCGGAATTGGTCGAAGGGGGACTTGCTCGCCGTTGGGAGGCTCATCTTGGTCGAAGCGAGAGTCTAGGGATATCAAGTTGACCTTTGGAGGGGCTCTCTGCTCTTCCCTCTGACGGGCTCTGACTACTGAGATTCTGGTCGCGTAGTTGCAGCTCTCTTGGTGGGCCTTGTGCTAGTGTCGACTGTGTCGTGTCCCTTGGATGCCGCGTTAAAACACCTTCAGGAAACTGCCAGGTCACCTTGGATAGTGGCGACCCGTGCCCTCTTGGTGTAGAACTTTATTTTAAAATGGACGATGGATGGCACCGCGGTCAGCTCTGCCAGTGTCGGCCTTCCCATAAAGCAGTTGTAGAGGGAGGGGGAATCAATGACGAGGAAGTGCACCTTGACTTACCTCTTAGCAGTATCCTCGCTGAACGTGACCATGATTTCGACATATCCCCAAGGCTTGGAGGTCGAGCCATTAAAGCCCTGCAGGTCCAACCCCACGTATGGTGAGAGGTGAGAGTCGTGGAGTTGCAGGGTTCGAAACAACTGGTTGTACATCATGTTGAAGGAACTTCCCTCATCGACGAGGACACAATGTACGTCGAAGTTGGCCATTCTCGCCCTTATCAGTAGAGGGATGGCCGAATTAGGGGCCCCTCCGGGGAACTCCTCGAGGTAGAAGGTGATTGGCTCTGATTTGACTCTCACTTTTTCAAAGGTCACCGTTTGAGGGGGGGCCGTGTCGACCAACTCGTCCAACTTCCTCTTAGCTGAATTTATGGTCAAATCATTGAACCCTCCACCGTTGATGACTATGGTGGAGGGGAAATGTTCCCACCTGCTGTGCATAGACAGAGGTTCTTGCAAATGTTCAGGAACGTAGAAGTCCTCGGGTCTTGCGACGAAGAATGCGATTTGGATGGGAACCGACTCGTCAGATGGTCGGGCATCCTCTTCTGCTTCCCTCGTCTCACGGGCATCCCGAAGAGGAGCGTCATTTCGCCGGTATTGTTCGAGCCTTCCCCCTTTTATGAGGGTCTCGATAGCGTCCTTGAGGTGGGCGTAGTCTTCGGTCAGGTGCTTGTGGCTCTGGTGGTACTGGCAGTATTTGCTTCGGTCCACCCCAGGTTTAGAAGGAGCTACACGGGGAAGTTTGACGTTGCCATCCTTGAAATCTGTACTTGTGCACTCCGCTAAGATGCGCTCGTGAGAAGCCGTGAGCGGAGTGTATTCTATGAACTGTCCAGAGGATCCCCTTTGTAACCGGGCGTCTCGGGGTTTACCGTCCCTTCTCTTTTCCCCAATTTGTCGAGGAGGGGTGGTGTCTTATCGCGGATTGCTGTTGGATCCGCGGTTTCTGGGATCTCGGGCTCTGTTGGCCGCTTCTCTTTCCTCGTAGTTCACGTAGGCTCTGGCCTTCTCGAGGAGGGAATCAAACGTTCGGGGTGGTTTGATGCCCACGACTTTTCTGAACTTGGTGCCCGTGAGGAGACCCCTCTCCGGCAGGTATCTCTTCATATGGTCCATACAGCGGACCTGGATGGCTTCCCGGTTGAAGCGGTTAATGAATTCTCTCAAGGTCTCATCGTGCTTCTGGACGATGGCCTCAAGCACTGCTTCGGTCTTCGGGTGTCGTCACGAAGCAGTGAACAAGCTGATGAAATGGTTCTTCAAGTTTCGCCAAGAGGTAATTGACCCCGAAGCGAGACCTTTGTACCAGTCCATAGCTGCTTTCCTCAGGGTCATGGGGAACAACCGGGATTTGATTGGTCCCCCGACGTTCTGGTAGTGCAACATGGCTTTGAACCCGTCTATATGGTCGACCGGGTCGGCGAGGCTGTCATACTCTTTTAAGTGGGGAGGCTTCTCCATGCCCGGGGGAATGGGAGCCTCCATGATAGCTTGTGACAAGGGACCGCGGGGGGTCGTCCTCGTCACTCTGTTCTGGGGAGCGGGACGGGGATCCGACGTATTGTCGGTCACGGTGGTCCTGGTCGCACGGAGAGTTCCTCGAGCGGTGTGACCGTTGGTGGTTTCCCCCGTGTCTGTCTCCGGGAGGTCTTTGTTCTTGCCGTGAAGGGTCGTGGTCACGCCTTCCTGTGTCGACGAGTGGTTCCCTCTCCAAAGGGGGTCGTCGCCCGATTGGTCGAGGCGACGGGCTTCGAGAGATGTCCCAATTCTATCTCTGCGGGGGAGATCGGGGACGTTCGTCCATTTGTCGAGGGGGAGGAGATTGAGGTCTTCTGTGCCTTCCGGGGGTCCTTCGGTCGTCCTCGAGTGCTCTCAGTCTTTCCCCCTGGGCAAAGATGAGATAGTTGGTTTGGTTAATCTCTGTGAACAGTGCCATGGTCGTGGCGTCTGCCCCGGCGGGGACAAGGACTTCGTGAAATTGGATGGTTGGGTAGTTCAGAGGAACTGGGTGATCTTCTTCAAGCCGAGGAGGGATTGATGAAGATGAAGTCGTGGCTCCGTCCCGGTAGTTAGAAGGTCCAGGGATGTTTCCTCCAGGGATAATATTATGGTCGATGATTCCGGCGTTGTCGAGGCCGACATTATTATCGGTGATGTTGTTGTTAGCTTTGATGGCACGAATGTTCTGGTTGTCCTGAGTTTGGTCAGCCATGACAGTCGAGGATTGTTAGCTTTTGTCTTTTTAAAGGGAGAGAAGACGGGGAAGTTAGTTTCCCACAGACAGCGCCACTGATCGTACCTGATCAGAGTTGGACCGTCACACCTGGCCTTTGACTGGATTTGAAGGAGATCGGGGGGTACCTGCAAGACACTCTGATGGCAAAGTAAGAGACAGAATGAGCAAGCATGTATGTATGTAGGTGTGAATGAATGAATATATTACCCTCTCAAAATAGAGAGTATTTATAGTCTCCAGCACTGGGCCAAGGTCTCTTTATTGGGCTGATCAAACAGGTCCAACAAAGGGACTGCCAGGTTCTACGTGAGTAGTGGGGACCTGCACGTGCCCCCTACCTTGATGATGCTCTCCGCAAGACAGGGAGAATAGAGACGCGATCTTCCCGGAACCCTGAGGACTCCGCGAAATCCAGAGAGGTTGAAAGTCAGCCCTACAAGGAGGGTGCTCGGGTAGAGCGTGCGCTCGTCGGGGACGTTCCTCACAGACACCGGTGGGAAGTAATCGTAGCCGACCAGATACCCAAGATCAGGGTGTGCTCGAAGGATATACTGCTCAACATGATATGTTGACAAGCTTGGATTGGACCTCACTGGTGATTGGACCACGGGCATGTCCAATCCAGAACAACCTCCATGATTTAGATTTTTATTTATAATTTATATTTTTAGCTTTTATTTATTTTCTTTTGCTTTTATCATTTTTTTTATTTGTTAATTTAGTGGGATAGGACTTGCCATTCCAGTATTGTAGTTTTCTTCTATTTTTTGTTAATTTATATTGGATATATGATAAAATAATATTATATATTTTGTTAATAAGATGTGATTTTATTTACTATTAATTTAAATTCTTTTTTTTTTTGGTTGAATGGAGGGTCTAAGACCAAAAGAAAAACAACTACACTAACTCAACATTAGGAGAAATAGATATCATATAAATCAATTTAATGAATACAAATTATATTGTCCTAATAAATTCATAGTATTGAATGTGTTTATATTATATTAATTTAAAAGATTTAATGAACCTTTTAAGTTGATTGTGTTGAAGAGAATCATATTAATATTTATTTTATTTATTAAATATTATGGACCAAATAAATATCGTGAGAGATTTAGATGTCTGTCATGTGAAATATGAGTGACTGTAATAAGAAAAGAGTATATATTTATTATAATGTTCTGTATTACTATAATAAATATATAGCATTGGATACATTTATATGATTTTTTAAAATTTATAAAATATACGATTAAAATTTCTTTTTTTTGGACTTAACAATTTCATCCATTTTTTAGGTTTTGTAAATTATAGACTTAAAATTAATTAAATAATTTAATTATAGATTAATAAATTCTTATATTATGAGTTTAATAATTAATGAGAAATAATATATACAAATGATTTAATATAAAACTTTCTTATAATATTAAATTATTCACATAAATATGACATATCTTTTAAATTAAAAGAACATAACTAAAATAATAGAATAAAACAATAATATAAATTAATAAAAATTTGTTTATTGTTAAAAAAATTATATTTACTATAATTTTAAAATATGTTCAATTATAAAATTATATGTAATTATATTTACTAAAATATATTTTTTATTTAAAAGAATATTTGAGGTAAAGATTAAAATCAATCCCATGCAAAGCATAAGTCATATATCTATATATATAAATTCAAAGTTATCATGACCGCAACTCTAACCACATGTCTTGATAGGAACTCTAAATATTATTAATAAATATAACCTATTAAGAATAATTTGACCCTACATTAAAAATAAATAATAATAATAAATATAATAATAATAATAATAATAATAATAATAATAATAATATAAACAATAAGTAATAATCTAAAAGATAAATAATAATAAAAAATAAAAAAAATATATATATATATATATATATATATATATATATATATATATATATATATATATATATATATATATATATATATATATATATATAAGGGATATTCTTTCTACAAGAGTATGTTAAGAGTTACTCCAAATTTTAATCCTTGATTTTTATTAATTTAACGACTTTAATTGATCATTTAATCTATTTATTTTTGAAAATAATTAAAACCGTTAGATTAATGAAAATCAAGAGTTATAATTTGAAATAACTCTTATATATGAGCTTTTTAAGACACATAAATATTTTTTAATTAACTATTTTTTCTCTTTTTAACTATTGAGTAGAAATTCTTTATTGCTACTCATTATTTTTTTTCTTTACTTCATGCAAGCTACAAAATTAAAATATTACTAGACTATTAACTTTATTAATGTTATATAAAAAAACTAAGTTATAACAATTTTTTAAAAAATTTAATAAATATTATTTTATAGTTTATATTAAGTATCTTTTAAATCCAACTCCCAAATGATTTTTTTTATAAAAAGTTGTTAACTTTGTCATTAGATTTTTATAATTTATATCTCAATTAGTATATTTGTGATAAATTAATATAATTCTGTGTTTAAAAAGGAAGAAAATTATGAAAGTTAAGAGGAAGAATACATTACCATGTCAAAAAAATAACATTAACATTAGGTAGGATTTATGTTATTGAAAAAGCAAAATTTAATTTGATTAAGTCAAAGGGTGGAATAATTTAAAATTAAAGTTATTAAAAATGAGAGAATATATGAATTTAAACTAAAATTAAAGGTGAGTTGAATTAATCAAAGTTTATATTAACTAAAAATAAAAATAAAAAAGAACAATTTTAAGAAATTATTTATAATTAACTATTTAATTAAATAAACTTAATTATAAATAACATAATATATTACATTATATTAGTATATATATTTTTAAGTGTTATGTATGACCAACTAATTTGATATTTTTTTTTATAAAAAAATAATAATTTTATTTCTTTGATAATTTTTTTAAAATAGAAATATTTAATTATGACCGTTACTATTTGATACATATTGATATTATTTAAGGCAGATTTTACTGTACATTATATTGTTATTTTAATTTATATTTATGGGTGCATATTTATTGATTTTATAATGATATTTAAAGAGGATAAAGTGACTCATCAATTTTTATCGATTTATAGGCTTATTTTATCTCACTAAAACTCTATTTCTCCTTATGTTTTCTTTTTAATTTTCATAATTTTCCATTTCTCTTTAGGCTTTCTTTTTCATTTTCATAATCTTCCATTATGAACAAGTTGTGAAGATATATTTGATAATTTTATTAAAGATTGATCATAATCTTTCATTTTATAAATATTACGTGCAGGTGTTGAAGATATATTTGAGAATTTTATGCGGTAATTTGACAATTCAAACATTATATATTAACAACAGTATTATATACTTTTTCAACGAGGTACGAGACTTTTATAGTTTACCATTATATGAATTTTAATGTATAAGTTATAAAACTAATAATTTTATAATTTTCTTCTCTTTAAAAGTTGATCATATATATTGTTTATGTTTCTTTTTATAGTTTATATAATTTGGATACAATGAATTTTATTATCTAATTTTTTAAAATAAAATTTATTTTTAATAACTAAGTTATAACTTTATTATGCAACAAATTGCAGTTATATCTTATTAGTGAAAAAAATAAAAGAAAAAGCATCAATTATTTTTGTGTATAATCTAAATTTTATATAATAATATGCATAAAGTGATATCCTCTCTCTTTCTTCGAATTAATGATACGATAAAATGAATATAAATTTATAAAACAAGTCAAATCAAAAATACTTTTTAGTGAATTATTTATTATTAATTAGGATGAAAATAAAAGTTATGTCAAATTAAATTTAATATTATATTAATAAAATGATAATATACTCTAATAAAATTGTAAGTTTAAAATTTATTAATTATTTACATTATTTAAATATGATGTCCGAAAAAAAGTAATACTTTATGATAAAATAACTTTAAAAAAAGAGATCAAAGGTTGGTGTAATGGAAATAAAATCTTCTAAAAAATAATAAAAAATAGTAATAAATAAAAAATATAACTAAACAGTTTATTAATTAAAAATTTTCATTAATACAGTGAGTGAGTGATTGTAGTTAAAGAGTAAAAGTTCAAGAATATAAAAAGTGATAGTTCAAAGTTTGGTGCAGTGAGAAAAACATATTTTGTTTTTAAAATAATAGGAAAATAATAGTTGATAAATAATGTAACTAAATTAGTTTATTAATTAAAATTTAGCATTAATATAATGAGTAAATGAGTCTTACATATAAAATAAAGGTCTAAATTTTACAATTTATTGTCCTAATAAATTCATATTATTAAATGTCTCTATATTATATTAATTTAAAAGTTTTAATCAATTTTTTAAATTGATTGTGTTGAAGAGAATTATATTAATATTTATTTATTTTTGTTAAATATTATGAATCAAATAGATATTGTGAGAGATTTAGATGTCTGTCATGTAAAATATAAGTGAGTGATATAAGAAAAGAATATATTTTTTTATAATGTTCTGTAATATGAAAAATGAAATATGAGTGGTATTTTTTTTTATAATGTATTGAAATATGAAATATGAGTGAGTGGACCAACTAGTTTATTAATTATAATTTAGTATTAATATAACGAGTAATTGAGTCTCACGTATAAAATAAAGGTTTAAATTTTATGATTTTTTTATAAATAAAGGTCTTGATAATTTGTCTATGAAAATAGATATAATATAAAGTTGCATATATAATCAGTGGGAAATTGTTAGAATTTTGGATTATAAATGTAATATTTAAGGTGTTATGGCCATTGTTTAATTAGTCAAGATTTAAAGTGGTCTAAGTAATATTAAGTCTAGGACTAAAAATATAAATGTCATGAAAGTAAGATTATTGTGTAGGTATCATAAGTCAATATCTAATTAGATGAGGGGTCACATTATAATATTGAAAACTAAAAAATAATCTAATAATTATTTATGAGTTTTGGTCTCAATTCGTAGAGTAATCGGAAAACAGAGTTTATTAGGATTCTTTTTTCATCCCCATTAAAAGAGATTTGAGAAACCTTAAAAAACTCTACAAATTAGAATATCACATACCCATGAATCTTCAACGATTCTTATGATAAACTCATATAAATTTTTGCTTTCATACTCATCTTGTATTTAATATAGGCTCATAGGATATGAACTCATAGGGATTAGTTTAGAATTATGTTCTTGATCTCTATATGGATAGAGATACATAATGTAATGAACATATCTAACAATTTCCCTTTTCAATTTTTTTTTTCTTAGGATAGCTCAAATTAGGTGTGGTTTTATCAAGATTTCACAATATGTGGTGTTGACTATTTAGAAATGGCTCAATTACGTATTTTTAGGGTAAGGATTCTCTATCTTTTGAGAGGAAAAAATAGAGTGACTTTAAACCAAAAAATGAAAAAGACAAAATAGAAATGATGATTATTTTGGAGAGAAAAATATGTGAGAAAAATAAATTATATAAGAGATAGAGTGAAAGTTAGAGAAATATAAATAATTGACAGTTAAGAGATTCAAATTTGTCTTTTTAGATACACCAATAGACAAGAAAAATATAGAAGATAAGAGCATCTATGTATCCTAGAAATGGTGTTTCGATAGATCTCCAACTTATTCATATTCTTTATCTCACCAAATAGCTATTGGAATGGAAATATTTATTTTGGATAAATATAAAAAATGACAAAAAGTTGTCATTGATACATAATAAAAGCGAGACAAATTTTTGAAATGGTAGAAATGTATCCTAGAAATGGTGTTTCGATAGATCTCCAACTTATTCATATTCTTTATCTCACCAAAATGGTGTTTCGATAGATCTCCAACTTATTCATATTCTTTATCTCACCAAATAGCTATTGGAATGGAAATATTTATTTTGGATAAATATAAAAAATGACAAAAAGTTGTCATTGATACATAATAAAAGCGAGACAAATTTTTGAACTACAAAATCAAATATGTTGAAAATGCGTGACATTTCTTATTATACTAATGTTTTTTTAATTTCAATTTGTATTAATTAAAATTTTAAATTACATTTCTTTAATTATTCAAAGATATTATTGATTCCTTATTTTAATAACGCAACCAAATATCGCAAAAGTATTTGTCTAATTACTTATAACAACAACATTTTTGTCCAATAAGTATCTGAAAACACCCTCCTCCTAATTGATACCCAGCATTCAAACAGTCTTGACGACAATTTGGAGAACAATCCTCAAAACAGCATAAGTTTAATTTCCCTGAAGGCATCCCTACAAAGCAGGATGCTTTGCCAAGCTCGACTGTTGGAGTTTTCAAACCAGTAACCAATCCTGAATCAAAATAATATAATCATAATTATTTTTATTAAAATTTCATACACAATTGTGTAATTTAAAATTCAAATTATGATAATTACGTATTGAACCGTGATTTGAAGACAATATAATCGGTATTCAATCGAAGAAAAATTCAGTTTATTGTTGAATCTGTAGTATATGAATATTAGAATTTTTTTTATTAATAACCATGTATTAAAATAATATTTCGCAAATAACCGGGTTTCGGAAAAAATTACGCAAATAACCATGTTTCAGATGGCTCCACAAAGGAGGAGCCATCTCAATTGGCGCATGCACCTAGGGTTTTGCCCTATGCGTCATCTCACTTGGCGCCTCCCTTGTCTTTTAGCCAAGTGAGATGGCACATGCTCCTTAAAAATGAGAGGAGGCGCCATCTCACTTGGCGCCTAGGGCAAAACTAGGGTTTTTTGCTGTTTTATAAATAATTCGTCCGTTTCTTTGAAATTTCTCACACTTTCTCGCACTGTATTTTTATTTTGTACTCCCTTATTTACGTAATGACGTCGCCTATGATTTTTAGCAGAGATGGTTACGTTATATTCTCCGCCACGAAACCTGCGATGAAAATGAAATTCTGGCACATTCACTCCGTGGAGCGTCTGAAGCGGGAGTTGATGCGGTGGCTAGATGGAGACATCGCCGAGGGGGAAAAAATTCGAAGGATCCAGCGAAAACGAACAACAACCTCGCATGCGACAGGAAGACCTAATGTGTGGTTGGAGGAAGTCAAAACAGACAGTGATGTAATGCTGATGATGCATGGGTCAGATGAAATTGTGTTAACAGTTGTAATTTCCTAGATTGAATATCGTTAATCATTGTTGTACGCGAAAACCATAATGTAATTTCCTATATTGAATTTCTTAAATTGTGTGAACAGTTTTATTAACGGAAAACCCATAATGTTTACAACACAAATATTAAAAAGATTTATTGTATTACAAAATTTATGTGGTCGAGCCAGACGCCCGATTCGGACAGTTTTTGCGATTGTGTCCGACCTGACGGCATAAACCACACTTTCTTTCCAACCTGTTAAGATCGTCCATTTCTGTTGTTATGCGCCTGCTTTTGGGACGACCCTTCTTGTTCCTTCGCATTTGGTCATTGTGCCAAACTATATCACCGTTGTATTCAGGCCAATAGTCCGGTTTTGCCACCAAAGGAAAGTTGTTGTTGTAAACAGTGAGCAACGTTTCAGATTTATAAACGTTTGAGAGCAGTTGAAGCGCGTCTTGATGGGTATGAGCACAAGCGGCAATGACATGAGAGCAAGGCATACGAAAAGCTTGAAACCTGCCACAATCGCACCATTGAGAAGGTAAAATGACCCTGTATTCTTGTCTTGCCAGGCCTTCATTGTGGTCGATTGTCTCTTTCACAATGAAGTTGTGGCTATGGCGGTCAAACCGTGTAACCATGTGAGTGTTGGCTTTAGCACTTTCAGCCTTAATGTATTTCATACAGGTTTCACTACATAGTTGTCCTGATTGCAAGACCGCATACCACATTTCACCTCTTTTGGCAAATAACGCAGCCATCCTAAAATACGTGGATTTCACCAAGGCAGTGATGGGGAGGTTTTGTATGCCCTTGAATACCCCATTCATTGATTCAATAAGATTTATTGTCATATGCCCCCATCTTTGGCCATTGTCGTATGACCTAGTCCACTTTTCGACCGGTATATTGTCGATCCACGTACCGGCTTCTGGGTTAGACAAACGGATCTCGTTGCGGTAATATTTGAATGTGGGTTGTGTCAGTGCGTATCCCGCATTCATCACCGCTTTCCTCAATGTTTTGTCCTTGACCTCCCTCGAGAAATTCTGGACGATATGCCTGACGCAATAGACATGCGTAGAAGGAGGGTCATGCCAACCATTTGTCGGATTATTATAGGCACTTTCAATGGAGGCATGTCTGTCCGAGATCAAACAGAGATCTGGTTGAGGAGCCACGTGTGTACGAAGATTTTTCAGGAAAAAGCTCCAAGCACCACCTGTCTCCCCCTCGACAAGGGCAAACGCAACGGGGAAAATGTTATTGTTTCCATCTTATGCAACTGCCATCAAAAGCGTGCCTTTGTACTTCCCATACAACCAAGTTCCGTCTATTTGTAGAATTGGTTTGCATGATGCAAACCCTGTGATGCATGGTTGAAATGCCCAAAAGACGCGACTGAATATTCCGTTGCCATGTAGTAGACTACCATCTTGGGCGTACGCTGGCAATGTTTCTAGAACATAAACACTACCTGGAGAATATGTCTTGAGTGCATTTAGGTAGCGGGGAAGTTCTCGGTATGACTCCTCCCAGTTTCCGTACACCCTTTCAATCGCCTTAGTCTTTGCTAACCACGCCTTACGGTAAGACGGAGTGTAGTTAAAAACCGTGGTGATATGGGAGATGATTGTTTTCACCTTCAAAGAAGGGTCGTTGCTGACCAGGGGTAGGATTTCTTGACAGATTAGATCATGGTTGAGTTTTCGGTGGTCTTGTGATTGAGTGGAACTTACACAAGTATGGGTAGTCATGGAACCTA
Source organism: Vicia faba (assembly GCA_948472305.1). Classification (NCBI taxonomy): domain Eukaryota; kingdom Viridiplantae; phylum Streptophyta; class Magnoliopsida; order Fabales; family Fabaceae; genus Vicia; species Vicia faba. The sequence continues at coordinate 27,825,972 of OX451737.1, forward strand.
TGACCCAGCAGTCACCCCTTAGTCTGTATGAAGCGGTCAGCTTGAACATACAGTCAGGGTGGACACACTTGATCTTGTACCTTTCCGGGTTTACACGATCCACCTTATAATCAACCGAGTTGAGCATGTGAAATTTTTTGATGGCCCTTATGCATTCCTCTCTATTACGAAACTTGTCCTTATCTTTTAAATTTTCATCCGACTGCATATACGGTTGGAAAAACAAGTCTGTAGAAGGTTCATCTCCGCCCATGTTGAAGTTTGTCATGTGCGTAGGTGGTGTGTAGATTTTGTCGGTAGGAATACTTGGGATGCCATCATCGTCAGAATCGTCGTTCACCATTTCATCAAACTCTAACTCGTTATCTTCTTCTTCGTCATCAATTGCATCCACCTCATCTTGCTCATTCTCCAAAGGATCAACCTCCTGTGTCACCGGAGGCTCTACCTCCTGTGTCACCGGAGGCTCTTGAAACAAAACGTACAACTCAATAGAGTCGTTTCTAGAGTAGACATGGCTGGAAATCATGTTCTGGAAATCCTCGTCATCTTGAATTTCAACCTTATAAAAAATAACTTGGTTGTTTCCAAAAAAGACTGGACTCTGATAAAATATCTGGGATACCGGGCCTCGTTCAAGTTTGGCCTCCAATCTTTTCTTAAAGTACGAGAAATTTGCTTTCCCGTTTAAGAGAAATCGAACATTGTCGGTGTTTCTAAACAAAAACCCAACTGTGGGACACATGTATGTCTCACCGTTGAAATGTGCTTTGACAACAAATTGTGGTGAAGAGGCCATTGTGTAGAATTGTTTTAAGGTATGAAGGTTGGAATGTTTTAGGTTTATTGATTGTATGAAGGTATGAATGCTGGAATGTTTGAAGGTTAGATGACTGATTCGAAGGTTGGAAAATTTTACAGTTTATGTGAAGAATGTTATGTTCAACGTAAGGCAAAAAATTTCAATTAAGTAAGTGATGCAACCCCCCAAGGCTGCCAATAATATTACATGCATGGGCTTATGCAGCCACCTAGCCTGCCACCCATCAACTCCAATGGCCTTGCATGCAACAAAGAAAGGAATCCCAAAGGCTGTCACGTAGCCTGAGCCAATGCTGTAAAAAGTGATACCTCTTATTCGCCAAATGGGGTGGCGACACCATTAATTTTTGTACTCTTTCGCCAAGTGAGATGGCGCCTCCCTTACTGTCCAATCGTGATACATGCATGGGCTTATGCAGCCACCTAGCCTGCCACCTAGCCTGGCCCTATTCTGCACACATAAATGTTTTGTGTAAGACTCCACCCATCAACTCCAATGGCCTTGCATGCAACAAAGAAAGGAATCCCAAAGGCTGTCACGTAGCCTGAGCCAATGTTGTAAAAAGTGACACCTCTTATTCGCCAAATGGGGTGGCGACACCATTCATTTTTTACTCTTTCGCCAAGTGAGATGGCGTCTCCCTTACTGTCCAATCGTGATACATGCATGGGCTTATGCAGCCACCTAGCCTGCCACCTAGCCTGGCCCTATTCTGCACACATAAATGTTTTGTGTAAGACTCCACCCATCAACTCCAATGGCCTTGCATGCAACAAAGAAAGGAATCCCAAAGGCTGTCACGTAGCCTGAGCCAATGCTGTAAAAAGTGACACCTCTTATTCGCCAAATGGGGTGGCGACACCATTCATTTTTGTACTCTTTCGCCAAGTGAGATGGCGCCTCCCTTACTGTCCAATCGTGATACATGCATGGGCTGCCACCTAGCCTGCAAGAGTGACACCTTACATTTTTTGTAAATGCATGCATGCATATGTGTAACACCCTAAGCATGCAAATGTGACACATCGCAGGCATGCAACCACTACATCAAACTTATTTGCCTATAAATACATACCTTATGAAACATCTCTCACACCCACACAACTCTCACTCTCTGCTACGAAATATTTCTTAAGTCTATCATACTCTCTATTTCTTCCTAAGTCTTTCATTCTCTCAAGCATTCTGAACAATGGCTCTTCTTACAATGGGAGATACTCACAGAGGCACAAGGGAAAACATTGCTGCATTTGTAAGTCTCTTCTTTGGTTATACATTTTTCATACTTCAAATAATGTGTTGTTCATCTTAATTAATCTTACTCTTGTTTAATTATGATCTCAGGATACACAAAGATTCAGAATCCGTTCGCACAAATACCTGGCTCCCGACCCATTTATCGTCCCTTATCTGGAATATGCAGGTTTTGGACACGTGATAAAGATCTCCAACTGCACCATTGACTCAAAATTCATTCTTGCAATGTTGGAGAGGTGGAGACCGGAGACCCATACATTTCACCTACCAATAGGTGAATGTACCATCACTCTCGAAGATGTGTACATGCTACTGGGCCTCCATATCGACGGTAAGGCGGTGAACGGGTCGGTTCAACAACCCAACTCACGGTGTGAAGAACTGTTGGGTAGGGACATGGTAGAAGGTGGTGGAGCAAGAGGGCAGGGAATACTACTCACTGACCTGAAACGGCATTATGCAAGTATGGAATTAAATGAAAATTCCTCAGAGAATGACCGAGTAGTAAAAGCCAGAACGTATATTATGATACTTTTTGGTACATTTTTATTTCCCGAAAGTACGGGAAATAGTGTAAATTTCATGTACTTACATTTACTAACAAATTTTGATAAAACTAGAAAATATAGTTGGGGTTCTGCAGTATTAGCCCACCTGTACAGTTCCTTGTGCAAAAGCGCAGTCAAGGAAAAATGTACATTTTATGGGTGCGCATTTTTACTACAAGCCTGGGGTTGGTGGAGGATGGAGTCCTTAAACCCCATCAACAACAACACTTTTGGTTTCCCGTACGCAATAAAGTAAGTCATTAAGTTATAGCATTTATAACTATTCTGCTCTTTCCAAAATATATGCTAAAAATAACATGTTTCTCATTTCCTTTAGGTACTGCGTGAGGGGTATGGATTACGGCAAGAATCCCAGATTCAATGTCGCACTCTACCGGAATCTGTTGGATCACTTAGGCCCAGATGACGTACGTCGTAGCTTTTAACTTTTGTTCATTTTAATTATTTATACATTACTTTTGCGCTTACCTGATTTAAATTTTATCGCAGTTCGTCTGGAGACCATATTTGGGTTTGGGCCATTCTCCAAATCCAGAGGATGCAGCAACTTGGACTGCAAAGACTGCACTCATTCGGTTCAACATTGTGGAGATGCACCACAGCGACCGTGTGAAGATGCAGTTCAGAATGATCCAAGAGATACCAAGTGATCCAACAGATTTGTCCCCCTGGCATCTAAAAAGGGTCGACGCCCAGTGGGGTCTTACCAACTGGAAAGACTTTGCTCCAGAATGGTGTAAAATGTGAAAAAGGCGTCACCGCTACATCTTGCAATCCCCGGTTTTCCTTACTCAAGGTAACATGCGACACACTGATCAATATATGTCGTGGTACAGGTCGGTTAGTAACCCAGATATGCACGTGTCTCATCCGAGGTACTTGGTTGACCCACGCACACAATGGGCACAACCCTCGATTCCCCAACAACAAACCCAAAATCCATCAACCTCAAACCAACCCCCAAGAAGAAACAGACCAACAAACACACAACCACATTCCCCACCACAACACAACTACAATCAAATGCCGTACTACCAACCACAATCACCGCCAAACTACCAATACCCGGATATGCCTCAAACCCAACCACAATACCAACCCCAATACCAGCACACCCACATACCCCAGACACAATTTCAGTCTTCCACATATCCCAATATGGCGCCCTCAACATCCAGCCTTAACCCTGATATGGGAATGTCAGAAGATTATGACCAACCCGACCAAACCTACCATCAACCACCATATCACCAAACAACCCAACATCCACAATACCAAACACCCCAAGATCCATTTCCTTTCTACCCCCCATACTCAGACGACCAATGCTACCGACCAACCATGGAACCCCACCCACCGCCAACACGACCAAACTTCGAGGGTATGGGTAACCGACTGTACCAGAGCGGATCTTCGAGATATGGAGATCTTACTGATTTTATGGATTCGGATCGCATTGACTTCGCTGGGCCATCGACCTTGCCGCAGCAGGAAACGAGACGGCACCCAGCAAGAGAAAGGCGAGGACGGGGATGCGGAACTGGGGGTCATTACCGGGTTCCTGGGGATCACTGATGTATCTTTTTTTTTCCCAGTATTTTTTGTATCCATTTTTTTACTGTTCTTTAAATGTAAAACAGTTGAATGTAATTATTTTTTTTTAAATGAAAAATCCATTTTGTTGATCTCTGTCTAATAGGCAACGCGCAGGAAAGAAAATAAAAAAAAAAATTTTGTCCTAATTTTGTACATAGGCGCCATCTCACTTGGCTTAGGGCTTGCCCTAAGCACTTAGGCGCCAAGTGAGATGGCGCCTCCCTTAAAAAAAGAGGAGCATGCGCCAATTGAGATGGCTCCTCCTTTGTGGAGCCATCTCAAACATGGTTATTTGCGTAATTTTTTCCGAAACCTGGTTATTTGCGAAATATTATTTTAATACTTGGTTATTAATAAAAAAAAATTCTGAATATTAATATAACAATCCATAATAAGTTTTCAATTATAATTATAGTAAATTGTTTATAAAATATACAACTTTGAGATATTCAAAGCAAAAAATTTCTCCATACCTGAAACTAAGACCAAAGCAATGCATGAAACTCCTAAGAAATAAGAATGATAGTTGCTAAGAGCCATTCTTGTTGAATTTTATCTTATATTTTGTAATGTTTTATAAGAGTAACATCACTTCTATTATATAGACTTAGAAAGTGTATTGTTTCGCATAAATTTATTATTTAAATTTAATAAAATATTATTTAATTGTAAGTTGAAATAAATACTAAATACTCATTTGAATATTATTTATAAGAAAAAATATATATTTTAGATGAATATATTTTAGATTTAATGAATATGTAATGTATCTGGTATGAATACCGTCTAAATATATTAATTATTTAATATTTTTAAATTAATTTTTTTTTTATAAATAGAAAGAATAAATAAGTTTTTGTTCCTTTTAAATATCTCAAATTTTATTTTTATTCCATCTAAATTTTTTCTTCAAAGAATGATTCTCTTAAAAAAAATTAAATTTTAACTTTTGCTCCTTCCGGACAAAATCATAGTTAAAATGGTCTCTAATTCTGTCGTTAAATAAAAACCGTCGCCAAATTGCAAGAGGGATCGAAAGTTAAAATATAATTTTTTAGGATGATCATTCTTTAAAGAAAATTTTTAGAGAAACTAAAAAGAAAATTTAAGACATTTAGAGGAACGAAAAATTTATTTAACCCTAAATAAAATCGGTAAAAATAAATGTACTAATTATACAAATACTAAATACTAAATATAAATGTTGTAATAAATATTTTCAATAGTCAGCAAGATTATAATATTACTAAATTTTCAAATAATTTATAATGGTCAAGATTTTTAAATAACAAATAATAATATAATAAAATGAATAATGTAAAACCTAATCCTTATATTCATAAAATAAAATTTGTGGGATATACGTGCATTCGTACGTCTATTAGTATGGTATGTATATTTTTTTTTCTAAAATATAATAAAAATAAAATATATATTTTTAAAATATAATAAATTGGTTCCTATAATTATTCTAAGATTTTTTACAATGTCTGCTATTGATAACAACTCCAATCGGTGAGAGATTTTTTCTTATAACTATTTGCATATTTGTTTATTTTATTATTAAATTTTATACTCAATTATTATATTTTCATGTAAAAAATACCTTATATAATTTTGCAGGCTTAGCGAAAATAAGATATTGCCAGCATAAATAATAACAAATATATGATATATTCACATGTATATGATGAATGAAATAGATGTGTTAGCAAATTGACAAATCAACTATATATTTTACAAAATTTTATTTAATGGAATAAACTACCATATTTTATTGAAATAGATTTCTTAAGAATCGTTTTGACCTCCATGATTTAGATTTTTATTTATAATTTATATTTTTAGCTTTTATTTATTTTCTTTTGTTTTTGTCATTAATTTTATTCTTCTCTTATTTGTTAATTTAGTAGGATAGGACTTGCCATTCCACTATTGTAGTTTTTTTTTTGTTAATTTATATTAGATATATGATAAAATAATATTATATATTTTGTTAATAAGATGTAATTGTATTTACTATTAATTTAAATTCTTTTTTATTGGTTGAATAGAGGGTCTAAGCCTAAAAGAAAAACAACTACACTAACCCAACATTAGGAGAAATAGATATTATACAAATCAATTTAATGAATACAAATTATATTGTCCTAATAAGTTCATAGTATTGAATGTGTTTATATTATATTAATTTAAAAGTTATTATATTAATTTAAAAGTTTTGATTAACTTTTTAAACTGATTATATTGAAGAGAACTATATTAGTTTTTTTTTTTTTGTTTCAATGTTATGGACCAAATAGATATTGTGAAAGATTTAAATGTCTACCATGTGAAATGTGAGTTAGTGGTATAAGAAAAAAAAATATTTTTCATAATGTTCTTTATTACTATAATAAATGTATGACATTGGACACGTTTATATGATTTCTTAAAATTTTTCGAAAATATACGATTAAAATTTCTTTTTTTTTGGACTTGACATTAACAATTTAAGCCATTTCTTAGGTTTTGTAAATTATAGACTTAAAACTAATTAAATAATTTAATTATATATTAATATATTCTTATATTATGAGTTTAATAATTAATGAGAAATAATATATACAAATGATTTAATATAAACCATTCTTATAATATTGAATTCTTCACATAAATATCACATATCTTTTAAATTTAAAGAACATAATTAAAATAATAAAATAATAAAATAATATAAATTAATAAAAATTCTTTTATTGTTTAAAAAATTATATTTACATAATTTTAAAATAAGTTCAATCAATTAGTGATAAAAAATGTTCAATTATAAAATTATATCAAATTATATTTACTAAAATATATATTTTTATTTAAAACAATATTTTAGGTAAAGATTAAAATCAATCTCGTGCAAAGCACGGATCATATATTTGTATATATAAATTCAAGGTTGTCATAATCGTCAACCCTAACCACATATCAACTTGATAGCAATTGTAAATATTATTAACAAATCTAACCTACATTAAGAATAAAATAATAATAATAATAAATATTATAATAATAATAATAATAACAATAATAATAAGTAATAATCTAATATATATATATATATATATATATATATATATATATATATATATATATATATATATATATATATATATATATATATATATATATATATATATATATATATATATATATATATATATATATATATATATATATATATATATATATATATATATATATATATATATATATATATATATATATATAGCTTTTTAATACACATAAGTTTTTTTTTATTAACTATTTTTTCTCTTTAATTATTGAGTAGCAATTCTTTATTACTACTCATTATTTTTTTTCTTTACTTCATGCAAGCTACAAAATTAAAAGATTACTAGACTATTAACTTTATTAATGTTATATAAGAAACTAAGTTATAACAATTTTTTAAAATTTAATAAATATAATTTTATAGTTTAGTACTAAGTATCTTTTAAATGTAACCCCAATTTTTTTTTTAATAAAAACTTGTTAACTTTATCGTTAAATTTTTATAATTTATATCTCAATTAATATATTTGTGATTGATTAATATGATTCTGGTTTTAAAAAGGGAGAGAATTATGAAAGTTAAGAGTAAGAATACATTACCATGTCAAAAAAATAACTTTTTTTTAATCAAAGATTACTGTATTAATTCAAAAAGCCAATTAAGTACAAAGCGGGATCAAACGATCCAGCGAAACGAAAAAGACAAACTCTGAAGCATTAGTTTGGCTACATGCTTTTTTAACTTAGGACTATACTAACCTTTATATATGATTTTCTCTATAATATCTTCTTCAATATTCTTGGGAACCAAGGTATTCAAGGTAACATTATTCCTATAAAGCCATATACCATAAAGCGTTTCCGTAAAGCCTAGTTTTAGAAGGGTCCCTTTCCATCCTTTCTTTTTCGTTTGGGTCATAATCCAATCAATCTCTTCTTTCCAATCAAGTGGAGCATGCTGGATTTCCATCCACTTGAGGATTTTTCCCCAAATAATCAGTGTTCCTGCATTGAAAATAAAGATGCTCAATGGTTTCAGTCTTTTCCTAGCAGAGGCTGCAAGTAACATTATGAATCAAGCCAAATTTACCAAGCCTTTTTTTAGTTGGCATTTTCCCATGGCAAGTCTGCCATAAGTTCAAGATAGCACGGGGTCTCGCTGCATTCTGTTTTATCAATTGTCTCCACCGAACACAACTACCATCATCAATGACTATCCTATATATCTTGCTCATATGGAATTTATCCTTCTGCAAATTTTCCTCCCAAGAATCATTATATTGGATAGGAAAGGCTCTTTGTTGCATAATACTCTTCAAAACCCAAGACCAGTTATTGTTACAGACATCTCCATCATGTTACCTCCTTTCATATAGTAGCTATGAATCCATTTGACCCACAAGTTATCAGACTTACGACATAAGTTCCACAGGAATTTAAGCATGCAAACCTGATTCCAGACAGCCATATTTATCACATTCAATCCACCCTGATAACTAGGGCTGAAGACTGTCTTCCAAGCCATGGGGCTCTTGCGCCTAATCTCGTGTGTACCATTCTAGATGAAAGATCTGCATAATCCATCAATTTTCTTTATTACAAACTTAGGGAGAGGTAAGCATTGAAGCCAAAACTGAGTTATTGCAAAGGAGATACTCTTGACTAGCTGGATCCTCCCCGCATAACTCAATATCCTCGAAGAATAATGGCGGATTCTACTAGTGATTCTGTCAATTAGAGGAAGATAGTGGTTTATGGTGAGCTTCCTACTGGTAAGAGGAATTCCCATGTATCTAACAGGCATAACTCCCTCCTCAAAACTGGTTATCCCTAGCAGCTCCAGCTTGATGTCATTATCAATGCCCCCAAGAAATATTTTACACTTCCTGGGATTAATGACCAATCCTGTAGAAGCAGAAAAAGAGGAAACTTACTGCATTAAAAGCCTCACAGAATTAGGGTCTCCTCTACTAAAAAGGAGAACATCATCTGCATAAGTGAGGTTGCTGAGGCCAATTTTTTCACATTTGACATGAAACATGAATTTAGGATTCATCTGCATTTTAATCATTAACCTGTTCATATATTCCATCACCACAACAAATTTCAAGGGGGGAGAGGGTCCCCCTGTCTAACTCCTCTACAGGCTTGCATAGATTCAGTCAACTCACCGTTAACATTGAATTCATATGTTACAATTTTGATAGTAATCATGATCCAATTAATGAACTGAGCTGGAATACCGATCTCCCTCAAGATAACCTATAGGGCCCCCTAATCCACCATGTCATATGCTTTTTGAAGGTCAAGTTGTAGCATACATCTAGGGGATTCATTCTTCTTAGTATAAACTTTAATGATTTCATAAGCTAGCATAATATGATTGTGAATATTCTGCCCTGGAATAAATGTAGCTTGGCTAAGATTCAAAGTCCCCTGTAGCACAACCCCTAACCTGACAACAATGATTCTAGATATAATTCTATAAAAGGTAGTACATCATGCGATTAGTCTATAATCACTCACTCCTTTAGCTTGGTTATGCTTAGGGATCAAAGTAACCACTGTTTTATTGAAAGGACTAAAGATTCTACTCCTTTCAAAAAATTCCAGAACAGCTGCCACAACACCAGGTTTAATGAAGTGCCAACAGGACGAAGAATTTTGCTCCAAAACCATCTGCTACAGGGGCTTTGAGATCACCAATGCCTTGCAACGCTTTGTCTATATCAGCCACGATTACTCTGTTAACCAAGAACTCTCTTTGCATCGTGCTAAGTTGTTTACCATTCCTTATGGCATCAATATCAACATGGGTCAAAGACTGACTTTGAGTCCCTATTAGCTTAGCATAAAAATCCTTCACCTCCTGCCTAATCTCCTTTTGGTTGTACAAAATGGAACCATCCTTTTTTTGGAGCAATGCCATACTTCTATTGTTGTGCTTAGCTTTTAGGTAAGCATGGAAAAAAACATTATTTCCATCCCCTACTCTAAGCCAGTCTACTTTTGTCTTCTGCAAAAGCAACTTTTCCTCCATCTGATTCCAGTGGAAAACTTCATCTGCCAGGTTCTTTATCTCCTCAATCTTATAGCTATCAAACCTATTATGTTGAAGGGCATTTTGAGCTGAAATGAGATTTTGCCTAGCCATGACAATGTTCTTCCTAATATCAGTAGAATGACAATTCAACCTCTTAAGGACAAGTTTAAGCATATGAAGTTTATGCCATAAGACTTGCATTGGTGTGCCCTACTTCGTTGATTTTATTCTTTAAGATTAAAATTGAAGAAATATTTGATTAAAGGTGGTACAGCAGTATCTGATGGCCCATCTTTACCCAAGACTAGGGGGTGTATTTTGATAGGGGCCTTTTGAATCAGAAGGACCCACCCACGAAGCATGTTGGCCTATGGCCCATGAGATTCGAAAACAAAAATTCGTTTTAAAATTAATAATTAATTACTAAGTTATTGAGTCCTTAAGTTTAATTTGTCTGAAGTTAAGTTAATTTAAAGACAACCCCTTTAAAAGATGTTATTAAGAGAGGTTGAACGTTAGTATAGTTAAGCCCATTCAAACGTATGTGGTGTTAAGCAGAGAATAGAGGGTGTGATCATCAAATTACAAAGCCCATTAAGATTTGGTTTAAAACAAATATATTTGTTGTTTTCTCTTTTATCGTTAAGCTCTCATAATAATAGCTTCATAAAAATTTTGTTTTTAATTAAATATTTAAGGAAGAAATATAAACCAGAATTGGGCCAATTGGGCCTGGGTTCTACTGGAAAAAACGTTTGGCTGTAAAGTTGTTACCCAAAACAAAACAAAAAAGAAGAGAACATTTTTTTACAACCAATTGGGCCGGTCTAAGAGAGAAAGAATGTTTACATTGTTGAAGAAAAAATATTGGGCTGAAGAAAAACGAGCAGGCCCAAATAAAAAAGACAGTATTACACAAAAATTAAGCACGTTTTTGCAACAAGTCCTGTAGAGATCAAATCTTTCTCAACAATTCTAAAAACAGAGTCTACAAACATAAATCTGTGTCCAAAATATGCGCACAATTACATTTACTGTGCAAATCTTTCTTTTGCAAAATCAAATCTCCAGCAAATCAAGCCCAGTTTTCTGCAGTTCAAACACTTAACTTAATCAAATCCTCAACAAAATCTTATAACTTACAACTACAAATCTCAAAGGGAAAATTATGCAGAATATCTATAATCAAATCAGAAATTAAAATCAGATCTCATTAAGGCACAAAATCAAAATAGATTACAAACCTGGAAAAAAAATTATACAAAACGGATTACAACATCAAATCGGGAAGATCCTATAAATCCAATCCATAACTAATTGTAAACGACAAAAATACTAAACCCTAATTTCTTCCTAATCCCTGGAATCAAGGCCAAGATTGAAATCAGTAACTGCAAAACTAAAAAACCTAAAATTCTAAACTATAAATAAAGATTGGAGAGAACACGAAAGGGGATCGGAGGTGCCGCAGACTATAAAACATAGAAAAAGGAAGAGAAGATTTGGAAACAGAAAGCGAACCCTTGCGTTGGAAATCAAAAGGAGAGGCGATTAGAGTTTCTAGATTGGAAACCCTAATCCCCCTTAAACCACTGTCGTTCGCCTCCAGCTCGCCGTTGTCACTCCCGTCACCATCATCTTCAAGCATCATTCCTCCGTCGTAATCTATAACTCAAATAAGACGAAGCAAGCTTAGCAGAGGAATCAGAAGAAATTCAAGATTCAGAAATCGTGAGAGGGTAATTGATACTTAACTTTTCATTTTCTTTTTAAATTGTTGGGTTGGGGTTTGTTAGGTGTTTGCGATGAAAGGGTGGATGTTAGAATTGAGACCTCCGCGGTGGTCTAATTCTTGGGCTAGGGTTTGAAAGGGTTTAGGTGGCGAGAGAAGAAGGAAGGATAGTGAGAGAAAGGAGACGGGAGGGGGACATTGTTGTCTGAACGAGAAACAAAAGGATCAAACTATAATGAAATAAGACTGTGTGAAATGAAAAACAAAAATTTAAATTCATTTCAATCTTGCGCGTGCTAGTCCACCATAGCTGGTGTACTCCCTCAGATCTCGTTCACATAATTCCGATTAGACGGCCATGGGCCAAGTCTGTACCATAAGCTCCGTATACCCTAGAATACTCAATCTCCCGGTCCCCTAGTAAGCGCTTAATGGGACAAGCCCATTACCTTCAGCACCCCCCATTATGCTAAGTTGCTGAGTGTTATATCCCAAATTTGCCCTACTTCGTTGATTTTATTCTTTAAGATTAAAATAGAAGAAATATTTAATTGGAGGTGGTACAACAGTATCTGATGGCCCATCTTTACCCAAGACTAGGGGTGTATTTTAATAGGGGCTTTTTTAATCATAAATACCCATTCGCGAAGCATGTTGGCCTATGGCCCATGAGATTCGAAAACGGAATTTCGTTTCAAATTTGATAATTAATCGCTAAGTTATTGAGTCCTCGAGTTTAAGTCGTCTAAAGTTAAGTTAATTTAAAGACAACTGTTGTACCCCAAAATTTGCCCTCCCATATTTCTCAATACATTTCAAGTGAGGTCCTCAAATTGCTCAAGGAAGTCCAAGGGTTGACCAGACAAACTCTCTCCTAAGGCAGTCTACCTCAAATTAGGGTTTCATTTTGCATCAAGATGCTTGAGTTCAAAGGATCCAAAATGCTCACCATTGTCCTAATATGTTCTCAATATCATCCATGCCAAGTTTCAAGCCTTGCAGAGGAAGTTTGCCCAGTCAATTGCTCAAAGGCCTGAAAATCGAATGTGTTAGGGCAAAAGTCAATTGTGGCCCACATACAGTCAAACCTCAAGATTTTTGGTCAACATTCTCATTTTTAAGTATTATTCATCATTTTGTCAAGGGTTGATCATGATTCCTCAAGGATTGCTCATAATTCATCAAAACCCAAAAGTTGCTAAATTAGGGTTTTGTAGGAAAAGTCAACTCAACTTTGACCAAGCATAAATTCCTCATACTTTATCAAAAATGACCCATCCAAAGCTCATTTTGAAGAGGATGCAATTCCCTGCAATTCATCTTCATTTCCCAAGTTCAAAATATGCACTCACAAGAAGATATGAATTTTGATATTATAGGTCATTTTGAAAAGTCAACAAAAACACCTTTTGGGTCAAAGCTTCATACATGAATATGGAAGACTCAATTGAGATGTGACAAAAATGGTTGCTTAGAGGGCATCTTAAGCTTTCTAAAAAGTCCAAAAACACATCTCTAGGGTCAAAATTGAGAGAGTTGTGCATTGGCAAAGTTGATCCTTTTTGCAAAATTGCCAAAAGTCAAATGTGGCCAAAATTACAATTTTTGTCAAATGGGCCCAACTTTTTATGCTTGCACTGAGTTTGTAATGTGACCCACGACCCATGAGCCCTTCCACTTGTCATTCTTTTATTTTTGTTATTTATTTTGATTTTATTTCAATTAAACCAAATAAAATAGTAAAAATATCAAAAGCTAATCTAATCTTGAGATTTTGTGCATGTTTAGGTTCATCACACAGCGGGAAACAAGATCAAATCGTGCAAGGTTCAAAGTGGACACAAAAAGATTGGATTTTCTTGATTTGGAAAGATTTGCACAAGGATCAAATCATGAATCAATAATCATAATTGGATAAGATTTGAAACAAAGTTGCAACCCTAATTCATTCTTGGATACATAAGGAACAAGTGCAGACAAAAAAAAAGAGGTTGGAGGCGTGCAAGAGAGAGAACTAGTTTAAAAAAATTCAAGAAAAGTTGCAAACTGAATTCCAAGATTCATGCTATCTCAAGCCATTTTGATCATACCAATCGCTTGCTGGACATCCTAGGATCAAGATTCAATTGCTAGCAAGCTTCCTCACACCCAGAATCACGCTGTAAGTTTCATACGGTTTGGCTCTTTTCTTGAAATCAAATACAATCATTCTGGCACATTTAGCATGTTTAATTGATATATTCATAATCCTCGAGTTATTTGCAAGCTAATGGTTACATTTAATTGCGTTTTTGCTGACTGAACATGAAAGTGCCATGGCTAGGGTTCATGCTTTGTTTTTAGGGGTTTTGCATATAGGAACAATTGGCCATTAATAATGGTACCATGATGCTCGTGAGGTTGCAACGAGTTGATTGGTACCATTGGTTGTTATTTATCATGCATGTATGAAATTTTGGAGAAGCACAGGGTTGTACCTACGCCTGGTGTCCGTAGGTAAAGGTTTTTGTCTAAAACGACAGAGGCAACAAGGAAGATGATGGTGTGGCAGGTGGTGAATGGCCAATTTGAAATTCGCGCGCTTTGAGATATAGCTTTTTGTTTATATTATATAATAATTGTTTGTTATTATTTGTACAAATAACCAAGCCAGCTCAGTTGGTTAGCATGCAGTGAGAGAACGCCTAAGGGTCTGGGTTCGATCCCCAGGTCCCAACTTTATTTCATGTTTTTCTTAGACAGACGATCTAGTGCATCCCACACTCCAGGATCCATCATGCACTCTCCAGATCTAATCATCCAAACTACCAGCAAGCCAGATCCAAGGCTTCTCCAAGGAAGGTCCACCATTCACTGTAGTCAAGTGTATCCACAGAATCTGGAAAAGTCAAACGGGCCAAGAGCATTGTTGGGCCCAGAATTGCCAACCACACCCCCTCCTTGCTGAAACAACATCAGGCCCATCTTCCTTTCTTTTTTATTTATTTATTTTAATTATTTTAATTTGCTTAATTGTTTTAAGAAAATTAATTTCTTTTTTACAAAAAATCATAAAATCAAATTTCACAAATTTAGAATTAGGTTTATTATTTTATTAAATTTAATTTAATATTAGTTTAAATTTAATTTAGGTTAATTCTAACTTTTCTATATATTTAAAATCAATTAGAAAAAAATTAGGGTTAGCTTGTGATTTAATTTTTATTTCTTTCTCAAATAAAATAAAAAATACAAAAATAGGTTAATTTAATTAGTTTTCTTAATTTAAATTTGTGAAAGAGACGAAAGAATTGAGAAAGAAAGCTTTAAACCACTGCAAAATTGCCAAGAACCCAGGAACCTATAAGCACAAAATACCAAAATCTTAGCATTGATTCATTATATTCAAACTCCATTTTTCCTCAAGAGTTCTTGATTTAAGCCATCCCAGATTCTGTAATCAAACAGTAACACATTCTCCATTCACTTTCACCACAAAGGAATCAGAATATCACCCCTTTGCCTGCTTCAAAAGTTGCAAACTTCCATCCTGCTGAGTACGTGAAGAAGCTACTCAGAACATCACCAGAATTCAAGAACAACCTCCAGTTTATAGGAGCCTTTCAAGCTGCAAGGTAAGTTTTGCTGACTCTCTACATAACTGATTAAGCATTGTCATATTTTTGCATATTCAGAACAATGTAGATACTCTGATCCTGAGGATGTACATATTCTGAAAGTTCATGCATTTGCTTGCATGAGTAAAAGAAATCCCAGTTCATAGTTTCATAAAGAAAATAGGACTCAGAATTAGAACTAGCAAATACATGTTGCCTCTGATTCTTGCTTGTGATATTTCATGAAATATTGTCATAACTATTATGGATGCAACTTCTGTTCTGTAAATGACTAAGCTGCAGATGTTCTGACTGGCCAGGAGAGAGGTAAAGTTCTGACAGTTGTGAAGGTCCAAAACTTCTGAACTTCCATATTTTTCTAACATGTTTCTGTTTGTGCAGCAAGTTAACGTCAGAACTTCTGACCTCTTCTACTTTGTGTTGGTTATGTTTTCTTCTCTTTTATCTTTGCCATTATATTTTATTTTATTTCTAATCAAAAACAAAAACACCAAAAATATTTTACACATGCATGATATATTTTCTTTTAATATAAAAAAAAAGACAAAAAATATTTTCTTAAACAAAATTTATTTTCTTTTTATGAACAGACAAACATTTTACATTTCTTGTACATTCTTGTCTATTTCAATATGGTTGTAATAAGTAACCTAGAATTTTAACTTGCAACCCCCACTCATAAATATGTACCCCCATCCCCTTAAATATTGTAATAGCATAGGACTTTACATTTCCGCACTATTATTGCTTTCAATGTATGCTAGTAATTAGGGTATATGACAAGATATAAAAATCAACAAGTAGACAACCCAAAAATCAAAGACAAAATGCATGCAATCAAACACACTTGCACACATGCACCCTTAAGGAAATTCCACTTGTTGCCTTACAAAAATGGCCATGTTATGCTGTGGGATGTCTTAGCACAAACAAATCGAAAAAGATCATAGTCCCTCGATGACGCTATCAAAGTTGCCTTTCAAAATGATCTCAGTCCCTACAGAAAAGTGCTAAGTCATTTCACAACATTGCTATCATGGTCATACGATGACCAACGCCCGTCCCTTCACATCCAACGATGAGGCTTCTTATCAAATCAATAGTAAGGTAGCAACATCTAAAGGATGAGGAAAAACATATATAAAACCTTTTGAGTAGGTAGATTACTTTTAGTTACTTGCTCAATCTCAAAACAAACATCCTTGTTGTTTTCGAAACAATCACATACACTTTCAAAACACTTTCCAAACATGAAATATTTTCAAAAGCTCAACACTTTGCATACATTCTTACGAACGAGAATCATTGCAAAGTTTGCCTAAACGATGGCACCTTTTCAAAATATTTTCAAAACCACACAAAAGTACGACTTTCAAATAAAAGAAAGTGATCTAACAAGTAACTAAGAGCCCATGGAAAACCATGGATGGAAAGGGTGCTAATACCTTCCCTTTTCGTAATCTACCCACCGAACTCAAGAAAACATCTCGAAAGGTCTTTCCTGTGCTTTTTCACCTTTCCTTATTGGATAAAAGAAAAGTCGGTGGCGACTCTTGCTAAACCGCAACATTTTGCAAATACAAACGCAAAACCCTCAAGTCAGTTCTCCCACCGTATCACAGTAATCTTATCTGACCTATGATAAATACTTCAATGAGAGCTGAGTATTTGATTATCCTTTAAGGAGGTTGTGCTTGAGACTGATGGTGAATATTTTGACGGGAGACTAAGTATTTGTCTGAGGAGTTATGCAATTCTACATTTTGAACATTGTGTTTCAGAGAGTATGTGAGAGTTTATTTCTCTCCATAACATTCAGGTTTTTGGAATAACAAGTTGTACTGGTTATGTGTTCTATTTGGAGCTTCATAAAGGATTTATATGCACAATGAGTCCTTTGAATGATGATTTAAGAACCAATGATATTGGGTTCTATATTAAGAAGCCGATGTTCCAAGTGATGTTATAACACCATGGTAACTGATGGTTATTTTGTTTTTAATGCTTGGGATTGTGCATGCGAAGTTGAACGGTCAAGCATTATTGTCAGAAGTGACATTTCTGACTAAGTGGATTAGAATATGGAGAATCTAATCTTGTTTACAGTAGTATGCTTGGTGAATGCATTATTGTCAGAAGTGGTATTTCTGACTAAGTTGATTAGAATTTTGTCAATACTTTTTCTTTCTTAGGGTAGCTAAAACTAGGTGTGGTTTTATCAAGATTTGACAATATGTGGTGTTGACTATTTAGAAATTACCCATCTACGTGTTTTTAGGGTAATGATCCTCTACCTTTTGGGAGGAAAAGATAGAGTGATTTTAAGCCAAAAAATGAATAAGACAAAATAAAAAAATGATGATTATTTTTTAAGAAAAAATACGTGAGAAAAAAAAGATTGTGAAAGAGATAGAAATAAAGTTAGAGAAATATAGATAATTAAAAGTTAGGGGAACTAAATCTGTCTTTTTAAGTACACCCATAAACAAGAAAAATATAGAAGATAAGAGCATCTATCCTAGAAATGGTGTTTTGATAGATCTCCAACATATTCATATTCTTTATCTCACCAAATAGCTATTGGAATGGAAATATTTATTTTGGGTAAATATAAAAAATGACAAAAAGTTGTCATTGATACATAATAAAAGCGAGACAAATTTTTGAACTACAAAATCAAATATGTTGAAAATGCGTAACATTTCTTATAGTACTAATGTTTTTTAATTTCAATTTGTATTAATTAAAATTTTAAATTACATTTCTTTAATTATTCAAAGATATTATTGATTCCTTATTTTAATAACGCAACCAAATATCGCAAAAGTATTTGTCTAATTACTTATAACAACAACATTTTTGTCCAATAAGTATTTGAAAACACCCTCCTCCTAATTGATACCCATCGTTCAAACAGTCTTGACGACAATTTGGAGAACAATCCTCAAAACAGCATAAGTTTAATTTCCCTGAAGGCATCCCTACAAAGCAGGATGCTTTGCGAAGCTCGACTGTTGGAGTCTTCAAACCAGTAACCAATCCTGAATCAAAATAATATGATCATAATTATTTTTATTAAAATTTCATACACAATTGTGTAATTTAAAATTCAAATTATGATAATTACGTATTGAACCGTGATTTGAAGACAATATAATCGGTATTCAATCGAAGAAATATTCACTTTATTGTTGAATATGTAGTATATGAATATTAATATAACAATCCATAATAAGTTTTCAATTATAAGTATAGTAAATTGTTTATAAAATATACAACTTTGAGATATTCAAAGCAAAAAATTTCTCCATACCTGAAACTAAGACCAAAGCAATGCATGAAACTCCTAAGAAATAAAAATGATAGTTGCTGAGAGCCATTTTTGTTGAATTTTATCTTATATTTTGTAATGTTTTATAAGAGTAACATCACTTCTATTATATAGACTTAGAAAGTGTATTGTTTCGCATAAATTTATTATTTAAATTTAATAAAATATTATTTATTTGTAAGTTGAAATAAATACTAAATACTCATTTGAATATTATTTATAAGAAAAAATATATATTTTAGATGAATATATTTTAAATTTAATGAATATGTAATGTATCTGGTATGAATACCGTCCAAATATATTGATTATTTAATATTTTTAAATCAATTTTTTTTTATAAATAGAAAGGCTAAATAAGTTTTTGTTCTTTTCAAATATCTTAAATTTTATTTTTATTTCATCTAAATTTTTTCTTCAAAGAATGATCCTCTTAAAAAAAAATTAAATTTTAACTTTTGCTCCTTCCGGACAAAATCATAGTTAAAATGGTCTCTAATTCTGTCGTTAAATAAAAATCGTCGCTAAGTTGTAAAACCGTCGCCAAATTGCAAGAGGGACCGAAAGTTAAAATATAATTTTTTAGGATGATCATTCTTTAAAGGAAATTTTTAGAGAAACTAAAAAGAAAATTTAAGATATTTAGAGGAATAAAAAATTTATTTAACCCTAAATAGAATCGATAAAAATAAATGTACTAATTATACAAATACTAAATACTAAATATAAATGTTGTAATAAATATTTTCAATAGTCAGCAAGATTATAATATTACTAAATTTTCAAATAATTTATAATGGTCAAGATTTTTTAAATTCCAAATAATAGTATAATAAAATAAATAATGTAAAACCTAATCCTTATCTCATAAAATGAAATTTGTGGGATATATGTGCATTCGTACGGCTATTAGTATGGTATGTACATTTTTTTTCTTTTAAAATATAATAAAAATAAAAAATATATTTTTAAAATATAATAAATTGGTGCCTATAATTTCTAATATAAAATATTTGAATGAATAATATATTTTTTTATATAAATATTATTTTTGTTTTGGAATTGTTGTAAAAAATATTTAAACCAAGAGTAAAATTGTTCTATTAATATTCAATATTTTGATAAGTAATTTAATGTTTTCATTAATATTAATAATTTGTTCGGTAATTTCATGTTCCCGTTAATGTTTAATATTTTGATCAATAACATAATATTTTTGTTAATATTTAA
The DNA here is from genome assembly GCA_948472305.1 of Vicia faba. Classification (NCBI taxonomy): domain Eukaryota; kingdom Viridiplantae; phylum Streptophyta; class Magnoliopsida; order Fabales; family Fabaceae; genus Vicia; species Vicia faba. Next base: position 27,846,218 of record OX451737.1, read on the forward strand.
TATTTTGATCAATAATTTCATGTTTCCGTTAGTATTCAATATTTTAATCAATAACAATTGTATATATATTATAGAAACAATATATTAAAATACAAAATACATAAATCTAAAAAATATTAATATTAATATATTTTAGATTTATTTATAATCTTAATATTACTTTAAATTTAATAATAATATATTTTAGTGTAAACTATTATAAACCTATAACCATCTCTTTTCTAATTCATCACCACCTACCACTTTTTAGTTTTTGAGTTTTTTTTTATCTCTTTAATTCATCTTTAAATTAATCATAAAAAATATATTTTGGTTAATATTTTATTTATGTTTAACGGTTTTTATTTTCTATTAATTAATAGAATAATAAACATTTAAAAATGATAGGTCATAATAGTAATATTAATAAAAATGTTATATGAAAACAATTATAACATATTATATAATTTTGTATTCTTACACACTTTTATAACTATCCTTATTCCTACCTTTATTATTTATTCATTATTATTTTTTATTCTATCCACTTCATCTATTTATAATTTTCTAAGATTTTTTACAATGTCTGTTATTGATAACAACTCCAATCGGTGAGAGATTTTTTCTTATAACTATTTGCATATTTATTTATTTTATTATTAAATTTTATACTTAATTATTATATTTTCATGTAAAAAATATCTTATATAATTTTGCAGGCTTAGCGAAAATAAGATATTGCCAGCATAAATAATAACAAATATATGATATATTCACATGTATATGATGAATGAAATAGATGTGTTAGCCAATTGACAAATCAACTACATATTTTATAAAATTTTATCTAATGAAATAGACTACTATATTTTATTGAAATAGATTTCTTAAGAATCGTTTTGACCTCCATGATTTAGATTTTTATTTATAATTTATATTTTTAGCTTTTATTTATTTTCTTTTGTTTTTGTCATTAATTTTATTCTTCTCTTATTTGTTAATTTAGTGGGATAGGACTTGCCATTCCACTATTGTAGTTTTTTTTTTGTTAATTTATATTAGATATATGATAAAATAATATTATATATTTTGTTAATAAGATGTAATTGTATTTACTATTAATTTAAATTCTTTTTTATTGGTTGAATAGAGGGTCTAAGCCTAAAAGAAAAACAACTACATTAACCCAACATTAGGAGAAATAGATATTATACAAATCAATTTAATGAATACAAATTATATTGTCCTAATAAGTTCATAGTATTGAATGTGTTTATATTATATTAATTTAAAAGTTATTATATTAATTTAAAAGTTTTGATTAACTTTTTAAACTGATTATATTGAAGAGAACTATATTAGTTTTTTTTTTTTTGGTTCAATGTTATGGACCAAATAGATATTGTGAAAGATTTAAATGTCTACCATGTGAAATGTGAGTGAGTGGTATAAGAAAAAAAAATATTTTTCATAATGTTCTTTATTACTATAATAAATGTATGACATTGGACACGTTTATATGATTTCTTAAAATTTCGAAAATATACGACTAAAATTTCTTTTTTTTTGGACTTGACATTAACAATTTAAGCCATTTCTTAGGTTTTGTAAATTATAGACTTAAAACTAATTAAATAATTTAATTATATATTAATATATTCTTATATTATGAGTTTAATAATTAATGAGAAATAATATATACAAATGATTTAATATAAAACATTCTTATAATATTGAATTATTCACATAAATATCATATATCTTTTAAATTTAAAGAACATAATTAAAATAATAAAATAATAAAATAATAAAATAATATAAATTAATAAAAATTCTTTTATTGTTTAAAAAGTTATATTTACATAATTTTAAAATAAGTTCAATCAATTAGTGATAAAAAATGTTCAATTATAAAATTATATGAAATTATATTTACTAAAATATATATTTTTATTTAAAACAATATTTGAGGTAAAGATTAAAATCAATCTCGTGCAAAGCACGGATCATATATATGTATATATAAATTCAAAGTTGTCATAATCGTCAACCCTAACCACATATCAACTTGATAGCAATCGTAAATATTATTAACAAATCTAACCTACATTAAGAATAAAATAATAATAATAATAACAATAATAATAAGTAATAATATATATATATATATATATATATATATATATATATATATATATATATATATATATATATATATATATATATATATATATATATATATATATATATATATATATATATATATATATATATATATATATATATATATATATGAGATTTTTAATACACATAAGTTTTTTTTGATTAACTATTTTTTCTCTTTAATTATTGAGTAGCAATTCTTTATTACTACTCATTATTTTTTTTCTTTACTTCATGCAAGCTACAAAATTAAAAGATTACTAGACTATTAACTTTATTAATGTTATATATGAAACTAAGTTATAACAATTTTTTAAAATTTAGTAAATATAATTTTATAGTTTAGTACTAAGTATCTTTTAAATGTAACTCCAATTTTTTTTATAAAAACTTGTTAACTTTATCGTTAAATTTTTATAATTTATATCTCAATTAATATATTTGTGATAGATTAATATGATTCTGGTTTTAAAAAGGGAGAGAATTATGAAAGTTAAGAGTAAGAATACATTACCATGTCAAAAAAATAACTTTTTTTAATCAAAGATTACTGTATTAATTCAAAAAGCCAATTAAGTACAAAGCGGGATCAAACGATCCAGCGAAACGAAAAAGACAAACTCTAAAGCATTAGTTTGGCTACATGCTTTTTAAACTTAGGACTATACTAACCTCTATATATGATTTTCTCTATAATATCTTCTTCAATATTCTTGGGAACCAAGGTATTGAAGGTAACATTATTCCTATAGAGCCATATACCATAAAGTGTTTTCGTAAAGCCTAGTTTTAGAAGGGTCCCTTTCCAGCCTTTCTTTTTCGTTTGGGTCATAATCCAATCAATCTCTTCTTTCCAATCAAGTGGAGCATGCTGGATTTCCATCCACTTGAGGATTTTTTCCCAAATAATCAGTGTTCCTGCATTGAAAATAAAAATGCCCAATGGTTTCAGTCTTTTCCTGGCAGAGGCTGCAAGTAACATTATGAATCAAGCCAAATTTACCAAGCCTTTTTTTAGTTGGCATTTTCCCATGGCAAGTCTGCCATAAGTTCAAGATAGCACGGGGTCTCGCTGCATTCTGTTTTATCAATTGTCTCCACGGAACACGACTACCATCATCAATGACTATCCTATATATCTTGCTCATATGGAATTTATCCTTCTGCAAATTTTCCTCCCAAGAATCATTATATTGGATAGGAAAGGCTCTTTGCTGCATAATACTCTTCAAAACCAAGACCAGTTATTGTTACAGACATCTCCATTATGTTACCTCCTTTCAGATAGTAGCTATGAATCCATTTGACCCACAAGTTATCAGACTTACGACATAAGTTCCACAGGAATTTAAGCATGCAGACCTGATTCCAGACAGCCAAATTTATCACATTCAATCCACCCTGATAACTAGGGTTGAAGACTGTCTTCCAAGCCATGGGGCTCTTGCGCCTAATCTCGTGTGTACCATTCTAGATGAAAGATCTGCATAATGCATCAATTTTCTTTATTACAAACTTAGGGAGAGGTAAGAATTGAAGCCAAAATTGAGTTATTGCAAAGGAGATACTCTTGACTAGCTGGATCCTCCCCGTATAACTCAATATCCTCGAAGAACAATGGCGGATTCTACTAGTGATTCTATCAATCAGAGGAAGATAGTGGTTGATGGTGAGCTTCCTACTGGTAAGAGGAATTCCCATGTATCTAACAGGCATAACTCCCTCCTCAAAACTGGTTATCCCTAGCAGCTCCAGCTTGATGTCATTATCAATGCCCCCAAGAAATATTTTACACTTCCTGGGATTAATGACCAATCCTGTAGAAGCAGAAAAAGAGGAAACTGACTGCATTAAAAGCCTCACAGAATTAGGGTCTCCTCTACTAAAAAGGAGAACATCATCTGCATATGTGAGGTTGCTGAGGCAAATTTTTTCACATTTGACATGAAACATGAATTTAGGATTCATCTGCGTTTTAATCATTAACCTGTTCATATATTCCATCACCACAACAAATTTCAAGGGGGGGGGGAGGGTCCCCCTGTCTAACTCCTCTACAGGCTTGCATAGATTCAGTCAACTCACCGTTAACATTGAATTCATATGTTAAAGTTTTGATAGTAATCATGATCCAATTAATGAACTGAGCTGGAATGCCGATCTCCCTCAAGATAACCTATAGGGCCCCCTAATCCACCATGTCATATGCTTTTTGAAGGTCAAGCTGTAGCATACATCTAGGGGATTCATTCTTCTTAGTATAAACTTTAATGATTTCATAAACTAGCATAATGTGATTGTGAATATTCTGCCCTGGAATAAATGCAGCTTGGCTAAGATTCAAAGTCCCCTGTAGCACAACCCCTAACCTGACAACAATGATTCTAGATATAATTTTATAAAAGGTAGTACATCATGTTATTGGTCTATAATCACTCACTCCTTTAGCTTGGTCATGCTTAGGGATCAAAGTAACCACTGTTTTATTGAAAGGACTAAAGATTCTACTCCTTTCAAAAAATTCCAGAACAGCTGCCACAACACCAGGTTTAATGAAGTGCCAACAGGACTTGAAGAATTTTGCTCCAAAACCATCTGCTACAGGGGCTTTGAGATCACCAATGCCTTGCAACGCTTTGTCTATATCAGCCACGATTACTCTGTTAACCAAGAACTCTCTTTGCATTGTGCTAAGCTGTTTACCTTTCCTTATGGCATCAATATCAACATGGGTCAAAGACTGACTTTGAGTCCCTATTAGCTTAGCATAAAAATCCTTCACCTCCTGCCTTATCTCCTTTTGGTTGTACAAAATGGAACCACCCTTTTTTTGGAGCAATGCCATACTTCTATTGTTGTGCTTAGCTTTTAGGTAAGCATGGATAAAAGCATTATTTCCATCCCCTACTCTAAGCCAGTCTACTTTTGTCTTCTGCAAAAACAACTTTTCCTCCATCTGATTCCAGTGGAAAACTTCATCTGCCAGGTTCTTTATCTCCTCAATCTTATAGCTATCAAACCTATTATGTTGAAGGGCATTTTGATCTGAAATGAGATTTTGCCTAGCCATGACAATGTTCTTCCTAATATCAGTAGAATGGTAATTCAACCTCTTAAGGACAAGTTTAAGCATATGAAGTTTATGCCATAAGACTTGCATTGGTGTGCCCTACTTCATTGATTTTATTCTTTAAGATTAAAATAGAAGAAATATTTGATTAAAGGTGGTACAGCAGTATCTGATGGCCCATCTTTACCCAAGACTAGGGGGTGTATTTTGATAGGGGATTTTTGAATCAGAAAGACCCACCCACGAAGCATGTTGGCCTATGGCCCATGAGATTCGAAAACGGAAATTCGTTTTAAAATTAATAATTAATTACTAAGTTATTGAGTCCTTAAGTTTAATTTGTCCGAAGTTAAGTTAATTTAAAGACAACCCCTTTAAAAGATGTTATTAAGAGAGGTTGAACGTTAGTATAGTTAAGCCCATTCAAACGTATGTGGTGTTAAGCAGAGAATAGAGGGTGTGATCATCAAATTACAAAGCCCATTAAGATTTGGTTTAAAACAAATATATTTGTTGTTTTCTCTTTTATCGTTAAGCTCTCATAATAATAGCTTCATACAAATTTTGTTTTTAATTAAATATTTAAGGAAGAAATATAAACCAGAATTGGGCCAATTGGGCCTGGGTTCTACTGGAAAAAACGTTTGGCTGTAAAGTTGTTACCCAAAACAAAACAAAAAAGAAGAGAACATTTTTTTATAACCAATTGGGCCGGTCTAAGAGAGAAAGAATGTTTACATTGTTGAAGAAAAAATATTGGGCTGAAGACAAATGAGCAGGCCCAAATAAAAAAGACAGTATTACACAAAAATTAAGCACGTTTTTGCAACAATTCCTGTAGAGATCAAATATTTCTCAACAATTCTAAAAACAGAGTCTACAAACATAAATCCGTGTCCAAAATATGCGCACAATTACATTTACTGTGCAAATCTTTCTTTTGCAAAATCAAATCTCCAGCAAATCAAGCCTAGTTTTCTGCAGTTCAAACACTTAACTTAATCAAATCCTCAACAAAATCTTATAACTTACAACTACAAATCTCAAAGGGAAAATTATGCAGAATATCTATAATCAAATCAGAAATTAAAATCAGATCTCACTAAGGCACAAAATCAAAACAGATTACAAATGTGAAGAAAAAAATTATACAAAACGGATTACAACATCAAATCGGGAAGATCCTACAAATCCAATCCATAACTAATTGTAAACGACAAAAATACTAAACCCTAATTTCTTCATAATCCCTGGAATCAAGGCAAAGATTGAAATCTGTAACTGCAAAACTAAAAAACCTGAAATTCTAAACTATAAATAAAGATTGGAGAGAACACGAAAGGGGATCGGAGGTGCCGCAGACTGTAAAACAAAGAAAAAGGAAGAGAAGATTTGGAAACAGAAAGCGAACCCTTGCGTTGGAAATCAAAAGGAGAGGCGGTTAGAGTTTCCAGATCGGAAACCCTAATCCCCCTTAAACCACTGTCGTTCGCCTCCAGCTCGCCGCCGTCACACCCGTCACCATCATCTTCAAGCATCATTCCTCCGTACTAATCTATAACTCAAATAAGACGAAGCAAGCTTAGCAGAGAAATCAAAAGAAATTCAAGATTCAGAAATCCTGAGAGGGTAATTGATACTTAGCTTTTCATTTTCTTTTTAAATTGCTGGGTTGGGGTTTGTTAGGTGTTTGCGATGAAAGGGTGGATGTTAGAATTGAGACCGCCGCGGTGGTCTAATTCTTGGGCTAGGGTTTGAAAGCGTTTAGGTGGCGAGAGAAGAAGGAAGGATAGTGAGAGAAAGAAGACGGGAGGGGGACATTGTTGTCTGAACGAGAAACAAAAGGATCAAACTATAATGAAATAAGACTGTGTGAAATGAAAAACAAAAATTTAAATTCATTTCGATCTTGCGCGTGCTGGTCCACCATAGCTGGTGTACTCCCTCAGATCTCGTTCACATAATTCCGATTAGACGGCCATGGGCCAAGTCTGTACCATAAGCTCCGTATACCCTAGAATACTCAATCTCGCGGTCCCCTAGTAAGCGTTAATGGGACAATCCCATTACCTTCAGCACCCACCATTATGCTAAGTTGCTGAGTGTTATATCCCAAATTTGCCCTACTTCGTTGATTTTATTCTTTAAGATTAAAATTGAAGAAATATTTAATTGGAGGTGGTACAACAGTATCTGATGGCCCATCTTTATCCAAGACTAGGGGTGTATTTTAATAGTGGCTTTTTTAATCATAAATACCCATTCACGAAGCATGTTGGCCTATGGCCCATGAGATTCGAAAACGGAATTTCGTTTCAAATTTGATAATTAATCGCTAAGTTATTGAGTCCTCAAGTTTAAGTCGTCTGAAGTTAAGTTAATTTAAAGACAATTGTTGTACCCCAAAATTTGCCCTCCCATATTTCTCAATACATTTCAAGTGAGGTTCTCAAATTGCTCAAGGAAGTCCAAGGGTTGACCAGACAAACTCTCTCCTAAGGCAGTCTACCTCAAATTAGGGTTTCATTTTGCATCAAGATGCTTGAGTTCAAAGGATCCAAAATTCTCACCATTGTCCTAATATGTTCTCAAGATCATCCATGCCAAGTTTCAAGCCTTCCAGAGGAAGTTTTCCCAGTCAAATGCTAAAAGGCCTGAAAATCGAATGTGCTAGGGCAAAAGTCAATTGTGGCCCACATACAGTCAAACCTCAAGAGTTTTGGTCAACATTCTCATTTTTAAGTATTATTTATCATTTTATCAAGGGTTGATCATTATTCCTCAATGATTGCTCATAATTCATCGAAACTCAAAAGTTGCTAAATTAGGGTTTTGTATGAAAAGTCAACTCAACTTTGACCAAGCATAACTTCCTCATACTTTATCAAAAATGGCCCATCCAAAGCTCATTTTGAATAGCATGCAATTCCCTACAATTCATCTTCATCTCCCAAGTTCAAAATATGCACTCACAAGAAGATATGAATTTGGACATTATAGGTCATTTTGAAAAGTCAACAAAAACACCTTTTGGGTCAAAGCTTCATACATGAACATGGAAGACTCAATTGAGATGTGACAAAAAGGGTTGCTTAGAAGACATCCTAAGCTTTCTAAAAAGTCCAAAAACACACCTCTAGGGTCAAAATTGAGAGAGTTGTGCATTGGCAAAGTTGATCCTTTTTGCAAAATTGCCAAAAGTCAAATGTGGCCAAAATTACAATTTTTGTCAAATGGGCCCAACTTTTTATGCTTGCACTGAGTTTGTAATGTGACCCACGACCCATGATCCCTTCCACTTGTCATTCTTTTTTTTTGTTATTTATTTTGATTTTATTTCAATTAAACCAAATAAAATAGTAAAAATATCAAAAGCTAATCAAATCTTGAGATTTTGTGCATGTTTAGGTTCATCACACAGCGGGAAACAAGATCAAATCGTGCAAGGTTCAAAGTGGACACAAAAAGATTGGATTTGCTTGATTTGGAAAGATTTGCACAAGGATCAAATCATGAATCAATAATCATAATTGGAGAAGATTTGAAACAAAGTTGCAACCCTAATTCATTCTTGGATACATAAGGAACAAGTGCTGACAAAAAAAAGAGGTTGGAGGCGTGCAAGAGAGAGAACTAGTTTCAAAAAATTCAAGAAAAGTTGCAAACTGATTTCCAAGATTCAGGCTATCTCAAGCCATTTTGATCATACCAATCGCTTGCTGGACATCCTAGGATCAAGATTCAATTGCTAGCAAGCTTCCTCACACCTAGAATCGCGCTGTAAGTTTCATACGGTTTGGCTCTTTTCTTGAAATCGAATATAATCATTCTGGCACATTTAGCATGTTTAATTGATATATTCATAATCCTCGAGTTATTTGCAAGCTAATGGTTACATTTAATTGCGTTTTTGTTGAATGAACATGAAAGTGCCATGGCTAGGGTTCATGCTTTGTTTTTAGGGGTTTTGCATACAGGAACAATTGGCCATTAATAATGGTACCATGATGCTCGTGAGGTTGCAACGAGTTGATAGGTACCATTGGTTGTCATTTATCATGCCTGTATGAAATTTTGGAGAAGCACAAGGTTGTACCTACGCCTGGTGTCCGTAGGTAAAGGTTTTTGTCTAAAACGACAGAGGCAACAAGGAAGATTATGGTGTGGCAGGTGGTGAATGGCCAGTTTGAAATTCACGCGCTTTGAGATATAGCTTTTTGTTTATATTATATAATAATTGTTTGTTATTATTTGTACAAATAACCAAGCCAACTCAGTTGGTTAGCATGCAGTGAGAGAACGCCTAAGGGTCTGGGTTCGATCCCCAGGTCCCAACTTTATTTCATATTTTTCTTAGACAGGCGATCTAGTGCATCCCACACTCCAGGATCCATCATGCACTCTCCAGATCTTATCATCCAAACTACCAGCAAGCCAGATCCAAGGCTTCTCCAAGTAAGGTCCACCATTCACTGTAGTCAAGTGTATCCACAGAATCTGGAAAAGTCAAATGGGCCAAGAGCATTGTTAGGCCCAGAATTGCCAACCACACCCCCTCCTTGCTGAAACAACATCAGACCCATCTTCCTTTCTTTTTTATTTATTTGTTTTAATTCTTTTAATTTGCTTAATTGTTTTAACAAAATTAATTTCTTTTTTACAAAAAATCATAAAATCAAATTTCACAAATTTAGAATTAGGTTTTTTATTTTATCAAATTTAATTTAATATTAGTTTAAATTTAATTTAGGTTAATTCTAACTTTTCTACATATTTAAAATCAATTAGAAAAAAATTAGGGTTAGCTTGTGATTTAATTTTTATTTCTTTCTCAAATAAAATAAAAAATACAAAAATAGCTTAATTTAATTAGTTTTCTTAATTTAAATTAATTAGTAATTAGGTTTTTTTTATTTACTCAATTAAACTCCATTTTCTCAAAATAACACAAAAACCGCAAAAATGATGATTTTTCTTTTAAATTACAATTAGGTAGTTGGGGTCAAAACCCTAAATCTCTCGTCTTGATTCATCGCGTGCATTTACTATTTTTGCAATATTAATGTAACTTCTCACTGTGTGTAATAGTTTAATTATGATTTTCTTTATTTATGGTTTTACGGTTTTTTGGCTATGTAATTAATCCCTACCCCGAAGACTAGTAATAGCGTAGGTTTTATTTCTCGCATTTTAATTCTCGCAAATATTAACTGTTTATATGTATGTTAATAGGATTGTATAACAATATTTCATGATAATTTAAAATGCCTAGAAAACCCTAAATGTGCAAAGATAATAACTGAAATCAAATCACTCGCACATGCACACTCCTAGGGTATACTCTCACTTAGGTTGCCTTCGGTAAACAATCATTAAGTATATGGTGTCTTAGTGGTTGCCCTCTTGTCTAACAAAGATCAAAAGTCTCGTTCGGAAATGTTGCCTCGGAAACTTCGCCTTGGAAATGTTGTCTCGAATATGATCTTAAGACTTTAGGGTTATTACTAAGACGTCCTAACATTGCTTTAGTGATCGTACGTCCCTTACGAATTGACCCTTATAATTCCAACGACGATGCTACCTATTTCTCAATAGTAGGATAGTGTTGTCTAAAGGAAACGAGAATAGAAATAATCCTTTTTCGAGTAGGTAGGTGCTAGTAGGTACTTGCTCAAAATAAACTTTTTCACACTTACACTCTTTTCAAACAAAGTTTTCAAAAAACACTTCGTAACACTTTTGAAGACAGAAGCAAGGGTTAAAACGAAGTAAAACAATAAACTTTTCAAAACAAACACACACAAGCAATTTTAAAAGATGAGCAAGTACCTAAGAGCCCGTGGAAAACCACAGATAAAAAGGGTGCTAATACCTTCCCTTTCTATAATCTACCCCCTGTACTCAGAAAATCTCGAAAAAGGAAATTTTATGTGCTTTTTTCCTTTCCAGTTGGATAAAATAAAAGTCGGTGGCGACTCTTGCTTACCGCGACATTTTGCGAATACAAAATGCAAAACGCAAACCAGCATTTCCAAAACAGTCGGTTCTGCCACCGTATCACAGAACTGGAGATTCTGCTGGGGAATTAATAAGTGGGGTATACCTTAGGATCTAGTTAATCATAAATTGCTTCTCTTGTTTGTTTTGGTTGCTTTACTTTTAAGGGTTTTGTTTGGGAGTTACTATAGATCCTAACCTGGATCTGGGGACACCTTTTAGGTAAGTAGCAATAAACTGTGAGGGAACTGTACGTCGTAGACCGATACGGTTGAAGCAGTAGCAACATTGATGTGGCATATTGGTTGGTACCGGTATCCCTTGTGGAGAAACGAGGAGAATATGGGGCCGCTATGTGTGTCGTTAAGCATCAACTGACCTTAGAACCTTTAATCGACCAACTTGGCCATTAGAAAGTAGTGAGATAGCCGGCCCCGGTGTAAAGCTGAGAACTGGTTGATACTCGATACTACACTCATTGAGACCATACTCTCGAGATAGTTCCGGCCGCAAGAAAAGATTGCGTGAGCTGAAACCATGACCGATGAAGGATGGTCAGTGATATTGAGAACCTCTAGAACCCGATTACTTTTGCTAGGACAGGTTGAAACCAACTAAACTTCAAGAGGGTAATACCTTTGACCCCATGCAAGCCTTAAACTTAAGGGCTTTTGTGTGACTTGTTTGCCTTTGACATGCATGTTATCTGTTATACCTGTTGTTTGTCTTATCATGACATCATGCATCATAACATGGCATTCATACTTCATTATACTAACCATTTCAAAGACCAAGGGAATTTATCTTTGTTCTGTTTTGCTGATTATAGCTTCCGTGCGCAGAAATACCATCCAAGTTAACTTTGTGCAAATACCTGCTCAACTTAAAGAGTTAGCCTCAAGAGTTTCCGAGACTTCTATGTTCATTAAGAGACACGGTAAGCTTCTTAGCCTAGTTACCTCAAAGCTTGATGAGCAGATGATCAGTGTGCTTTTCCAGTTCTTCGATCTTGTGCATCATTGCTTCACCTTCCCAGATTATCAACTGGTTCCCACTTTGGAAGAGTTTTCTCACTTATTGGGCATATCTATCCTTGAGTAGGTTCCCTTCACAGGTAGGGAAGAGACTCCTAAACTAGAAGACATTTCCTTAGCTCTGCATTTGAAACGGGCTGATGTAGTATCCAATTGGGAAACACGAAGCGAGGTCGAAGGTTTCTTAGCCAAGTTTCTGATAGACCAGGCTCAACTATTCTGGGATAATTTGGATTTTCAGGATTTCGAAGATATCTTGGCTCTCCTTATCTATGGTTTGGTTCTCTTCCCAAATCTGGATTCCTTTATAGATGTAAATGTTGTCAAGATCTTCCTTTCTCGCAATCCTGTGCCTACTCTACGGGGTGATATCTTGCATGCCCTCTACACTCGTACTGTGCAAAGAAGAGGAACTCTCATGTGTTGCATGCCGTTGCTGTCAAGGTGGTTTATTTTGCACATCCCCAAGTCCGTGTTAAAGAATGAAGAAGGTTTGGGATGGTCTTACAGGATAATGTCACTTGCGCATAAAGACATTCTTTGGTGTTCTCGGGCTATGGAGGACACTGCTATCATTGATCATTGTGGGGGATATCCTAATGTCCCATTGCTTGGAATCAGAGGAGGGATAACCTACAATCCTTGTCTAGCTTTGCGACAATTTGGTCGTGCTCGGAGAGACGGTCCCCATGAGCCACTTCTTACAAATATTGCATTTGACTACAAGGAGGATGTTGACGAGCACCGCTGGAGGTTTGTACGAGCTTGGGGCATGGTGAACAAATCTGACCCTCAAGAGCTGGGACCAAGGACTTCCCTTCCTATGCAGCCTTACCTCCAATGGGTTCGAGCTCGTGCCCAGAAGCTTGGGATTCCGTATGAAGCCGTATTTCCATAGATTGTGGAACCCACTAATGAAGAAGGCATTCCTTACATAGTTCTTTATCCTTACATGCCCACTGATCCTGGGGCGTTGCAGAGGTCTTGGATTCAGCTGAAAGAGGAGAGGGATACTTACTGGGAGAAGTATCATGAGCAAGAAAGGAAGATTTTGAAGCTCACCAGGCAGCTCGAGAAGGAAAGAGTGATCAATGACTACGTCAGCACAAAGAGGAAGCGTCCATGGGACTTTTGATTTTTCTTTTTCTAGTTTAGATTTGTTTTCCATTTACTTCTTTGTAACGCCTCAAAGACATTGTTGAACCTTTTACAGATTAATCTAATAAAGTTTGTTTAGTTTTGGTTTACAAATTTAAATTTCTCAAAGTCTTTGAAATCATTACATGCGCATCCCATTATCATGCACACCATTACATGTACCATTACAGGTTTCTCATCTTCTTCGCTGTTTATTTCAGCAGAAATATCTTCCGATCAAGCCATCAAAGATCTTCAAGCACATAATGCCCAATTCCAACAGATGTTCTTGGACTTGGCTAAAGGGCAAGAGGATTTGAAAACTCTCATCCTGAAAGAGAAGAAGAAGAAGAAGAAGGTTGTTCTTCTGAATATGGGCAAAAGGTTTGGGGATAGGTTGAAATAGCAAGCTGATCTGACCTCTTTATCCAAGGAAAGGGAGAACCAAGAAGAATAAAAGGGCCCCAGTCCTGCCATCTCTGATGATGATACTGATTTTGATGATGAACAATATCCCCCTGCTGAGGATAGGTACAAGCAACTAGAAGACTGTCTGAGTGCTATAGAGATTCAGAAGATCCCTGGTTTGGATTTCGGAGAACTGGGTCTGGTATCGGGAGTGGTGATCCCTCATAAGTTCAAAGCTCCGATTTTTGCCAAGTACGATGGAGTATCCTGTCCAAAACTCCATCTCTGCTCGTATGTCAGGAAAATCCAACCCCACACTGCTGACAGAAATCTGTGGGTACATTTCTTTCAAGATAGTCTATCAGAGACTCAACTTGAATGGTTTTATCAATTGGAAGGAGCCAATGTCTGAAACTGGGAAGACCTTGCTGCTGCTTTTTACAGGCAGTATCAGTATAACATCGATCTTGCTCCCACTCATACTCAGCTCCAGGGTATGTCTATGGGTGCAAGTGAAGGTTTTAAGGACTATGCTCAGAAGTGGAGAGACTTGGTTGGAAGAGTCCAACCCCCTTTGTCTGACAGGGAGTTGGTTGACATGTTTCTAGGGATGCTATCTGGTCCATTTTTCAATCATCTGATCGGCAGTTCGTCAGCTGGGTTTACTGAGTTGATTTTAACTGGAGAGAGAGTAGAAGCTGGTATCTGAAGTGGTAAGATACAGAAGGATACTTCATCAAGTGCGGTAAAGAAGCCTTTCACCGGTAAGAAGGAAGCTAGTGCAGTCTATGGCTCGAGGGGCCAAAGCAGACCTGAACACCGTCAAGCAGTAAATGCAGTAGTGATATCAACACCCGCAGTTGCTCCACGATGCAACAATCAATAAAGGGTGGAAAGACCGCAGAGGCAGTACACTCAGCTCAATATGACCTTGTCTCAAATTCTACCACAATTATTGAAGACCAACCTGGTAACTCCGAGGGAATCCCCGAAGAACCCCAACACCACATCTCCCCACTATAACCCAAATTCCCACTGCGCCTATCACTCTGAAAGTCCGGGTCATGATACAAACAACTGTTGGGCTTTGAAAAACAAAGTGCAAGATTTGATTGAAGCCAAAGAGATTGAGTTTGACGCTCCGCAGAAGCCCAACATCATAACTGCTCCCATGCCCAAGCATGGTCACAGAGTAAATGTTGTGGACGATGATTTATTTGTAACCTCCGTGGAAGAAATTTCTACTCCTTTGATGACAGTAAAGAAGAATTTTCTATTGGCCGGTTTATTTCCAGGTTATGGTGAAGGTTGCCACACGTTCTCAATACTGCCTGCTGGTTGCCACTTATTAAAATCAGGTGTTCAACACCTGATGGATAATAAAGAGATCCTGTTCGGAAAGACTATGATTTCGCTGGTTCCCATTCAAGATGTTGCCATCATAACCATTTTCGCCAATCCTTCCAAGGCTTCCTTGAGAAAGCTTGTTAGGATTACACTCGTCCCGAGAATTGCTCCGTTAATAATTACTGTCCTCGGTCTTATCCCATACACTTTGGATAAGGCTGTCCCTTGGCACTATGGTGCTGATGTGTATTACCATGGAGTTAAACAAGACTTAAAGAGTGAGGAAGCTTATGTTGATATCAACAATATTGTCGGGGCCAGCAAGGTCACCAGAAGTGGAAGACTCTTTTCTCCCTAGATCTCCCCTCTGACTGTCCACAAACCTGTTGTCATTCCATCTGCTAGTACATCAGGTACTGTCCCAGTTCCTATTCCAGTCATCACCTTGGTCGCCGAACCATCTGGAACTCGGGGCAAAAAAGTCATAAGTGAGCCTGCCCGGACGGAGGAACCTAAGAAGATCATTGTAGAAACCTATAAGCAGGAGATAGAGGAAATTCTGAAGATTATCAAGAAGAGCGACTACAACATAGTCAAACAGTTGGGGCAGACCCCGTCAAAAATCTCCATGTTGTCCTTGTTATTGTGTTCTGAAGCCCATGCAAAGGCTTTAATTGCATTCCTCAAAACTACGCACGTGGCGCAGGAAACTTCAGCCGATTAATTCAAAGATTGTGTAGCTAGCTTGACTGTCGACAATGGGTTGGGTTTCTCAGATGCAGATCTGACTGCTAAAGGAAGAAATCATAATGATGCTCTGCACGTCTTGATCAAGTGTAGGGGAACCATTATGGCCCATGTACTGGTGGATACCGGGTCCTCATTAAATGTTTTGCCAAAGAAAGCGTTAGACCGTCTAGACTATGAAGGTTTGATTCTAAAGCCGAGCAACATTGTGGTCAGGGCTTTCGACGGGTCAAAAATGATGGTGAACGGGGAGGTGGACATCCCTGTTAAAGTTGGTTCTCAGACCTTTGGGTCCACTTTTTATGTGATGGATATCAGACCATTGTATTCTTGCTTGTTGGGTCGCCCTTGGATTCATAAGGTTGGGGCAGTGACTTCCACGCTCCATCAAATATTGAAATATCCGGTAAAGTGGAAGATTGTCACGGTACAAAGTGAAGAGGAGTATATGGTGAGTCATCTCAATTCCTTTCGCTACGTGGAGATGGATGGGGAGTTCATCTAAACCCCTTGTCAGAACTTTGAAGAGGTCCCCCATACTTTGGTGTCAACTGAAGTTACTACCGACAAACCTACGATGAAGATGGCTTCCCTCAAGGATGCCAGGGCTGTAATTGAAGAAGGTGGGTGTTTAAATTGGGGTCAGCTCCCTGATTTCATGCACAAAACTGACAAATTTGGTTTGGGATTTACTACAGAGGCTCAAAGGGCTGTTAGGCGCGCACGGATTGGAAGACCTCCTCTGCACATCAGTAATCAAGGAGTTAATGCAATTGAAGACAGTGAAGAAGATCCGGATATCGACAGTTGGATCTACCCTACAACCAATGGCGGATTGAACAACTAGACGGCGAAGGACTTCATACATGTTTCTTTTATTCCATAATAATTGACTTTTGTTTTAAGAGTTCTGTTGTACCCCAAAATTTGCCCTCTCATATTTCTCAAAATATTTCAAGAAAAATTCACAAGTCCAACCCGGCGCGTCATATTTAGGTATTCTTTCGCCAAGATATCTTTGATAACGTATTCTCAAATTCAGGTTCGGCTCAAGAGTCAATTCTTTAAAGAAGGTATCCGAATGTGTGAGTTTTCTCGAAGAAATATGGTGAAAAAGTGTGCTGAAAGTGCAGTTTTTACGCGCTAAAAAATTCATAACTTGAAGATCGTGACTCATTTTGAACCCGTTCCGGTGGCCAAAATTCCATCTTGACATTATCTACGTTTTCATCTCTCACGGCTGGAAGCCAATTTCGATCAGAAGGTCTTCAAAAATGTGGATTTATCAAGTATTTTCATACAGAAAATTTGTGACAGAAGTTTATTTGCGTCATGTTCAGAAAATTATAAGTTGGTCGATTTTCATCGTATCGAGCTGGTTCCGGCGCCAAAATTTCACAAATTGAGTTGGCTACATTTTCACAGAAGGTATTGAGTTCAAACGGTATTCAAAAGGCCTTTGTTTTTTGCTCAGAGTGCGTGACACGCTGAAAATCCTGAATGCTTAATATTATTTCATCTGGGCCGAAACTTCGAAAATTCATAACTCGGTCAATTTTTATCGGATTGGGCTCATATTTTTACACAAGGTCACTGACTCATAGATCTACAACTTTGCTTCAAAAGTCGAGACCAAATTATGCACCGATCAATACCAGTTTTTTATTGAAGAACGTGTCAGAGTCGACACTGGAGCCCAAAATAAGTTTGTCTGAGCTGAAACTTCAAAAAATCATAACTAATTCACCGTTTATCCGATTGAGTCGATTTTCGGACAGGAGTTATTTATCGATGTCGGCTACATTTTGTTTTCACATTTCAACTTCAAAAATTGCACTTAAGTCCCTGCGATTTAGCCTGGAAAGTGACGAACTCAAGTGAACATTGGAGGCCCAATTGCACATTCAAAGCCCATTTTCTTTACCCTAATTTCCATTATATAATCACCTTCTTTTCACACAAACCAGGGAGGAGAAAAAGAGGAAAAGAAGAGAGAAAAAAAACCTTGCCACAACACTGTTAGAATATCAAACTCGTTCAAGAACCCTAAAACCTTGAAATCCTTATTACAAATCCCTCTCTCACTACAAACAAGCCATCACAGTTACAAACCAATACCTCACTACTTCTTTAGTAAGGATAAGGCTGGCTTGATCTCCATGATCCTAATTTTCCAATAAGGCATAAAAGCATTCAGGTCACTAATTTTCCAGTAAGGGTAAGATTGATTTGATCTCCATGATCAAAAGGGTATAATCATTCATACATGCCATATTGTGCCTAAACATTAAATTTCTTCATATATTGGCTTTATTTTCATTTTATGATTTTATTTAATGTGTTCATGAGATTCAACACTGCAGATTTAGACAAGATCCCATGCAGGTTCATTAAGGAACGTTGAGGCCAAAACACAAATGGCCAAAAGCCAAAAGCCAAATGGCCAAAGTAGAACAACTTATGCATGATGAGGCCAGAACACAAATGACCAACAACCATAACACAAATGGTCAAACCACTCCAATTCACCTCCAAAAAGGGCCAGACACCCCCATGGTTTGCATCATTTTTATTTTTTATTTGATTTTCCTTTTTCATTCTTTTAATTGTTTTAATTGTTTTCTTTAAATTCATGAATTAATTTTTATAATATAAAACCAGAAAATCAAAAACTAAGAATATGTTAATTAATTTACTTATTAAATGTTTTTGTAAATAAATGTTAAATAATTAATTTAGTTAAATTAGGTTTTAAAACTTAAGTCTTTTTCTTAACAAATTAAAATATGTAGAAATTAGGGTTTTTAACTTTTCATCATCTTTTTAATAAATAATTTTTTCTTATTATTATTGTTATTAATTATTAAATATTTTTGTAAATAAACATGTACATTAAATATTTAGTAAATTAGGTTAAACTTTAACATTTTCATTAATAATTAAAAAAACTTAGAATTAGAGTTTCTTTTAATTTTAATTTTCTTTATTTCATAAATACAAAAAAACTAAAAAACATTTCTTTCCTTTTATTAAATAATTAATTAGCTTTTTAATTTCATTTAATTTCTTTAAAGGGTCCAACGCCCTCGAACGTTCTATTTTTATTTCTTTCGCACATTTATTTTCTTTCAAATATTATGTAATTGCTCAAGCCATGTAACTCGGACATTTTATATTTCCCGCATTTTATTTCTTTATTTTATGTCAAATCGGGTCCTGGTTTAATTTGGCGATGTGGACCCGCGCCTTTGTAATAGTTTAGGAACTTTATATTTCTCGCAATTTTTAACTATTAATAATGACATGCAAGAATGAATGATAAAATAAAAACAAACGCATAGATCACTTTGATAAAAGACAAAAATAAATGAAAACGACACACAAATCACACACCACCCCTAGGGTACGCCTCACTGTTGCCTTGCCTCGAAAGATGATCGTCGAGTAGAGGATGTCTTAGTAAGTCCTCATGATCCGGGAACCTGGCATGAGGGTAGCTTCTAAGGTGTCTTCCTATTGCTCCGGTGATCACCATGTCCCGAACCACGAATTGATCCGAACACCTCCAACGGTGGTGCTACCTACCTCTCAATGGTGGGATGGCACTACTTTAAAGGACACTTACACAGACGAATTCCTTAGGGTAGATAGACGACTCTAGATACTTGCTCTAAATTTCAAAACAAATTCAAAAATACTTTTCACACCAACACATTTTCAAAAAAGCTTTCGAAAGCAATTTTTCAAACACTCTTGAGGACCGATACAAGAGTCGAACTGGAATTTTCAAAGAAACTTTTTAAAAAACCTACATTTGAAAAGCAAACAAACCATTTTTGAAAACACAAGTGAGCAAGTATCTAAGAGCCCATGGATAACCATGGATAGAAAGGGTGCTAACACCTTCCCTTTCTATAATCTACCCCCCGAACCGAGAGCAATCTCTATAAGGAATTTTTCTGTGCTTTTGTCCTTTCCATTTGGAGAAAATAAAAGACGGTGGCGACTCTTGCTTCTGCGACATTTCGCGAACCAGCGTTAAACAGTCAGTTCCAGATCCACTGATCACAAGTTCCAATAGACAGTTTAGACTTAATGGCCCGGTGCCTAGCCCGAGGCACCTTGGCTTTGCTTGTGAGGGCTTATTATTTGTCATTTTCATATATCATTAATAAAGCATTGGGCGCTTCTTGCATTACAAATTTTGCACTCCTTGTTTTTTCCTTTTTCTGTCTCTCGCTTTATCAACAACTATTCTCTTACACACACTCACGTATCATAATGCAGATCCATATCCACTTTGGATCCCATTGATAACGACTCTGCTACTTCCAGTTATGACCTTGAAAATCCGATCAATAAAGCCGAGGAAGAAGGTGAGGATGATTGTGAGGTGCCCAGAGAACTTTCTAGACTGTTACTACAGGAAGAAAGGGCCATACAACCCCATGAAGAGCCAGTTGAATCAGTGAATTTGGATACAGAGGAAGACAGGAAAGAGGTTAAGATAGGTGCGAATATGGAGCCCAGTGTCAAGCAACGGTTGATACAGATGCTACACGACTATGTTGATATCTTCACTTGGTCTTATGAAGATATGCCCGATTTGGACACCGATATTGTGGTTCATAGCTTGCCAACTAAAGAAGACTTCCCTCCGGTAAAACAGAAGGTTCGCCGTATGCGTCCTGAGATGTCTGAGAAAATCAAAGCTGAGGTCATGAAACAGTTCGACGCGGGATTTTTAGCTGTCACTTCTTATCCACAGTGGGTTGCCAACGTTGTTCCGGTTCCTAAGAAGGATGGTAAGGTACGGATGTGTGTGGACTATAGAGATCTGAACAGGTCAAGCCCCAAGGATGATTTCCCACTTCTTCACATCGATGTTCTGGTCGACAACACCGTGCAGCATAAGATCTTCTCCTTCATGGATGGTTTTTCTGGCTATAACCAGATCAAGATGGCTCCTGAGGACATGGAGAAGACAACCTTCATTACACAGTGGGGCACCTTTTGCTACAAAGTAATGCCTTTCGGGTTGAAGAATGCTGGGGAAACTTATCAGCACGCCATGGTCACTTCGTTCCACGACATAATTCATCATGAGATTGAGGTTTATGTTGATGACATGATCGTAAGGTCCCAGACTGAGGAAGAGCACCTAGATCATCTCCAGAAACTATTTGACAGGTTGAAGATGTACAAGCTAAGGTTGAACCCAAACAAGTGCGCCTTCGGAGTAAGGTTTGGTAAGCTACTGGGCTTCGTCGTTAGTGATAAGGGTATTCAGGTGGACCCCGCCAAGGTAAAGGCCATACAGGAGATGTCGGCTCCCCGCACAGAAAAGGAAGTTAGAGGCTTTTTGGGACGTCTGAACTATATTTCCCGATTCATTTCACATCTGACTGCTACTTATGAGCCGATCTTCAAGCTGCCGAAGAAAGATCAAGTAGTAAAATGGAATTATGAATGTCAGACCGCTTTCGATAGAATCTAAGAATATCTTCAAGAGCCACCTATTCTGATGCCTCCAGTTGAAGGAAGACCTTTGATCTTATACTTGACAGTACTGGACAATTCAATGGGGTGTGTGATGGGGCAGTATGATGAGTTTGGCCGAAAAGAGCACGCTATTTACTACCTTATCAAAAAGTTTACCGACTGCGAGACCCGATACTCGTTGCTCGAGAAAACTTGATGCGCTTTGGCATGGGCTGCTCGCCGGCTGAGACAGTATATGCTGAATCACACTACCCTATTGATATCAAAGATGGATCCAATCAAGTATATCTTCGAGAAGCCTGCTCTCTCCGGAAGGATATCAAGATGGCAGATGATCCTAACCTAGTATGACATCCAATACACAACCCAAAAAGCAATCAAGGGGAGTGTATTGGCGGATCATTTGGCACATCAGGCCATGGATGACTACCAGTCCATGAATTTCGAGTTCCCGGATGAGAACATCATGTTGGTGACCGACTGTGAAGAGCCTGAACCGGATGAAGGACCTGAGGAAGGATCCTGATGGTCTATGTATTTTTACGGAGCCTCTAACACGTTGGGTAATGGCATTGGCGCTGTGATCATATCTCCTGAGGGCTGTCATGCTCAGTTCACCGCCCGGTTATGTTTTAACTGCACCAACAATATGGCGGAGTATGAAGCATGCATCCTGGGTCTCCGATCTGCTATTGACCTAAGGATTAAGTTCTTGAGTGTATTCGTAGATTCGACTCTAGTGATCAGTAAGATCAAAGTCGAGTGGGATATGAAGCACCCAAATCTTATTCCTTACAAAGAGTATGTATTGACGTTGCTCCCGCACTTTGAGGAGATAACCTTTGAACACTTCCCTAGAGAAGAGAACCAGTTAGTGGACGTGCTAGCTACCATATCTTCTATGTTCAAAGTCAGGTGGGATAATGAAGCTCCCCAGATTACCATCGAGAGGTTGGACGTACTCGCATATTGCTGTGACATTGAGACTGAAGAGGTAGCAGATAAACCTTGGTTCCATGAGGTAAAGAGGTATCTTGAGGCTTAAGAGTACCCTGAGGGCGCATCTGTTAATGATAATAAGTTCTTAAGAAGGTTCACTTCAAAGTTCTTCATTAGAAATGGGATCCTTTATAAGCATAACCATGATTCAACCTTACTGCGATATATGGACAAGAGCGAGGCACAAAGGATCATGGCAGAGCTACATGAAGGTACCTTCGGAACTCATTCCAGTAGACATACCACAACAAAGAAAATCCTATGGGCAGGATATTATTGGTCCACTATGGAAGCCGATTGTTATCAGCACTCTCAGACCTGTCATAAATACCAAGTCTATGCTGATAAAGTGCATGTACCTCCAGTTCCTCTGAATGTTTTGACAGAACCTTGGCCTTTCACAATATGGGGCATCAATATGATCGGCGAGATCAGACCTACTACGTCCAACGGGCATCGTTTCATTCTGGTAGCAATTGATTATTTTACGAAGTGGGTTGAGGAAGCTTCCTTTGCTACAGTAACCAAGAATGTCTTGGCGCAATTTATCCGACACAATCTGATCTGTCGATATGGTGTACCAGAGAGGATCATCACGGACAATGGTATAAATCTCAATAATACGATGATCACCGAGCTCTGCAAACAGTTCAAGATACAACATCATAACTCTTCTCCCTACCGGCCGAAGATGAATGGGGTCGTTGAAGCAGCTAATAAGAACATCAAGAAGATTGTGCAGAAGATGACAGTGACATACAAAGACTGGCACGAGATGTTACCATTCTCTCTTCATGGGTACCGTACCTCAACGCGGACGTCGACAGGGGAAACACCTTACTCTCTGGTATATGGCATGGAGGCGGTCCTACCTATCGAAGTCCATATACCCTCTCTCCGGATTATGAAGGATATAGGTGTGAGTGAAGATGACTGGATCCATACCCGACTTGATCAGCTGAATTTAATCGATGAAAAGAGACTTACTGCTATTTGTCATGGTCAGACGTATCAAAAGCGAATGATTAAGGCATTTAACAAGAAAGTTAGACGTCAAGAATATCAAGTTAGGGATCTGGTGATCAAATGCATCATACTGCCGCAAGGTGATACCAGGGACAAATGGACCCCCACATATGAAGGGCCATTTGTGGTTAAGAATATTTTCTCGGGAGGAGCTATGATTCTAACCACCATGTCAATGCAGACATAGTGAAAAATACTACGCCTAATCAAAGACCCGCTAGGTTGACTGACCTAGGCAAAAATAAGGGCTTCCCGGCGAACCAAAAGGGTTTGGGCAAAAGTAAGGGATGAAAATAAAAAAACTGTACACCCGGCAAGTCGAAATCCTGAAAAGGCGACTTGGGCAAAAAAAAGGGTATCCCGGTGGACTGAAAAACCGAAAGGGCGGTTCAGGAAAAAATTAGGGATTGAAGCGTAACACTATGTCTCATTGGATCATCTTGCAACTAGACTTCAGTATCAACTATCAAGCTCGGATGGCTCCAATCAATCTGATCCACCTTCGACCAAGTAGCAAGTGATGAGACGCTCGAGGATATAAAGGCAATAGAAGAGTTGGAACCCGATGGGATTATTTCACATAGCTGTTTTTATTTCTTTACACAAATTGTATAAACTATGTTCTTTCGGCGGCATTCTCTTACTAAGACGTCAACCTCTTTGTACAAAATGCCTGTTACAGGCCAATTTCAAAAATCAATACAATTCGTTTCCACAAGAAATTCCAAACTGTTTTTCTTTTTTCTGTTTTGTTTTGCAAGAACGTCCAATGATTAATTTTTGATATATGCATTTGAAAATAATTGTTGCTCATAAATATTTACACAAGAAACAAAAGACGATTACTCGTAATTCCAGGAATAGGGACAAATAAGAAGTGTTTGAGCCTTACAGTTACTCTTCCCGTCAGGTACAGGGATAAAGCCAGTTGGAGAACATGTGAAGTGGTACATACACTCCCTGCAGAGTAGGAAGTATCCAAAGATAGTGGTCTTAGCTCTCCCCAGCCGAGGTTCATAATCGCGAATGAGTCGGAAAAATTCTCCCCAAGCAGAGTTTATCTATCACCAGTAATAGAAGATTACCATCTGCTAAGTTTATTTCTCCCACAGGCAGAAATTCAATCCCCGACATAGTTCATTATCACCAGTAACGGTAATTCATCCCCAACGGAGTTGTTTCTCCAAATCAACAGATCGTCCAACAGAGTATCTCTCTTCCCCATAAAGTCATCCTTCCACAGGATTATTCTCAAACAGAGTCTCTCCCGACAGAATATTCTCGAGCAGAACGGACGCAAGTCTCCAGCTAATCATCTTCGGTCACTATCCCCAGCGAGAACGAAGAACTCAACTCCTTATACTCTCCAGCCGCAGTCCAGGGTTTATTCTCCCCAGCCGGAGAATATCACAAGAACATTGCATATCCATACATCGTGGCATACACATATGCATCATACAACACAATCTCATTTATTTTGAGAACATCATTACTGAAATACATTTCATACATCATGACATTACATACGACTAACTCTTTACCTTTTAGGGAAAGATACAATCAAGTTCTCACAAGTTCTCCCTGGTTCAGTCAAATCGATACTAAGATTTATATTCCAGTTCAAGCTATGAAGCCTAGAAATCGACCGAATAATATCTTAATTTCTCCAAAATACTACGAAGCCTGGAATTGACCAGATAGTGGTATATCTTAAATACAAGCTTTGAAGCCCAGAAATCAACCGGAAAACAGCTTAACCCTCAGCAAGTTATTGCAAAGCCTGGAAATTGACTAGATAATAGTACAAGACACCGTGAAGCCTGGCGCACGACCAGATAACGGTATAAGACGCTGTGAAAACCGGAGCACAACCAGATAGCAGCAAAGGACACTGAAGCCTGGGACACGACCAGATAACAATATAAGGTACTACGAAGCTTGGAATTCGACCAAATAGCAGTTTACTCGGCCAGTTACTATGAAGCCCAGAAATCGACCGGATATTAGTATGCCTTAAATTTAAGTTGAAAGCCCGGATGCGACCGGATAACCACTTGATTCCTTCTGAAGCCTGGAGCACGACCAGATAAGAATTGAGAAATTGCAAAGCCTGGAGAACAACCAAATAGCAAGTTTAATCTCATCTCCCTAGTAAATCAATGTAAAGCCTGGAGCACGATCGGATATCAGTTCATTTTCACCTCCTCAACTAAGAGGTGATTCCCCAATAGAGTAACAGACAGCTGAAGTTCCTAAAACTCTATTTCTCTCAAGACAGCGACCAACACTCCCCAGCGAAATCCTCCTCAACAACGGTATACGGGCTCTCGCAAAGAAATCCCTTATGCGATCGACACTTCTTCTGATGGCATCTTTAATCCCATCTTCCGTCATTGACTTCCAAATGGCATCTATAAGCCCATTCCCGACATCGCAAGACCGATATCACTTCATGCGAGTGCAAATTTTTGGGCACTCTAGTGTTCAATCATCTCCGACCTTCGGATCACGAAAGGCAGACAAGCCAATCTACATCCTCAGGTTTAAGAAGATTGAACAGGAGCAGCTGTTGTACCCCAAAATTTTCTCTCCCATATTTCTCAATACATTTCAAGTGAGGTCCTCAAATTGCTCAAGGAAGTCCAAGGGTTGACCAGACAAATTCTCTCCTAAGGCAGTCTACCTCAAATTAGGGTTTCATTTTGCATCAAGATGCTTGAGTCCAAAGGATCCCAAATGCTCACCATTGTCCTAATATGTTCTCAAGATCATCCATGCCAAGTTTCAAGCTTGTAGAGGAAGTTTGCTCAGTCAATTGCTCAAAGGCCTGAAAATCGACTATGCTAGGGTAAAAGTCAACTGTGGCCCACATACAGTCAAACCTCAAGATTTTTGGTCAACATTCTCATTTTGAAGTATTATTCATCATTTGATCAAGGGTTGATCATGATTCCTCAAGGATTGCTCATAATTCATCATAACCCAAAAGTTGCTAAATTATGGTTTTGTAGGAAAAATCAACTCAACTTTGACCAAGCATAACTTCCTCATACTTTATAAAAAATGACCCATCCAAAGCTAATTTTAAAGAGGATGCAATTACCTACAATTCATCTTCATCTCTCAAGTTAAAAATATGCACTTACAAGAAGATATGAATTTGGACATTATAGGTCATTTTGAAAAGTCAACAAAAACACCTTTTGGGTCAAAGCTTCATACATGAACATGGAAGACTCAATTGAGATGAGACCAAAAGGGTTGATTAGAGGATATCTTAAGATTTCTAAAAAGACCAAAACACATCTCTAGGGTCAAAATTAAGAGAATTATGCATTGGAAAAGTTGACCCTTTTTGAAAAATTGCCAAAACTCAAAT
Source organism: Vicia faba (assembly GCA_948472305.1). Taxonomy (NCBI): domain Eukaryota; kingdom Viridiplantae; phylum Streptophyta; class Magnoliopsida; order Fabales; family Fabaceae; genus Vicia; species Vicia faba. The sequence continues at coordinate 27,873,006 of OX451737.1, forward strand.
GTGGCCAAAATTGCAATTTTTGTCAAATGGGCCTAACTTTTTATGCTTGCACTGAGTTTGTAATGTGACCCACGACCCATGAGCCCTTCCACTTGTCATTCTTTTATTTTTGTTATTTATTTTGATTTTATTTCAATTAAACCAAATAAAATCAAAATAAAATAGTAAAAATATCAAAAGCTAATCAAATCTTGAGATTTTGTGCATGTTTAGGTTCATCACACAACTGGAAACAAGATCAAATCGTGCAAGGTTCAAAATGGACAAAAAAAGATTGGATTTGCTTGATTTGGAAAGATTTGCACAAGGATCAAATCATGAATCAATAATAATAATTGGAGAAGATTTAAAACAAAGTTGCAACCCTAATTCATTCTTGGATACATAAGGAACAAGTGCAGACAAAAAAAAGAGGTTGGAGGCATGCAAGAGAGAGAACAAGTTTAAAAAAATTCAAGAAAAGTTGCAAACTGATTTCCAAGATTCAGGCTATCTCAAGCCATTTTGATCATACCAATCGCTTGCTGGACATCCTAGGATCAAGATTCAATTGCTAGCAAGCTTCCTCACACCTAAAATCGCGCTGTAAGTTTCATACGGTTTGGCTCTTTTCTTGAAATCGAATACAATCATTCTGGCACATTTAGCATGTTTAATTGATATATTCATAATCCTCGAGTTATTTGCAAGCTAATGGTTACATTTAATTGCGTTTTTGCTGACTGAACATGAACGTGCCATGGATAGGGTTCATGCTTTGTTTTTAGGGGTTTTGCATACAGGAACAATTGGCCATTAATAATGGTACCATGATGCTCGTGAGGTTGTAACGAGTTGATTGGTACCATTGGTTGTCATTTATCACGCCTGTATGAAATTTTGGAGAAGCACAGGGTTGTACCTACGCCTGGTGTCCATAGGTAAAAGTTTTTGTCTAAAATGACAGAGGCAACAAGGAAGATGATGGCGTGGCAGGTGGTGAATGGCCAGTTTGAAATTTGCGCGCTTTGAGATATAGATTTTTGTTTATATTATATAATAATTGTTTTTTATTATTTGTACAAATAACCAAGCCAACTCAGTTGGTTAGCATGCAGTGAGAGAACGCCTAAGGGCCTGGGTTTGATCCCCAGGTCCCAACTTTATTTTATATTTTTCTTAGACAAGCGATCTAGTGCATCCCACGCTCCAAGATCCATCATGCACTCTCTAGATATAATCATCCAAACTACCAGCAAGCCAGATCCAAGGCTTCTCCAAGGAAGGTCCACCATGCGCTGGAGTCAAGTGTACCCACAGAATCTGGAAAAGTCAAACAGGCCCATCTTCCTTTCTTTTTTATTTATTTGTTTTAATTCTTTTAATTTGCTTAATTGTTTTAACAAAATTAATTTCTTTTTTACAAAAAATCATAAAATCAAATTTCAAAAATTTAGAATTAGGTTTTTTATTTTATCAAATTTAATTTAATATTAGTTTAAATTTAATTTAGGTTAATTCTAACTTTTCTATATATTTAAAATCAATTAGAAAAAAATTAGGGTTAGCTTGTGATTTAATTTTTATTTCTTTCTCAAATAAAATAAAAAATACAAAAATAGGTTAATTTAATTAGTTTTATTAATTTAAATTAATTAGTAATTAGGTTTTTTTTATTTATTCAATTAAACTCCATTTTCTCAAAATAACACAAAAACCACAAAAATGATGATTTATCTTTTAAATTACAATTAGGTAGTTGGGGTCAAAACCCTAAATCTCTCGCTCTTGATTCATCGCGCGTGTTTACTATGTTTGCAATATTAATGTAACTGCTCACGGTGTGTAATAGTTTAATTAGGATTTTCTTTATTTATCGTTTTACGGGGTTTTTGGCTATGTAATTAATCCCTACCCCGAAGCCTTGTAATAGCGTAGGTTTTACTTCTCGCATTTTAATTCTCGAAAATATTAACTATTTAGATGTATGTTTATAGGATTGTATGACAATTTTGCATGATAATTTAAAATGGCTAGAAAACCCTAAATGTGCAGAGATAATAACTGAAATTAAATCACTCGCACATGCGCACTCCTAGGGTATACTCTCACTTCGGTTGCCTTCAGTAAACAATCATTAAATATAGGGTGTCTTAGTGGTTGCCCTCTTGTCTAACAAAGATCAAAAGTCCTGTTCGGAAATGTTGCCTCGGAAACGTCGCCTCAGAAATGTTGCCTCGAATATGATCTTAAGACTTTAGGGTTATTACTAAGACGTCCTAACATTGCTTTAGTGATCGTACGTCCCTTATGAATTGACCCTTATAATTCCAACGAAGGTGCTACCAATTTCTCAATAGTAGGATAGCGCTGTCTAAAGGAAACGATAATAGAAACAATCCTTTTTCGAGTAGGTAGATGCTAGTAGGTACTTGCTCAAAATAAACTTTTTCACACTTACACTCTTTTCAAACAAAGTTTTCAAAAAACACTTTGTAACACTCTTGAAGACAGAAGCAAGGGTTAAAACAAAGTAAAACAACAAACTTTTCAAAACAAACACACACAAGCAATTTTAAAAGATGAGCAAGTACCTTAGAGTCTATGGAAAACCACAGATAGAAAGGATGCTAATACCTTCCCTTTCTATAATCTACCCCTCGTACTCAGAAAATCTCGAAAAAGGAATTTTTCTGTGCTTTTTTCCTTTCCAGTTGGATAAAATAAAGTTCGGTGGCGACTCTTGCTTACCGCGACATTTTGCGAATACAAAACACAAAACGCAAACCAGCATTTCCAAAACAGTCGGTTCTGCCACCGTATCACAACAGCCCCTTTAAAAGTTATTATTAAGAGAGGTTGAATGTTAGTATAGTTAAGCCCATTCAAATGTATATGGTGTTAAGCAGAGAATAGTGGGTGCGATCATCAAATTACAAGCCCATTAAGATTTGGTTTAAAACAAATATATTTGTTGTTTTCTCTTTTATTGTTAAACTCTCATAATAATAGCTTCATAAGATTTTTGTTTTTAATTAAATATTATTTGATATTTAAGGAAGAAATACAAACCAGAGTTGGGCCAATTGGGCCTAGGTTCTACTAAAAAAACATTTGGCTGTAATGTTGATACCAAAAAAAAAGAGAGCATTTTTTTATTAAACCAATTGGGCCGGCCTAAGAGAGGAAGAATGTTTACATTGCTGAAAGAAAAAGTATTGGGCTAGAGATAAACGAGCAGGCCCAAATGAAAAAAACAGTATTATTCAAAAATTAAGCACGTCTCTGCAACAAGTCCCGTAGAGATCAAATCTTTCTCAACAATTCTAAAACAGAGTCTACAAACATAAATCCATGCCCAAGATATGCGTACATTTACATTTACTGTACAAATAATTTTTTAAAATCAATTTTTTTAACATAACTAAAATCTAAAAAATACAGCAAATCAGAAGATATCTCAGAATAAACTAAATTCTAGCAAGCTAGCAAATCACAGCAAAGATTAAATTACTCAGAAAATCTTCATACAAGCTAAATCTGGAAATTTTGACCCTAGGAGGGTGTTATTGGACTTTTTAGAAATATTAGGATGTCCTCTAAACAAACCTTTTAGTTTCATCTCAATTGGATCTTCCATGTTCATGTATGAAGCTTTGACCCAAAAGGTGTTTTTCTTGACTTTTCAAAAGGACCTATAATGTCAAAATTCATATCTTTTTATGAGTGCATATTTTGAACTTGTAAGATGAATATGAGTTGTAGGGAATTGCATCCTCTTCAAAATGAGCTTTGGATGAAAAATTTCTAATAAAGTATGAAGAAGTTATGCTTGGTCAAAGTTGGGTTGACTTTTACTAAGAAACCCTAATTTAGCAACTTTTGAGTTTTGATGAATTTGGAGCATTCCTTAGGGAATCATGATCAACCCTTGCTAAAATTATGGAAGTCACTACAAAATGACGATTTTGGCCAAAAATCTCGAGGTTTGACTGTATGTGGGCCACAATTGACTTTTGACCTACTACAGTCGATTCTCAAGCATTTGAGCAGTTGATTGAGCAAACTTCTTATGCAAGGCCTGAAACTTGGCATGGATGATATTGGGAACATAATAAGACCTTGGAAAGCATATGAGACCTTTGTGGTCCACCCATCTTGATGAAAATAGAAACCCTAATTTGGGGTATACTACCTTAGGAGAGAGTTTGTCTAGTCAACTCTTGGGCAACCTTGAGCAAATTGGGGACCTCACTTGACATTTATTGAGTAAATTGAGAGGGAAAATTTTGGGGTACAACACCAGCTCTGGAAGAATTTGACAGAATCCTGAATTTCTCCAAAGAAAAGTCCTATGTAGGTATTGGACAAACTATTGAAGTCAAAGCTTTGGCAAAAGGCCTAGGGATCCCCTATCCTGAGTTGATGCAGAATTATCAAAGAGAAGGTCTAATACAAGGAATAAAAGGAATATACCTGGAAGCTAAGGCACTAGAGTTTGCTAATTATGAGGAGTTGGAATCTTGTGTTGACTATTTAGGGCTATTGGTGTTTGGTGTAATCTTATTTCCTCGGACTATGGACTATATTGACCCTGCAGCCATTAGCATATTTTGGGGAGCGAAAGTCTTTAATGCGGATCCTACTCCCGCCTTGCTTGACGACATTTATTACACTTTGCATATGATGTATGAAAAAAGAAGAGGTACGCTAAATTGTTGTATCTCGCTTCTATATACTTGGTTCATGACTCATCTCTACAAGGAAGACTATATGATCCCAGAACTAACCAGGTGTGAGTGGCCACAAAAATTAAGGTCTTTCACTGCAAACTCAATATTATGGTATGCAAGAAAGTTGGATATTGGTGACGTCACTATTAGCTGTGGGGATTTTCCAAACATTCCTTTGATTGGATCACGAGGCTGTATTAACTACAACCATGCTCTAGCCCTACGACAGCTATGGTATCCTTTGGAAGACAAACCTTTGGACGAACAACTCCGACCATTTATCATCCACAACATGGGCATAGAAGACCAAGGGTTGCTCAACTAGGTTATTTGGGCCTGGAATAAGATTAACAAAAGGAGGGCTGAAAGAAAGAATTCCATAGAAAGAGAACCCTACACCAAATGGGTCCAAGATAGGGTACGAACTATTAAGCTTCCATTCGAGAAAGATCCAGAGTACAAGTCAGAGGTCCCAGGGATAACACCTATATCTTTGGAAGAAGTCGACAATCTAAAAATGCCTTAAAGTAAGCTCAAAGAGATAAAGAAGAACTGGAAGTCGACCTCCTCAACCTGACCAAAGAAAAGAAACAGATGCAGATTATACTTGAGTCAAAGGACGAACAAATTGATAAAAGTCAAAAAGACTTGGAGAAAGAAAGTCTCAAACGAAAGTGTACAACTGAAGGGTTGTTAAGTGCAACATTCAACCTAGATTCCCACAACCAAAGGTTAGAAGAGGCCGCTTCTGAAATCGGGAGGTTAACTAGGTGGTATGAAAAGGCGACACATGACAAAAAGGTGCTAGAGGAATGTTTGAGAGCCCAAATTCAAAGTCTGGCACAAGCTTCCTTAGATCAAGAGGAGAAAATAAAATACCTCGCCACCGAACTCCAAGACAACCACGAATCAGAGGTCAAGGCACGCCTTGAGAGGATAGAAGAAGAGAAACTTTTGACTCAGAGGACTCGAGAATATGAACATGTATGTTTAGAGCTGCAGGGTCTTCAAAAGGATTTTCTCATCCAACAGAGACTTTATACAGAAATGAGGGGTGAAAAAGATGTATTGGGAAGAGCAATACACTAAGATCGCCCAAGTGGGGAGGGATAACCACAAAATAATCCCACATCTTTACCAAGAATACAGGCACTACAAAGACAAACATGAAAAGCTAGTCTTCTTAGCCAACAATCTCATCGAGGACATCCCTAGAAGTTTAAAGGATGCAGAGAATGTGATGGTACCTCTTCTGAAAGGCATCGAAGACTTTCTACAGCTCTGTCGGGCAATGGTTGATGGCTTCAGAGCATGCATCCGCAGGCGCGCTTAGGAAATTTAGTTCATTTTTTTAATTATGTTTACACAAACAAGTTTTGATTTTAGTTTGTAATATTTTTCAATATCTGGATTATGTTACTCTTAATAAAGGCATTTTGTTTTCCTATCTCGAAGGCGTATCTATTTTTAAGTTGGTCACCAAATAAAATAATAACTGGGATTAAGTATATACCCTAATGAATAAGACATTTGAAATAAGAATAATTTCATAATCATACATCTCCATCTGCACGCATGCATTTATAAAACACTCGCATGTCATTTTAAAGAAAAAAACTCATTTGCTTTGAAAATCTCTCCAGTTAAGCCATAGGTAAAAGAAGACCTCCACCTCCTTGGCCCCCATATCAAACAAGGGCCCATCAACAGAAAATAATGGAATAGATCGAGGAGACTCAAGATGTGTTCAAAGAGGATCTTGATCAGGTGAAGGGAGAGGTAAGCTCAATTAAAGGAGATTTGAGCCAGGTTCTTCTAGCTTTGAAGAACATTATCGACAGGCAGGATCAAATCCCCAAGGTAGCCTTTGAAGAGGTAGCCCAAACCGTTGGTGCATCGAGCGATCACCAACTGAGGAAAGAGCCAGAAGCAGGACCTGTAACACCCCAATTCTACCCCCAAGAAAATTATACAAATAAATCAGAGTTATAAAATTTCAATCATACAAATGAATCGGGACGTCACAAATTCTTCTAACAAATTCATTGCATTCATCATGGATATATAACACTTTTTCAAACATCAGATGAACCATCAACATAACATCTTTAATCAAATAGATCAACATCTACGCAGTGGAATTCTTAATAACATCTCTAACAAAATAACAACATTAAAACATCTCATATTTAAGAATAATCAATTTAAAATTCAACAATTGAAAATCAACAATCAAAAATCATCAAACGTTCATTCCCCCGAGTGTTACTTATCAGAGCAATGAATCCGACTCGAACTACTGAAGGTATACAACCTTCACTCTCGATTACCTGCATGTTACCAACATAAGGGCAACATTCAAACAGAAGGGGTGAGATATCTAACAATATAATAAAGCGCATGATAATTAATATATCAAATTAGATCAATAACATCACCACTTCTCATCTCATAATCTACAATAATTACAATGCATATACACATTCATCAACATCAAAATACACTTCTCTAAAAAATCATATAATGTGACTCAATTCTATGCAAATGCATGTGGTACCATTGGAGCAGAACTCCCATCTCAAATTTTTTTCCAATTAATAGAGGCATCAGCAAGGCATAGCCTTCATCTCAAAATTTCTCAATCCAGGCCATCTCAACGAGCAAAGCTCCATCTCAAAAAAATGAAATGTATACGACACAACCATGAATGTAATAACAACACTCAAGTTAACAACATCTCAAATCATCTCAAAATACATCTCAAAATACATCTCAAAATAACATCTCAAAGACATCTCAAAAACATCTCAAATACTCAACAACTCAGATTATCAAATAATTTATTAAACATCATTTATTTATTATAAATCATCAACGCAATATTATTAATAACCTCTTATTAACAACTCTAACGTCATGGCCGTCACTATTTCCTGCTGTTATAGTTCAAACAACAGCTTCTAAGTATCTAACTTCCACATTCTGCACGAAACAGCATAAGGCCAACACAGCTTCTGACCACACAACCTCTAACCAACACAATTTCTAATAACATAGCTTCTAATGACGCAACTTCTGGGTGACACAATCCTCTGACTACTACCAATTCTGATCATCACAGCTTCTGACTAACTCAACCTCTGACCAGATACAACTTTTGATTGACCCAGTTTCTGACTAACCCCACCTTCTGACTAGTACAAATTCTGACTAATGCAAATTCTGACTAACCCAATATTCTGACTAGTACAATTCTGACTAATGCAACTTCTGACTAGCCATATCTTCTAACTATTACAACTTCTAACGTCAGAACTTCTATTTTCCAATGGTTCAGCACAACTTCTAACTAACATAGTTATAACATCAGAACTTCTACCTTGCACTAATCTGACGCAACTTCTAACAACATCCTTCCAATGTCAGAACTGCTACCTTTCCTTAACGTTATTATTTTAATTCTTTTTCCTGTTATCACCCTAATCAGGAACAATACGACTAATGCTATTCCCTAATTAATTCATCATTCTAACACAACAACACCTGGTATCATTCTAGCAAAATTCTACGTTTTATGTGCTACAATATTTCTGTGTTTTCTGTGTTACAGTATTTTTGCGTTTTCATAACTAAAGCCTTAGGACTTAATCTAATCATGATAATTCATCACCCATAATAACCCAATAATCTTACATCATTTTAATCAGCATCAAGACATCAATATTCATCCAAAAATTCATCAATTCTCATTAGACATCAATCAATTTATTCTCAATTCAAGAACAAGACAACAATCACCACTAACCCCACATACCAATCATCATAAACCAAATTATAGAGTCAGAACCCCACCCTTACCTTGGATTGTAGGTTGCTCTACAATTCCCTGTTGGATTCTCGTTCTTGCCGTTATTCATCTTTCTCACGCAGCTTGCACGTTCTCCTCAATCCTTATTTCTTTCTACTGCTTATTACTTCTATTCCAACAATAATAACAAAATAACCCTATTATTCTATTATTCCTTAATGGGCTTAAAACCATCAGACTCCCTTATTACTTCTATTCTCCCAAAATAAGCCTACATTAAGTAATATTATACTTTTAATATTATTTCACCACCTAATAATATATCTCTAATATTATTTCTCTACTTAATAAAAAAAAACCAATTATAATTATAATACAACTTCACAAATATTCCAAAAATAATTCAATTAAATAATTAATTAAATTACGGGCGTTACAACTCTCCCCCACTTAGAATATTTTCGTCCTCGAAAATTTACCTCAATCAAACAATTCAGGATAGGAGTCTCGCATCTTGCTCTCCAACTCCCAAGTCATGCTTTCATCAGCAGCTCCTAGCCAAACCACTTTAACTAGAGCAATCTATTTGCCCCTCAGAGTCTTCATTTCACGATCCGCGATCCGTACAAGCATCGTCTCCACCGTAAGATTATCCCGTACTTGCACATCGTCCATATGAATCATATGAGATGGATCTGAAATATACTTCCGAAGTTGCGACACGTGAAACACATCATGAAAATTCGAAAGATTAGGCGGTAAAGCCACTGTTGTACCCCAAAATTTTCCCTCTCATTTTATCAAGATTCACCCTCACAAGACTTCTTGGACTCAAGACCAGATTAGGGTTTGCTCAGCTCAAGACATCTCCTTGCACTGATGACTTGAAATTAGGGTTTGAGTTTGAACAGGGATTTTTGGACTTCCAATGCCTCATGTGACTTTAATACTTCATGTTGGACCTCTAAGATTGCTCATACCAAGTTTCAAGCCTTGAATCACTTTTTGCCCAGTCAATTGGACAGTTGACCTAAAAATTAACTATATTGGGGAAAAAGTCAACCGTGGCCAATTTACAGTCAAACCTCATAATTTTTTATCCACATCAACATTATAGACTCATATGAACCATTTTATTAAGTTTGGACCATAACTCCTCAAGAAATTTGATCAGATCATTAAAAGGGCAAAATGGTCAAAATTAGGGTTTTGACTCTAGAAGGGAAATTTCTGATTTTTCACCTAGCCAAGGGCAAATTAGGTTCAAGAATGGTTTCAAGGACTCAATGGCATCATCTTTACCTAATCATAAGGTTCAAAAGATCTCAAATGCATTAGATTGACAAATGAACTTTCCAGTCAACTGATCAAAAATCAATTGTACATTGAAAAGTCAAACTTTGACTTTTTGGTCAAAATTAAGTGCCAAGGGTCATTTTTCATCAAGATATGTCAAAACATGAAACTTGTTCACCAAGAAACCTAGTTTTGGAAATTAGGGTTTAAGTTTGAAAATTTTCATAACTTAGAAATTTTCTAAGTTATGAAAATTTCTTATTTTTTCCCAACTTTTCCCAACTTTTTCACCATGATGCAATTGGATTCAAACAAAACTACCAACATGAAAGTTGTAGTCCTCAAAAAACTCTACAACTTTTATTCACAAATTTTTCCCAAAAGATGCTTGGATCTCAAGTTATGATTTTGTGAATAGGGGTCCATGAAACTTTTAACTTAGTGAAATTTTGCCCTAGTTTAGGGAGATTTTTGACCTAACTTCATGGCAACTTTTCACCTAGTTCCATTTGGAATATCAAAATTCATTTCAAAGATGGATTGTAGATCACGTTACAAGCTTTCCAAAATGCCCAAGAACTCTCCAAGTATGAAGCTTGTATCTTTGGTCTCAAGGCTGCAATAGACCTGGGAATCAAATCTCTGATTGTGTTTGGGGACTCCGCTTTGGTCATCAGTCAGATCAAAGGAGTGTGGGACACTAAACATCCCAACCTCATCCCTTACAAAGAACATGTCTTGACATTGCTACCTCATTTCGAGAAGATTACCTTCGAGCACTTCCCGCAAGAAGAAAATCAGCTAGCGGATACTCTAGCTACAATGTCATCCATGTTTAAACTTAACTGGGATAATGAGGCTCCCCAAATCACCATCGAGCGAATGGACGAATCTGCACATTGTCACGGATTAATACCGAATAAGTAGTGGACCGACCTTGGTTTCATGAAGTCAAAAGGTATCTCGAGGCTCAAGAATATCCTGAAGGAGCTTCAGTCAACGACAAAAAGTTCTTGAGGAGATTCTCTGCCAAGTTCTTCCTGAGCAATGGTATTTTGTACAAGTGCAATCATGATTGCATTCTGCTTCGTTGTATGGACAAGGATGAGGCCGAACAGTTCATGGCTGAACTGCATAACGGTACATTTGGCACCCACTCTAGCGAACATACGATGGCTAAGAAGATCCTGTGGGCAGGCTATTATTGGTCTACCATGGAAGCTGACTGCTATCAATATTCCAGGACTTGTCACAAATGCCAAATCTATGCGGACAAGGTACATATACCTCCAGTTCCTCTTAATGTCTTAACATCTCCTTGGCTATTCGCTATGTGGGGAATCAACATGATTGGAGAGATCAAGCCTACAACATCCAATGGACACCGCTTCATCCTGGTGGCTATTGATTACTTTACCAAGTGGGTCGAAGCAGCTTCCTTCGCATCCGTCACAAAGAATGTTGTTTCCCGCTTCATCAAGAAGAACCTCATTTGTCGGTACGGAATCCTCGAAAGGATCATCACTGACAACGGTACAAACCTTAACAACACTATGATCACCGCCTTGTGCAAGTAGTTCCAGATTCAACATCACAATTCATCTCCCTATCGGCCAAAGATGAACGGTGTTATCGAAGCTGCGAACAAAAATATCAAGAAGATCATACAAAAGATGACAGTCACCTACAAGGACTGGCATGAGATGTTACCGTTTTCTCTTCACGGGTACCGTACCACGGTGCGTACATCAACTGGGGAAACGCCATATTCTTTGGTATACGACATGGAGGCTGTTTTACCTATCGAGGTTCAGATTCCCTCCTTGAGAATCATGAAAGATGCTGGTTTGAGTGAAGACGATTGGATTCAGACCCGGCTTGATAAACTTAATTTGATTGACGAAAAGCGACTTACTGCTGTTTGCCATGGTCAAACGTATCAAAAAAGGATGATCAAGGATTTCAACAAGAAAGTCAGACAACAGGTATATCAAGTCGGAGATCTTGTAATCAAGCGGATCATCTTGCCGCAAAGTGATCCTAGGGGAAAATGGACTCCTACTTACGAAGGACCATTTGTGATCAAAAACATCTTTTCTGGTGGGGCAATGATATTAACCACCATGGACGGCGACGACCTGCCGCACCCTGCAAACGCAGACATAGTCAAAAGATACTATGCATAAATGACCCTCTAGGTTGACACACCTAGGAAAAAAGGGCATCCCGGTGAATCGAAAACCCGAAAGGGCGGTTCAGGAAAAAATTAGGGATAAACAAAAAAATCTGTAAACCCGGCAAGTTGAAAACCCGAAAGGGCGACTTGGGCAAAAAAGGGTTTCTCGGTGGATCGAAAACCCGAAAGGGCGGTCCAGGAAAAAGTTAGGGAATTAAAGCGTATGACTATGTCTCGTCGGATCACTTTAAGGACAATCTCTTCACAGACAAGCTCCAGGATTCTGATCAACTCAATCATCTTCGGACGAAGCAACGAATGGACAAGATATTCGGAGTTACGAAGGCTATAGCAAAATGGGAACCCCATGGAATTTTTACACATAGCCATCTTTCTTTGTATAAATTTGTCTCATTTTTATGACAACATTCTCTTACTAGGATGTCTGTCTCCTTTGTACAGAATACTTACACAAAGTTAATACAAAGATACTTCAAAGTGAAGAAAACTATTTTCCTTTTCTTCTTTTTACACTTATGTTTTTATTTGAAAACGTCCAATGACTTATTAATGAGCATATGCATTTGAATATAATCACTGTTTACAAATAAACAAAGTGGGAAAGAACAATTACTGACAGGTTGAAAGTATAGGAAAACGTATTTAGACTATTCCAGGAGAAATCCCCTGCAGTACATCATCTAGATCCCCAGTGGAGCTAAAACCTTGAAATACATATCCCCAGCGGAGTTATAATTTCATATCCTTAATTACCATCAGGGTTAAAGCTTCAAAATCCTAATTGCCTGCGGAGCCAAAAACTTTGAACTATAAACCCTCACCGAAGATGAAACCTTCTTCCCTAGTCGAGTCAAAATTCCAACTACCAATTCACTGTGGAAATCATCCAGTTTTCTCCAAATTCCCCATCAAGTTGCCTTGAAGTCTGAGAATCAACCAAATAACAGTTAACTTTTATCCCCAACCTAGGATATTTCCCCAGTAGAGTGACATACAACCCAAACTCCTGAACTTTTTCCAAACAGGAATAAGCTTTTCCCCCAGAGTCCTGAGCTTACTCTCCAGCAAGATAGCTACTCCCCAGCAGTATAGCTACTCCCCACAGAGTTTTTCACTCCCTAGCAGAATGAAGATTCTCATTCTTGATTCCCCAGTAAAGTTGCCAGAGCCTTCTTTACTCCCCGGCATGAAGTCCCCAAGGATTCAAATTCCCCAACAGAATAAAGATTCTCATTCTTGGTTCCCCATAGAAATTATCAGAATTTTCTCTATTCCTCGGCCGAGTAAGGGTTCCCATTGTGTAATCCCCAGCCATAGTCATCAAAGTTCTCGAAACTCCCCAAACAGGTTTCTCAGGCAACACTTGGCTTTATTCTCACAAACAGAATGCTTATCATCCTCCAACTCCAAAGACCTGAAGGATCCCTATATCCCCAGGAATGTCGTGAAGGATTCTCACATCCCCACAGAAGTTGTCAAGGATCTTTAATCCACAAGGAGTCAGCAAGGATTTCTCATCCTCAGCAATAAAAGATTTTTAATCTCCAACAACGGTCAAGGATTTATTTTCCCCGGCAGCAGTCAAGGACTTCATTATCCCCAGTTTTCAAGGATTTATTTTCCTCAGCATTACAGCAAATCATCTTACATGCGCATACATTACATTCATATATCATGAACATTGATAAAACACATTTATTGCATCATACAACATAACTTGGTGTTTCAGCTAACATTTTACCCTTTTTCAGGATAAGATTAACAGATATCTTTAACAAATATTCAAAGATTTCAGATACAGTAAAGATACACTCCAGACACGGAAGTCATTCTGTTACTCATTCAGATCTCTTATTCAGATACAATAAAGATACACTCCAGACACGGAAGTCATTCTATTACTCATTCAGAATTCAAAGTCAAGATACAGTATGGATACACTCCAGACACGGAAGTCATTTTGTTACTCATTCAGACCTCAACTTCAAATCCAATACAGATACGCTCCAAACACGATTGCCATTCTGTCACTTATTCTGATGTTCCCTAGCCCAGATACGCTCCAAACACGGATGCCATTCTGACCCTTACACCAGTAGTCTGATTCTCCCCGGCTAAGAGATGCTCCAGACACGGAAGCCATTATATTTCTCATTCATATATCAACTATCAATTTCAAGTTCAGATACACTCCAGACACGGAAGTCATTCTGTCACTTATTCAGATCGCAGTTACATTTCAGATACACTCCAGACACGGAATTCATTCTGCTACTCATACAGATATCAACTTCAGATACAGTCCAGATACGCTCTAGACACGGCTGCCATTCTATCACTTATTCTGACTTTTTCCCCAGCTCAGAGATGCTCCAGACACAGATGCTATTTTGTCGCCTATTTAGATACAATACAGATACACTCCAGACACGGAAGTCGTTTTGTTATTCATTCGGATTCAGGTACAGTTACAGCTCGGATACGCTCCACACTCGGACGCCATTTCATTACTCAAACAGATTCAATCTCTAGATACAATACAGATACACTCCAGACACAGAAGACATTTTGCTATTCATTCAAGATTCAGTCTCCAGATACAGTTCAGATACGTTCCAGACGTAGATACCATTCTGATACTCATTCTTCTGACCTACAACTTACAATTCAACAAACATTCTTGGATGGCATCTTTAAGCCCGTCTCTGACAAGATTCGGTCACCTCTCCAAATGGCATCTTTAAGCCCATTCCCTCCACTACAATTTGACGAGTGCAAATTTACGGGCACTCTAGTGTCCAATCATCTTTTACCTTCGAGTCACGAAAAAAAAACTCGCTAATCTAACTCTTCAGGTTCAAGAAGATTGAACAGGGGCAGCTGTTGTACCCCAAAATTTTCCCTCTCATTTTATCAAGATTCACCCTCACAAGACTTCTTGGACTCAAGACCAGATTAGGGTTTGCTCAGCTCAAGACATCTCCTTGCACTGATGACTTGAAATTAGGGTTTGAGTTTGAACATGGATTTTTGGACTTCCAATGCCTCATGTGACTTTAATACTTCATGTTGGACCTCTAAGATTGCTCATACCAAGTTTCAAGCCTTGAATCACTTTTTGCCCAGTCAATTGGACAGTTGACCTAAAAATTAACTATATTGGGGAAAAAGTCAACCGTGGCCAATTTACAGTCAAACCTCATAATTTTTGATCCACATCAACATTATAGACTCATATGAACCATTTGATTAAGTTTGGACCATAACTCCTCAAGAAATTTGATCAGATCATTAAAAGGGCAAAATGGTCAAAATTAGGGTTTTGACTATAGAAGGGAAATTTCTGATTTTTCACCTAGCCAAGGGCAAATTGGGTTCAAGAATGGTTTCAAGGACTCAATGGCATCATCTTTACCTAATTATAAGGTTCAAAAGATCTCAAATGCATTGGATTGACAGATGAACTTTCCAGTCAACTGATCAAAAATCAATTGTACATTGAAAAGTCAAACTTTGACTTTTTGGTCAAAATTAAGTGCCAAGGGTCATTTTTCATCAAGATATGTCAAAACATGAAACTTGTTCACCAAGAAACCTAGTTTTGGAAATTAGGGTTTAAGTTTGAAAATTTTCATAACTTAGAAATTTTCTAAGTTATGAAAATTTCTTATTTTTTCCCAACTTTTCCCAACTTTTTCACCATGATGCAATTGGATTCAAACAAAACTACCAACATGAAAGTTGTAGTCCTCAAAAAACTCTACAACTTTTATTCACAAATTTTTCCCAAAAGATGCTTGGATCTCAAGTTATGATTTTGTGAATAGGGGTCCATGAAACTTTTAACTTAGTGAAATTTTGCCCTAGTTTAGGGAGATTTTTGACCTAACTTCATGGCAAATTTTCTCCTAGTTCCAAGTGGAATCTCAAAATGAATTTCAAAGATGGATTGTATATCACATTACAAGCTTTCCAAAATGCCCAAGAACTCTCCAAGATCATTTATGGTTAGGGAGAATTGAAGGAAAGAAAATGGCAATTTCTCACTTTTGTCCAAGGAATTTTGCACCATGTTACAACTTGCAAATCAGTTTGAATCATGCTTGTACTTGCATTACAGGTTCTAATCCTTTTCACACTCCAAAATTGAATGCAAATACAATGGTTAATGGCATTGTTTTGGTCTTTGAAGCTTTGTACAAGGGTTTAATCCAAAAATGGCATAAAGGTAACAATGCTATTTTGATAAAGTTTGCTTTTAGAAACTTTGTTTATCTTGAGCCATGGACCTAACCTTTTGTTGCAAACAAAGTCCACAAATACCAGGAAATTTGTACCAACTCTCCTCAGGCCTCGAGCTAGCCTGTACAGGCTTTGGCATTGTCACTTCCCACATTTTCTTCAAAAGCAAGTAAGCTTGCAAAAGTCAGCATAACTCTTGTATCTGATAAAACCAAAGCTTGGTATCATTTCAAACGACCTCAGCATATTATACCAAGCCAGAAACACGATTTTCCAAGCTCCCAAACACTCTAAAACACAAAATCACAAGTTCTTTCCCAAACAGGGCATCTTCTGCAGAACCACTTCCAAAACATATTCCACTCGTGCGTTTTGCTTGGAACCACTTCAAACACATTCCCTATAACACACCTGAACTATCCAAACCCCTGTCCAGCAACTGTAACCTTATTTTCACACTTCACCATTTTTATTTTGAAGCTTTGCAGGTTGACTTCTACAGGGACATTCAGGTTAAGTTTTTTATATCATTGGAATCATGATTGAAAATGCTATAAGTTTCATGTTGTGAGTTTTTGATTTCATGCAAAGAATAGCAAGAACGGGTTGAAGAGGCAGAACGCGCGTTTTTTTTTTTGTTCAGAGGTTAGGGACGAAGTGAAGTGGGCCTGGCGCTTGGGCTTGTTTCTTGTTGCACCCCCCTGTTTACTTTCTGCACCCCCTTGGCCCATTTTCTTTATTTTGCATATTTTCCATTTCTTTTTATATTTTCTGACTTTATTTATTTTTTCTAAATATTTAAAATCACAAAAAATATTCTCTTAATTTTTCACATTTTATTTTATTATTTTTATTATTTTCTTGGCATAAAAATAGTTTATTAAATGATATATACTTTATTTTCTTGAAATTATAAATAATATTAAAATACTTAAATATTTTATTTTTATTATATTATACATATAAAATATTATTTTCTCACATATTTTAATTTTTAACATTTTTGTACATATTATTATTATTATTATTCTTAAACAAAAAAGAATAAATAAATAATATAAAGCATATTTTCTTTTAAAACCAAAATTAGGGTTTTCACCCTTTCCAAAAATAATCATTATTTTTCTTATTTTTTAAGATATTAAATAAATTCATTTTTACATACATAAAAATCAATATAAAAAACATTTGTGCATATTTACATTTTGTTGCATATTTAAATACTTGTCTATTTATTTATTTGTACAAATAAATTCAATTGGGTTGTAATAGTAAATTAGGATTTTATTTTGAGCAATACCCCCCATTCAAACTTGTATCCCCCTCCTCATAATAATTTTGTAATAGTTTAGATTTACTTTACGCATTTATTGCTTTCATATACCATGATAGTAAGAACTAGGGTTTGTATGCAAAGACAAAAAATCAAACAAATAGCATGACCTAATGCAAGACAAAAATGCATGAAAAATGACAATACAATCCACACAAGCACCCCCTAGGGTTTCATCCACTTTGTTGCCTTAAAATGACGATGGTATGCATGCTAGGTATCTTGGCAAAATCAATCAAAACAAAAAGATCATAGTCCCTCGATGACGCTATCTTGGTTGCCTAAACAAAAATGATCTTAGTCCCAAAAACTTGCTAAGATACTTGGCACCATTGCTATCATGGTCATATGATGACCCACACCCGTCCCGTTTAACATCCAAAGATAGGGTTGTTTACCAAATACAATGGTAAAACAACAATGTCAAAGGGTTAAAAATGTGTAGGAAAGATCTTTGAGTAGGGTAGACAACTCCTATTTACTTGATCAATTTGCAAACCATCCTTGCTATTTTCAAACAAACACACACACAATTTCAAAAAAAAATTCCAAACAACTTTCAAAACATTGAAACATTTTTCAAAAGACAAACATCTTTGTATACATTCTTCAAACAAGAATCATTACAAAGATTGCCAAAACGATGGCCTCTTTTCAAAATACTTTCAAAACCACATAAAGCACCATTTCAAACAATTGGAAAAGAAAAGCAAGTGATCTAAACAAGTAACTAAGGCCCATGGAAAACCATGGATGAAAAGGGTGCTAGCACCTTCCCTTTTCATAATCTACCCCCCGAACTCAAGAAAACATTTCAAAGGTCTTTCCTGTGCTTTTTGACCTTTCCTTTGGATAAAATAAAAAGTCGGTGGCGACTCTTGCTAAACTGAAACATTTGCGAACACAAACATAAAACCTCAAGTCAGTTCTCCCACCGTATCATAGCCACTATGTAAGCAACATTTCCCATTCTCTATGAAATCTGATACGGTCCAATAAAACGAGAAGTGAGCTTCTTAGACTTCAATGCTCGCCCAACACCAGTCACAGGTGTAACTCTCAACAACACGGGTCACCAGCTTGAAATTCTAAATCCTTCCTTCGCTTGTCATGATAACTCTTTTGTCTACTTTGTGAAGCTTTCATTTTCTCTCGAATCAACTTCACCTTCCCGGTAGTCTCACGAACAAGTTCAGGTCCAAGTACTACACTCTCACCAGATTCATACCAACATGATAGAGTTTTACATCTCCGACCATACAACGCCTCAAAAGGTTCCATCCCAATACTAGAATGGTAATTGTTATTATAAGTGAACTCTATCAACGGAAGATAAGTATCCCACGAACCTCCCTTCTCGAGAACACATGCCCTCAGCAAATCTTCCAACGATTGAATTGTCTGTTCAGTCTGACCATTTGTCTGAGGATGATACACTGAACTCAACCTCAACTTAGAACCCAACACTTCTTACAAACTCTTCCAAAAATCAGAAGTAAATCTTGGATCTCTATCTGACAAAATGCACAAAGGAACACCATTCAGCTTCACAATCACACTAATATAAATCTCAACCAACTTCGACACTGGAAAAATGATGTTAATAGGAATAAAAAGAGCTGACTTCGTAAGCCTATCAACAATCACCCAAATCGAATCATGTTCTCTTAAAGTATTAGACAACCCCGTCACAAAGTCCATTGAAATGCTATCCCATTTCCATTCTGGAACTTCCAACGGTTGCATCAATCCTGCAGGCTTCTGATGTTTAACTTTCGACTTCTGACAAGTCAAACATGCATACACAAATCGAGCCACATCACTCTTCATCCTAGGCTACTAAAATAAACCTTTCAAATCTTGATACATATTCGTAGCTCCTGGATGAATACTCAACTTACTTCTATGACTCTCCTCAAGTATCACTTTCTTCATCTCAGCATCATCAGGAATACAAATCCGGTTATGAAATCTCAACACACCTTGCTCATCTAGCTTGAAATCACTATTCTCAGATTGATCAATCCCAACCATCTAATCTACCAGTTTCACATCCAACTTCTGAGCTTCTCTAATACTGTCTAAAAATTCATTATTAACCTTCAACATACCCAACATAACACTCTGCGGAGTAACCTCACAAACTAAGTTCATATCTCTGAACTGCTCAATTAATTCCAACTCTTTAATCATCATTGCTGGCATATGTAAAGTCTTTCGACTCAACGCATCAGCTACCACATTCGCTTTTCCTGGATGATAATTCAAACTGAAATCATAATCCTTTAACAGTTCCAACCATCTTCGTTGCCTCATATTCAACTCCTTCTGATCAAACAAATACTTTAAGCTCTTATGGTCACTAAACACTTCAAATCTAGAACCATAAAGATAATGCCTCCAAATCTTCAACACAAAAACAACTGCAGCAAGTTCTAAATCATGTGTAGGATAGTTCTTCTCATGAGTCCTCAACTGCCTTGACGCATAAGCAAATACCTTACCATTCTGCATAAGCACGCCTCCTAAAACCATCTTAGAAGCATCACAATACACCACAAAAGGTTCTCCTGGATTAGGCAACGTCAAAATCGGAGCCGACGTCAACCTCTTCTTCAATTTCGTAAAACTTTCTTCGCACTGAACATCCCATACAAATGCTCTACCTTTACAAGTCAACTTAGTCAGCGGAAGTGACAACTTAGAAAACCCTTCGATAAACCTTCTATAATAACCAGCTAATCCCAAGAAGCTTCTAATCTCAGTAGCTAACTTTGGAGTTTCCCATTGCAACACAGCATCAACGTTCGATGGATCTACAGCAATGCCACTACCTGAAATCACATGGCCAAGAAAACTAACCTCTTTTAACCAAAAATCACACTTGGACAGCTTTGCATACAACTTCTTCTCTTTCAAAACTTGCAATACTACTCTTAAATGTTCAGCATGCACTTCTTCTGACTTAAGAGTAAATCAAAATATCATCAATGAACACCACTACGAACCGATCCAAATAAGTATGAAAGATACGATTCATATATTCCATGAATACTCCCGGCGCATTAGTAACACCGAAAGGCATCACTAAATACTCGTAATGTCCATAACGCATTCTGAATGTCGTCTTCTGAATATCTTCATCCTTCACTCTAATCTGATGGTAACCTAACCTCAAATCAATCTTACTAAACACACGAGCATCCACCAATTGGTCCATCAAGTCATCTATTCTTGGAAGCGGATACTTGTTCTTAATCGTCACCTTATTCAGCTGTCTATAATCAACACAAAGCCTCATACTTCCATCTTTCTTTTTTACTAATAACACTGGAGCTCCCCACGGTGATACACTTGGTCTTACAAACCTCTTCTCAAGTAACTCTTCCAATTGCTTCTTCAACTCTAACAACTCAGATGAAGACATCCTGTATGGTGCCATAGACACAGGTCTGGTACCAGGTACAAGATCAATTGCAAATTCAACTTCCCTCTCCGGCGGTACATCAGGAATCTCATCAGGAAAAACTTCAGGAAATTCACACACTACCTGCAATTCCTCAATTATAGCTTGAGTCTCTACAGATAGCGACGCCATCAACGAGAACATTTGTGATTCTTCTTGCATAAACTTTCTCAACTGTCTAGCATACAACAAACCATCATCCTCTTCTTCATGAGTAGAAAACTTCACCGACTTGTCATAACAGTTAATATGAACACAGTTATGCTCTAACCAGTTCATACCCAAAATTATATCCAAACCTCTTAACGGTAAACAAACCAAATCAACAACAAAGTCTCTGTCGAAGATCGACAAGGGACACTTAGCACAGACAAAAGAAGTAGTCACCGACCCCTTGGCTAGAGTATCAACGACCATTTATCCATGCAAAGAAGACAACACAAGACCCAATCTTTCAACATAATCAGCAACAATAAAACAATGCGTAGCACCAGTATCAATAATAGTAATTAAAGGAGTAATATTAATGAAACATGTACCTCTAATAAGTCCGTCCTCAACAGTTGTCTGATCCTCAACCAAAGAAAACACCTTTCCACTTGAATGATCCCTCTTCAGTTTCAGAAACTGACTACCAATGTGCCCTTCTTCTCTACAATTGAAACAAATCACACTCTTGTGTTCACACTCAGATACAACATCCATTCTTACCACAACAGTAACATATCTTCACTTCAGCAGTGCACACATTACTCTTGTGCCCAGGTTTCCCACACTTAAAGCAAATCACACCAGCATGAGCATCTCCCCCACTAGTCCTCTGACCATGAGCAACTTTCTATTTACCTTTACCAGCTGGGGAATCATAAGGCTTACCACGATTCTGTTGGTGCTTACCCCTCTTCTCACTGATAATCTTGTAATGAGCATTATTATCTTCTTCATAAATCCTGCAGCTATCAACCAAATTAGCAAAGACACAGATTTTCTGGTATCCAACTGCCTTCTTAATCTCCAGGTGCAACCCATTCTCAAATTTAATACACTTTGAAAACTCAGCATTTTCCTCAACGTAATGCGGATAAAACTTAGCCAACTCAGCAAACTTGGCAGCATACTCAACAACAGACATACTTCCTTATTTCAACTCAAGGAACTCAATTTCCTTCTTACCACGAACATCTTCAGGAAAGTACTTTCTCAGGAATTCCTTACGGAACACAGCCCAAGTGATATTCTCACCTACAGATTCCAATCTCTGACAAGTCTCTGGCCACCAGTCATCAGCTTCGACTGCTAGCATATAAGTACCATAACGAACCTTCTGCGCTGGAGTGCAGTCCATCACGCGAAAGATTCTCTCAATCTCTTTCAACCACTCTAATGCCCCGTCAGGATCATACTTTCCCTTGAACGTAGGTTGATTCTCTCTCTGGAAAGTCGCCAAGCTACGAGATCCAGCATTCCCGTCAGCATTCGGCTGATTTTCCATCGCATGAGCCATTGCTTCTAAAGCAGCAGCAAGTGCAACATCATTCCTTCCAGCCATATCAACTTCTCACTACAACACAAACAATTGTTAGAACTCAAAATAACAATACTCGATTATTAGAAAACTACGACTCGACGACAAGGTCGGACCAACCTTTTTCTCTGATACCAACTTTGTAACACCCCAATTCTACCCCAAGAAAATTATACAAATAAATTAGAGTTATAAAATTTCAATCTGTTGTACCCCAAAATTTACCCTCATGTTTTTCCAAGATTTTCCTCTTGCATAGGTGGTTATAAACCTTGGACTAAAGACAAGGAAATTTTTAAATTGATGGTTAAGTATCCTTCGATTGGCACCTACAAAATGCCCTTCGAATGGCATCTCCAAAGTGCCTTTCGATTGGCATCTCCAAAATGCATTTCGATTGGTATCTCCAAAATACTTTTCAATTGACATCTACATAGCATCCTTCGATTGACATCTGCAAAAGGCCTTTCGAAAAGCCTTTCAATAGGAATTGTGTCCAAGCCTTTCGACTGGAATGGCAAGGGATCCTTTGATTTAGTATTGTGTCAAAGTCCTTCGATTGGTATTTGGACAAGGGCCCTTCGAAGAATTCCTTCCAGGCCATTCGAAAGAGGCCATCAAGAGGGCACTCAAAAATATTTCCAGGCCAGATTCTTGCTTTGTTTGTTCATAATTCCACAAAGAGCTGATTCGACCAGGAAATTCTCTTCAAAAGGACAGGAAATAGAAGCAAAGGGTGGTCCAATCGAAGGAGTCCTAGTACTGAAGCCGACACAATTTGACCCAGAACCATTAAGGAGAACAAGGTTTTAATGAGGAAAGTCTTGATTGGCTCGAATTGGAGTTTAAGGCTGGCATGACTAAGAAAAAACACATATCCTAACCTATCCAGGCCAGATTCTTGCCTTGTTTACTCCCAACCCCATAAAAGTTGATTCGACATGGGTGATTCTTTTCGAATCAAGCAATCGAAGCAGAGGAAGGTTCAGTCGAAGGGGGCTATGCAATCGAAGCTGGAGTAATTCAAATTGGGACTTTGAGGCCACCTAAGAGAGCAAATTAGAAGGGAGTTAGATTTTCAGGGGCAGGTCAGCTTTCGATTCTCATCATGTTGGAGGCCCAAACAACTCATAACAGGCTGGCAGTAACGTATGAAAATAAATTGGCACTTGATTGAATCAAATATAGCAAGTCTTTATGAAGAAATCAAATTAAATTCATGTAAAGGCATGAGGTGCACAAAAAGATTGAATTAGGCCATTTTTGGAAAGATTTTTAAGGTGAATCAAATCAAGATCAAACTCATTGATGGAGGAAGATTGAGTGCATTCTTTCAACCCTAATTCAGTCCTTGATACATATAGAAGCGAGGCAGACCAAAAGAGGCTAAAGAAAAAGAGGCGCATGAACTAGAAACAAAAGCTGGGAAAAATCAAGAAAAAATGGTGAATCGAATTTGTATTTAGAAGCCAATTCAAGACCCTAGGACGATTCCAATCGATTTCTGTGAGTGTAGTGATCGGTAAATTCCGAAAGTGCACGGAAATATCAAAGTAATATAAAAGATTGTCGAACCACAGAGACCAATGTCAACCTACCGTAATCTATCGTTACTTTGTAAAGCTAAGGCTAATAAATAATTGGATTTTTGGGGGAAATTAAGGACTAAAACTAAAAATGAATTTAGAAAATATAATAATAAAGAGAGACCGGAATATGGTTTCCGCGTTCCTGAAGGACTTATAGAAAATGGGTACTAATTACAACTATAACTTAGTTTCGTAGAATATACTAACTTAAAGACTCCGTCTCACGCTCTTGCGTTATTAACTAAAGTCATACTTCCTAATCCCAAGATTTTGCTCTCGCTCGCCCGGTAACTAAGGAATATATTTTGAAAGCCAATAATATACTAAACGCATCTAAAGCGCTCTCACTGTATTTAGATTTGTTGCTAAATTTCCACTATCTGGTTCGATCCTCACGCTCTCGCGGTCTCGACTTAAACCTTAATTAATTTCTCACTCTCGTGACAAAATCATGTTAAATAATCTTTCACTCTCGTGACAAGGCTATTTAAATTAGACTTGGAAATTAAAACCAAAACATAATTCTAATCATAAATTTGCACCTATTATTTTCTACCGAGTCCGTTGGCAACAACGGTCCTCATACACCGGACTCAATAATATTTAGCCAGACATGTTACAAATTAAAAACGCAAGAATAAGTATAGTTACGATGAAAAATGACATAGAAATTAAATTTGAAAAACACAATAGTAATAATAATTAATGCGATAAAAAATAATAGCAATGATAATAATAATAATAATAATAATAATAATAATAATAATAATAATAACAATAATTATAATAATAATGCGGTAAAATGAAGAACCTGTAAATACCGAAAATGGAAACTGAAATTAATGCTAACACTGGAATTCAGAAAATGCCGGCACGCTTGAAAATCGGATACAAAATGGAAATAAAAGAAAAACAACACCTAAAACTAATGGTGTGGTAGTTCCTCGGTGTGAGAAACTACCACTTTTACATGGTGAATATTTCTGCCTAAAAACTAAAACAATAGAAATTGGAAATAATCAAAGAGAGAGCGATCCTTCTTGTTGCAAACTGCCTTCCAATTTATACTCCTCTGATAACTTGTTTTGGTGAGAGAAAATAGGAAGATGTGGTCATGGAGAGAGTATTAAGGAAGACTTGGTTGGAGAAAAAATAGGATGGAGTGATTAAATCTTAGAGGACTTAGTGTGTGGAGAAAAAGTAGGAGCAGTTTCTTTGATACGCGCTGGAAAAGGTCTCGTGACGATCGTCAAGGGTGGGTGACGACCGTCACCCTTTACTTTTTGCTTGTGCCGATCTTTACGGTGGGTGTGACGACCGTTGCGCTTTCCTTGTGCCTTTGGTTCTTCGTGGGCTTTTTTCTTTTCTTTTATATTGGATGCATTTTTACTTCATTTGTACCCCCTTTTTCTTCCTTTTCTCAAATAAGCCTTGTAGACATTAAATTCCTGAAATACATTAAAATACCAGCATAATACAACATAAAGCAACATAATTAAAATAAAATAGAGACATAAATTATGTTAATCATGCCAAAAATACTATATATTTTCGTGTTATCAAACTCCCCCACACTTAAACCATTGCTTGTCCTCAAGCAATCAACCAACACAGTAAAAAAAATGATAAGAGAGCTTTGAAACAAGGGCACAACACGACTCCTAATCATACATGGCTGCTAGGCTAATATTAGTCTGATAGGTACTAAGTATTCAATACCAAGGATACCGTAACGATACAATGTTCAAAGACTCTCACTTTATGCAAACCAATTCGAATCATGCCATTATAACTCAACCTATATCTCTCGTTTTTATTTCACTCTATTCATTCAAGCGCAATCACATTAAGCCCGTTATCTATACATGCACATAGTAGGGTAAATCGGTTAGCGACTATGATCCTTTTCTTTTCTTTAGCACGGGGTTCTGGTATTTAAGCGGTGTAACCAATTTTTCCCAACTGCGGTTGCGGGGGATCGGACCGTAGCTCGCCCTACCAAGTCTAGTACCAGTGACCTCTGGACCAACGAACAATGGGTGCTTATTATTAAATCCTTACAGGCGTAACAACCGTTGGGATAAATGACCGGGTGAGGGTCACCTAACATAGAAGGTTATTTTTCAATTAAATCATTTATTTATTAAAAACAAGATCATTCACTTATATTCATCGACTCCCTACGTAGTTTGTGTTTAAGATGGTGTTGACTGCTAATATAAACTACTTAAGAGCTACTTTAAAAACTTGAGCCTAAGGTCTTGACATAATGGGTACCCAGATTGATATCACATAATGAGGGGTTTTAGGGTGTTATAACGGTATCGATTTTATCGAAACTTTCCCAAGTCTCTCTAACAAAGCCTAGATAGCCTATAAACTTTCAGAGTGTGGTGCCATGAATCATACATAAAATTTTTGTTGGAGGCTAAATTTTTTAAAAATACGGGGAAATTCGATAACAACTGAAAACAGGCATACAAACTTGACAACATATGCTATGACTAGACCAAATACCGAAAACAAGTAAAATTCTAAAAAACATGAAACAAACTTAGAAAATAATCAATCGAACTAAAAAGAGATAAATGGAAAGCGGTAGAGTTCCTCCCCCACACTTAAACCAAATATTATCCTCAATGTTTTGATAAAAGATGGAAATAGAAAAGACAGAACCTGTATGAATGCTATTGATGGGCTATCACGACCAAATCCACTTTGCATCCAGAGGAAGTACCTTCTCCTATCGTACTCATCTACAGTGTCACCACCACCAGCGACATTCGTAGGAATGTGCATGGGCACCGGCTCATCTTTGAGATGTTCATCTATAAATTTTCCGCCTAGAGATGGCCGAGATGTGAGGAGCAATCTATATCTTTATTTTCTGCAAATTCATACAATAAAAACAAAACATTAAATTAAAAGCTCCTGGGTTTCCTCCCACGCAACGCTTTGTTTAACGTCGATAGCTCGACGGCTCAGGAGTGCAAGCACTCGTGGTAGTTCTCTCAAGAATTACTCCTCAGTTGAACTTTTAGTAATCATCATTTTTCATGGCCACTTATCAAGCCATCTCACATATCCCTCACCTTTTCTTTTCTTTCTTCTATGGGGTGGTTCATTCTTTTGAACTTGTGGTGGTGGTTCTGGATCTATCCTAAGTATCCTATTTTCAAGTCTGGGCTTAGTGATTTTATCCACCACCTCAAAGGTTAACCTTACCCTCTTAACTCTAATAATATCCCTAGTTTCATGGTCCTCTAATTTTCTCTTTTTATGCAAGACTTCCAACAAGGGTGCATTAGTATGGATATTTTCCAATACCTCCACATATGTTTTAGATTGGGAGTCTATCTGAGCTTCCATAAAACTTTTCGAGAAAGGAAACAGTGGGGTATAGGGATGAGGAACAATAATAGGTGCTTCCTTCTCTACCTCTTCTACAAACTCCCTTTTAGATGGTGTTGGAGTATTTTTCTCAATCTTTACTCTTTTCTCGTCCGAACTCTCCTCAATCACATATTACTCTCCTCAACCTCATTATCACTTTCCTTAGGATTTTCAATTTGTTTTTCACTACTGGTTGTTACAACATCCAATTTCTCCTCAGGGAAGGGTCCTAGAGGGTTTTGTTCAAGCAGGGAGATTTGAGTCTCTAAGGCTATGTTGTGAGTCGCGAGCGACTCAACCAAAGTGGTCAGTTGCCTAAGGTTTTCACTGTTTTGAAGACTTTGTTTTCTAAACTCTTCGTTCTGGACAGTTTGTGTCTCTACAAAGTGCTCCATCAAAGATTCTAACCTAGAGTGAATTAGCATCGCATCAGAATCCTCCATTGATGTTTCGAAGTTGAAATCATGCGATTCTTCTGATTCTTTAAATTGAGTTAGAGTCGCATTTTGTGTTTCCACAAAGCGCTTTGTCATCATTGATATTTCATTAAAATTTTCCATGAATATTTTGAGGTCGGATTTATAGGATACTTGCGTCTCCTTGAAATATTGGGTGTAGTGATTTTAGGGGAAATTTGGTTGAGGATAAGTTTGGTTGGAATTATAATATTCTTGCGATTCTTCAAAATTTTGGGATTGATAGTTGGAAAGGTAATTCGGGTGAGAATGAGTTTGTGACGCATTGAAATTCTCCAATAGTATTTCGAGGTCGAATTTATGGGATTCTTGTGATTCCTCGAAATACTCAGAGTGGGAGTTGTAGAAAAATTTAGGTGATACATTGTAATTGGGACAAGAACGCCTTAGTCTATACGGTGCAACAACAGAATAACAATATTGACTGTTGGTCCCCGGAAACGGCGTCAAAAACTTAATCGATAAATTCCTCAAGTGCACGGAAATATCGAAGTAATATAAAAGATTGTCGAACCACAGAGACCAATGTCAACCTACCGTAATCTATCGTTACTTTGTAAAGCTAAGGCTAATAAATAATTGGATTTTTGGGGGAAATTAAAGACTAAAACTAAAAATGAATTTAGAAAATATAATAATAAAGAGAGACCGAAATATGGTTTCCGCGTTCCTGAAGGACTTATAGAAAATGGATACTAATTACAACTATAACTTAGTTTCGTAGAATATACTAACTTAAAGACTCCTTCTCACGCTCTCGCGTTATTAACTAAAGTCATACTTCCTAATCCCAAGATTTTGCTCTCGCTCGCCCGGTAACTAAGGAATATATTTTGAAAGCCAATAATATCCTAAACGCATATAAAGCGCTCTCGCTGTATTTAGATTTGTTGCCAAATTTCCACTATCTAGTTTGATCCTCACGCTCTCGCAGTCTCGACTTAAACCTTAATTAATTTCCCACTCTCGTGGCAAAATCATGTTAAATAATCTTTCACTCTCGTGACAAGGCTATTTAAATTAGACTTGGAAATTAAAACCAAACCATAATTCTAATCATAAATTTTCACCTATTATTTTCTACCGAGTGCATTGGCAACAACGGTCCTCATACACCGGACTCAAGAATATTTAGCCAGACATGTTACTAATTAAAAATGTAAGAATAATTATAGTTACGATGAAAAATGACATATAAATTAAATTTGAAAAACACAATAGTAATAATAATTAGTGCGATAAAAAATAATAGCAATGATAAAAATAATAATAATAATAATAATAATAATAATAATAATAATAATAACAACAATAATAATAATAATAATAATAATAATAATAATAATAATAATGCGGTAAAATGAAGAACCTGTAAATGCCGAAAATGGAAACTGAAATTAATGCTAACACTGGAATTCAGAAAATGCCGGCACGCTTGAAAATCGGATACAAAATGGAAATAAAAGAAAAACAACACCTAAAACTAATGGTGTGGTAGTTCCTCGGTGTGAGAAACTACCACTTTTACATGGTGAATATTTCTGCCTAAAAACTAAAACAATTGAAATTGGAAATAATCAAAGAGAGAGCGATCCTTCTTGTTGCAAATTGCCTTCCAATTTATACTCCTCTGATAACTTGTTTTGGTGAGAGAAAATAGGAAGATGTGGTCATGGAGAGAGTTTTAAGGAAGACTTGGTTGGAGAAAAAATAGGATGGAGTGGTTAAGTCTTAGAGGACTTAGTGTGTGGAGAAAAAGTAGGAGCAGTTTCTTTGATACGCGCTGGAAAAGGTCTCGTGACGACCGTCAAGGGTGGGTGACGACCGTCACCCTTTACTTTTTGCTTGTGACGATCGTTACGGTGGGTGTGACGACCATTGCTCTTTCCTTGTGCCTTTGGTTCTTCGTGGGCCTTTTTCTTTTCTTTTATATTGGATGCATTTTTACTTCATTTGTACCCCCTTTTTCTTCCTTTTCTCAAATAAGCCTTGTAGACATTAAATTCCTGAAATACATTAAAATACCAGCATAATACCAACATAAAGCAACATAATTAAAATAAAATAGAGACATAAATTATGTTAATCATGCCAAATATACTATATATTTTCGTGTTATCATGTAGGCAAGCAAAAGCCACCCATAACAAGCGTTTCCAAGCCTTATATCACGCTGTAAGTCACCCACGACATAGCTTCTTTTTGTAATCGAATAACATCATTCTTGCACTTGTAGTATAAAATAATTGTATATTCTTAATCACCATCATGTTTGCAAGCTTCCTGTAAAATTTGATTACCTTTTCATGGCTTGTATTGGATTTCACCATAGCTAGGGTTTTATGGTTCAATTTAGGAGTTTTGTTTACAGGAAAAATTGGGCCATGAAAGGGCTACCAATGAATTCAGCAGATCAAGACGAAGATGTCCATGGCCTTCGTTTTTATATTTCACGCTTGTGTTGAGTTTTAAGATTTGCAGGACTTGTAGCTACGGACAAACGTCCGTAGGTAAAAGTTTGGAACTTTTACCAATAGATCCAAGGAGGAAGATGACCAGCTGGCGAATAACCATTGGCTTGTTCAAATTTCCGCACGAGTTTTTCATATTATTCTTGTTTATAATATAATAATTGTTTTGTATTATTTGACAACAAAAGAAAACAACGCAGTTGATTACAAGGCGAAGGAAAAACGCTTCAGGACCTGGGTTCGAATCCCAGGTCCCCCAATTTCTTCATATTTTTTCCTTTCAGGCCATCCAGCATGCACCAAGGACCAAAGA
Source organism: Vicia faba (assembly GCA_948472305.1). NCBI lineage: Eukaryota > Viridiplantae > Streptophyta > Magnoliopsida > Fabales > Fabaceae > Vicia > Vicia faba. The sequence continues at coordinate 27,903,827 of OX451737.1, forward strand.
CCATCATGCACTCTCACCATCTAATCTTCCAAGTGGCCAGATGGCCAAATCTGATGGCCATCATCTGGAGGAGCACCATAGGCCACAGTCAACATGTAACATTGGATCCAAAAAGTCAAATGGACCTCCATCTTTTGGGCCCAAGCTTGCTATTCACACCCCCTTTAGAATTGCTATTGCAGGCCCAAAATTCTTTTCTTTATTCTTTTATATTTTATTTCACTTAATTTATTTATTTTTATTTTAATAACCAATCAATTATTTTCTTTTATCAAAAAAATATAAAAATAATGCTTTTCACAAATTAGGTTTAGATTTTATTTTTTAATTAATTTATTTAATTAGGTTGTTAATTTCAGATAACTATGACCCCTTTTGTACATAATTAAAAATAATTAGAACAAATAGGTTTTATTACTAACTTAATCATATTTTATTTTTCTTAAAATAACAAAAACACAAAAAATAGTACATGTCATTATTTTCATTAATTAATTAATTAACTAATTAATTTTTGTATTTAGTTTAGAAAACTTAATTCTTTTATTAAAAACAACAAAAACATTTTCTCTTTTAATTAGGATAGAAGGGTCAAAACCCTAGTTCGCATCCGTTCTAATTTTCATCGCGCACTTTATTTTATTATTTTTACCCTATTATTGTAACTGCTCACAAGGTTGTAATAGTTTAAATTAGGACTTTATTTTCATTTACTGCTTTACTTTTCAAGGGTTTGTTTTTGGCTATGTAAATACCTGAAGCCTTGTAATAGCATAGTTTAATTTCCACAAATATTTAACTGTTAGATGTATGATATTAGGATGCATGACAAGAATATATGTGAAAAACATTAAAACAGTTAGATAACCCTAACATGTGCAAAGATAAATAATATGAAATTGAATCACTCGCGCATGCGCACTTCTAGGGTACACTCCCACTTGGTTCCCTTTGGTAAACGACCATCGAGTATAGGATGCTTTAGTGGTCGTCCTTTTGTCCAAAGATCAAAGTTGCCTCAGATATTGTTTCCTTGGATAATTGATCTAAGACATTAGGGTTATTACTAAGACGTCCTAACATTGCTTTAGTGACCGTACGTCCCTTTTCGAATTGACCCTCAAACTCCAACGACGGTGCTACCTACTCACTAATAGTGGGATAGCACTGTCTAAAGGAAATGAACATAGAACGATTCTTTTTTCGAGTAGGTAGATTGACTCTTAAGTACTTGCTCAATCCAAACAAACTTTTTTCACACTTACACTCCTTTTCAAACAAAGTTTTCAAAAAACACTTCATTACACTCTTGAAGACAGAAGCAAGAGTTAAATCAAAGTCAAAACAAAAACTTTTCAAATCACACAAACACAAAAAAAGAAATTTTGAAAATGATGAGCAAGTACCTAAGAGCCCATGGAAAATCATGGATAGAAAGGGTGCTAATACCTTCCCTTTCTATAATCTACCCCCCGTACTCAGAATAATCTCGAAAAAGGAATTTTTTTGTGCTTTTTTCCTTTCCTTGTTGGATAAAATAAAAGTCAATGGCGACTCTTGCTTACTGCAACATTTGCGAATACAAAACGCAAACTAGTATTAACAGTTGGTTCTGGCCACCGTATCACAGAACTGGAGACTCTGTTGGGGATCTAATAAGTGGGGTGTACCTTAGGATTAGTTCATCATATTGTTTTCAATTGTTTGATTTGTTTGCTTTATCATTGTGGTCTTTGTATCAGAGTTACTATAGATCATAACCCGGATCTGGGGATACCTTTTAGGTAAGTAGCAATAGACTGCGAGGGAACTGTACATCATAGACCGATACAATTGAAGCAATAGCTACGTTGATGTGGCATATTAGTTGGTACTGATATCCCTTGTGGAGGAACAAGGAGAGTATGGGGCTGCTATATGGGTCATTAAGCATCAACTGACCTTAGAACCTATAATTGACCAACTTGGCCATAGAAAGTAGCAGGATGCTACACTCATTGAGACCATACTCTCGAGATGGTTCCTGCCGCAAGAAAAGATTGCTAAGCTGAAACTATGACCGATAGAGGATGGTCAGTGATATTGAGAACCTCTAGAACCCGATTACTATTATTAGGACAGGTTGAACCAACTAAACTGCAAGAGGGTAGTACCTAGACTCCATGCCAGCCTGAAATTTAAGGGCTATTGTGTGACTTGTTTGCCCTTACCATGTTTGCTATCTGTGATACCTGTGGTGTGTTTTTATCATGACATTATGCATCATGAAATCGCATGCATATTTCATTAGACTAACCATTTCAAAGACAGAGGGGATTCATCTTTGTTTTGTTTTGCAGATCATGGCTTTTATGCGCAGAAATACCATTCGAGTCAACTTTGTGCAGATCCCTGCTCAGCTCAGAGAGTTGGTTCCAAAAGTTCCTGATACTTCTTCCTTTGTTAGAAGACATGGTCATCTCCTTATCCTGGTCACTTCCAAGTTGGATGAGCAAATGATGAGCGTGTTGTTCCAGTTCTTTGACCCGTTGCACCACTGTTTCACCTTCCCGGACTATCAATTGGTCCCTACTTTGGAGGAGTTTTCTGAGTTACTGGGTATATCTATTCTAGAACAGACACCCTTTACAGGTTTGGAGATAGCTCCTAGGCCAGAGGATATTGCTTCAGCCCTACATCTAAAAATGGCTGATGTAGTATCTAACTGGGAGATTTGGAGCGGGGTTAAAGGTTTCTTGGCTAAGTTTTTGATCGATCAAGCTCAACAGTTATGGGATAGTTTGGAATTTCAAGCATTTGAAGACATCCTGGCCCTCCTCATCTATGGCTTGGTTCTGTTCCCGAATCCAGATTCTTTCGTCGATGTGAACGCAGTCAAGATCTTCATGTCTCGTAACCCATTGCTTACTCTCTTGGGTGATATTTTGCATTCTCTTTATACCCGTACTGTACGGAGAAGGGGAACTCTCATGTGTTGCACGCCGCTGTTGGCGAGGTGGTTTATTTCTCACCTCCCCAAATCTGTATTGAAGAATGAGGAAGGTGTAGGTTGGGCTTATAGGATCATGTCCATTGCTCATACGGATATCCTTTGGAGTACTAAGGACATGGAAAGGGTAGTTGTCATTGATCGATGTGGGGAATACCCCAATGTTCCATTGCTTGGAATTCGAGGAGGGATAACCTATAATCCTTTTTTGGCCTTACGACAGTTTGGACGAGCTCGAAGGGACGGTCCTCATGAGCTGCTTCTTCCAGACATTATCTTTGACTTCAAGGGGGATGTTGAGGGACATCGCCGCAGGTTTATACGAGCTTGGGGCGGGGTGAATAGGTCTGACCCACATGAGCTAGGAATGAAGACTTCCCTCTCGATGCAATCTTATCTCCAATGGGTTCGATCCCGTGCTCAAAAGCTGGGAATGCCCTACGAAGTTGTTTTGCCGGTGATTGTGGAGCATACTGATGAAGAAGGGGTTCCTTATACAATCCTCCATCCTTATATGCCTACCGATCTGGGGGCATTGAAGAGATATTGGACCCAGTTAAAGGAAGAAAGGGATACCTACAAAGAGAAGTATCATGAGCAGGAGCGGAAGATCCTGAAGCTTACAAGACAGCTTGAGAATGAGAGGACAATCAACGATTATGTCAGCACGAAAGGAAAATGACCATGGGAATTCTGATGACTTTTATTATTTCTAGCCTAGATTTTCTTTTCAGTTTATTTCTTTCGTAACGCCTTAAGGGCATTTGTTAAACATTGTTTCAAGTTTTAATCTAATAAAGTGTGTTTTATTTTGGTTTACAAATTTGAATCTCCCTAAGTCTTTGAAATCATTTTATACGCATTCCATTCCCATGCACCTCATTACAGGTACCATTCTAGGTTTCTCATCTTCTTCGCTGTTTATTTCAGCACAACATGTCTTCTGAAACACCTATTGATCAAGCTATTAAGGCTCTTCAAGCTCAGAATGCTCAATTCCAAGAGATGTTCTTGAACTTGGCCAAGAGTCAACAAGATTTGAAGACTCTCATCTTGAAGGACAAGAAGAAGAAGAAGAAGAAGAAGAAGAAGAAGAAGAAGAAGAAGAAGAAGAAGAAGGTGGTCCTCCTGAATATGGGTCACAAATTTGGGAACAGGTTGAGACAGGAAGTTGATTTATCTCATTCATCTGGAGGAGGAGAGAATCAAGAGGAAAGGAAGGGTCCTAGCCCTGTGGTTTCTGACAATGACACTGATTTTGATGAAGACCAGTATCCTCCTGCTGAGAATAGGTATAAGCAACTTGAAGACCGTCTGAGTGCCATGGAGATTCAGAAGGTTTCCAGTTTGGACTTTGGAGATTTGGGTTTGGAATCTGGGGTGGTGATCCTCCACAAGTTTAAAGCGCCTGTCTTTGCTAAGTACAATGGGGTATCCTGTCCGAAGTTACACCTCCGCTCGTATGTCAGAAAGATTCAACCATATACTGCTGATAGGAACCTGTGGGTTCATTTCTTTTAAGATAGTCTGTCAGGGACTCAACTTGAATGGTTCTATCAGCTGGAAGGAGCTAACATCCGCAACTGGGAGGACCTTGTTGCTGCTTTTTACAAGAAATACCAGTATAATACCGACCTTGCTCCCACACGTACTCAACTTCAGGGTATGTCTATGGGTGCGAGCGAAGGTTTTAAGGACTATGCTCAGAAGTGGAGAGATCTGGAAGGAAGAGTACAACCCCCTCTGGCTTATAGGGATTTGGTAGATATGTTTCTTGGGACTTTGTCTGGTCCGTATTTCAATCATTTGATCGGTAGTTCATCGTCTGGGTTCACTTAATTGATTATGACTGGGGAGAGAGTTGAGGCCAGTATTAAGAGCGGCAAGATACAGAAGGGTGCTTCATCAAGTACAGAGAAGAAGCCTTTCAATAAGGAATCTAGTGCAGTTTACAGCTCGAGGAACCAAAATCGACCCGAACGCCGCCAAGTAGTTAATGCGGTAGTTATATCAAGACTTATTGTTGCCCCACAACACAACAATCAGCAGAGAGTAGAGAGGCTGCAGAGACAGTTTACTCGGCTCAGTATGACCTTGTCTCAAATTCTGCCGCAATTGTTGAAGACCAACTTGGTGACTGTGAGGGAAGCCCCGAAGAATCCCAACACCACATCTCCGTTGTATAATCCGAACGCCCATTGTGCTTTTCACTTCGATAGTCCAGGGCATGATACCAACAACTTCTAGGCTTTGAAGAATAAAGTGCAGGATCTGATTAAAGCTAAGGAGATTGAGTTTGAAGCACCAGAAAAGCCTAATGTCATGACTTCTCCTATGCCCAAGCATGGAGTGAATGCTATGGACGACGATTCATTTGTGACCTCTGTGGAAGACATTTCTACTATGTTGTCGACCGTTAAGAAGAACTTATTGTTGACAGGTTTATTTCCAGGCTGTGGCGAAGGTTGCCACCTGTGTTCCATCCTGCCTACTGGTTACCATCTATTGAAGTCAGGTGTTCAACGCCTGATGGATAACAAAGAAATCTTGTTCGAGAAAACTTTGGTTCCATTGATTCCTGTTGAAGATGTTTTCATAATCACCATTTCCGCCAATTCTTCCAAGGCTTCCTCGAGAAATCCTGTTAGGATTACATCTGTTCCAAGAGTTGTTCCATTGACCATTACTATTCCTGGTCCTATCCCTTACACTTCGGATAAGGCTGTCTCGTGGCACTATGGGGCCGATGTGTATTATCATGGGATTAAACAAGACTTGAAGGTTGAAGAGGCTGATACTGATGTCAGCAATATTGTCGGGTCTAGCAAGGTCACCTGAAGCAGAAGACTCTTCTCTCCTGAGATCTCCCCACCAACTGTTCGGAAACCTGTTGCTATCCCACCTGCCAGTAAATCTGCTACTGTCCCTGTTCATATTCCAATCATTACCCGTGTCGCCGAGTTATCTGACGCTCGGGGCAAAGAGATCATCGGTGAGCCTGCTCGGATGGAGGCACCGAAGAAGATTATTGTTGAAACCTCTAGGCAGGAGATAGAGGAAATTTTGAAGATCATCAAAAAGAGCGACTACAACATAGTCGAGCAGCTGGGGCAAACCCCGTCGAAGATCTCTATGTTATCTTTATTGTTGTGCTCAGAAGCCCATGCTAAGGCTTTAATTGCTTTCCTGAAAACTGCGCATGTGCCGCAGGAGACATCTGGTGACCAGTTTAAAGACTGTGTGGCTAGTTTGACACCTGACAACGGGTTGGGTTTCTCCGACGCAGATTTTACTGCCAAAGGAAAGAATCACAATGACGCGCTGCATGCTTCAATCGAGTGCAGGGGCACTACTTTGGCCCATGTACTGGTGGATAATGGGTCCTCGTTAAATGTTTTACTCAAGAAAGCGTTAGACCAGTTGGACTGTGAAGGGTTGGTGCTGAAGCCGAGCAATATTATGGTTAGGGCCTTTTACGGATCCAAAAGGATGGTGCACGGGGAGGTGGATGTCCCTGTTAAAGTCAGTTCCCAGACTTTCGCATCTATGTTCTATGTAATGGACATCCGACCATCTTATTCCTGTTTGTTGGGTCACCCGTGGATTCATAAAGCTGAGGCAGTAACTTCTACGCTCCATCAGATGTTGAAATATCCAGTGAAGGGGAAAATTTTTATGGTACGAGGAGAGGAGGAGTACATGGTGAGCCACCTTAACTCTTTTAGGTATGTGGAGATGGAAGGGGAGTTCATTGAAACCCTATGTCAAAACTTTGAAGAAGTCCCCCAGACTCTGGTGTCGACTGAAGCTGTTGCTGAAGATCCTCCATAGAAGATGGCTTCCCTCAAGGATGCCCGGGCTGTTATTGAAAAAGGTGGGTGTGTGAATTGGGGTCAACTCCCTGACTTTGCACACAAGAATAACAAGTTTGGTTTGGGTTTTACTGCAGAAGCTCAAAGGGCAGTTCGACGTACGTGGATTGGAAGACCTCCCCTGCGTATCAGTAATCCAGAAGTGAATGCAATTGAAGATGATGATAAAGAGTCTGAGTTTGACAGCTGGATTTACCCGACTACCGACGGTGGATTAAGAAATTGGACGGCAAAGGACTTCGTGCCCATTTCTTTTATTACACAGTAATAAGACTTTTGTTTTGATATTTGTAACAGACAATTTGAAACTTTTACGGCCCGGTGCCTTGCCCGAGACATCGTGGCTTTGTTTGTGAGGGCTTATTATGTGTCATTTCCATATATCATCAATAAAAGCATCAGACATTTTCTTACATTACAAATTTTGTGCTCCTTGTTTTTTCCTTTTTTGCACTTTATCAAAACAGCTATTGTCTTGCACACACTCACATATCATAATACAGGTCCACATCCACTCTGGATCCCACTGATAACGACTCTTCTACTACCAGTTATGACTTCAAAAGTCCGATCAACCAAGCCGAGGACGAAGGTGAGGATGATTGTGAAGTGCCTGGGGAACTTGCTAAACTGTTACTTCAGGAAGAGAGGGCCACTCAGCCGCATGAAGAGCCAATGGAAACAGTAAATCTGGGTACAGAGGTAAACAAGAAAGAGGTCAAGATCGATGCAAATTTGGAACCTAGTGTCAAGCAACGGTTGATACAGATGCTGCGTGACTATGTTGAGATCTTTGCCTGGTCTTATAAAGATATTCCTGGGTTGGATACCGATATTATGGTTCACCGCTTGCCAACCAAAGAAGATTGTCCTCCAGTAAAACAGAAAGTGCGTCGTATGCACCCAGAAATGTCTGAGAAAATCAAGGCTGAGGTTATGAAACAGTTTTATGCCGGTTTTCTAGCAGTTACTTCTTACCTACAGTGGGTTGCCAACGTGGTTCAGGTACCGAAGAAAGATGGTAAGGTCCGTATGTGTGTATACTATAGAGATCTGAACAGGGCGAGCCCCAAGGATGATTTCCCTCTACCTCATATCGATGTTCTGGTTGACAACACCGCACAGCATAAGGTCTTCTCCTTTATGGATGGTTTTTCTGGTTACAATCAGATTAAGATGGCTCCCGAGGATATGGAAAAGACAACGTTCGTTATGCAATGGGGTACCTTTTGCTACAAAGTCATGCCATTCATATTGAGGAATGCTGGGGCAACGTATTAGCGCGCCATGGTTGCTTTGTTCCACGACATGATTCATCGTGAGATTGAGGTATATGTTGACGACATGATTGCGAGGTCCCAGACTGAGGAAGAACATCTTGACCATCTTCAGAAACTGTTCAACAGGTTGAAGTTATACAAGCTGAGGTTAAACCCTAACAAGTGCACCTTCGGAGTGAGGTCTGGCAAGCTGCTGGGTTTCGTCGTTAGTGATAAAGGTATTCAAGTGGATCCTACAAAGGTGAAGGCTATACAGGAGATGTCGGCTCCCCGAACAGAAAAAGAAGTCAAAGGCTTTTTAGGACGGTTGAATTACATTGCCCGGTTCATTTCGCACCTGACTGCTACTTGTGAGTCGATCTTCAAGCTGCTGAAGAAAGATCAAGTGGTAAGATGGAATGATGAATGTCAAGCCGCATTCGAAAGGATCAAAGAATATCTCCAAGAGCCACCTATTATAATACCTCCAGTTGAAGGGAGACCTTTGATCTTATACTTGACAGTACTCGACAATTCAATGGGGTGCGTGCTGGGGCAGCATGACGAGTCTGACCGAAAAGAGCATGCTATTTACTACCTTAGCAAAAAGTTTACCGACTGTGAGACCCAATACTCACTGCTTGAGAAAACTTGCTGCGCTTTGGCATGGGCTGCTCGCCGGATGAGACAGTATATGCTGACTCACACTACTCTATTGATATCAAAGATGGATCCAATCAAGTATATCTTCGAAAAGCCTGCCTTATCCGGAAGAATAACAAGATGGAAAATGATCTTGACTGAGTATGACATCCAATACACAACCCAAAAGGCAATCAAGGGAAGTGTGTGGCGGATCATTTGGCGCATCAGGTAGTGGATGATTACCAGTCTATGAATTTCGAGTTTCTGGATGAGAATATCATGTTGGTGACTGACTGTGAGACACCTGGACCGGATGAAGGACCTGAGGAGGGATCCTGATGGTCTACGTACTTTGATAGAGGTTCAAACGCTTTGGGTAATGGCATTGGCGTTGTGATCATATCTCCTGAAGGCTTTCATACTCCGTTCACCGCCCGATTATGTTTTAACTGCACCAACAATATGGCGGAGTATGAAGCGTGCATCATGGGCCTTCGAGCAGCTATTGACCTAAGGATTAAATTCTTGAGTGTATTCGGAGATTCCGCTCTCGTGATTAGCCAGATCAAAGGCGAGTGGGATACAAAGCACCCAAATCTTATTCCTTACAAAGAGTATGTATTGACGTTGCTTCCATACTTTGAGGAGATAACCTTTGAACACTTCCCAAGAGAGGAGAATCAGTTGGCGGACGCGCTAGCTACGATGTGTTCTATGTTCAAGGTCAGGTGGGACAATATGGCTCCCCAGATTACCATTGAAAGGTTGGACAAACCCGCACATTGCTGTGATATTGAGACTGAAGAGGTAACAGATAAACCCTGGTTTCATGAGGTAAAGAGGTATCTTGAGGCTCAGGAATACCCCGAGGGTGCATCTGTTAATGACAAAAAGTTTCTGAGGAGATTCGCGGCGAAGTTCTTCATCAACAATGGCATCCTTTACAAGCGTAACCATGATTCAACCTTACTGTGATGTGTGGATAAAAACGAGGCAGAAAGGATTATGGTAGAGTTACACGAGGGTACTTTCGGAACTCATTCCAGTGGACACATTATGGCAAAGAAAATCCTTCGGGCAGGATACTATTGGTCTACTATGGAAGCCGACTGTTATCAGCATTCTCGGACCTGTCATAAGTGCCAAGTCTATGCTGATAAGGTGCACATACCTACAGTTCCTCTGAACATCTTGACAGCACCTTGGCCTTTTGAGATGTGGGGCATTGATATGATTGGCGAGATCAGACCTACCGCGTCTAACGGGAATTGTTTCATCCTGGTAGCTATTGATTATTCAACGAAGTGGGTTGAGGCAGCTTCCTTTGCTACAATAACCAAGAGCATCGTGGCACGATTTATTCGGCACAATCTGATCTGTCGATATGGTGTACTAGAGAGGATCATCACGGACAATGGTACAAATCTCAACAATACCATGATCACCGAGCTCTGCAAGCAGTTCAAGATACATCATCACAACTCTTCTCCCTATCGGCCGAAGATGAATGAGGCTGTTGAAGCGGCTAATAAGAACATCAAGAAGATTGTGCAGAAGATAACGGTGACATACAAAGATTGGCATGAGATGTTACCGTTTGCTCTTTATGGGTACCGTACCTCAGCGCGAACGTCAACAGGGGCAACCCCCCTACTCTTTGGTGTATGGCATGGAGGCAGTCTTACCCATTGAGGTCCAGATACCCTCTCTTCGGATTATGAAGGATGCAGGTTTGAGCGAGGATGACAGGATCCAGACCCGGTTTGATCAGCTGAACTTAATCGACGAAAAAAGACTTACTGCCATTTGTCATGGTCAGACGTATCAAAAACGGATGATCAAGGCATTTAACAAGAAAGTCAGACGATAAGAGTATCAAGTTGGGGATCTGGTGATCAAACGCATCATATTACCTCAAGGTGAATCTAGGGGCAAATGGACCCCTACGTACGAAGGGCCATTTATGGTTAAGAACATTTTCTCAGGAGGAGCTATGATTCTAACCACCATGGATGGTGACGACCTTCCTCACCCCGTCAATGCAGACATAGTGAAAAAATACTATGCATAATTAAAGACTCTCTAGGTTGACTGGCCTAGGCAAAAATAAAGGCTTCCCGGCGAACCAAAAGGGTTCAGGCAAAAATAAGGGATAAAAATGAAAAAAATTTTACACCCGACAAGTCGAAAACCTGAAAAGGCGGCTTGGGCAAAAAAGGGTATCCCGGTGGACTGAAAACCCGAAAGGGCGGTCCAGGCAAAAATTAGGGATTAAAGTGTAACACTATGTCTCATTGGATCACCTTTGCAACCAGACTTCGGTATCGACTATCAAGCTCGGACGACACTAATCAATTTGATCTACCTTCAACTAAGTAGCAAAGTGATGAGACGCTCGAAGACATATGGGCAATAGCAGAGTTGGAACTCAGTGGGATTGTTCACATAGTTGTTTTTCTTTGTTTTTCACAATTGTGTAAATTCTATCTTTCGGCGGCGTTCTCTTACTAGGACGTCAGTCTCTTGTACAAAAACGCCTATTTACAGGCCAAACTTCAAAGTCAATACGATTCATTATTCACAAATAAATTTCAAATTGTTTTTCTTTTTTTCTGTTTTGTTTTGCAAGAACGTCCAATGTTCATTTTTGATATATGCATTTGACATTGATTGCTGCTCATAAATATTTACATGCGAAACAAAAGACGATTACTCGTAATATCAGAAACAGGGGAAATAAGAAATGTCCAGGCCTTACAGTTGCTCTGTCCACCAGGCATAAGGGTAGACCTAGTTGGAGGAAAAGATTAAAAATACATTCACTCCCCGCAGAGTAACAGAAAGACAATGGTATTAATTCTCCCCATCTAAGGCTCACAACCGCGAATGAGTTGGCAACATTTTCCCCAAGCAAAGTTTATCTATCACCAGCACTTGAAGATTATCCCTAGAGATGTTTGGAGAATTATCCCCAGTAGAGTCTGGAAAACTATCCCAGTAAAGTCTAAAAGGTTATCCCCAGTGAAGTCGCAACTGGAAAATCATCTCCAGTGGAGCTCATTCCTTTCGCAAACAGAAACTCAATCCCCAACAGGGTTGATTATCACTAGCAACGGTAATTCGTCCCCAACTGAGTTTATTTCTTCCAAATCAACAGATCCTCTGACAGAGTGTATCCTCCCCACAGATTCATTTTCTCGTCACTTTATTCCCCATTGGAGTTATTCTCTCCTACAGGAATATGCTCACAATCATCTTCATTCATTATCCCCAGCGAAAACGAAGAATTCAACTTCTTGCACTCTATAGAAGCAAGCCGAGATTTATTTTCCCCAGCTAGCGAACATCAGAAAACATCACATGTCCATACATCATGACATACGCATACGCATCATACAACACAATCTCATTTATTTTGAGAACATCATTGCTTGATACATATCATGCATTACATACAACTAACCTTTACCTTTCAAGAAAGATACAATCAAATTCTCACAAAAGTTCAAGCTATGAAGCCCGGGTACGACCGGATAGTATCTTGATTCCTACAGCATATAGTGAAGCCCGGATTACGACTGGATAACAGTATCAAACTACCGCAAAGCCTGGATTACGACCAGATAGTGGTACGCTTAAAAGCAAGCTATGAAGCCCGGATTCGACCGGATAATAGTTTAAATCCTCAGCAAGCCGTGAAACCCGGATTACGACCGGATAACAGCTCAGCAAGTTCCTGTGAAGCCTGGATTACGACCAGATAGCAACCAAAGACACCGTGAAGCCCGGATTACAACCGGATAGTATCTTGATTTTCTCCGAACACCATGAAGCCTGGATTCGACCAGATAATGGTATGAGACATGGTGAAGCCTGGATTACGACCAGATAGCGGTTAAAGACACTGTGAAGCCTGGATTTCGACCAGATAACAGTAAGGGATACTGTGAAGCTTGGATTACGACCAAATAGCAGTTCACCCGGCCAGATACTATGAAGCTCAGATTACGACTGGATATTAGTGGGCCCAAAGCCAAAGGGAAGCCCAGATTACGACCGAATAACCATTTGATCTCTTCTGAAGACTGCATTACGACCAGATAAAAAGTAAAGTATTTTGAAGCCTGGATTACGACCGGACAACAGTACAGAACACCATGAAGCCTGGATTCGACCAGATAATGGTATAATGCATCGTGAAGCCTGGATTACGATCGGATAACGATAAAAAGACTGAAGCCTAGATTACGACCAGATAGTAGTACAAGACCCTGCGAAGCTTGGATTTCGACCGAATAGCAGTTTACCTGGACAGTTACTAAGAAGCCCGGAGTCGACCAAATATTAGTGTGCCCTAAATTCAAGTTAAAGCCCGGATGCGACCGGATAACATTTGAATTCCTTCTGAAACCTGGATTACGACCAGATAAGAATTGAGAAGTTGCGAAACCTGGATTACAACCGGATAGCAAGTTTAATCTCATCTCCCCAGTAAGTCACTGTAAAGCCTGGATTACGACCAGGTAGTAGTCGGTCTTATTACTATGAAGCCTGGATCACGACCAGATAATAGTTCATTCTCACCTCTTCAGAACAGAGATGGTTCCTCAGTAGAATAATAGATGACCGAAGGTCCTAAATTTCAACAGAGATGGTTCCTCAACAAGAATAACGGACGACTGAAGGTCCTAAAATTCAACCTTTCTCAAAATAAAGATGATACCCCAGTAAAATAACGAACGACTGAAGCTCCTAAAATTCTATTTCTCTCAAGACAGAGATCAGTATCCCCCAGCGGAATCTTCCTCAACAAACAGGCATACAAACTCTCGCTAAGGAATCTCTTATGCGATCGACACTCTTTCGGATGGCATCTTTAAGCCCATCCCCTCGTCATCAATTTCCAAATGGCATCTGTAAGCCCATTCCCGACATCGAAAGACGGATACCACTTCATGCGAGTGCAAATTTCTGGGCACTCTAGTGTTCAATCATCTTCCACCTTCGGATCATGAAAGGCACGAAAGCCAATCGACATCCTTAAGTTTAAGAAGATTGAACAGGGGCAGCTATTGTACCCCAAAATTTGCCATCATGTTTTTCCAAGATTTTCCTCTTGCATAGGTGGTTATAAACCTTTGCCTAAAGACAAGGAAATTTTTCAAGTGATGGTTAAGTATCCTTCGATTGGCACCTACAAAATGCCCTTCGATTGGCATCTCCAAAGTGCCTTTTAATTGGCATCTCCAAAATGTATTTCGATTGGCATCTCCAAAATACTTTTCAATTGACATCTACATAGCATCCTTCGATTGACATCTACAAAAGGCCTTTCGAAAAGCCTTTTAATGGGCATTGTGTCCAAGCCTTTCGACTGGCATGGGAAGGGATCCTTCGATTTAGTATTGTGTCAAAGTCCTTCGATTGGTATTTGGACAAGGGCCCTTCGAAGAATTCCTTCCAGGCCATTCGAAAGAGGCCATCAAGAGGGCACTCGAAAATATGTCCATGCCAGATTCTTGCTTTGTTTGTTCATAATTCCACAAAGAGCTGATTCGACCATGGAATTCTCTTCAAAAGGACAGGAAATAGAAGCAAAGGGTGGTCCAATCGAAGGAGCCCTAGTATTGAAGCCGACACAATTCAACCCAGAACCATTAAGGAGAATAAGGTTTTAATGAGGAAAGTCTTGATTGGCTCGAATTGGAGTTTAAGGATGGCATGACTAAGAAAAAACACATATCCTAACCTATCCAGGCCAGATTATTGCCTTGTTTACTCCCAACCCCACAAAAGTTGATTCGACATGGGTGATTCTTTTCGAATCAAGCAGTCGAAGCAGAGGAAGGTTCAGTCGAAGGGGGCTATGCAATCGAAGCTGGAGTAATTTGAATTGGGACTTTGAGGCCACCGAAGAGAGCGAATTAGAAGGGAGTTGGATTTTTAGGGGTAGGTCAAATTTCAATTCTCATCATGTTGGAGGCCCAAACAACTCATAACAGGCTGGCAGTAACGTATGAAAATAGATTGGCACTTGATTGAATCAAATATAACAAGTCTTTATGAAGAAATCAAATCAAATTCGTGTAAAGGCATGAGGTGCACAAAAAGATTGAATTAGGCCATTTTTGGAAAGATTTTTAAGGTGAATCAAATCAAGATCAAACTCATTGATGGAGGAAGATTGAGTGCATTCTTTCAACCCTAATTCAGTCCTTGATACATATAGAAGCGAGGCAGACCAAAAGAGGCTAGAGAAAAAGAGGCGCATGAACCAGAAACAAAAGCTGGGAAAAATCAAGAAAAAGTGGTGAATCGAATTCGTATTTAGAAGCCAATTCAAGACCCTAGGACGATTCCAATCGATTCTTGTGAGTGTAGGCAAGAAAAAGCCACCCAAAACAAGCGTTTCCAGGCCTTATATCGCACTGTAAGTCACCCACGACATAACTTCTTTTTGAAATCGAATAACATCATTCTTGAACTTGTTGTATAAAATAATTGTATATTCTCGATCACCATCATGTTTGCAAGCTTCCTGTAACATTTGATTGCATTTTCATGGCTTGTATTGGATTTCACCATAGCTAGGGTTTTATGGTTCGATTTAGGAGTTTTGTTTACAGGAAAAATTGGGCCATGAAAGGGCTACCAATGAATTCAGCAGATCAAGACGAAGATGTCCATGACCTTCGTTTTTATTTTTCACGCTTGTGTTGAGTTTTAGGATTTACAGGACTTGTAGCTACGGACAAACGTCCGTAGGTAAAAGTTTGGAACTTTTACCAACAGATCCAAGGAGGAAGATGACCAGCTGGCGAATAACCATTGGCTTGTTCAAATTTCCGCGCGAATTTTTCATATCATGCTTGTTTATAATATAATAATTGTTTTGTATTATTTGACAACAAAAGAAAACAGCACAGTTGGTTACAAGGCGAAGGAAAAATGCTTCAGGACCTGGGTTCGAATCCCAGGTCCCCCAATTTCTTCATATTTTTCCTTTCAGGCCATCCAGCGTGCACCAAGGACCAAGGACCATCATGCACTCTCACCATCTAATATGGCCATCATCTAGAGGAGCACCATAGGCCACAGTCAGCGTGCAACGTTGGATCCAAAAAGTCAAACAAACCTCCATCTTTTGGGCCCAAGCTTGCTATTCACACCCCCTTCAGAATTGCTATTGTAGGCCAAAAATTCTTTTCTTTATTCTTTTATATTTTATTTCACTTAATTTATTTATTTTTATTTTACTAACCAATAAATTATTTTCTTTTATAAAAAAAACATAAAAATAATGCTTTTCTCAAATTAGGTTTAGATTTTATTTTTTAATTTATTTATTTAATTAGGTTGCTAATTTTAGATATCTATGACCCTTTTTGTACATAATTAAAAATAATTAGAACAAATAGGTTTTATTACTAACTTAATCATATTTTATTTTTCTTAAAATAACAAAAACACAAAAAATAGGCCATGTCATTATTTTCATTAATTAATTAATTAAGTAATTAATTTTTGTATTTAGTTTAGAAAACTTAATTCTTTTATTAAAAACAACAAAAACATTTTCTCTTTTAATTAGGATAGAAGGGTCAAAACCCTAGTTCGCATTCGTTCTAGTTTTCATCGCGCGCTTTATTTTATTATTTTTACCCTATTATTGTAACTGCTCACAAGGTTGTAATAGTTTAAATTAGGACTTTATTTTCATTTACCGCTTTACTTTTCAAGGGTTTGTTTTTGGCTATGTAAATACCGGAAGCCTTGTAATAGCGTAGTTTAATTTTCTCATTTTAAATTCTGCAAATATTTAACTGTTAGATGTATGATATTAGGATGCATGACAAGAATGTATGTGAAAAACTTTAAAACAGTTAGATAATCCTAACATGTGCAAAGATAAATAATCTAAAATTGAATCACTCGCACATGCGCACTCCTAGGGTACACTCCCACTTGGTTGCCTTCAGTAAACGATCATCGAGTATAGGATGCTTTAGTGGTCGTCCTTTTGTCCAAAGATCAAAGTTGCCTCGGAAAGGTTGCCTCAGATATTGTTGCCTCGGATAATTGATCTAAGACATTAGGGTTATTACTAAGACGTCCTAACATTGCTTTAGTGATCGTACGTCCCTTTTCGAATTGACCCTCAAACTCCAACGACGGTGCTACCTACTCACTAATAGTGGGATAGCACTGTCTAAAGGAAATGAACATAGAACGATTCTTTTTTCGAGTAGGTAGATTGACTCTTAAGTACTTGCTCAATCCAAACAAACTTTTTTCACACTTACACTCATTTTCAAACAAAGTTTTCAAAAAACACTTCATTACACTCTTGAAGACAGAAGCAAGAGTTAAATCGAAGTCAAAACAAAAAATTTTCAAATCACACAAACACAAAGAAAGCAATTTTGAAAATGATGAGCAAGTACCTAAGAGCCCATGGAAAACCATGTATAGAAAGGATGCTAATACCTTCCCTTTCTATAATCTACCACGTACTCAGAATAATCTCGAAAAAGGAATTTTTCTGTGTTTTTTTCCTTTCCTTGTTGGATAAAATAAAAGTCGGTGGCGACTCTTGCTTACCGCAACATTTGCGAATACAAAATGCAAACCAGTATTAACAGTCGGTTATGGCCATCGTATCACACAATCATACAAATGAATCGGGACGTCACAAATTCTTCTAACAAATTCATTGCATTCATCGTGGATATATAACACTTTTTCAAACATTGGATGAACCATCAACATAACATCTTTAATCAAATAGATCAACATCTACGCAGTGGAATTCTTAATAACATCTCTAACAAAACAGCAACTTCAAAACATCTCATATTTAAGAATAATCAATTTAAAATTCAACAATTGAAAATCAACGATCAAAAATCATCAAACGTTCATTCCCTCGAGTGTTACTTATCAGAGCAATGAATCCGACTCGAACTACTGAAGGTATACAACCTTCACTCTCGATTACCTGCACGTTACCAACATAAGGGCAACATTCAAACAGAAGGGGTGAGATATCTAACAATATAATAAAGCGCATGATAATTAATATATCAAATTAGATTAATAACATCACCATTTCTCATCTCATAATCTACAATAATTACAACGCATATACACATTCATCAACATCAAAATACACTTCTCTAAAAAATTATATAATGTGACTCAATACTATGCAAATGCATGTGGTACCATTGGAGAAGAACTCCCATCTCAAAAATTTTGCCAATTAATAGAGGCATCAGCAAGGCATAGCCTTCATCTCAAAATTTTCCAATCCAGGCCATCTCAACGAGCAAAGCTCCATCTCAAAAAAATGCAATGTATGCGACACAACCATGAATGTAATAACAACACTCAAGTTAACAACATCCCAAATCATCTCAAAATACATCTCAAAATAACATCTCAAATACAACTCAAAAACATCTCAAATACTCAACAACTCAGATCATCAAATAATTTATCAAACATCATTTATTTATTATAAATCATCAACACAATATTATTAATAACCTCTTATTAACAACTCTAACGTCATGACCGTCACTATTTCCTGCTGTTATAGTTCAAACAACAGCTTCTAAGTATCTAACTTCCACATTCTGCACGAAATGGCGTAAGGCCAACACAGCTTATGACCATGCAACCTCTAACCAACACAGTTTCTAATAACATAGCTTCTAATGACACAACTTCTGGGCGACACAATCCTCTGACTACTACCAATTCTGATCATCACAACTTCTGACTAACTCAACCTCTGACCAGATACAACTTTTGACTGACCCAGTTTCTGTCTAAACCCATCTTCTGACTAGTACAAATTCTGACTACTGCAACTTCTGATTAACCCCATCTTCTGACTAGTACAATTCTGACTAATACAACTTCTGACTAACCCCATCTTCTGACTAGTACAATTCTGACTAAGGCAACTTCTGACTAGCCACATCTTCTGACTATTACAACTTCTAACGTCAGAACTTCTATTTTCTAATTCTTCAACGTAACTTCTAACTAACATACGTATAACATCATAACTTCTACCTTGCACTAATCCGACACAACTTCTAACAACATCCTTCCAACGTCAGAACTGCTACCTTTCCTTAACGTTATTATTTTAACTCTTTTGCCTGTTATCACCCTAATCAGGAACAATACGACTAATGTTATTCCATAATTAATTCATCATTCTAACACGGCAGCACCTGGTATCATTCTAGCAAAATTCTGTGTTTTATGTGCTACAGTATTTCTGTGTTTTCTGTGCTACAGTATTTCTGCGTTTTCATAACTAAAGGCTTAGGACTTAATCTAATAATGATAATTCATCACCCATAATAACCCAATAATCTTACAGCATTTTAATCAGCATCAAGACATCAATATTCATCCAAAAATTCATCAATTCTCATCATACATCAATTAATTTATTCTCAATTCAAGAACAAGACAACAATCACCACTAACCCCACATACCAATAATCATAAACCCAATTATAGAGTCAGAACCCCACCCTTACCTTGGATTGAAGGTTTCTCTACAATTTCTGGTTGGATTCTCGTTCTTGCCGTTATTCCTCTTTCTCACGCAGCTTGCACGTTCTCCTCAATCCTTATTTCTTTCTACTGCTTCTTACTTCTATTCCAACAACAATAACAAAATAACCATATTATTATATTATTCCTTAATGGTCTTAAAACCATCACACCCCCTTATTACTTCTATTCTCCCAAAATAAGCCCATATTAAATAATATTCTACTTTTAATATTATTTCACCACCTAATAATATATCTCTAATATTATTTCCCCACTTAATAAAATAAATCCAATTATAATTATAATACAACTTCACAAATATTCCAAAAATAATTTAATTAAATAATTAATTAAATTACGGGCGTTACAGGACCCCAAAAGTCTGCCATGGCCCAACAAGAGGTTGAAACTGAAGGATTCATCCCACCACCATAGAAAGTATGGGCATTACATACCCTGCAAATTCCAACTAATAACACAGATAATTACATAGACTTGCAATACGGAGATCATGACCCAGAGGATGCTCCCCAGGCACCCTTGAAGACAAATGGTGCTCATACTACGGACAACCCACTGGTAATGAATTAGTATAAATCCTTGGAAGAAAGACTGAAGGCTGTGGAGGGCTTCGACGCTTTCGAAGTAGACGCTCTGGAAATGGGTTTAGTCCCTGATGTGGTGATACCGCCAAAATTCAAAGTATCCGACTTTGGCAAGTATAAAGGGCTCACTTCTCCTAGGAATCATCTTCTTATGTACTGCAGAAAGATGCATGCCCATGCCCATGATCAGAAACTAATGATTCACTGTTTCCAAGACAGTCTAAGCGGGGCATCTTTGGACAGGTACATGCAGTTGGAACGAACACATGTCTGAACTTGGGTGGGTCTCACTAATGCTCTTGAAGCATTACGAGTATAAATTGGACATGGCGCCTACTCGCCTGCAAATCCAAAACATGTCCCAAAAGAAGGAAGAGTCCTTCATAGAGTACGCTCAAAGGTGGAGGGAAATGGCATCACATGTGCAACCCCCACTACAGGAAAAAGAACACGTAGATATGTTCACGGGAACCCTGCAAAGGGCTTTATTATGATAAAATGGTGGGAAGTGTCACATCAGGATTTTCAGACCTAGTAACTATTGGAAAAAGAATCGAAACTGGTTTAAAGAGTGGAAAGATGTCAGGGGGGTCGTCAACAACCCTTACAATTCAAAAAGATTGACTTCAAAATTCCCAAGAAGGAAGGAGGGAGAATTCAATGTTGTGTCCTCACAACAAAGAACATCACAACCATTTGTGACCCCGCAAGGACAAAGGCAAGACAGGTTTAAAAGGCCACCTAGAAATTTTGATCCACTGCCCATGCCACCAGGCCAATTATTATAACACTTGGTTAAGGCATCCCTGGTGGAAATCAAGATTTTAGCTCCTCCGGTCGGGCCACTCCCACAAAGATACAATGTCGTCGCTAGGTGCGAGTATCACACAAATTATCTAGGGCACACCATAGACCAATGCTGGGCCTTCAAGCATAAGGCTCAGGATTTGCTAGAGTCTCAAGACATCACCTTCGACAAGCCTAATATTAAGTCAAACCCCATGCCTTCGCATGGTGGACCGACAATAAATGCAATTGAAGTGGTCACTGACTTTGTGGAAACCATAAAGACAAAAACCCCTATCAAAATGTTGAAGGAATATCTATTCAAATGTGGCTTCCTGTTAGAACACAATAAAGCTTTTAAAACAACTTTGGAAAGTTTGGTGGATCGGGGGATAGTCTAATTCAGACTATACCCTAAAGAAAAATATGTAGCCACAATCGGAGGGGAAAAGCCACTGGTAATCCCTTGCCAAGCTCCAAGCATTGCCAAGAAGACTCTAGTCATTCCATGTGGAGAATAAGCATAGGTCACCAGGGGGATACCTAAGAAGACCCTCTTAATACCCACTACTCCAAAAGCTATGATGATAATTTAGGGACCGTCACTTATCCATTACGAGAATGATAAAGCGGTACCTTAGAGTTATGACTCAGATGTATACATCAATGGAGTAAAGCAGGAGAGTGGGCCATCCGTAATTCAAGGACCTGCAATTTCGAACATAGCAGGAACATTAGTTATGACCCGAAGTGGCCAAATTTATGGAGATGAACCAACATAAAAGACAGATTCAATTCCAACGAAGGACAAAGGAAAAATAGTGGTAGATACAAATCAGGAAAAATAATCTCCGAACAAAGACTTTACTGATCAAGAGGCATAGGAGTTTCTAAAAATAATCAAAAAGAGTGACTATAGAGTGGTGGATCAGCTCCATCAAACTCCGACAAAAATCTCCAACTCTCGTTACTAATCAACTCTGAAGCGCACCGAGATTCTTTGATAAAGGTGTTAAGTTCAGCTCATATCGCAGAAGAAATTTCGGTAAATCAATTTGATAATGTCGTAGCAAACTTCACGTCCGGATCCTACCTGGGTTTCATCAACAATGAACTACCGCCACAGGGCCGGGCCCATAACAAGGTACTCCATATTACTATGCAGATAGGTACTACCCATCTGTCCAGGGTTCTCACTGACATTGGTTCCGCTCTTAATGTGTTGCCAAAGTAAAGTCTTGTAAAGTTAACAATAGACGACGTGACAATGAGACCAAGTTTTATGATAGTAAAGGCATTTCACAGCTCTCAAAGCTCGATACTAGGGGAGGTGGACCTTCTAGTCAAGATTGGGCCGCATGTCTTCAACATCACTTTTCAGGTCATGGACATCGAACCAGCATACACCTATTTACTAGGGAGACCTTGGATCCATGCGGAAGGGGTAGTAACCTCGACCCTGCACCAAAAGTTGAAGTTCCTGGTAGAAGGGAAGTTGATCATAATTGACGGTGAAGAAGACATTTTTGTAAGACATATTGAATCGTACAAATATATCAGTGCTGATGATGATTGCATAGATACCCCGTTCCAGGCTTTGGAAATTACTTCGATGATAACATTACCGGTTGAGAAGTGTAACAAGAATAAAGTGACATCATGGAGAGATCTGCAAATGACTATGGGGGGATGCCTCAAAACATTGGAGAAAACTCCCAGAAATTCCTGAGAAAAAGAATCGCTTTAGTTTGGGTTACGAATCGTCAAAGGCTACTCCAAGAGGCAAAGAATGTTTTCCTCCGATCCGGGAGACGTTCATCAGTAAAGGAACGGAGCATGGTGGACACGTGGAAATGATTACAAGCAATACCAATACTAAAAGGGCAACTGACTTCATCAGAGAGGGTGCCCCAGGAGAAGAGCTTAAAGGATGGATTGATGTGGAGATTCCCGAGATATCTTTCTTTTCTAAGTAATATTTCTTATTTTGAAAGAACCTATGTCGAACCCGAGGCATAGGGGTTGCTTGTAAGGGTTTCCTTTGTTCTTATTTCAGAAAATATTTATAATTAATAAAGTTTTATTCTGTTTTCAATTATGATCTTTATCTTTCTTTTGCATTTATCTATTAAATATAAAAATGGCAATACTTTCTTTGCATATACATTTTTCAAATTCCAAGCGCTAAAATATGCACCAATACATGATAAACGTGCAGATCCATGCCCAAAATTACCGATAACACTACTGCTACAACCCGATATGATTTTGATGTTCCTATCCACCAAGCCGAAGAGGAGGATGCTGATGATCTTGAACTCTCCGAGGAAATGGCGAGGGCAATAGAGCGAAAGGCTAATAGCATACTCCTGTATCAAGAGCCTATTGAGACTATTAACTTGGGCACGGAAGGGGATCCAAAAGAAATCAAGCTAGGGGCGATGTTGGAGCAGAGCGTCAAAGACAGGCTAATCAAGTTGTTGCACGAGTATATGGATATATTCGCTTGGTTCTACAGGGACATGCCAGGGTTGGATACAAACATCGTGGTGCATAGATTACCTCTCAAAGAAGGTTATTCTCCAGTCAGGAAAAAGCTCAGAAGAACCCGTCCAGATATGTCCATCAAAATCAGGGAGGAGGTTCTCAAACAGTTTAACGCAGGGTTCTCAAACAGTTTGACGCAGTACCCAAGAAGGATGGAAAATTACGCATGTGCGTAGATTACCGAGACCTAAATAAGGCAAGTCCCAAAGACGATTTTACGTTGCCTCACATAGATGTCTCAGTGGACAATACAGCTCAAGCCTCGGTATTCTCATTTATGGACGGTTTCTCGGGATATAACCAAATCAAAATGGCGCCTGAAGACATGGAAAAGACTACCTTCATGACACCTTGGGGTACTTTCTGTTACAAAGTAATTCCATTCGGTCTCAAGAATGCAGGGGAAACTTATCAGAGGGTAATGGTCACATTATTCCATGATATGATCCATAAGGAAGTTGAAGTATACGTCGACGATATGATTGCCAAATCCTATACGGAGGAGGAACATATCACACATCTGCAAAAGTTATTTGAGCAGCTACGTAAGTTCCAACTAAGGTTGAACCCAAATAAATGCACCTTCCGCATCATATCGGGAAAATTGCTAGGTTTTAACGTAAGCCAACGAGGCATCGAGGTGGATCCAGACAAAGTAAAAGCCATACAAGAGATGCCCGCTCCAGGGGAAGAAAAAGAAGTACGTGGTTTCTTAGGGAGATTGAACCACATCTCAAGGTTCATATCACATCTAACAGCTACGTGCGAACGAATATTCAAGTTATTACAAAAAAATTAGACGGTGGTATGGAATGAAGATTGTCAAAACACCTTCGAAACAATAAAACAGTATCTGCAAGAGCCCCCAGTCTTAATACCACCAGTCCCCGGAAGGTCACTCATCATGTACTTGACAATGCTCGAAGGGTCAACGGGTTGTGTTTTGGGACAACAGGATGAAACAGTTAGAAAGGAGCATGCAATATATTACCTCAGTAAGAAATTCACTGATTGCGAGACCAGATACTCACTCCTGGAGAAAAATTGTTGTGCATTGGCTTGGGCTACCAAGAGGTTGAGGAAATATATGTTAACCCATTATACATGACTAATAGGAAGAATGGATCCTCTAAAATACGTGTTTGAAAAGCCATCCCTTACCGGAAGAATCGCATGATGGCAGATGTTATTATCAGAATATGACATCCAATATGTCACACAGAAAGCCATCAAAAGTAGTGTACTAGCTGATCATCTAGATCACCAACCACTATCAGAATATCAGCACATGAAGTTTGACTTTCTCGACGAAGATGTCATATTTATAGCTGACTACAAAATACCAGGACCAGATGAAGGGCCCGAGCCAGGGGCACATTGAACACTCACGTTCGACGGGGCTTCAAATGCACTAGGTCACGCTGTAGGGGCAGTTTTAACATCTCCCAAGAATCACCACCACCCCTACACGGCCAGGTTATGTTTTGACTGCACAAACAACATCGCCGAATACGAAGCCTGTATACTAGGGCTAGAAGCTGCCATCGATTTAAGAATAAAGCACCTGGAAGTATTCGGGGATTCTGTGTTGGTCATATACCAGGTTAATGGCGAATGGGATACTAAACACCCTAAACTGATTCCATATTGGGATCATGTTTTAAAGTTAGCTGCGGAATTTACAAAAATCACTTTCAGTCATATCCCACAAGAAGAGAATCAAATGGCAGATGCCCTGGAAACCCTATCATCTATGTTCAAAGTGACTTGGCCGAATCAAGAACAGCGTATTACAATTAGACATTTCGAAGAGCCTGCACATTGCCTCGCTATTGAGGAAGGACCCGACACTAAACCTTGGTTTTATGACATCAAGAAGTACTTAGAAAGGCAGGAGTACCCAGAAAATGCCTCTATCATTGATAAGCGAACCTTGTGCGAGTTAGCTTCCAAGTTCTTTCTAAGTAATGGAGTGGTATACAAAAGAAATTACGATATGGTATTACTCAGATGTGTGGAAAAGCAAGAAGCAGATACACTCATGAGAGAAATCCATGAAGGCACCTTCGGGACTCATATAAACGGGCACTCCATGGCTAGAAAGATTCTGCGAGCAGGGTATTACTGGTTAACAATGGAAGCTGATTTCTATCACTACACGAAGACATGCCATAAGTTTCAGATCTACGCCGATAGGATAAATGTACCACCGACTCCTTTAAACTTCATGAGCTCATCTTGGCCATTTTCGATGTGGGGAATTGATATGATTGGTATGATCGAGCCGAAAGCATCCAACGGACACCGCTTTATATTGGTATCCATCTACTACTTCACCAAGTGGATGGAGGCAGCATCCTGCGACAACGTAACAAGCCAAGTGGTTGTGCGCTTTATCAAACAGAATATCATATGCAGATATGGTGTCCCAAGCCGGATAATTACAGATAATGGGTCTAATTTAGACAGCAAGATGATGAAGGAATTATGCGACGACTTCAAAATCAAGCATCACAATTCTTCGCCATACAGGCCAAAGATGAACGGGGCCGTTGAAGCAGCCAACAAAAATATTAAGAAAATCATCCAGAAAATGGTGAAGACATACAGAGATTGGCACGAAATGCTTACCTTCGCTCTGCACGGCTATCGCACTTATGTACGCACATCAACAGGCGCAACTCCTTTTTCACTTGTGTACGGCATGGAGGAAGTACTCCCTGTGGAAATTGAGATACCATCACTCCGAGTCTTGAGGGAAATAAAACTGGAAGAGGCAGAATGGGTACAGGTTCGATTCGATCAGCTCAACCTCATTGAAGAAAAATGATTAACGGCTTTGTGTCATAGTCAATTACATCAGAAGAGAATGAAGAGGGCCTTCAAAAAGAAGGTACGCCCTCGAATATTCAATGAAGGGGATCTTGTGCTCAAAAATATTTTACTACCCCGTCTCGATCCACATGGTAAATGGACACCTAACTGAGAAGGTCCATTCGTAGTCAAAACAACATTCTCTGGAGGTGGTCTCATCATCACAACAATGGATGGGGAAGAACTACTGCATCCAACTAACGCGGTCATAGTCAAAAAATACTATGTATAAAAAGCTCGCTAAGATCGAACCCTCAAAAGGTACGACTTAAACAAAAAAAGGAGCGTCCCGGTGGATCGAAAACCCTAAAGGGCGATCCAGGCAAAAATTAGGGGCATACAAAAAAAATTATCCCGGTGGATTGAAAGCCCGAAAGGGCAATCCAGGAAAAAGTTAGGGATTTCATATAAAGAAATAAAGGACAAAAAGACTGCGATCTGGGAGCTACGACTACAAACCACGAAGGGAAGGATAGATTGAAATCATACAACTCAGAAGCCAAGGGCATAAGAACATCAAATAATATAAGGGATCGGGAGTAGCAATTATCATTTTTTTCATTTCCATTTACTGTTTTAAGACTTTCTGTAATTACCTCTTTCTAGAAATTACACCTTGTATTTTCACCCATTCTGGGACATATCAATAAAACATTTGTTTTCATTATATTTGTCAAATCATGTTCTTACTTTCTTAGACTTATTTACAGAATACTATGATTATTACTCATGAATATGGTCTTGAAATAATTTCGGGGAATTAACAAGATAAAAGCATCTGACTAATATCAAAAAGTACTTGGGTTAGAAAAATAACGAAGGAAGATCCACGTATACGTCCACACACATAGCTACTCTTACGTCTTGCAACATAAAAATCTATCTACACATGTATCTATGCATATCTACACCCACATCCATACACATGTCTGCGCCTATGATTACATTTGACAATAGAAAGTCTATGCATATATCTACGCGTCCCTACACGACGGCTACGTCCATGTCAGCACCTATGCATAACTTGCAACACGAGGTCAATGTTCGCACGCGTTAACGCACATATATATTCCTTCCAATTCTACATACGTCCACGTCTATGTTTACGCCTGCATACAAAGTTACGCATAGGCCATCACCTACGTCTACGCCCGCAATACAAAATCAATGCTCAACTTTGGCTAAATTTTGTCCACCGCATTTACGTTCAACAATGCTACAACGACACAGCATACAACGCCAGGAATTGGTAACTCTAAACCAATGGTAAAAGGAGAGAATGTTGAAAATAGTCTGCATAACATTTCGAGGCATACGCGCATATTACACACATTTCACACGTACATTTTGCATATCTAAAGCATACATATAACATCCTTGCATACATTCAGGGTTCCATATCGATGTCAAAACACCATACATTTCGCATACATACAACATTCAATACGCATGCATACACATGTATCACATAGCAAACGAATAAACGACTTCATCCTCGATTCAACTATCTAAGGATCGACCAACGCAACACTTCCCCTACGATTCAACTCATCACTTCAGTCTTCATGCCATGACGCATTCAGCCCATCACCTAGGTCTTCCCACAGTGGTGAGGTCCTTACAAGTCCCACTACATTGCCTCTAAGCTGCAGTGTATCTCTCCAGATCAGTATATTGCCTCTAAGCCACAATATATCACCCGACTCGAACACATTTCCTCTAAGTCGCAATGAATTTCCAACTCAGCATGTTGCCTCTAAGCCACAACATATTCTCAAAGATCCATTATGCTGCCTCTAAGCCGAAATGAATTTTCAACACTCTGTACGTTTCCCCTAAGTTGCAATATATCCTCGACACTCCGCACGTTGCCTCTATGCTGCAACACATGCTCGAAAACCCATTGCATTGCCCCTAAGCCGCAACGCATTTTTCAAAACATGATATATTGCTTCTAAACTGTAATATATCCATTCAACCCAAACACATTGTGTTATACCCCAAAATTTGCCCTCTCATTTCTCAAAAGATCATCCTGGACCCTCAGGTTTGCTTCTATCTAGTTTCAAGTCTTGAATTACAACTTTTCAAGAAAATCATTCACAAGGGAAAAATGGTCAAAAGCACACTGAAAAGTCAAACTTTGACTTTTAGATCAAAAATCAGGTTTCAACAATTATATTTCATCAAGATATGAAATTTGTTCATAAAAAATCAGAAGTCAGAAATTACTTTAAAAAAATCAAATTTCTAAACATTTAGAAATTTTTCTAAGTGTTAAGAGAATATGATACTTCAGAACTTCTGAGCCAGCCTCCACGCAAGTGCAGTCAGAATTTGCAAACATGGTTCAGAACATGATTCTTTAATCAGAACATGACTCTTCAGCATATGCTTCGTGTGATACGGTGGAAGAACCGACTGTTATACTGGTTTGCATTTTGCATTTTTTGTTTGCAAAATGTCTCGGTAAGCAAGAGTCGCCACCGACTTTTATTTCATCCAACTAAAGAAAAGGAAAAAGAACAGAAAAACCTTTTTTCGAGAATATTTCTGAGTACGGGGGGTAGATTATAGAAATGGAAGGTGTTAGCACCATTTCTATCCATGGTTTTCCATGGGATCTTAGGTACTTGCTCATTTTTTAAATTTCTCGTGTGTGCTTGTTTTGAAAAGTTTTTTTTACTTCGTGATAACCCTTGTATCGGTCCTCAAGAGTGTGACGAAGTTGTTTTGAAAACTGTTTTTTTAAAGTGTTTGTGTGAAAAGTTTTTGTTTTGAGCAAGTACTTAAGATTTCTACCTACTCGAAAAAAGTCTGTTCATTTTCGTTTCCTTTAGACATCGCTATCCTACATTAGGGAGTAGGTAGCTTCGTCGTTGGAATTTTTAGGGACATTCGAAGGGACAGATACGGTCACAAAAGCAATGTTTGGAGGTGTTAGTATTCATCCTAAATCCTTAAAGATCTTTTTCCGAGGCAATATCCAAATGGGTCATTTGAGATCTTTCGGGGCTAGAGGACGACCACTAACAAACCCTATACTTCATGACCGCTTAACCGAACGCAAACAAAGTGGAGTAAACCCTAGGAGTGAGCATGTGCTAGTGAATTTTTCAGTTAATTTTTCTTTGCACATTTAGGGTTTTCTACCGTTTTAATTTTCAAATATTCTTGCCATACAATCCTATTAGCATACATCTAACATTTTATAATTGTGGAAATTAAAGTGCAGAAATAGAAATCCTAACTATTACATGACTTTCGCAGATACCGAATTATTTTGGCTGAAAATAAAATGCGGAATTAAAACCTAATTAAAGCTATTACAACCTCGGAGCAATTACAAAAATAAAAAAAGGTAATTAAAATATGCGCGACGAATTAAATGCGAGAACGATTAGAAAACCTAAAAAATCTAATTTGAGAAGAAAATTTAAGTTATTTTTGAAGAAAAAATTAATTATATACAACCCTAATTTCTAATTAGTTTTAATCATATAAAAGAAGATTTAATTGCCCTAATTTAATTGAATTAATTAATTCAAGGAATTGAAATATTTTTTATGAAAAAACGATTTTTGGTGTCTTTGTGATTTTTTGGGTTTTTGTAGTTAATTAAAAAAAGATTAATTTGAAAACAAATAATTAAACAAATAAAATAAATGAAAGAAATAAAAAAAATTAAATTGGGCCTGTGTTGATGAGTAATTCTGGGGGTGTGTTGTGAAATTTGCTAGGCCCAATATCTGCTGAGCCCATCCAATGCGTGAGATCCAGTGCTGGCCCTCTTTGGTGGTACACCATGGTCCTTCAGTGATAGGCGTTGGATCTGGTTGATCATGAATCCTGTGGCTGGCTGTTGATGGCGCATGATAGGCTTTTGGGATGGTAATGCATAAGATCCTGCAAAGAAGAATTAAAACAAGGAAAATTGTTGGGACCTGGGATCGAACCCAGACCCTCTCACTATCCAGCGCGCACGCTTGCCATCCGCGCTATATGTCTTGTTTTTTAATATAATAAGAACAATATATAATATATGAAATCAAGTGGCCGAATGTAAAAAACACGCAGAATTCAAATTGACCAATGGTTATCAGCCACATCCTTATCTTCTTCTTGGAACCGTCGTTTTAGATAACGACCTTTTACCTACAGACGATATCCATGGCCACAAACCTGTATCATTCAAAAATCAAATATATGCAATATAAATTCCCATGGAGACCATGAATCGACTGGGCTTGAAGCCCTGAACATCACGGTGCCCTTATCCAACCCTAATTTTACCTGTGCTAAAAGACCCTAAAATGAAGCTTTAAACCCTAGTAATGGCAGTCATACATATAGGCCTCAAAAATTCAATTAAATGATCCAGACATGTTAGAAATACATCAATGATCACAAATATATCACTAAATTATGCTAATGGTGCAAGAATGGTTGTAATCAATTTTGAAAAAGCAATCAAACTGTATGAGGTGTAGCGAGCGTTTCTGGTCGTGAAAGGACCTACAACCGATTGTGTTAGCTTCTGGGAAGGTCTAGGAATCGTTTAGGAATGTTGGAAGGCCTTGAATCGTCCTATAGGGTAGAGATCACATCCCCACTTTTTGCTAAAATTTTGAGTTTGTTCAATGTTCTTCACGACTGCCACCTCTCGTTTTTATACTTGGTTTTGTTAATTATATATCCCTAAGTGAATTAGGGTTATAAAAATAGCTAGTATCTTTGCAATTTTTGAAGATTTGATTTGTTTTTCATCTTGTATGACATCTTTCTAAATTAGGCCTAATCATGCCATTCTTGTGCCAATCAACCTTAATTCGATTTGATCTTGATATGCCAGCATAATTAGCTTGTGATCCTGTCCAAAAATCAAATCAAAACAAATCTTTGTTATTATTTGTCATTTATTTGATTTAATTCAATTTTTAATTAATAAAAAATCAAAATAAAATGAAAAATGAAGCAAATAATGTGTGGGTGAGTATTTGGGTCGTGGACCATGTTATGAGTGAGGTGCAAGCATAAAAAGTTAGGCCCATTTGGATAAAAAATGCAATTTTGAGCATATTAGACTTTTGGCAATTTTGCAAAAAGGTCAACTTTGACAAGGCATATCTCTTCCAATTTTAATCCTAGAGAGGTGTTCTTGGACTTTTTAGAAATCTTAGGATGTCCCCTAAACAACCCTTTTGGTCTTATCTCAATTGGATCTTCCATGTTCATCTAAGAAGCTTTGACCCAAAAAGTGTTTTTGTTGACTTTTCAAAAGGACCTATAATGTGGAAATTCATATTTTTTTTTGTGAGTGCATATTTTGAACTTGAGGGATGAATATGAATTGTAGGGAATTGCATCCTCTTCAAAATGATCCTTGGATGGAAAATTTCTTATAAAGTATGAAGAAGTTATGATTGGTCAATGTTTGGTTGACTTTTCTTGAGAAACCCTAATTTAGCAACTTTTGGGTTTTGATGAATTTGGGGCATTCCTGGAGGAATCATGATCAAACCTTGATCAAATGATGGATATAACTTCAAAATTTAATTTTTACCAAAAATCTTGAAGTTTGACTGTATGTGGGCCATAGTTGACTTTTGACCTAATATAGTCGATTTACAAGCATATGAGTAGTTGACTGAGCAAACTTCTTGTGCAAGGCTTGAAATTTGACATGGAGGGTCTTGAGAACATATTAGGACCATGGAGAGAATATGACGTCTTTGGATTTCACCCATCTTGATGAAAATGGAAACCCTAGTTTGAGATACATTGCCTTAGGAGAGAGTTTGTCTGGTCAACTCTTGGGCATCCTTGAGCAAGTTGAGGACCTCCATGGGCATGTGTTGACTAAAATGAGAGGGGTAATTTTAGGGTACAACACTTCGATCAGAGCATCACCCTTCGAGTTTCACACTGGTCTTCTTCAATTAGAACATCACAAAGCCCCAAACATTGTTTGAGCAGCCTGCTGCACTGCTATAAGCACAGTCCTGCAACCAGCTGCCACAACACTCTAAATTGCTGCTGATCTAGTCCACGCCTGCAATTTTATCAAACCCTATATTTACACCAAATCAGCATACAAAAACTGGGGTTAAAAAGCAATGGAACAGTATACCAAAAAGGTTTTAATCCCATTTGTTTTCCCCCTAAAACCACAACAACCCCATCTATAAATAAGTGGCTCCATCACACGTTCAAGGGGCTAGCTTTTGGATAGAGAGAATACAAAAAAGAGAGAAAAGAAAAGTTTGAAACCTTCGTAAAAATCCATAATTCCCAAATAGAAAACCAAACCTTTGTTCTTCCCTTTGAATCAAAGAAGTTAGCATTTTCTCTTCCGTTGTTCTTGCTGACTCCAGAACATCTGAAGGCAGCAGTTCAAGTTCCAAGCACATGCTTCAGATTCAAGGTAAGTCTTTTTGACTTTGCATCTTTTCATTCAGAACATCATTAAAATATGTAAATATCACAGTATTAATGTTGTCCATATCACTGCATAAGTAGAAAAATTATGGATCAGAACTTCTTGATTAGGGCTAGGCTCAGATTTAGGATTATAACTTTTATAAACTGTTGTGCTTTTATCCTCCTGATTTTTTATTTTTTAAGAACTGAATAAATTGACGATGTGTTGATTAATATGAGGAGAGAGTTGAAATGTGGCACAGAACCTTTGATTTTCAGTTCAAGTTCCAAGCACATGCTTTAGATTCAAGGTAAGTCTTTTTGACTTTGCATCTTTTCATTCAAAACATCATTAAAATATGTAAATATCACAATATTAATGTTGTCCATATCACTGCATAAGTAGAAAAATTATGGATCAGAACTTCTTGATTAGGGCTAGGCTCAGATTTAGGATTATGACTTTTATAAACTGTTGTGCTTTTATCCTTCTGATTTGTTGTTTTTTAAGAACTAAATAAATTGATGATGTGCTGATTAATCTGAGGAGAGAGTTGAAATGTGGCACAGAACCTCTGATTTTCATTCACTATTTTAGCAAAACACAAAACTTCTGAGTTCTCCTTACTGTTAAACACACTGGACTTCTGATATTTCCACTCACTGTTTTAACACTTAGAACTTATGATCTTCACACACTGATAACACACTGAACTTCTGATGTTCGCTCACTGTCTTAGCACAATACAAAACTCCTGGGTTCTTCCCGCCTTTTTAACACGTACAAAGCTTCTAAGATTTTCTCACTGCTCTCACATTCAGAACTTCAGCACGTAGCAACCCAGAACTTCTGTGTTTTCCCTCTAACGTTTCTTGCAGGACCTCAGAGTGTATCAACTTAGAACTTCTAATTTTCTCTGATGTTTCTTGCTGAACCACAGCGCGCCCGACATCAGAACTTCTGATCCCCGTTGCTTTGCTTTCAGCAACATGCTAATTCTTTTCTCTCGTCATTTTACTTTTTTATCATTTTTAACATTAACGTCCTTTTTATTAATATAAAAAAACAGACATAAAAATATTTTCTTTTTTAGTTAATTTATTCTTTTTTATTTCATTAATACAAAAAACCATTTTCAAAACAAATCCCTTTTCTTTCTTGAATTGTACATTTCAATATGGTTGTAATAGTTAAATAGGATCTAAATTCTTATAACCCCCCATTTGTAAATTCGTACCCCCATCCCTAAATATTGTAATAGCTTAGGACTTTATATTACCGCAATTTATCGCTTTTCAAATATAATGCTAGTAATTAGGGTGTGTATGGCAAGACGTGAAATCAAAAAATAGATCACCCTAATCAAGACTAAATGCATGAAATCAAACACACTTTGCACACACGCACCCGTAGGGTAATCTCACTTGTTTCCTATCAAAAACTAGTCATGTCCCTCGAACATGGGCGTTTTAGCAAAAGACCCTCGATAAAAGATCGTAGTCCCTCGATGACCCCCGATGTTGCCTTCGGTAAACGATCTAGTTCTTAAAACGGCATTGCTAAAATGTTGCATGAGTTGCCTTCTATGACTATACTAACGTCCCATGTCGGTCCCTTCACATCCAACGATGGGGCTTCTTACTAAATCAATGGTAAGATAGCAACATCTAAAGGAGTAGGAAAAGAACATTTAAGAGATTTTGAGTAGGTAGATTCGCTCCTAGTTGCTCACTTGCTCACAACCAAACATTTTACACCAACATTTTCACATTAAAACCATTTTCTTAAAAGACAAAATCTTTTTGTATACGTTCTTATAAAAACTAGAACCATTACAAAGACATTTTTCAAAATAATTTCAAAAACCACACAAAGCATATTTTCAAACAATGCAAGTGATCTAGCAAGCAATTAAGAGCCCATGGAAAACCATGGATGGAAAAGGTGCTAACACATTCCCTTTTCATTATCTACCCCCCGAACTCAAGAAAACATCTCTAAAGGTTTTTCCTGTTCTTTTTCACCTTTCCTTTTGGATAAAAGAAAATTCGGTGACGACTCTTGCTAATCGCAAAATTTGCGAACACAAACGCAAAACGACCAAGTCAGTTCTGCCTCCGTATCACAGAACTGGCGACTCTACTGGGGAAAAATTTAAAAGTGGGTTACCTTAGGGTTAGAAAATATTTACTTGCTTTCATTGTTTGACTTGTATGCTTTATATTATGGTTTCTTGTTTGGGTTTGAATCCTCTACCCGGATTTGGGATACCTTATAGGTAAGTAGCAATACATTATGGAAACTGTGCAGGGTATACCAACATGGTCTAAGCAATAGCTACGTTAGTGTGACATATTTGTGGGTACCGGTAGCACTTGAGTAGTCAAGGAGAATACGGGGCCGGTGAGTGATGTCATGAAGCACTAATGAACTTTTAAAACCTTTACTTGACCAACTTGGCCATTAGGACGTAGTGAGATAACCGGGTTTGGTGCAGTCCGAAGTTGGTAGATACTCGATACTACACTCATTGAGGTTTGATTTTTTGGGATATTTCGGTCACCATTAAAGAGGCTTACGCTGAAACAATGCCCAAGGAAACAAACCAGTGATATTGAGCTCCCTAGAACCCGGTTACTATTACTAGGACAGGTTTGAGCCAACTAAACTTCAAGAGGGTACTTACCTATGAGACTCCATGCAAGCCTAAACCTAAGGAGTTCTTTGCTTTGTTTGTGTATATATACCTGTACATAACATCATGAACATCATAACATCATACTCATACTCACTAACCATTTCAAGGATTTTGGGGATTTATCTTTGCTTCTGTTTTGTAGGACATGGATTCTATTCACAGGAAAACCATTCAAGTCAATCTTGTAAGGATCCCTCCTTAACTTAAAGAGCTAGCATCAAGGATTCCTTAAAATTCTCCATTCACCAAAAGACATGGCCGCCTACTAAACTTGGTCACCTCCAAAATTGATGAAGATATGATGAAGGTGCTCTTCTAATTCTTTGATCCTCTACACCATTGCTTCACATTTCCCGATTATCAACTTGTGCCAACTTTAGAAGAATTCTCTCAACTCTTAAGAATTCTCGTTCTCAGCCAACTACCTTTCAACGGTACGGAAAGAGATCCAAAGCCAGAAGAGATTGCTCAAGCTCTACACTTGCAACCATCTGATATCACAACTAATTGGGAGACAAGGAGTGGTGTCAAGGGTTTCCTAGCAAAGTTCTTATTTGAGAAAGCCTAAAACTGTTGGAACTCTTTGGATTTGCAAGCTTTTGAGGAAATTGTGGCTCTCCTCATCTATGGGATGGTTTTGTTTCCAAATCCTGGCCAACTCATAGATGTGAACGCCGTCAAAATCTTCATGTCTCGTAACCCAGTGCATACTTTGCTAGGAGACATGCTACATTCTTTCCACACTCGCACTATGACGAAAAGAGGTATCCTTATGTGTTTTACTCCTATATTGGCAAGATGGTTTATTTCGCATCTTCCCCAATCTGTATTGAGGAACGAGCAAGGTTCAAGGTGGTCACATAGGTTGATGACACTCAAACATTCAGATATTCATTGGTGTTCCCGATCTATAGAGAATGTTACTATTGTCGACCGCTATGGAGAATTCCCTAATGTACCCTTACTTGGTATCAGAGGAGGTATCACCTACAACCCTTGCTTAGCTTTAAGACTGTTTGGTTATGCTCGAAGGGATGATCCACACGAGATGCTCATTCAAGGTTTGGTATTTGACTACGAAAACGATGATCAAGGTCACCGCCAGAGATTTATTCGAGCTTGGAAGATGTTGAACAAGGTAGATAGAAAGACATTGGGGCATAAGAATTCCATCCCTCTTGAGCCTTACCTCAAATGGGTACGAGCTCGTGCTCAAAGTCCTATAATGTCTTACCCCTCCATTCTCCCAGTTATCATAGAGCTTGTTGTGGAAGGAGATGTTCCCTGCACTATCCTACATCCTGACATGCCCATCTCTCTCGAAGACTTACAAAGGGATTGAATACAGCTTAAGGGGGAGCGAGACACTTTCGAGGCCCAATTCTATGCCAGTGAGAAGAAGGCTTTGGAACTCACTAAGCAACTTCATGAGGAGCGGACTCTAAACGCCTACATCTCACCAAAGAGGATGCGTACAACATTTTTATCTTAGAGTTTTTGTATTTATTTGTGAGCCCAAAGAGGCATGATGTACTCAAGATTTGATTTATCAATATCACCTGTGTTCCCTTTTGTCTAAAGCAAATTTGAATCTCTAATTTCCTTGAAATCATTGCATATACATATCATCCATAACATTGCATAAGTAGGTACCATTACAGGTTTCTCATCTTCTTCGCTGTTTATTTAAGCAAAAATATCTTCTGAACAAAGCATCAAAGATCTTCAGGCAAAAAATTCCCAATTTCAACAGATGTTCATAACTCTGGCAAAAGGGCAAGAGGATCTGAAGGCCCTCATCCAGAAAGAGAAGAAGAAGAAGAAGAAGAAGAAGAAGAAGAAGCTCACCGGTGCCCTCAATATGGGAAGAAGATTTGGGGGGCCGCTAAGGAAACCAGTTGATCTGACCTCCTCGTCCAAAGAAGGGTAAAATCAAGAGAGAGAAACAAGGGAGAAGAATCCTAGTCCTAAAGTCTCTGACACTGACACAGACTACAATAATGAGCAGTATCCTCCCATTGAGGATAGGTACAAGTAGTTAGAGGATCGGTTAAGCGCCATGGAAATCCAGAGAATACCAGGGCTGGTTTTTGAAGAGCTGGGATTGGTGTCTGGGGTAGTTATCCCACAAAAATTTAAAGCTCCGGTTTTTGCAAAATATGATAGGGTGTCTTGTCCCAAGCTTCATCTCCGTTCCTATGTGAGGAAGATTCAGCCTCACACTGCTGATAAGAACTTGTGGGGTCACTTCTTTCAAGACAGTCTGTCAGGGACTCAGCTTGAGTGGTTCTACCAGTTGGATGGAACCAATGTCCGAAACTGGGAGGATTTGGCTGCTGCTTTTTACAAGCAGTATCAATACAACGTCGACCTTGCCACTCCCGTACTCAACTTTAGAGTATATCCATGGGTACAGGTGAAGGCTTTAAGGACTATGTGCAGAAGTGGATAGATTTGGCTAGGAGAGTCCAACCCCATTTGTCCTATAGGGAGTTGGTAGACATGTTTCTTGGGACGCTGTCTGGTCCATTCTTCAACCATTGAATCGGTAGCTCATCGGCTGGTTTTACGGAGCTGATATTAACTGGAGAGAGGGTAGAAGTTGGGATCTGGAGCGGCAAAATACAGAAATACACCTCCTCGAGTTAAGTAAAGAAGCCCTTCGCTGGTAAGAAGGAAGCAAATGTTATATATAACCCAAGAGGTCATAGTAGAGCTGAACATTGTCCAAAGGTAAATGCTGTAATGATACCTAGGTTTATGGCTGCTCTACAATGCAACAATCAACAAAGGGTAGAAAGACCACAAAGGCAGTTTACCTGGATTAACATGACATTGACAAAGGTTCTACCCCATCTGCTGAGATCCAACTTGGCAACTTTGAAAGAGGCTCCCAAGAATCCTAATACCTCATCTCCTCAGTATAATCCAAATGCTCGGTGTGCCTACCATTCTGAGAGTCCTGGTCACGATACAAATTACTGCTGGGCTCTAAGAAATAAAGTACAAGATCTGATTGAAGCCAAGGAGATTGAGTTCGATGCCCTAGAGAAACCAAATATCATAACTTCTCCCATGCCTAAGCACAACCGTGGAGTTAATGTCATTGATACCGATCTGTTTGTGACCTCAGTTGATGAAGTTTCTACTCCCCTTATGACTGTTAAGAAGAATTTGTTGCTGGCCGGTTTATTTCCGGGTTGTGGTGAAGGTTACCTATTGTGTTCATCTCTGCCTTCTGGTTGCTATTTGCTGAAGACAGGTGTTCAGCGCCTGATGGACAATAGAGAAATTTTGTTTGGAAAACTTTGATTCCAGCTATTCCGTTCGAAGATTTGCTATTATAACTGTTGTACCCCAAAATTTGCCCTCCCTTTCTTCAGGAAACCATCTTAGATTTTTCAAAAGTCCCCTGAAACAGATTCAAAGCCCTGGGTTATCCTTTTGCCCAAGCCAGTCACTTACAAGAGCAAGATGATCTCACAAACTCCAAAAACAATGCTTTCATCTTGAGGAAAATCAAATTCTAAGTGCTTAGAATGTTTCTTTAAAATAAGTGTTTTTTAGAAAAAATCAGCGCTTCAGAACTTCTGGACCCATTCCAGATGAAGACGGTCAGAAGTTGCAAGTTTGGTTCAGGATGGTCAGAAGTTGTCTCTTCAGCAGCTACATCAGGTCAATCAGAAGTTGTAAACGTGGTTCAGAGTGTAAGCCTCAAACAGAACATACCCCTTCAGCAGTTACACAAGCTCAGTCAGAACTTGCTAAAGGAATGCAAAAGAAATATGAAAGTATAAAGGCTCCTTCAGAACAGGTTGAAGTCAGAAGATGAAAGGTCAGAGGGATAGGTGTCACATTGATATAGAATCTCCAAGCCCAGATTATCCAGAAGTAGATCCAAGGAACGTACCAGAAAACCAGGAGAATCTCCAGAGTTTGCTAAAACAACAGGTAGCCAAGGCCAGAGCATGGTTTACACTGCTGATGCAACAACCAGAATGTTGGTATTGACAGGTCTTGTCACCATTTAATGCCCATTAATGCTTCCAACCACTCCTGAGCGATCACGTGTGGCTTGGAAAATGCTTTTGCACAGATTCTGGCATGGGTCTTCACGCCACCGCCCATTTCAGAGGTCACTTCCCCCAATCTACGCCTGCTGCTGCTACCTAGGCTGAAAAAATAGCTGTTATCACAACTTCCCAGGAATTTCTGTCAAAGAACCAGTTCAAACTCTGTTGGCGCCTTAAATGTTCAAGGTATCCACAAGAACTTTGCCTATAAATAGAAAGCTTTCACCACTGCAAAAGACGTTCAAGAAGTTCAAAAAAAAAACAGAAAAATTGCTAAGAGAGAAACAAAACTCCTAGCAACATAACATTCTGAAACTCTGCCAAAATTTCCAGTTTTGTTTCATAACTTTAAGTTTCTCACCTTCAACTTCATCAAACGCCCAGCTCTTTTCTGTAAACCAAAACGTTCTTTCCAAAACTTCTGACCCTATACACGTTTACACCTTCACTTCCCCTTTTCCAAATCTGTCCAGAACACCACCAGAACCAAAAGCTAACTTTCACCCACCATTTTCCAGAAAGTCAGGTAAGCACCTGCTGACCCTCACCACACTGTTAAGCATCATCAGCTGTACATATTCAAGTAACATAATGTAAATATTCATGTTATTGCTGTTTATGTTCTGAGGACCCTCATACCTCAGAACATTCTGAGCCAGTTTAGGATTTGCCTGTGACCTTGGTGATTCTGACCTCTGGGACATTTTGCTATTTTGCTGGATCTGTTCCAAATATGTTTTCTGTTTTGTGGAGTAACAACAGGATTGCAGATGTTCTGATTAGTGCAGGAAAAAGCCCAGCGCTGACTTTGACGTTAGCACATCTGAAGCCTGTTTTGCTGTCAATGACCTCAGAACCTCTGAGAGTTATTGCCTTTTCAGCAGAATCGGAACTTCTGGGTTCTCCACTAACAAACTTCTGTCTTGCAGCGCAGGGAAATCAGAACCTCTGGTTTCCCCACTAACCAGATTCTGTTTTG
Source organism: Vicia faba (assembly GCA_948472305.1). Lineage (NCBI taxonomy): Eukaryota > Viridiplantae > Streptophyta > Magnoliopsida > Fabales > Fabaceae > Vicia > Vicia faba. The sequence goes on from OX451737.1 coordinate 27,944,156, forward strand.
CAGGTTCTAGAGTCAGAAGTTCTGACTCATCCAGTTTCACCAACAGGTTGATCATCTGACAGCGGATCTGGGTCAGAACTTCTGATGGTCTCCCAACAGCGCGCGGCCTCCCTCTCTCTCTCTCTCTATATCTTGTTTTTCGCTATTTTCTTTTTTGTCTATTTTTCTCGTTGAACCCCCCATGTACAAATGTGTATCCCCCTCCCCTAACTATTGTAATAGCGTAGGATTTTACATTCCCGCTTCTTATTGCTAGTAATTAGGACGTGCATGGCAAGATAAAACTCAATGAAATAGAAAAACCTAATTCAAAGAAAAAACTCTTGTATGCAATAAAACACATTTGCACACTAACACCCCTAGGGTACTCCACTTTGTTGCCTTCCAAAATTGGGCCATATTGCATGTCAGGTCTCTTTGGGCAAGACAAACAATTTAAATGATCATAGTCCCTCGATAATATTTTTCAAAACAAGATGATCAAGTCCCTTAAGAAAAATGCCCAAAGATACTTGGCACCATTGCAATTATGGTCTAAACGATGACCCGCGCCCGTCCCTTTCACATCCTAACACAAGATTGTCCACCAAATACAATGGTGGAATAAACTTGTTAAAAGGGTTAAAACATAGCAATAATCTTTTGAGAAATTTAGGAGTAGACAACCTCTTAGTTACTTAAATCAAACTTGCAAAACAAAACACTTGCCTAATTTCAAAATCACACTTCACAATACTTTCAAAACGACTTTCAAAAACAAATGAAAACCTTTTCAAAAGACATACACCTTTGTATACATCCCAACATGGATTATTACAAAGGTTGCCACCACATTGGCCTCTTTTCAAAACATTTTCAAAAATCACACACACACAAGCACCATTTAAAACAATTGAAAACACAAGGCAAGTGATCTAAGCAAGTAACTAAGAGCCCATGGATAACCATGGATAGAAAGGGTGCTAATACCTTCCCTTTCTATAATCTACTCCCCGAACCCAAGAAAACATCTCAAAGGTTTTTTGCTGTGCTTTTTAAACCTTTCCTTAGGATAAAATAAAAAGTCGGTGGCGACTCTTGCTAACCGCAACATTTGCGAATACGAACGCAAACCTCAAGTCAGTTCTCCCACCGTATCACAGAACTGGCGACTCTGCTGGGGAAGATGCTTTTAAAGTGGAGTAACCTTAGGGTTTAGATCACCTTTGTTTTCAATTGCTTGCTTTGTTTGCTTTTACATATTGTGGGCTTTGTATCGGAGTTTTATAGATCCTAACCCGGATCTGGGGAAACCCTTTTAGGTAGCAACAAGGCTGTGAGGGAACTGTGCGGGGTATACCGACATGGTTGAAGCAGTCTGCTACGTTGATGTGGCACTTTGGTGTGTACCGGTAACCCTTGAGTTCAGTCAAGTAGAGTACGGGGCCGCCGCGTGGTGTCATGAAGCATCAACTAACCTTAGGAACCTTAATTGAACCATCTTGGCCTTTTTAGGGTAGTGAGATAACTGACTTTGGTGCAGTCCGAGGTTGGTTGATACTCGATACTACACTCAATTGAGGGTTGCTTTCCTGGAATATTTCGGTCGCCAGTTCAGTGGCTAAACCGAAACGATGAACAATGAAAGCAATCCAGTGATATTGGGACCTCTAGAACCCGGTTACTTTTGATAAGACAGGTTGAGCCCACAAAACTTCAAGAGGGTAATACCCAGACCCCATGCAGGCCTAAACTCTAAGGGTTTGTGTGACTTGTATGCCTTACCATGTTTGCCTTTGTGAATGTTTATAGTGCATTTAATCATCACATCATTACATCATACAAACATCATGAGCATTGACTAACCGTTTCAAGGGTTTCGAATCTTCATCTTTGCTCTTGTTTTATAGGACATGGAAACTGCTCGCAGAAAGACAATTCAGATTAGCCTTGTAAAGATCCCTCCTCAGCTTAAGGAGCTTCTGTCCAGAATTCCCGAGAGTTCTTCATTCAGTGAGAGACATGGAAGACTCATCAACTTGGTTAACACCAACATTGAGGAGGATTTGATAAAGGTCCTGTTCCAATTCTTTGACCCGCTGCATCACTGCTTCACCTTCCCGGATTATCAGTTGGTGCCTACATTGGAAGAATTCTCCCGACTTCTGAAGGTCCCTATCCTCGATCAACTACCCTACAACGGTACGGAAGAGGAACCCAGGCTTGAAGAGATTGCTAAAGCCTTGCACCTACAAACATCCGACCTCAAAGGACATTGGGAAGTTAGAAGTGGTATCAAAGGGTTCTTAGCTAGGTTTCTGTTTGATAAGGCCCAAGAATGTTGGAACTCTCTTGACCTACGAGCTTTTGAAGAAGTCATGGCCCTCCTTGTTTATGGTTTGGTGTTGTTCCCTAACCCAGATCAGCTTATTGATATCAGTACTGTCCAGATCTTTATGACCAGGAATCCTATCCCTACACTGTTGGGGGACATCCTTCACTCATGTTACACTCGAACCATGAGGAGAAGGGGTGTCCTTATGTGTTGCACTCCTCTCTTGGGAAGGTGGTTTATTTCGCATCTTCCACAAACAGTTTTGAAGAACGAGCGGGGTTTGAGATGGTCACAACGGTTAATGACTCTCACACATGCAGATATACATTGGTGTCCTAGGTCCCGGGAAGACGTCACTATCATTGATCGTTGTGGAGAGTACCCTAATGTTCCTTTATTTGGAATCAAAGGAGGTATAACCTACAACCCATGCCTGGCTTGGAGACAGTTTGGTTATGCTCGGAAGGATGGCCCTCATGACATGTTAATTCCTGACATAGTCTTCGACTTCGACAACGATACTCAAGGACTTCGTCAGAAATTTATCAGAGCTTGGAGGATGCCAAGTAGGATAGACAGCAAAACACTGGGGCACCGGAACTCCATCCCGTTGGAACCTTACCTCAAGTGGGTACGAGCCCGCTCTCAGAAGTTAGTAATGCCTTACCCTCACATGCTACCTGTAATCAAAGAGCCAATCTTGGAAGGAGAAGCATCCTACACCATTCAACATCCCGACATGCCCACCTCCTGGGAAGAGATGCAGAAGAGCTGGATCCAACTTAAGGAAGAACGGAATTCTCTTGAGACCAGTCTACATGCTAGTGAAAAGAAGGTCCTGGAACTCACCCGCCTGCTGCACGAGGAAAGGAATCTCAACACCTACATCGCGCCAAAAAGGATGCGCAATGTCTTTTTACCTTAAGGGGTTATTTTGTAATATTTGGCCCATGAGGCATTTATGTACTAACGAATTTCTCCTTATTAATATGATGTGCGTTCCTTTTTGTCTACAAAAGTTTGAATGTTCTAAATCCTTGAATGCATTGCATACGTACGCATTCCATTGCACCATATGCATAGCAGGTACCCTATTTCACAGGTTGCTTAATTTTCTTCGCTATTTGTGTGCACAGTCATCATGAATTCGGAGTCATCCAGTGAGCAAGCGATCAAGGCCCTTCAGGCCCAAAGTGCACAGTTTCAAGAGATGGTCCTAAGCCTAGCCCAGGGTCAGCAAGAGTTGAAGACTCTACTCCTGAAGAAGAAGAAGAAAAAGAGAACGGCGATGTTCAACACCGGACGCAGATTTGGGAACACACTCCACAATGAAGCTGATCCAGCCACTTCTTCTGCTGAGAAAAACAGTCCCCAAGGGGGAGGAGCTCCTAGTCCCGCAGTCTCCGACAACGAGACGGACTATAACGAGGAACAATACCCACCTGCTGCTGACAGATACAAACAATTGGAGGACCGCTTGAGCGCTATGGAAATTCAGAACGTACCGGGACTGGATTTCGGGGATTTGGGATTATCTTCCGGAGTAGTAATTCCACACAAGTTTAAGGCGCCTGCCTTCGCCAAGTATGATGGGGTCTCCTTCCCAAAGCTGCATCTGAGGTCGTATGTAAGGAAAATCCAACCTTACACGGCAGATAAGAACCTCTGGATTCACTTCTTCCAGGACAGCCTCTCGGGGTCTCAGCTTGAATGGTTCTACCAATTAGACGGAGCTAGCGTCCGGCACTGGGAGGATTTGGCGACTGCTTTCTACAGACAATACCAATACAATTCTGATCTCGCTCCTACGCGTACCCAACTTCAGGGTATGTCTCTAGGGACGGGTGAAGGGTTCAAAGAGTACGCTCAAAAATGGAGAGATTTGGCTGGCAGGGTGCAGCCTCCATTAACTGATCGAGAGTTGGTTGATATGTTTCTGGGAACGTTGTCTGGTCCGTTTTTCAATCATTTGGTGGGAAACTCCTCCGCTGGGTTCACAGATCTAATATTAACAGGAGAGAGAATTGAAGCTGGCATCAGGTCAGGCAAGATACAGAAGGCTGCCTCTACAAGTGCTGAGAAGAGGCCATTTAAGAAAGAAGCCAGCGCCGTTTATGGCCCTAGAAGGCAAGTCAAGCCCGAAAGTCGCCAAGCCGTTAATGCTTTGGTCATCTCCAAACCTGTTGCTGCTCCTCAGCAGTACAATCAACAAAGAAGTGAAAGGCCCAAGAGGCAGTATACCCGATTGAGTATGACATTATCTCAAATCTTACCCCAACTGTTATCCACCAACCTGGTGACCCTCAAAGAAGCTCCTAAGGTCGTCAACACTGCGTCCCCCAAATACAACCCAAATGCCCGGTGTGCTTATCATTCTGATAGTCCCAGGCACACTACTGATGATTGTTGGGCCTTGAGAAACAAAGTGCAAGATCTAATTGACGCAAAAGAAATTCAGTTTGAAGCGCCGGAAAGACCGAATGTTGTAACGGCTCCTATGCCCCAGCATAGGGTAAATGCCATTGAGGAAGAAGTGTATGCTGTTTCGATAGATGAGGTTGTTACCCCTTTGAAGACTGTTAAGAAGAACCTACTGCGGGCCGGTTTATTTCCGGGTTGCGGCGAAGGTTGCCCATTCTGTGCTATTTCCCTATCTGATTGTCCCTTGCTAAGGTTAGGTATCCAAGGCCTAATGGATAGCAAGGAGATTCTATTCAAAAAGACTGCTGTTCATTTGGTTCCGATGAAAGAAGTTTCCGTGATTACCATCTTCAAAAATCCAATCAAGGCTCCCCCAAAGAAGCCTATTCAAATCTTGACAGTTGCGCCTGTGATCATTACTGTTCCAGGACCCCTCTCCTACGTGTCTGATAAAGCTGTCCCTTGGCATTATGGGGCGGATGTATATGTAAATGGAATCAAGCAAGAATTTGATGTTAGTGCCAGTATCTGCGATATCACCGGTCTAGCTAAAGTCACCCGCAGTGGCAGGCTCTTCTCGCCTGACATTGCGCCGCCCGCTATTCGAAAACCCCTCCTCATAAAACCTGCAAGTTTACCAAGTCCTGTTGCTGATCAAATTGTGTCCCCTGCTGCCGAGTCATCAAATGCTCGGGGCAAAGGGATTGAAGAAGAGCCTGCCCGGATGGAGGCACCAATACCCGTCAATGCTGAGGCCTCCCGACAAGAAATGGAGGAGATTCTGAAAATAATAAAGAAAAGTGATTTTAATGTTGTTGAGCAGTTGGGGCATACACCCTCCAAGATCTCCTTGCTTTCCTTATTACTATGTTCCGAGGCCCATGCAAAAGCCTTGATCTCATTTCTCAAGACGGCCCATGTGCCGCAGGAGACGTCTGCAGTTCAGTTCACTGACTGCATAGCAAATCTGACGGCGGACAACGGTTTGGGCTTTTCAGATGCTGACCTAACCGCAAAAGGGAGGGACCACAATGATGCCCTGCATGTCTCTATTGAATGCAGGGGCACTACTCTGGCACATGTATTGGTGGACACTGGTTCTTCTTTGAATGTTCTTCCGAAAAAGGCTTTAGATCGTCTGGATTATGAAGGCCTGGAGTTGAAACCCAGCAATATCATCGTCAGGGCTTTTGATGGTTCCAAGAGGATGGTTCATGGAGAGGTTAACATCCCTATTCGTGTGGGCTCTCAAGTGTTTGACTCTACCTTTTACGTGATGGATATACGTCCATCGTACTCCTGTCTGTTGGGTCGACCTTGGATCCACAAAGCTGGGGCAGTGACCTCCACCTTGCACCAAAAACTGAAGTATCCTGTCAGGGGGAAAATTGTCACTGTGCAAGGAGAAGAGGAGTATATGGTGAGCCATTTGAATTCCTTCAGGTATATCGAGATGGACGGAGAATTTATTGAAACTCCCTTCCAACATTTCGAGGAGGTACATCCAATTTCAGCAGCTGCGGAGTCAATGGCCGAAGAGAATGATTCCTTGAAGATGGTTTCCCTAAGGGATGCCCGGGCTGTGGTTCAGAAAGGCGATGGTGCACACTGGGGTCAGCTTCCTGATTTCACTCAGAAGAACGACAAGTTTGGGCTAGGCTTTACTGCAGAGACTCAGAAGGCGGTGCGCAAAGAGAAGATCGGAAAGGCTCCGGTATTTATTTCCAGCTCAAGGGTGAATGCTATTGAGAAGGATGTGGAGGAAGCTGAGTTTGATAATTGGATCTACCCGACTGCCAGCGACGGACCAAGCAACTGGACAGCAAAGGATTTTACCCCTATCACATTTGTCACGCAGTAATTGATTTCTTTTGATTTCCAAATTTGTAACAAACAATATGTTAAAACTCTGTTGGCTCGGTGTCCTGCCCGGGGCATCGTAGCTCCATTTGTGAGGGCTTTTTGTATGACATTTTCATATATCATCAATCAAAACATTGGACGTTTGTTGCATTTCAAATCTTGTGCTCCTTTTCTTTCTGTGTTATACATATTGCAAAACAGCTATATTTACACACACTCACTTATACAGGTTTCAATCCACTCTGGATCTCACTGGTAACAGCTCTGCTACCGCCAGTTATGACTTCGAAAATCCGATCAACTTGGCCGAAGACGAAGGTGAAGATGATTGCGAAGTGCCTGGTGAACTCGCAAGACTGCTACTACAGGAAGAGAGGGCTATTCAACCACATGAAGAGCCTGTGGAGACAATTAACCTAGGTACTGAGGCAGATAGGAAAGAGGTCAAGATTGGTGCCAATCTAGAGCTCAGCGTGAAGCAACGATTGATCCAGATGCTACAAGACTACATGGAGATTTTTGCTTGGTCCTATGAGGATATGCCTGGTTTGGACGCCGACATTGTAGTTCACCATCTACCAACCAAGGAAGATTGCCCTCCAGTAAAGCAAAAAGTTCGACGATTGCGTCCAGAGATGTCTGAGAAGATTAAAGCTGAGGTGATGAAACAGTTTGATGCGGGTTTCCTTGCAGTAACTTCTTACCCTCAGTGGGTTGCCAATGTTGTGCCAGTGCCGAAGAAAGACGGTAAAGTCAGAATGTGTGTTGACTACAGGGATCTGAATAGGGCCAGCCCCAAGGATGATTTCCCCCTACCTCACATCGATGTCCTTGTTGATAATACAGCTCAACACAAGGTGTTCTCCTTCATGGATGGTTTCTCAGGGTATAATCAGATCAAGATGGCTCCTGAAGATATGGAGAAGACTACATTTGTAACTCAGTGGGGGACCTTCTGTTATAAGGTCATGCCATTCGGATTGAAAAATGCTGGGGCAACCTATCAGCGTGCCATGGTTGCTTTATTTCATGATATGATCCATCATGAGATTGAAGTATACGTTGATGACATGATTGCAAGGTCTCAAACTGAGGAGGAACACCTTGATCATCTGAGGAAGTTGTTTGACCGACTCAAGTTGTACAAGCTGAGATTGAATCCCAACAAATGCACCTTCGGGGTGAGGTCCGGAAAATTGCTAGGTTTCATTGTAAGTGATAAAGGTATCCAGGTGGACCCTGCCAAGGTTAAAGCTATTCAAGAGATGCCGACCCCAAAAACAGAGAAAGAAGTCAGAGGTTTCCTAGGACGATTGAATTACATTGCCCGATTCATCTCACATCTGACTGCTACTTGTGAGCCAATCTTCAAATTACTGAAGAAAGATCAAGTGGTACGCTGGAATGATGAATGTCAGGCCGCATTTGAAAGAATAAAGGAATACCTCCAAGAGCCACCCATTCTTATGCCACCAGTGGAAGGAAGACCTCTGATACTATACTTGACAGTGCTTGATAATTCAATGGGGTGTGTGCTGGGGCAGCATGACGAGTCTGGTCGAAAAGAGCACGCTATTTATTACTTGAGCAAAAAGTTTACCGACTGTGAGTCTCGTTACTCATTGCTTGAGAAAACTTGCTGCGCTCTTGTATGGGCTGCTCGCCGGCTGAGACAGTATATGCTGACTCACACTACTTTATTGATTTCAAAGATGGATCCCATCAAATACATATTTGAAAAGCCCGCTCTGTCTGGGAGAATAGCGAGATGGCAAATGATCTTAACAGAATATGACATCCAGTATACAACTCAGAAAGCAATTAAGGGGAGTGTACTGGCTGATCATTTGGCACACCAACCTGTGGACGATTATCAATCATTGAACTTTGATTTTCCGGATGAAGACATCATGGTGGTAACTGACTGTGAAGTACCTGGACCGGATGAAGGACCTGAGGAAGGATCCCGATGGTCTATGCATTTTGATGGAGCCTCCAATGCTTTGGGTAACGGCGTCGGCGCTGTAATCATATCTCCCAAAGGAACTCATACTCCACTCACCGCCCGATTATGTTTCAGCTGCACCAACAACATGGCAGAATATGAGGCATGTATCATGGGTTTACAAGCTGCGATTGATTTGAGGATCAAGTTTCTAAGTGTCTTCGGAGATTCCGCTCTCGTGATCAATCAGATCAAAGGCGAGTGGGATACGAAACACCCGAATCTCATTCCTTACAAGGAGTATGTGTCGACCTTGCTCCCTCACTTTGAAGAGATAACTTTTGAGCATTTCCCCAGAGAGGAGAATCAGCTAGCGGACGCACTAGCCACGATGTCTTCAATGTTCAAAGTTAAATGGGACAATGAGGCTCCCCAAATCATAATCTGGAAGTTGGATGAACCGGCATACTGCTGTGAGCTCGAGACTGAGAAGGTAACTGAAAAACCCTGGTATCACGAGGTGAAGAGGTACTTGGAAGCCCAGGAGTACCCTGAAGGTGCATCTGTCAATGATAAGAAGTTCATGAGGAGGTTTGCTGCAAAATTCTTCCTCAGCAACGGCATTCTCTACAAACGGAATCATGATTCAACTCTGTTGCGTTGTGTGGATAAGGTTGAAGCAGAGAAAATCATGACGGAACTGCACGAAGGTACATTTGGGACCCATTCCAGTGGACACACCATGGCTAAGAAAATCCTTCGGGCAGGATATTTCTGGTCCACGATGGAAGCCGATTGTTACCAACACTCCCGGACTTGTCATAAGTGCCAGATCTATGCTGACAAGGTGCATATCCCTCCGGTTCCTTTGAATGTCCTAACGGCACCTTGGCCTTTCGCAATGTGGGGCATCGATATGATCGGTGAGATCCGACCGACGGCATCCAATGGACACCGCTTCATCTTGGTGGCAATCGATTACTTCACGAAATGGGTCGAGGCAGCTTCCTACGCAACGGTAACCAAGAGCGTCGTAGCACGTTTCATCCGGCATAATCTGATTTGTCGGTACGGAGTCCCAGAAAGAATCATTACGGACAATGGTACCAATCTCAATAACAAAATGATCACTGAACTCTGTGAACAATTCAAGATACAGCACCACAATTCTTCCCCCTATCGGCCGAAGATGAATGGGGCTGTAGAGGCAGCCAATAAAAATATCAAGAAAATTGTGCAGAAGATGACAGTGACCTATAAAGATTGGCACGAGATGTTACCGTTCGCTCTTCATGGATACCGCACCTCAGCAAGGACGTCAACCGGGGCAACTCCTTTCTCCTTGGTCTACGGCATGGAGGCGGTCTTGCCGATTGAAATCCAGATACCCTCTCTTCGGATAATGAAGGATGCAGACTTGAATGAAGATGATTGGATCCAGACTCGACTTGATCAACTAAATCTGATTGACGAAAAGAGGCTCACTGCTATCTGTCACGGTCAAACGTATCAGAAACGGATGATCAGGGCATTTAACAAGAAAGTCAGACCGCAAGAGTATCAAGTTGGGGACCTGGTAATCAAACGCATCATCCTTCCTCAAAGTGATCCCCGGGGCAAATGGACCCCTACTTACGAAGGGCCATTTGTGGTTAAGCGTGTGTTCTCAGGAGGAGCCATGATCCTAACCACCATGGATGGTGACGACCTTCCTCACCCCGCCAATGCAGACATAGTGAAAAAATACTACGCATAAATAAAAGACCCGCTAGGTTGACATACCTAGGCAAACATAAGGGCTTCCCGGCGAACCAAAAGGGTTCGGGCAAAAACAAGGGATGAAATGAAAAAAATCTGTACACCCGGCAAGTCGAAAACCTGAAAGGGCGGCTTGGGCAAAAATGGGTATCCCGGTGGACCGAAAACCCGAAAGGGCGGTCCAGGCAAAAGTTAGGGATAAAAGCGTAACACTATGTCTCATTGGATCACTTCGCGTCTGGAATTCGGCGTCAACTATCTGGCTCAGATTACGGCATCGACCAATCAGCTTCATCTTCGACCAGGCAGCAAAGCGAATGAGACGTTCGAAGACATAAAGGCAATAGCAGAATTGGAACCCAGTGGGATTGTTCACATAGCTGTTTTGTTTTCTTTTTCAAATTGTAAACTCTATGTTATTTGGCGGCGTCCTCTTACTAGGATGTCAGCCTCTTGTACAAAAAACGCCTATTCACAGGCAAAGTTTAAATCAATACAAATTCACTTGTCCATACAAATTGCCATTGTTTTTCTTTTTCTGTTTTGTCTTGCGAAGAACGTCCAATGTTCATTTTTGATATATGCATTTGACATTAAATTGCTGATTCATAAATGTTTGCATATGAAAAAAAAAAAAAAAAAAAAAAAGATTAATTACAAGTGACATCAAAGACAGGGGCAATGTGGAGTTGTTTAGTGCAGTCTAGTTTGTTTTGTCCGCCAAGGCACCAAGGTAGGTTCAACTGAAAATATTGGTCAAATCATCTTAAGCTCCCCGCAGAATAAAACAAGGTTCAGCAGCACATTCCCCAAGCAGGAGTCGATTCCCCGTCGATCCTAAAAAAGGCGCAACATTCCCCGGCAGGTCTTAGAAGCTCATCCCCGGTAGATTCTGCGAGCTTATCCCCGGCGAAGTACGAACGTCTCGCCCAAGTTTCATTTAGAGTTATTTCCTCACAAGGACTTATAACTGGGTTATCCTCAGCTAAAAGCCACGGAAGACCGTTCTCGGCAAAAGTTCCTTCAATCCCCAGCGAAGTCTATCTTTGGTATTCCCAAGCAGAATTTATCTTTGGAGTTCCCCAGCGGAGTTTACCATCATTATCCTCAGCGGAATCCATCGTTAAAGTCCTCAGCAGGCCTCTCATCAAAACTCCAGTCAAGCATCTCTTCCGCAGAGCAGCTTCCCGGCCATTCGTCAAGGATTTATTTTCCTAAGATGAAATTACACTCATAAACATTTCACATGTTCATACATCTTGCTTACATACATGATGAAACACATACAACACCAAATGTTGAACATCATGACATCATGCACATCATACATCATGACATTGCATACAGCTTATGTCTTTGCCTTTTCAGGAAAAAGACAATCTCAAAAAAACAACTACGACATTTCCAGATTCGACTCCTGTATCTAGCCAGGGCACGTCTGAAGAGTTCGAAGATTCGACTCCTGTATCCAGCCAGGGCATATCTGTTGACCACATTTCCAGATTCGACTCCTGTATCTAGCCAGGGCACGTCTGAAGAGTTCGAAGATTCGACTCCTGCATCCAGCCAGGGCATATCTGTTGACCACATTTCCAGATTCGACTCCTGTATCTAGCCAGGGCACGTCTGAAGAGTTCGAAGATTCGACTCCTGTATCCAGCCAGGGCATATCTGTTGACCACATTTCCAGATTCGACTCCTGTATCTAGCCAGGGCACGTCTGAAGAGTTCGAAGATTCGACTCCTGTATCCAGCCAGGGCATATCTATTGACGACTATTTCCAGATTCGACTCCTGTATCCAGCCAGGGCACATCTGTGAGCAACCGATTGTAGATTCGATACCTGTATCCAGCCAGGGCATATCTGCATAAGGAGACTGAAGATCAAACACCTGTAACAAGCCAGGAAAACATCCGTCTTTCTCAAATATACAAGTTTCTCGCTAAGGAATCTCTTAGGCGATCGACACTTCCAAATGGCATCTATAAGCCCATTCCCGACAAGGTTCTGTCACGTCTCCGGATGGCATCTGTAAGCCCATCTCCCTATCTGTCACCTCTCCAAATGGCATCTGTAAGCCCATTCCTAACATCACATTGCTGATACTTCAACATGCGAGTGCAAATTTCAGGGCACTCTGGTGTCCAATCTTCTTTTACCTTCGAGTCGCGAAAGGCAAACTCGCCAATCTAACTCTTCAGGTTCAAGAAGATTGAACAGGGGCAACTGTTGTACCCCAAAATTTGCCCTCCCTTTCTTCAGGAAACCATCTTAGATTTTTCAAAAGTCCCCTGAAACAGATTCAAAGCCCTGGGTTATCCTTTTGCCCAAGCCAGTCACTTACAAGAGCAAGATGATCTCACAAACTCCAAAAACAATGCTTTCATCTTGAGGAAAATCAAATTCTAAGTGCTTAGAATGTTTCTTTAAAATAAGTGTTTTTTAGAAAAAATCAGCGCTTCAGAACTTCTGGACCCATTCCAGATGAAGACGGTCAGAAGTTGCAAGTTTGGTTCAGGATGGTCAGAAGTTGTCTCTTCAGCAGCTACATCAGGTCAATCAGAAGTTGTAAACGTGGTTCAGAGTGTAAGCCTCAAACAGAACATACCCCTTCAGCAGTTACACAAGCTCAGTCAGAACTTGCTAAAGGAATGCAAAAGAAATATGAAAGTATAAAGGCTCCTTCAGAACAGGTTGAAGTCAGAAGATGAAAGGTCAGAGGGATAGGTGTCACATTGATATAGAATCTCCAAGCCCAGATTATCCAGAAGTAGATCCAAGGAACGTACCAGAAAACCAGGAGAATCTCCAGAGTTTGCTAAAACAACAGGTAGCCAAGGCCAGAGCATGGTTTACACTGCTGATGCAACAACCAGAATGTTGGTATTGACAGGTCTTGTCACCATTTAATGCCCATTAATGCTTCCAACCACTCCTGAGCGATCACGTGTGGCTTGGAAAATGCTTTTGCACAGATTCTGGCATGGGTCTTCACGCCACCGCCCATTTCAGAGGTCACTTCCCCCAATCTACGCCTGCTGCTGCTACCTAGGCTGAAAAAATAGCTGTTATCACAACTTCCCAGGAATTTCTGTCAAAGAACCAGTTCAAACTCTGTTGGCGCCTTAAATGTTCAAGGTATCCACAAGAACTTTGCCTATAAATAGAAAGCTTTCACCACTGCAAAAGACGTTCAAGAAGTTCAAAAAAAAAACAGAAAAATTGCTAAGAGAGAAACAAAACTCCTAGCAACATAACATTCTGAAACTCTGCCAAAATTTCCAGTTTTGTTTCATAACTTTAAGTTTCTCACCTTCAACTTCATCAAACGCCCAGCTCTTTTCTGTAAACCAAAACGTTCTTTCCAAAACTTCTGACCCTATACACGTTTACACCTTCACTTCCCCTTTTCCAAATCTGTCCAGAACACCACCAGAACCAAAAGCTAACTTTCACCCACCATTTTCCAGAAAGTCAGGTAAGCACCTGCTGACCCTCACCACACTGTTAAGCATCATCAGCTGTACATATTCAAGTAACATAATGTAAATATTCATGTTATTGCTGTTTATGTTCTGAGGACCCTCATACCTCAGAACATTCTGAGCCAGTTTAGGATTTGCCTGTGACCTTGGTGATTCTGACCTCTGGGACATTTTGCTATTTTGCTGGATCTGTTCCAAATATGTTTTCTGTTTTGTGGAGTAACAACAGGATTGCAGATGTTCTGATTAGTGCAGGAAAAAGCCCAGCGCTGACTTTGACGTTAGCACATCTGAAGCCTGTTTTGCTGTCAATGACCTCAGAACCTCTGAGAGTTATTGCCTTTTCAGCAGAATCGGAACTTCTGGGTTCTCCACTAACAAACTTCTGTCTTGCAGCGCAGGGAAATCAGAACCTCTGGTTTCCCCACTAACCAGATTCTGTTTTGCAGGTTCCAGAGTCAGAAGTTCTGACTCATCCAGTTTCACCAACAGGTTGATCATCTGACAGCGGATCTGGGTCAGAACTTCTGATGGTCTCCCAACAGCGCGCGGCCTCCCTCTCTCTCTCTCTATATCTTGTTTTTCGCTATTTTCTTTTTTGTCTATTTTTCTCGTTGAACCCCCCATGTACAAATGTGTATCCCCCTCCCCTAACTATTGTAATAGCGTAGGATTTTACATTCCCGCTTCTTATTGCTAGTAATTAGGACGTGCATGGCAAGATAAAACTCAATGAAATAGAAAAACCTAATTCAAAGAAAAAACTCTTGTATGCAATAAAACACATTTGCACACTAACACCCCTAGGGTACTCCACTTTGTTGCCTTCCAAAATTGGGCCATATTGCATGTCAGGTCTCTTTGGGCAAGACAAACAATTTAAATGATCATAGTCCCTCGATAATATTTTTCAAAACAAGATGATCAAGTCCCTTAAGAAAAATGCCCAAAGATACTTGGCACCATTGCAATTATGGTCTAAACGATGACCCGCGCCCGTCCCTTTCACATCCTAACACAAGATTGTCCACCAAATACAATGGTGGAATAAACTTGTTAAAAGGGTTAAAACATAGCAATAATCTTTTGAGAAATTTAGGAGTAGACAACCTCTTAGTTACTTAAATCAAACTTGCAAAACAAAACACTTGCCTAATTTCAAAATCACACTTCACAATACTTTCAAAACGACTTTCAAAAACAAATGAAAACCTTTTCAAAAGACATACACCTTTGTATACATCCCAACATGGATTATTACAAAGGTTGCCACCACATTGGCCTCTTTTCAAAACATTTTCAAAAATCACACACACACAAGCACCATTTAAAACAATTGAAAACACAAGGCAAGTGATCTAAGCAAGTAACTAAGAGCCCATGGATAACCATGGATAGAAAGGGTGCTAATACCTTCCCTTTCTATAATCTACTCCCCGAACCCAAGAAAACATCTCAAAGGTTTTTTGCTGTGCTTTTTAAACCTTTCCTTAGGATAAAATAAAAAGTCGGTGGCGACTCTTGCTAACCGCAACATTTGCGAATACGAACGCAAACCTCAAGTCAGTTCTCCCACCGTATCACAATAACCATTTCCGCCAATCCTTCCAAGGCCTCCTTGATATGACCTATTAGGATTACACCCGCTCCAAGAGTTGCTCCGCTAATAATCACCTTTTCTGGTCCTGTCCCGTACGCCTTAGACAAAGCTATCCCTTGGCATTATGGCACCGATGTTTACTATCATGGCGTTAAACAAGACCTGAAGAATGAAGAGGTTGATCCCAATGTCAGTAACATTGTCGGGGCCAGTAAGATTACCAGAAGTGGAAGGATTTTCTCTCCCAAGATTTCCCCGAAGACTATCCATAAGCTTATTGTTATTTCATCTGCTGTCCCTGCTAGTACTTCAGCTACTACTCCCGTCCTTACTCCAGTTGTTACCCCTGCCGATGAGTCATTTGGAACTCAAGGCAAAGAAGCTGTAGGTGAGCCTGCCCGGATGGAGGCACCTAGAAAGGTTGTTGTGGAATCCTCTAAGCAAGAGATAGAGGAAATCTTAAAAATAATCAAAAAGAGCGACTACAATGTGGTCAGGCAGTTAGGGAAGAACCCCTCGAAGATATTGATGTTGTCTTTGCTGTTATATTTTGAGGCCCATTGTGATCGGTGGATCTGGAACTGACTGTTTAACGCTGGTTCGCAAAATGTCGCGGAAGCAAGAGTCGCCACCGTCTTTTATTTTCTCCAACATGGAAAGGACAAAAGCACAGCAAAATTCCTTATTGAGAATGTTTCTCGGTTCGGGAGGTAGATTTATAGAAAGGGAAGGTGTTAGCACCCTTTCTATCCATGGTTATCCATGGGCTCTTAGATACTTGCTCATTGTGTTTTCAAAATGTTTGCTTTTCAATTGTGAGTGGGTTTGAAAAAGTTTCGTTTAAAGATTTCAGATCGACTCTTGTATCAGTCCTCAAGAGTGTTTGAAAAATGGTTTTGAAAGCTTTTTTGAAAGTGTCGGTGTGAAAAGAATTTGATTTTTTTTTTAATAGAGCAAGTATCTATGAGTCATCTACCTACCCTAAGGAATTAGGCTGTGTAAGTGTCCTTAAGGTAGTGCCATCCCACCATTGAGAGGTAGTTAGCACCACCGTTGGAGGTGTTCGGGTCAATTCGAGTTTAGGGACAGTGTGGTCACCAGAGCAACAGTAGGACACCTTAGAAGCTACCCTTATGCCATGTTCATGGACATAAGGACTTACTAAAACGTCCTATACTCGACGACCACGTTTCGAGGGGCAAGGCAATAGTGAGGCGTACCCTAAGAGTGGTGTGTGAATTTGTGTATTGTTTTCAGTTATGTTTTATCTTGTCATGCATTTGGTGATCTACGCTTTGATTTTATTTGGGCCATTCATTCTTTCATGCAAAATTTAGCAGTTAAAAGGTGCGGAAATTAAAGTGCGGAAAATAAAGGTCCTACGCTATTACAAGGCGCGGGTCTATACATCGCCAAATTAACAAAGACCCGTTTTTTTAATAAAATGCAGAAAGTAAATTAAATTTCCTAATTACTATTACAAGGCTTTGAGCAATTACATAATGTTTAAAAGAAAAATAAGGACAAACGCGCGAAAAGAAATTAGAATCGAATGTTCGAGGGCGTTGGACCCTTTAAAGAAATTAAATGAAATTAAAAAGGCTAATTAATTATTTAATAAGAAAAGAAATTGTTTTTATGTTTTTGTTGTATTTAATGACATAAAGAAAATTAAAATTAAAAGAAACCCTAATTCTAAATAAATATTTTTAATTATTAAAGAAAAAGATTAAAGTTTTAACCTAATTTATACTAATTATTTAATTACATGAGTATTTACAAAATAATAAATAATTAATGATAATGATAATAAGAAAAAATTATTTATTAAGGAAAAAGAATAAAAATTCTAAAAACCTAATTTCTACATTTTTTAGTTATTTAAGAAAGACATTAAAATTTTAACCTAAATTTACTAAGTTGATTATTAAAAATTTATTTACAAAAATATAATGAATTAAATTAATATTAATAACAATAAAACATTTTTTTTTGTATTTTTCTGGATTTCATATTTGTGAAAATTAATTTATGGATTTTTAAAGAAAACAATTAATTAAAAAAAAACAATTTAAAGAATAAAAGGAGAAATAAATAAAAATGGCAAATTGAACAAACCATGGGGTATCAGGCCCCTAGAGGAGGTGTGTTTGAAGCAGTTTGGCCCATTGGAATGAGGCCCTTTTTGACTTTCTAGCGCGTGTGTGGGATGATTGACCAGCATGCATGGTGGACTGCACATCCTGGCCATTGGATGAGACTTCCTGGGCGCGTGGCAAGCACAGGCGTTGGGCGTTTGGTGGACCACTGGAAAGGAATAACACCTGAACACATTACAACCAAAATTATTGAGAAATATGGGGGACCTGGGAATCGAACCCAGGTCCCAATGCCTATAGGACAGCACACCAACCAGCTGAGCCAACACGTTATCTTGTATACTTAATGGATAATGATTATTATGAGAGAGAAAGCAAGCATTAGTGGTATTTAACAAAAATGCGCGCCAGTATTCAAACTACCCAGTAGGATCAAGCCACGCCAGCATCGTCTTCCCTTTGTTCCTGCAATTACCAAACAGATAGCGGGGGTTTTAAACCCCCACTAACTACAATGCACAAAAATAACGATTAGAGCATGGGCGATTATAAAAAAAGCGTGAGGTGTGGAATCGATTCGTCTGGATATCCTGGTTTCAATGGTACCAGTGTGGATGGCCAATTTTTCTATATATGCAAAACCCCAAATTGAAGCTTCTGAAACCCTAACCTACGTTCATGGCAACTTTTGATACAGACATTATTAATTCAATTCAAGGACACTAATAGCTTCAGGACGTTCATGTTAGTGTAAATCAACAATAAAAGTGCATGAATAATGCCTAGAAATCAAAACACGATTATGGAAAATTTTATGAAAAGTGCAATTCGGTTTTACCAATTCCTTGAGTATGGAGGACTGGCTTTGATTGGAATCGTTTCCTGGATGTCTTGGCAAGCTTTTGGAATCCTTTTGCAGCCTTGAATTGTCCTCTATATACCAAAACAGTTTTTTCACTTTTTTGTCAAAAAATGCAAATTTGTTCTTGTGTTCTGAGCGCAGCTTTTGTGTCTAATAGCCTCGGTTTCAATTGTGCACATGTATATGAATAGAATTAGGTCAAAAAGCCAGCCCAAAATCCATCCATTTATGACTTTGAATATTTGATTTTCCACATCTTTTTTTCAAATCTTTTTGCCATGGAAACTTGCCAATTTTGGAATATTTTGTCTCTTGAGAAGGCACACGAAATATTGAGCTCATAATGGAAGAATATGCTGCACAAAAAGATTCAAAATCATTGTTTTAGTATTTTTCTCATAATTAATTTTAATTAAATGAATTAATAGGATTAAAAATTCAATTAATTAATTAAAAATAAGAAAATAACTCCCCTTTAGGTCAATGGGTCGTGCATGGCCTTTGGGTAATGATTCATGGAAGAAATTGAGGCCCATTAGCAATTTTGAGGCATTTGAAGTAAAGTTGACTTTCCAAAATTCCCAAAAATTTCCCAACTTCCACAAGGCATATCTTGCTTAATTTTTAAGCTTTGATCATGTTCTTGGACATTTTGGAAAGGTCTTGAAGTCCTCTAACCAATGTCTTTGGTCCCATGTAATTTTGATTTACCAATCTCAAGTTATGGTCTTTGACTTAAAGTGCCTTTTTGTTGACTTTTGAAAATGACCTATAATGTTGAGATTGATAACTTTTTGTGAGAGCATTTCTTGGACTTGAAGTGTGAAGATGAGTTGTAGGAAATGTCATTTTCTTAAAGATGAGCTTTGGATGGGATTTTTCTGATAAACCATGTGGAAGTTATGCCTTGGTCAATTTGCAGTTGACTTTTTCAACTGTCCAAAAATAGAAACTTTTGCATCTTGAGACTTTTCTAGCCATGCTTTGAGAATCATGATAAAGAATTGATCAAATGATGTTTGTGGCTTCAAAATAAGATGTTGACCAAAAATATTGACTTTTGACTGTCAAATGACCATTTTGCCCCTGCAGTTGACTGTGAAGCAATTAGGGTTTTTGACTGCGCAATCTGGTGCTGTGAATCCTGAAACTTGTCATATGGATGCTTGACAATGTATGTAGGCATGTGGGACTTGTTTGGACCCTTGGAAACTTCAAGTTCTTTTCCAGAACCAAAACCCTAATTTTTTGACTGTTAGGAGGCCATTGGACTGTGCAACCCTTGAGAGATTTTGAAGCATGATCTTAGCAAACCTTGAAGAATATGGGAGGGCAAATTTTGGGGTACAACAGTTGCCCCTGTTAAATCTTATTAGACTTGAGGATGTAGATTGGCTGGCGTGCCTTTCGTAATCCGAGGGTAGAAGATGATTGAACACTAGAGTGCCCAGAAATTTGCGCTCACATGTTAGCAGTGTGATGATGGGAATGGGCTTATAGATGCCATTTGGAGACTGTTGGATGGGCGATATGGGCTTATAGATGCCATCGGGAGGTTGTCGACCGCGTAAGAGATTCCTTAGCGAGAACTTGCGTACCTGAGAAAGGAAAATGATTACCTGGCCTGTTACAGGAGTTGGTCTTCAAACTCTTTGTGTAGATGCGCCATGGCTAGATACTAGAATCGGGTCTGGTAATGCTATTCGTCAACAGATACACCCTGGCAAGATACAGGAATCGGATCCTCGAACTCTTCAGACGTGCCCTGGCAGGATACAAGAATCGAGTCTGGTAATGTAGTCGTCAACAGATACACCCTGGCAGGATACAGGAATCGGATCTTCGAACTCTTCAGACGTGCCCTGGAAGGATACAGGAATCGAGTCTGGTAATGTAGTCGTCAACAGATACACCCTGGCAGGATACAGGAATCGGATCTTCGAACTCTTCAGACGTGCCCTGGCAGGATACAGGAATCGAGTCTGGTAATATTGTCGTCAACAGATACACCCTGGCAGGATACAGAAATCCGATCTTCGAACTCTTCAGACGTGCCCTGGCAGGATACAGGAATCGAGTTTGGTAATGTAGTCGTCAAGAGATACACCCTGGCAGGATACAGGAATCGGATCTTCGAACTCTTCAGACGTGCCCTGGCAGGGTACAGGAATCGAGTCTGGTAATGTAGTCGTCAACAGATACACCCTGGCAGGATACAGGAATCGGATCTTCGAACTCTTCAGCCATGCCCTGGCGGGATACAGGAATCGAGTCTGGTAATGTAGTCGTCAACAGATACACCCTGGCAGGATACAGGAATCGGATCTTCGGACTCTTCAGACGTGCCCTGGCAGGATACAGGAATCGAGTATGGTAATGTAGTCGTCAACAGATACACCCTGGCAGGATACAGGAATCGGATCTTCGAACTCTTCATACGTGCCCTGGCGGGATACAGGAATCGAGTCTGGTAATGTAGTCGTCAACAGATACACCCTGGCAGGATACAGGAATCGGATCTTCGAACTCTTCAGCCATGCCCTGGCGGGATACAGGAATTGAGTCTGGTAATGTAGTCGTTAACAGATACACCCTGGCAGGATACAGGAATCGGATCTTCGGACTCTTCAGACGTGCCCTGGCAGGATACAGGAATCGAGTCTGGTAATGTAGTCGTCAACAGATACACCCTGGCAGGATACAAGAATTGGATCTTCGAACTCTTCAGACGTGCCCTGGCGGGATACAGGAATCGAGTCTGGTAATGTAGTCGTCAACAGATACACCCTGGCAGGATACAGGAATCGGATCTTCGAACTCTTCAGACGTGCCCTGGAGGGATACAGGAATCGAGTCTGGTAATGTAGTCGTCAACAGATACACCCTGGCAGGATACATGAATCAGATCTTCGGACTCTTCAGACGTGCCCTGGCGGGATGCAGGAATCGAGTCTGGTAATGCTAGTCGTCAACAGATACACCCTGGCAGGATACAGGAATCGGATCTTCGAACTCTTCAGACGTGCCCTGGCGGGATACAGGAATCGAGTCTGGTAATGCTAGTCGTCAACAGATACACCCTGGGAGGATACAGGAACCGGATCTTCAAACTCTTCAGACATGCCCTGGCGGGATACAGAAATCGAGTCTGGTAATGCTAGTCATCAACAGATACACCCTGGCAGGATACAGGAATCGGATCTTCGAACTCTTCAGACGTGCCCTGGCGGGATACAGGAATCGAGTCTGGAATCAGTCGTCAACAGATACACCCTGGCAAGATACAGGAATCGGATCTGGAATCAAGACTATTGATGGCAATCATCTTTGTATTAACTTTTGTCCTGAAAAGACAAAATGTTAGTTATGCGTAATGTCATGATGTATGACATGCGAGATGAGATTGTATGTTCATGATGCGTATATGCATGCTATAATGTATGAAGATGCAATGTTTATGAATGTATGTTTTCGTCTTAGGAAAATAAATCCTTGACGGATGCCGGGAAGTTAAATCCTGGGCTGATGTGAATAGCATTTCGCTGTTTCCGCTGGGGAGTGATGGTTGCAAGAATACCGGTAGGAGATGGTGACTCCGTTGGGGAATAAACTTGGAGATTACTCTGCGGGGGAAAATTATTCTAGCGACTTTGCTGGGGAACAATACTCTATGGGACGAGAGGTACTTTGCTGGGATGTTGATGATAACTTCGTTGGGGATACCGTTGTTATGTTGGAAGTTTTAACAGACTTCGCTGGGGATAAGAAGACTTCGCCGAGGACGACCTTTCCGTGGCTTTTGGCTGAGGATAACCCAGTTATATCCTGGTGGGGAAATAACCTTTGAATAAAGTCGGGAGACGCGTTCGTGCTCTGCAGGGGGGAAACTTCCAGAATCTACTGGGGATAAGCTTCCTGTTGGGGAGATGATTCAGCTTTCCCGGGGAAATCTTCAGATTGGACTGGACTCTCCTGGGGAA
The DNA here is from genome assembly GCA_948472305.1 of Vicia faba. Classification (NCBI taxonomy): domain Eukaryota; kingdom Viridiplantae; phylum Streptophyta; class Magnoliopsida; order Fabales; family Fabaceae; genus Vicia; species Vicia faba. The sequence continues at coordinate 27,966,485 of OX451737.1, forward strand.
ATTTTTGAGATATACTGGGGAAGTGGCTCCACTGAATGTTCGGTATACCGCCGGGGAACAATCTTAGATCAAGACTGCCGGGGATGCTTGTTAGGAATGTCTGTGTACTCTGCTGAGGAATGTTTGATATTTGCTGGAGGATGCCCAACTTCCTTAAGGCTGACAGGATAACTCTGTTTGGGGAGAGCGCATTGACTTGCTGACTCACTCTCTGGGGATTTAAGACATCTTGGTTATGTTCTTCAGTTGAACATACCTTGGTACCTTGGTGGACAGGGCAACCGGATCATTTAGACAACTCATTATTGCCCCAGTTTCTGATGTTACCTGTGGAGGTGCTTGGTGACTGCCGATTGACAAATCTTCTTTTGATAGGCAAGTGACGAGATGCCGGGACATATTCGTACGCTTTTGATCCCTAACTTTTGCCTGGACCGCCCCTTCGGGTTTTCAGTCCACCGGGATACCCTTTTTTGCCCAAGCCGCCTTTTCAGGTTTTCGGCTTGCCGGGTGTACAGATTTTTTCTATTTCATCCCTTATTTTTGCCTGAACCTTTTTGGTTCGCCGGGAAGCCCTTATTTTTGCCTAGGTGTGTCAACCTAGCGGGTCTTTGATTATGTGTAGTATTTTTTGACTATATCCACGCTCTCAGAATGTAGGGAGTTTCCCCTGTTAGAAGTGTTTTGCCATGCCACCAGAAGATGTTTGATCAGGCAAGATTCGTTGCTGGAATGCCCCGAAGTGACTCAGGCGGAGATTTGCCCCAGGCTATTTGGTCTTTGAGAGATTCTCTGGATCTTGATTGTACTGCCCCAGATAATAGACCATGATCATGTCTGCCTCTTGATTGGGAGTGCTTCTTCCATTTGAGCTTTTGTTGAGAAGATTTTGTTCACTGGATATTCGTCGTGCGAATTTCTCTGCTGTTCAAACAAGAAGTCATATGCAAACACTGTTATATCAAAATGCAAAGCTTATGTCTGTCTTGAAGATTTTGAAAATGCATTCTTTTTCATAAAAACAAGTGAATTTTTGTAAACAGTGATGTCAACTCGTTATTTTACCGCAAGCCTCAAGGAGTCAGGATACCTTTTGTAACAGTATGCTTTCGAACTAACTCATGCTTCAGCTAGGACTTTTAAGGGTTGTAGCGTGGCCTGGTTCATGGTTTAAGAAACAAAGGATAAAGGCTCAAATTATTTGTACCCACCCACTCTTCGTGATGTTCTTCAAACCTAAGCTCAGTTGATCGTGCGTTAGACCTTGTTTGCGTCTTTGTCCTGATGTTCCAATGATGGTTCAGATATTGATGATTTATTCTGAATAGGCAGTCTTTTTTTTTGTGTTGAGGGTTTGTAGGACCTCTTTTTTTTTTTTGATTTCGTTATCCCTATTTTTTGCCTGAACTGTTTCTTTTGTGATTACAGTCAGCGGGATGCCCCAGTTTTGTAAGTCTCCTTCATAGGTTTTGACTTATTGGGCTTTTTATTTTGATAGATAATGATTGCCTGTCTTTATGATTATTCAGAACCATCACCATCTTTTGGTTTGGAAAGACTCCTTTGGTGTCGTTCGTTATGCACTTGGATCAGCTGAGAGAACTACCCTGCCCCAGGTTATGATTAAGGGTTTAATTTTTGAAAAGAAAAACTCCTACTTCTTTGGCTCAAAGGGGTTGATGAGGGATTATCATCCTTATAACTCCAGTGTTTAGGAATTGAAACAATGCCTGTACCTCCTCAGCGGGGTCTGTTCAAAAGCATACTGTACAGATCGTGGTATCGTTTTCGTCATCCTCCCTCAAGAGGCTTAGCATTATTAATTAAGAGTTGACATCAAAAAAATGAAAGCAGTTTGAGTATAGCGAATGCGAATATATTGCTTCAAAACAGACATACGCGATGCATTAATGAAATAACAATGTTTAACATGAATAAATGTTTGAACAATCAAAAGAAAATTACAACTTGAAATTTCTGATAAACAAAAGCTTCTTAGTTTGCACTAGTCATCTCGGATGGAAGATTCTCAGCAGCAGATTTTCATTTTGCTGTCCGGCATAAACTCCAGCACCCCCCTGTCAATCAAGTCTTGGGTCTTGTTCTTCAGAGACCAGCAATTGTTTGTGTCATGTCCCGGACTGTCAGCGTAGTATGCGCACCTTTCATTGGGATGATAGGTAGGAGCGGAGGTGTTTGGACTCCGGAAAGGAACCCTTAGTGTAATCAGCCCTGCCTTCAACATTTGTGGTAGCGCTTGAGTTAGTGACATGTTGAGCTCGGTGAATTGCCTTTTGGGCTTGTCTGGCTGGCTCTGATCAACCTATTGTTCTTGGCGAGGTGGTTGTTGGACCTGTGAAGTGGTAGCAGTTGGGAGAGGTCTATTCATTGGACCAGACCTTTGACTTCTTGGGGGCTGATTACCGGTTTGGTCCCCAACCCTGACTGCTGACTTCATACTGTTGTATTTGTCTTGATGAAGCAGGTTGATCACAGTTCTCAATTCTTTTTGCTTCCGAGCCAAGCCTTGGATAAGAGCCATTTGCCCCAGCATCTGGGTCTTCATAGTATCTACCTCAGCTTGTAGACGTTTCAGTCGTTCGTCCTTGTCATCATCGGGGCTTTGCTTGGCCAAATTCCCCATAAGGAGTGTCCTTAACTCTTCCTGCCCCTTGGATAGGCTTAAGAAGATCTCCCTGAACTGAGTCTCTTGAGCATGAGGACCCTGGTTATCTTGTTGGGAAGCCATTGCTGAAATAAACAGCGAAGAAGGTGAGTGACCTGTCAAAAAGGGTATCTGTAATGCAATGATATGTATGTATGCATGCGATGTTTTCAAGGATCTCGCGGGGTAAACAAGGAACTTTGTTAGGATCGGGATTCGGTGGCTTGATTGAAGGAACTTCATATTGTTGAGAGTCCTTCTTCAAGAGTCAAGGCTCACCATATCGAGTGGGTCATAGCCCCTGACTCAAGTCATCAACCTGGCTAGGGGAAAATAAATCTCATTTGCCCCTTGCTAGACATTCTGGTTCATCATGACCTGCGTCACAAGCCCTTGAGATCCTTGAAATGGATTAGTCCTTATGCAGGATGTATGCAATGGTATGATGGTATGATGTTATGCATGTGGGTGCAAAGGTGTGAGGTGCCCTGTAATAAGTCCAGTTTGAGGACTATAAACAAAACCTGCAAGAAACTCATGTGTCAGATAACAAGTATGCAAGTAGTCAAGTTTGAAAGCACACAAGTCACACAAAGAGCCCTTAGAGTTTAGGCCAGCATGGGGTCTAGGTATTACCCTCTTTCAGTTTGTTGGTTAGGACCTGTCCTATCAGAAGTAACCGGGTTCTAGAGGATCCCAATATCACTAACTACCCTCAATCGGTCATAACTCCAGCATCGCAACCTTTTCTTGCGGCCAGAACCATCACGAGAGTTTAGCCTCAATCGGCGTAGCATACTGCTACTATACTATTGGCCAAGTTGGGTCATTTAAGGTTCTAAGGTCGGTTGGTGCTTAATGACTCCTCAAAAGACCCATATTCTCCTCGTTGCGACACAAGGGATATCGGTACAGACCAAGGCGCCACACCAACGTAGCCACTGCTTTACCCATGTCGGTCTACGCCGGACAGGTCCCTCACAGCTTATGCTACCTAACAGGGTATCCCCAGATCCGGGTTAGGATCTATGTAACTCCGAAACAGCCCACAATGATAAAGCAAACAAACACAGCAATTGAAAACACAAGTGATCTTAGTCCTAAGGTACACCTCACTTTAAGATTAGTCCCCAGCAGAGTCGCCAGTTCTGTGATCGGTGGATCTGGAACTGACTGTTTAACGCTGGTTCGCGAAATGTCGCGGAAGCAAGAGTCGCCACCGTCTTTTATTTTCTCCAACATGGAAAGGACAAAAGCACAGCAAAATTCCTTATTGAGAATGTTTCTCGGTTCGGGAGGTAGATTTATAGAAAGGGAAGGTGTTAGCACCCTTTCTATCTATGGTTATCCATGGGCTCTTAGATACTTGCTCATTGTGTTTTCAAAATGTTTGCTTTTCAATTGTGAGTGGGTTTGAAAAAGTTTCGTTTAAAGATTTCAGATCGACTCTTGTATCAGTCGTCAAGAGTGTTTGAAAAATGGTTTTGAAAGCTTTTTTGAAAGTGTCGGTGTGAAAAGAATTTGATTTGTTTTTGAATAGAGCAAGTATCTATGAGTCATCTACCTACCCTAAGGAATTAGGCTGTGTAAATGTCCTTAAGGTAGTGCCATCCCACCATTGAGAGGTAGGCAGCACCACCGTTGGAGGTGTTCGGGTCAATTCGAGTTTAGGGACAGTGTGGTCACCATAGCAATAGTAGGACACTGTGATCGGTGGATCTGGAACTGACTGTTTAACGCTGGTTCGCGAAATGTCGCGGAAGCAAGAGTCGCCACCGTCTTTTATTTTCTCCAAATGGAAAGGACAAAAGCACAGAAAAATTCCTTATAGAGATTGCTCTCGGTTCGGGAGGTAGATTATAGAAAGGGAAGGTGTTAGCACCCTTTCTATCCATGGTTATCCATGGGCTCTTAGATACTTGCTCATTTGTGTTTTCAAAATTGGTTTGTTTGCTTTTCAACTGTGGGTTTTAAAAAGTTTCTTTGAAAATTTCAGTTCGACTCTTGTGTCAGAGTGTTTGAAAAAATTGCTTTGAAAGCTTTTGAAAATGTGTTGGTGTGAAAAGTATTTTTGAATTTGTTTTTGAAATTAGAGCAAGTATCTACGAGAACCTACCTACCCTAAGGAATTCGTCTGTGTAAATGTCCTTTAAAATAGTGCCATCCCACCATTGAGAGGTAGGTAGCACCACCGTTGGAGGTATTCGGGTCAATTCGAGGTTCGGGACATGGTGATCACCAGAGCAATGGGAAGACACCTTAGAAGCTACCCTCATGCCAGGTTCCCGGATCATGAGGACTTACTAAGACATCCTCTACTCGACGATCACCTTTCGAGGCAAGGCAACAGTGAGGCGTACCCTAGGGGTGGTGTGTGATTTGTGTGTCGTTTTCATTTGCATTTATCTTGTCATGTTTATTGGTGTTCTACGCTTGATTTTATTTAAGGCCATTCATTCTTGCATGCTTTGTTAACAGTTAAAAAATATTTGCGGGAAAAGTAAATCTAAGCTATTACAAATGGCGCGGGTCCACATCGCCAAAATTAAACCGGACCCGATTTGACAGAAAAGTAAAAAGTGCGAAAAGTAATCAAATTACAAAGCTTCGGGAGAGATACATAAGTATTTAAACGGAAAAAGAAATAAGTATGCGAATTAATTAAATCGGAACGAGGGCGTTGGACCCTTTCGCAAAATTAAAATTATATGAATTTATTAATTAAGAAAAGAAATTGTTTTTGTTTTTTTAGTATTTTATGTATTTTAAGATTTAATGAAAAAAAGAGTTAATTAAAATTAAAATAAAATGCTAAACCTAATTCTAATTATTTTTTAAGTTATTAAGAAAAATATTGGAGTTTTTTAACCTAAATGAAACCCTAATTAATTTACAAGTTTAATTATAAAAAAATAAATAAAATAAATATCATTATAAGAAAAAAAAAATTAAAAAAGGAATAAAACATTAATTAAACCTATTTCTACATTTTTTAGATTTTTTATGAAAAGAATTAATATTGCAAACCCTAATTTAAATTTACTTACATGCATTTATTTATGAAAATATTAGAAATAAAGTATTTATTATATTTTTTGATCTTTTCTGATTTTTTTATGCATTTTTTATATTTTGTAGAAATAATTAATTAATTTAAACAAATAAAGAAAACAAAATAATTAAAAATAAAACATGAAAAAAAATGGAGAATTGCAAACCAGGGGGGGTGGTAGTCCCCAAAGGAGGTATGATTGTGAAATTCTGGCCCAATAACCTTGATCCATTTGACCTTTCCATGCAGCGTGCACATGCGTTGACCATGGTATATGATGTGCCTTCAATTTTGCACCCTTGGATTGCTTCTGATGGACGCGTGGCTGTTGATCTTTGAGGACGCATGGTGTGTCTTAACGCTGGCGCTGCATAGGAATCATTACTGAAAAATAATATGGAGATTATACAGACCTGGGGCTCGAACCCAGGTCTTGGACGTTAATACACTCCTCGCTTGCCAACTGAACCAAACAACGCATTTGTTATATAATCAACAAACAAATAATATAATAGAAAGTGGGTTAATGCTTGGAAACGCGCGCGAATTTTTGAACGTGCCAATCAGCGTGTGCCACAACATCATCGTCTTCATCATCCCTGTAACATAAAACACACAGGCAACGGTTTTTCACGCGTAGTTTTAGGTGTGCTATTAGAAAATAGCGATTAGGCCTGTGTTACTCATAAATTAGGCGCGAGGACACGTTTAGGATCGTCCAGGTCTGCTGATTACAACCATGGCATTCTTGAAGGCTAATTTTTCGTTAAATAAGAAACCCCAATTTTGAGGTCCTGCAAACCCTAGAAAGCAAGCATGGTGAAATCTCATATACAGCATAAAAACGCAATTAAATGCATTGGTTAGTTTCAGGACAAGATAATAAACATGAATCCATGAATAAATTTCACAAATAATGCATAGAATGGGATGTACGATTATGGAATTTATTTGATACAGTTCAGGTTCAATATACCAATTCTTGAGGTTTTGATGGCTATGCTTGATTGGAACACGTTCAGGGAACCTTGAGGAAGCTATTGGAATGAAAATTATCCTTTGAATCGCCCTGTAACAATGATTTCAGAATTGAGTTTTTAGAGGATTTTTCCAAGTTTGTCACTAGCTTTCTTGCGCAGTTTTTAGTCTACTTGCATTAGGGTTATCATCAGGTATTTGTATGGAGTCTATTAGGTTAACAAAACTCAATCAAATCCATTGCTTTTATTGTTTTGGAGATTTGATTTTCTAGCTTTATTTTCCAAATATTTTTCACATGTTTTTGTATCAATTAAGATCAAACCACTCCAAATCTTTCCTCATTTGATTAGGCACGAAATATTGAGTCTAGAACATGCATGAAAAGATTGGTTAGGTCAAGTTAGATATTTTTCATATATTTAAATGATTTAAATGAATTAATATAAATAATAATTCAAATAAATAAATAAAAAATGAGAAAATACTTCCCTTTGGGCCAAGTGGTCGTGCACATGCTTGGAATGATGAATTATGGAAGAAAAATGAGCCCATTAGCATTTTTAGGTCATTTGGATCAAAGTTGACTTTTCAAAATATCCAAAAATTTCCCAACTTCCACAAGGCATAACTTGCTCAATTTTTAAGCTTTTCTCATGTTCTTGGACATTTAGGAAAGGTCTTTGAGTCCTCTAACCAATGCCTTTGGTCCTATGTCATTTTGATTTACCAATCTCAAGTTATGGCCTTTGACTTAAAGTCCCTTTTTGTTGACTTTTGAAAATGACCTATAATGTTGAAATTGATAACTTTTTGTGAGAGCATTTCTTGGACTTGAAGTATGAAGATGAGTTATAGGAAATGTATTTCTCTTCAAAATGAGCTTTGGATGGAATTTTTCTGATAATCCATGTGAAAGTTATGCCCTGGTCAATTTCAGTTGACTTTTTCAACTGTCCAAATAAGGAAACTTTTGCAATTTGATGAGTTCTGAGCCAAACTTTGAGAATCATGATCAAGCATTGATCAAATGATGTTTGTGGCTTCAAAATGATATGTTGACCAAAAATTTGAACTTTTGACTGTCAAATGACCATTTTGCCCCTACAGTTGACTGTAGTGCAATTTAGGGTTTTGACTGTGCAATTTTGAGCTGAATGTCTTGAAACTTGATATGAGGATGCTTGACCATATTTGTAGGCATATGAGACTTGATTGGACCTTTGAAAACTTCATTTTCTTGATCAGAGCACAAACCTTAGTTTTGACTGTATAGGAGACCTTTGCACTGTGCCACCCTTGGGGAATTTTACAGCTTGACTTGACAATTTCTTGAAGAATATGGGAGGGCAAATTTTGGGGTACAACAGTTGCCCCTGTTCAATCTTCTTAGACTTGAGGATGCAGATTGGCTGACGTGCCTTTCGTAATCCGAGGGTAGAAGATGATTGGACACTAGAGTGCCCAGAAATTTGCGCTCACATGTTAGCAGTGTGATGGGGGAATGGGCTTATAGATGCCATTTGGAGATTGCTGGATAGGATGATGGGCTTATAGATGCCATCTGAATGCTGATCGCATAGGAGGTTCCTTGGCGAGAACCTGCATACCTGCAAAACAGAAAATGAGTACCTGACACGTTGCAGGAGTTGATTTTTAGATGCTTGGTATAGATATGTCCTGACTGGTTGCAGGAGTTGAGTCTGGAGCTTCAAACGGCGATGAATGAACCAGGGATGGTTACTGCCTTAGCATGAATGGTAAGAGAAACTTAGGCGACTTTAACTTCAACAACACTCGTTGAGAACATCTTGGGTGTCTTCTACTGGGATAAGAATCAGGGAGATCTTAGGGTCGATCTGACTGAACCAGAGAAGGCCTTTGACTGGATAAGCATCAGGAAAAATCTTAGGGTCGATTTAACTGAACCGGACAAGGTCTTGAAATATCTTCAACTGGATAAGCATCAGGGAGATCTTAGGGTCGATCTGACTGAACCAGAGAAGGCCTTTGACTGGATAAGCATCAGGAAAATCTTAGGGTCGATTTAACTGAACCGGACAAGGTCTTGAAATATCTTCAACTGGACAAGAATCAGGGAGATCTTAGGGTCGATCTGACTGAACCAGAGAAGGCCTTTGACTGGATAAGCATCAGGAAAATCTTAGGGTCGATTTAACTGAACCGGACAAGGTCTTGAAATATCTTCAACTAGATAAGCATCAGGGAGATCTTAGGGTCGATCTGACTGAACCAGAGAAGGCCTTTGACTGGATAAGCATCAGGGAAATCTTAGGGTCGATTTAACTGAACCAGGCTAGGTCTTGGAATATCTTCAACTGGATAAGCATCAGGGTGATCTTAGGGTCGATCTGACTGAACCAGAGAAGGCCTTTGACTGGATAAGCATCAGGAAAATCTTAGGGTCGATTTAACTGAACCGGACAAGGTCTTGGAATATCTTCAACTGGATAAGCATCAGGGAGATCTTAGGGTCGATCTGACTGAACCAGAGAAGGCCTTTGACTGGATAAGCATCAGGAAAATCTTAGGGTTGATTTAACTGAACCGGACAAGGTCTTGGAATATCTTCAACTGGATAAGCATCAGGGAGATCTTAGGGTCGATCTGACTGAACCAGAGAAGGCCTTTGACTGGATAAGCATCAGGAAAATCTTAGGGTCGATTTAACTGAACCGGACAAGGTCTTGGAATATCTTCAACTGGATAAGCATCAGGGAGATCTTAGGATCGATCTGACTGAACCAGAGAAGGCCTTTGACTGGATAAGCATCAGGAAAATCTTAGGGTCGATTTAACTGAACCGGACAAGGTCTTGGAATATCTTCAGTTGGATAAGCATCAGGGAGATCTTAGGGTCGATCTGACTGAACCAGAGAAGGCCTTTGACTGGATAAGCATCAGGGAAATCTTAGGGTCGATTTAACTGAACCAGGCTAGGTCTTGGAATATCTTCAGCTGGATAAGCATCAGGGAGATCTTAGGGTCGATCTGACTGAACCAGAGAAGGCCTTTGACTGGATAAGCATCAGGAAAATCTTGGGGTCGATTTAACTGAACCGGACAAGGTCTTGAAATATGATTGAGAATTTCAACTGCATCTTTCCTGAAAGGTAAAGGTCAGTTATATGCAATGCATGACATGGATCAAGCAATGATGTTCTCAATATAAATGAGACTTATATGATATGATGTGTCTATGCATGTTATAATGATGTATGTGATGTTTTATGTATGTTTTTGTCTAGGAAAGTGAATCCTTGACGGGTGCCGGGAAATCGTATCCTGGGCTGATGTTGAAGAATAAGCTTTTACTTCCGCTGGGGATGACAGTTGCAAGGATACCGGTAGGAGAAGATAACTCCGTTGGGGAATAAACTTGGCGAATGGAAGATTCTGCGGGGGGAAAAGATACTCTAGCGACCATGCTGGGAAGCAATACTCTGTGGGAAGAGGGATGCTTTGCCGAATGTTGATAATAGTTTGCTGGGGATATCCTTGTTGTTGGAAGTGTTGATAGATTTCGCTGGGGATAAGAAAGAACTGCGTTGACGACGATCTTTCCGTGGCTTTTGGCTGAGGATAACCCAGTTATATCCTGTTAAGGAAATAACTCTTTAAATAAAGCCGGACGACGCGTTCGTGCTCTGCGAGGGATAAGCTTCCAGAATTTACTGGGGATAAGCTTACTGCTTGGGGATATGAATTCCAACTTTCCTGGGGAAACTGGATTGGACTCTTCTGGGGAGTTTTGGAACTGCGGGGGAGTGATTCCTTTGAATGTTGGTATACCGCCGGGGAACAATCTTTAGGCCGAGATTGCCGGGGATGCTTGTTAAGAATATATGTATTGCTGCTGGGGAAGTATTGAGATCTACGGGAGGATACTCAATTTCCTTGAGATTTATCAATTCTGCTTGGAGAAGAATGCGCTGTTTTACTGAACCACTCTCTGGGGAATTAAGGTATCTGGTTATGTTCTTTAGCTGAACCTACCTTGGTACCTTGGAGGATAGAACAATTGGATTGCTCAGACAACTCTTTATTTCCCCTGTTTCTAGTGTCACCTGCAATTAATTCCTTTGTTTCGTATGCAAATATTTATGAGTTAGCAAATTATCGTCAATGCATATATCACAAATTGAACCTTGGACGTTCTTTGCAAAACAAAACAGAAAAAGAAAAAGCACTTGGCACGTTTAACTGAAAATATATTTGTATTGATTTTTGAATGGCCTGAAAATAGGCGTTTTGTGTACAAGAGGCTGACGTCCTAGTAAGAGGAACGCCGCCGAACAAGAGAGTTTATACAAGTTTTGTACAAAAGAAAATAAAACAGCTGTGTGAAGTGAATGATCCCACTGGGTTTCAACTCTGCTATTGCCTTTATAACTCCGAGCGTCTCATCACTTGATGACCTTGGTTGAAGGTGAAGCTGACTGATCGATGCCGTTTGAACTTGATGTAGATACCGGATTCTGGATGCAACGTGATCAATGAGACATAGTATTACGCTTTATCCCTAATTTTTGCCTGGACTGCCCTTTCGGGTTTTCAGTCCACCGGGATACCCGTTTTTGCCCAAGCCGCCTTTTCAGGTTTTCGACTTGCCGGGTGTACAGATTTTTTCATTTTCATCCCTTCATTTTGCCCGAACCCTTTTGGTTCGACGGGAAGCCCTAATTCTTGCCTAGGCATGTCAGCCTAGCGGGTCTTTTTTTATGCGTAGTATCTTTTTACTATGTCTGCATTGGCGGGGTGAGGAAGGTCGTCACCATCCATGTTGGTCAATATCATTGCTCCTCCTGAGAACACATGCTTAACCACAAATGGCCCTTCGTATGTAGGGGTCCATTTTCCCCTTGGATCACTATGAGGAAGGATGATTCTCTTGATTACCAGATCCCCAACTCGATATTCCTGTGGTCTGACTTTTTTGTTAAATGCCCTGATCATCCGTTTCTGATACGTCTGACCATGACAGATAGCAGCAAGTCTCTTTTCGTCAATGAGATTGAGTTGATCAAGTTGTGTCTGGATCCAATCCTCTTCGTTCAGATTTGCATCCTTCATTATCCGGAGAGAGGGAATTTGTACTTCGATCGGTAAGACTGCCTCCATGCCATAAACCAGAGAGAAAGGAGTGGCCCCGGTTGACGTCCTAACTGAAGTACGGTACCCATGTAGAGCGAACGGTAACATCTCGTGCCAATCTTTATAAGTCACTGTCATCTTCTGCACAATTTTCTTGATGTTCTTATTTGCTGCTTCTACAGCCCCATTCATCTTCGGTCTGTAAGGAGAAGAATTGTGGTGCTGTATCTTGAACTGTTCGCAGAGCTCAGCGATCATCTTATTGTTCAGATTGGTACCGTTGTCTGTAATAATCCGCTCAGGGATGCCATACCGACAGATCAGGTTATGCCGAATGAACCGTGCCACCACAGTCTTGGTTACCGTAGCATAGGATGCTGCTTCAACCCATTTTGTAAAATAATCAATCGCCACTAGGATAAAGCGATGCCCATTGGATGCCGTAGGTTTAATCTCGCCGATCATGTCTATGCCCCACATTGCAAACGGCCAAGGCGCAGTCAGAACATTCAGGGGAACCGGAGGAACATGCACCTTGTCTGCATAAATCTGACATTTGTGGCATGTCCTGGAATGTTGGTAACAATCAGCTTCCATTGTGGACCAGTAATATCCTGCCCGTAGGATTTTCTTAGCCATAGTGTGTCCACTGGAATGTGTACCAAAGGTCCCTTCATGTAGCTCTTCCATGATCCTTTCTGCTTCAGTCTTATCCACACAACGCAGTAAGGTTGAATCATGGTTTCGCTTGTACAAGATGTCGTTGCTAAGGAAGAACTTGGCTGCAAACCTCCTCAGGAATTTCTTATCGTTGACAGATGCACCTTCAGGGTATTCCTGGGCTTCTAGATATCTCTTCACCTCATGGTACCAAGGTTTCTCAGTCACCAATTCAGTTTCGAGATCACAACAGTATGCCGGTTCGTCCAGTTTCCAGATGATGATCCGAGGAGCCTCATTATCCCATTTGACCTTGAACATAGAAGACATTGTAGCTAACGCGTCCGCTAACTGATTCTCTTCTCTTGGAAAGTGCTCAAAGGTTATCTCTGTGAAGTGGGGGACCAGGGTCAACACACATTCTCTGTAAGGGATCAGGTTTGGATGTTTCGTATCCCACTCTCCTTTGATCTGATTGATCACAAGAGCGAAATCTCCGAAGACACTCAGAAATTTGATCCTTAGGTCGATCGCAGCTTGAAGACCCATGATGCACGCCTCATACTCCGCCATGTTGTTGGTACAGTTGAAACATAGCCGGGCAGTGAGTGGAGTATGAGTACCTTGAGGAGATATGATGATGGCGCCGATACCATTTCCCAAAGCATTGGAGGCTCCGTCAAAGTGCATAGACCATCGGGATCCTGGTTCAGGTCCTTCATCCGGTCCAGGTATTTCACAATCAGTCACTATCATAATGCTTTCATCCGGAAATTCGAAGTTCATTGATTGATAGTCATCTACAGCTTGATGTGCTAAGTGGTCTGCCAACACACTTCCCTTGATGGCTTTCTGGGTTGTATATTGAATGTCATATTCCGTCAAGATCATTTGCCATCTTGCAATTCTCCCAGACAGAGCGGGCTTTTCGAATATGTACTTTATAGGATCCATCTTTGAGATCAACAAGGTAGTATGAGTCAGCATATACTGTCTCAGCCGGCGAGCAGCCCATACCAAAGCGCAGCAAGTTTTCTCAAGCAGTGAGTATCGGGTCTCACAGTCGGTAAACTTTTTGCTAAGGTAATAAATGGCATGCTCTTTTCGGCCAGACTCGTCATGCTGCCCCAGCACACACCCCATTGAGTTGTCAAGCACTGTCAGGTATAGTATCAGAGGTCTCCCTTCAACCGGTGGCATAAGGATAGGTGGTTCTTGGAGATACTCTTTGATTCTGTCAAAAGCAGCCTGACATTCATCGTTCCAACGTACTACCTGATCTTTCTTCAGCAGCTTAAAGATTGGCTCACAGGTAGCGGTCAGATGTGAGATGAATCGAGCAATGTAATTCAGGCGTCCTAAAAAGCCTCTGACTTCCTTCTCTGTCCTAGGAACTGGCATCTCTTGAATAGCTTTGACCTTAGCAGGGTCCACTTGAATACCTTTATCACTGACCACGAAGCCTAGCAACTTTCCCGATCTTACCCCGAAGGTGCACTTGTTCGGGTTCAATCTCAGCTTGTACAGTTTCAACCGGTCAAACAATTTCTGCAGATGATCTAAGTGCTCTTCCTCAGTTTGGGACCTTGCGATCATGTCGTCCACATACACCTCTATCTCGTGATGGATCATGTCATGAAATAAGGCAACCATGGCACGTTGGTAGGTTGCCCCAGCGTTCTTCAACCCGAATGGCATGACCTTGTAACAGAAGGTGCCCCACTGAGTAACAAATGTAGTCTTTTCCATGTCTTCAGGTGCCATCTTGATCTGATTGTAACCTGAAAAGCCATCCATGAAAGAGAACACTTTGTGCTGAGCTGTATTATCAACAAGGACATCAATGTGAGGTAAGGGGAAGTCATCTTTGGGGCTGGCCCTGTTCAGATCCCTGTAATCGACACACATTCTGACCTTTCCATCCTTCTTCGGTACCGGCACCACATTAGCAACCCATTGAGGATAAGAAGTCACTGCAAGGAACCCGGTGTCAAACTGTTTCATGACCTCGGCTTTAATCTTTTCGGACATCTCTGGACGCATCCGACGGACCTTTTGCTTAACTAGAGGGAAGTCTTCCTTAGTTGGCAAATGATGGACCACAATATCGGTATCCAACCCGGGCATGTCTTCGTAGGACCAGGCAAAGATCTCCATGTAATCATGTAACATCTTGGTTAACCGTTGCTTCACGCTGAGCTCTAGGTTGGCACCAATCTTTACCTCTTTTCTATCCGCCTCAGTACCCAGGTTTATGGTTTCCACTGGCTCTTCATGGGGTTGAATTGCCCTCTCTTCCTGAAGCAACAGTCTTGCAAGCTCGCCAGGCACTTCGCAATCATCTTCACCTTCGTCTTCGGCTAAGTTGATCGGATTTTCGAAGTCATAATTGGCAGTAGCAGAGTTGTTATCAGTGAGATCCAGAGTGGATTGAAACCTGTATGAGTGAGTGTGTGTGTAAATACAGCTGTTTTGAAAATCATGTAAAGGAAAAGAAAGACAGAAAAGGAGCACAATATTTGCAATGCGAAAAATACATCCAAGATTTTCATTCATGATATATGAAATGACAGTTTGTATGCCCTCACAAATAGAACCACGGTGCCTCGGGTAAGACACCGGGCCATAGAGTTTATCATTGTTTATTACAAAATAACAAAACATAGGAATTTATTACTCAGTAACAAGAGAAACAGGGAGATTGTCTTTTGCGCTCCAATTGTTAAGTCCACCGTCGGTTGCCGGGTAGATCCAGCTATCAAACTCAGCTTCATCAACTTCCTCTTCGTCCCCAATAGCATTAACTCCATGAGCAGGTAGGGGAGCTGTCACTACATTAGGTTTCTCAGATGCCTCAAACTGTACCTCTTGGGCATCAATAAGGTCCTGCAGCTTGTTCTTTAACGCCCAACAGTCATCGGTAGAGTGCCCCGGGCTATCTGAATGATAAGCACAACGAGCGTTCGGGTTATACTTGGGGGATGCAGTATTTGGAAACTTCGGCGCCTCCCTGACAGTCACTAGATTGGTTGAGAGCAACTGTGGCAGGATCTGCGACAAAGTCATGTTTAAGCGGGTGAATTCTCGCCGGGGTCTTTCAACCTTCTGAGGATTGTTTGGCCGAGGAGCGGCAGCAGGCTTAGCAATCATTACCGCACTGACAGATTGGCGGTGCTCATGTCTCTCTGATTTCCTGGAACCATATACGGCACTAGACTCCTTCTTGAAGGGTTTCTTCTCAGAACTAGATGATGCACCCTTCGGAATTTTTCCAGACTTTAACCCAGCTTCAATCCTCTCTCCAGTCAAGATTAGATCAGTGAACCCAGCAGAAGAATTCCCAATGAGATGGTTGAAAAACGGCCCAGATAGGGTCCCCAAGAACATGTCTACCAATTCCCGATCAGTCAACGGTGGCTGCACCCTGCCAGCCAGGTCTCTCCACTTCTGAGCGTACTCCTTAAAACCTTCGCTTGCACCTAACGACATACCCTGGAGTTGGGTACGTGTGGGGGCAAGGTCGGCATTATATTGATACTGCTTGTAGAAAGCAGTAGCCAACTCCTCCCAGTTACGAACCTTGGTCCCATCCAGCTGATAGAACCATTCGAGATGAGTCCCTGAAAGACTCTCCTGGAAGAAGTGGATCCATAAATTCTTATCCGCAGAGTACGGCTGAATTTTCCGAACATAGGACCTCAGATGCAGCTTGGGACAAGACGCCCCGTCATACTTAGAGAAGGAGGGTGCTTTGAACTTGTGGGGGATGATCACACCAGTTGACAAACCCAGATCTCCGAAATCCAGCCCAGGTACCTGTTGAACCTCCATAGCCTTCAATCTGTCCTCCAGTTGTTTATATCTGTCGTCTGCAGGAGGGTACTGCTCTTCATCAAAGTCTGTCTCGTTGTCGGAGACTACCGGACTAGGAACCCTTGCTTCTGCCTGAGGAGAATTCTTGTCAACAGAAGAACCAGCCTCTTCCTGTTGCAGAGTATTGTTAAACCTTCGGCCCGAGTTGAACAGAACGGTTCTTCTCTTCTTCTTCTTCTCCTTCTTCAGGAGCATAGCCTTTAGTTCCTCTTGGCCTCGAGCCAGACCCTTGATTAATTCTTGAAACTGCGCATTCTGCGCCTGAAGAGCCTTGATTGATGTCTCAGTTGATGCAGAGTCGGTATTCATGATGCTGAAATAAACAGCGAAGAACTGTAAGCAACCTGAAAAAGGGGAAAAACCTGCTATGCACATGATGTATGAAATGCGTATGCAATGCATTCAAGGGTTCGAAAGTTCAAATTTGTTATAGACAAAAAAGGAACACACGTTATCGTTAAGGAAATCATTGTTTAATACATCAAGGCCTCATGGGCAAAAGTACAAAAAGTCAAATCAATCCCAAAATACACTGCGCATCCTCTTTGGAGCTATGTAGGTGTTGAGATTCCTCTCCTCATGCAACAGGAGAGTGAGCTCCAAGACCTTCTTTTCACTGGAATGTAGACTAGTCTCAAGAGAATTCCGTTCTTCCTTAAGCTGGATCCAACTCTTCTGCATCTCTTCCCAGGATGTGGGCATATCAGGGTGCTGAATAGTATGGGACACTTCTCCTTCCAAGACTGGTTCCTTGATTACCAGGAGCATGTGAGGATAGGGCATCACTAACTTCTGGGAGCGGGCTCGTACCCACTTGAGGTAAGGTTCCAACGGGATGGAATTCCTGTGCCCCAGTGTCTTGCTGTCTATCCTACTGGGCATCCTCCAAGCTCTGATAAATCTCTGGCGAAGTCCTTGAGTATCGTTGTCGAAGTCAAAAACTATGTCAGGAATTAACATGTCATGAGGACCATCCCTCCGAGCATAACCAAACTGTCTCCAAGCCAGGCATGGGCTATAAGTAATACCTCCTCTGATTCCAAGTAAAGGAACATTAGGGTACTCCCCGCAACGATCAATGATAGTGACATCTTTTCTGGACCTAGGGCACCAATGTATATCTGCATGTGTAAGAGTCATCAACCGTTGTGACCATCTCAAACCCCGCTCATTCTTCAAAACTGATTGTGGAAGGTGCGAAATAAACCACCTTCCCAGGAGAGGAGTGCAACACATAAGGACACCCCTTTTTCTCATGGTTCGAGTGTAACATGAGTGAAGGATGTCCCCCAGCAATGTAGGTATGGGATTCCTGGACATAAAGATCTGGACGGCACTGATATCAATAAGCTGATCTGGGTTAGGGAACAACACCAAACCATAAACAAGGAGGGCCACAACCTCTTCAAAAGCTCGTAAGTCAAGGGAGTTCCAACATTCATGGGCCTTTTCAAACAGAAATCTGGCTAAGAACCCTTTGATACCACTTCTAACTTCCCAATGTCCCTTGAGGTCAGATGACTGTAGGTGCAAGGCTTTAGCAATTTCTTCAAGCTTAGGTTCCTTTTCTGTACCGTTGAAGGGTGGCTGATCAAGGATAGGGATCTTCAGGAGCCGGGAGAACTCCTCCAATGTAGGTACCAACTGATAGTCCAAGAAGGTGAAACAGTGATGCAGAGGGTCAAAGAATTGGAACAGGACCTTTATCATATCTTCCTCAATGTTGGTGTTGACCAAGCTGATGAGGCTTCCATGCCTTTCGCTGAATGAAGAGTTCTCGGGAATCCTGGATATAAGCTCCTTAAGCTGAGGGGGGATCTTTACAAGACTGATTTGAATTGTCTTTCTACGAACAGTTTCCATGTCCTACAAAACAAGAACAAAGATGAAAATTCGAACCCCTGAAATGGTTAGTCAATGCATATGATGCTGGATGATGTCATGATGCTATGATTAAACATACCACAGATATTTACAAAGACAAACATGTAAGGCACACAAGGCACACAAGACAAGCCCTTAAGGTTTAAGGCCAGCATGGGGTTTGGGTAGTACCCTCTTGAAGTTGGTGGGTTCAACCTGTCCTAATCAAAGTAACCGGGTTCTAAGGTTCCCAATATCACGGGATTGCTTTCATTGTTCATCGTTTCGATTTAGCCACTGAACTGGCGACCGAAATATTCCAGGAAAGAAACCCTCAATTGAGTGTAGTATCGAGTATCAACCAACCTCGGACTGCACCAAAGTCAGTTATCTCACTACCCTAAAGAGGCCAAGATAGTTCAATTAAGGTTCCTAAGGTCTGTTGATGCTTCACGACACCACGCGGAGGCCCCGTACTCTCCTTGACTGAACTCAAGGGTTACCGGTACACACCAAAGTGCCACATCAACGTAGCAGACTGCTTCAACCATGTCGGTATACCCCACACAGTTCCCTCACAGCCTTGTTGCTACTTTCTAAGAAGGTATCCCCCAGATCCGGGTTAGAATCTATAGAACTCCCAAGCAACCCACAATTTAAAGCACACAAGGAAAACAATTGAAAACACAGTTATGACCTAGCCCTAAGGTACACCTCACTTTATAGTTTGGTCCCCAGCAGAGTCGCCAGTTCTGTGATCGGTGGATCTGGAACTGACTGTTTAACGCTGGTTCGCGAAATGTCGCGGAAGCAAGAGTCGCCACCGTCTTTTATTTTCTCCAAATGGAAAGGACAAAAGCACAGACTAATTCCTTAGGGTAGGTAGACAACTCTAGATACTTGCTCTAAATTTCAAAACAAACAAAAATCTTTTCACACCGACACTTTTCAAAAGCTTTCAAAGCAATTTTTCAAACACTCTGACACAAGAGTCGAACTGGAATTTTCAAAGAAACTTTTTAAAACCCACAATTGAAAAGCAAACAAACCTTTTGAAAACACAAATGAGCAAGTATCTAAGAGCCCATGGATAACCATGGATAGAAAGGGTGCTAACACCTTCCCTTTCTATAATCTACCTCCCGAACCGAGAGCAATCTCTATAAGGAATTTTCTGTGCTTTTGTCCTTTCCATTTGGAGAAAATAAAAGACGGTGGCGACTCTTGCTTCCGCGACATTTCACGAACAAGCGTTAAACAGTCAGTTCCAGATCCACCGATCAGGTCCCTCACAGCTTATGCTACCTAACAGGGTATCCCCAGATCCGGGTTAGGATCTATGTAACTCCGAAACAGCCCACAATGATAAAGCAAACAAACACAGCAATTGAAAACACAAGTGATCTTAGTCCTAAGGTACACCTCACTTTAAGATTAGTCCCCAGCAGAGTCGCCAGTTCTGTGATCGGTGGATCTGGAACTGACTGTTTAACGCTGGTTCGCGAAATGTCGCGGAAGCAAGAGTCGCCACCGTCTTTTATTTTCTCCAACATGGAAAGGACAAAAGCACAGCAAAATTCCTTATTGAGAATGTTTCTCGGTTCGGGAGGTAGATTTATAGAAAGGGAAGGTGTTAGCACCCTTTCTATCCATGGTTATCCATGGGCTCTTAGATACTTGCTCATTGTGTTTTCAAAATGTTTGCTTTTCAATTGTGAGTGGGTTTGAAAAAGTTTCGTTTAAAGATTTCAGATCGACTCTTGTATCAGTCGTCAAGAGTGTTTGAAAAATGGTTTTGAAAGCTTTTTTGAAAGTGTCGGTGTGAAAAGAATTTGATTTGTTTTTGAATAGAGCAAGTATCTATGAGTCATCTACCTACCCTAAGGAATTAGGCTGTGTAAATGTCCTTAAGGTAGTGCCATCCCACCATTGAGAGGTTGGCAGCACCACCGTTGGAGATGTTCGGGTCAATTCGAGTTTAGGGACAGTGTGGTCACCATAGCAACAGTAGGACACTGTGATCGGTGGATCTGGAACTGACTGTTTAACGCTGGTTCGCGAAATGTCGCGGAAGCAAGAGTCGCCACCGTCTTTTATTTTCTCCAAATGGAAAGGACAAAAGCACAGAAAAATTCCTTATAGAGATTGCTCTCGGTTCGGGAGGTAGATTATAGAAAGGGAAGGTGTTAGCACCCTTTCTATCCATGGTTATCCATGGGCTCTTAGATACTTGCTCATTTGTGTTTTTAAAATTGGTTTGTTTGCTTTTCAACTGTGGGTTTTAAAAAGTTTCTTTGAAAATTTCAGTTCGACTCTTGTGTCAGAGTGTTTGAAAAAATTGCTTTGAAAGCTTTTGAAAATGTGTTGGTGTGAAAAGTATTTTTGAATTTGTTTTTGAAATTAGAGCAAGTATCTACGAGAACCTACCTACCCTAAGGAATTCGTCTGTGTAAATGTCCTTTAAAATAGTGCCATCCCACCATTGAGAGGTAGGTAGCACCACCGTTGGAGGTATTCGGGTCAATTCGAGGTTCAGGACATGGTGATCACCAGAGCAATGGGAAGACACCTTAGAAGCTACCCTCATGCCAGGTTCCCGGATCATGAGGACTTACTAAGACATCCTCTACTCGACGATCACCTTTCGAGGCAAGGCAACAGTGAGGCGTACCCTAGGGGTGGTGTGTGATTTGTGTGTCGTTTTCATTTGCATTTATCTTGTCATGTTTATTGGTGTTCTACGCTTGATTTTATTTAAGGCCATTCATTCTTGCATGCTTTGTTAACAGTTAAAAAATATTTGCGGGAAAAGTAAATCTAAGCTATTACAAATGGCGCGGGTCCACATCGCCAAAATTAAACCGGACCCGATTTGACAGAAAAGTAAAAAGTGCGAAAAGTAATCAAATTACAAAGCTTCGGGAGAGATACATAAGTATTTAAACGGAAAAAGAAATAAGTATGCGAATTAATTAAATCGGAACGAGGGCGTTGGACCCTTTCGCAAAATTAAAATTATATGAATTTATTAATTAAGAAAAGAAATTGTTTTTGTTTTTTTAGTATTTTATGTATTTTAAGATTTAATGAAAAAAAGAGTTAATTAAAATTAAAATAAAATGCTAAACCTAATTCTAATTATTTTTTAAGTTATTAAGAAAAATATTGGAGTATTTTAACCTAAATGAAACCCTAATTAATTTACAAGTTTAATTATAAAAAAATAAATAAAATAAATATCATTATAAGAAAGAAAAGAAAAATTAAAAAAGGAATAAAACATTAATTAAACCTATTTCTACATTTTTTAGATTTTTTATGAAAAGAATTAATATTGCAAACCCTAATTTAAATTTACTTACATGCATTTATTTATGAAAATATTAGAAATAAAGTATTTATTATATTTTTTGATCTTTTCTGATTTTTTTATGCATTTTTTATATTTTGTAGAAATAATTAATTAATTTAAACAAATAAAGAAAACAAAATAATTAAAAATAAAACATGAAAAAAAATGGAGAATTGCAAACCAGGGGGGGTGGTAGTCCCCAAAGGAGGTATGATTGTGAAATTCTGGCCCAATAACCTTGATCCATTTGACCTTTCCATGCAGCGTGCACATGCGTTGACCATGGTATATGATGTGCCTTCAATTTTGCACCCTTGGATTGCTTCTGATGGACGCGTGGCTGTTGATCTTTGAGGACGCATGGTGTGTCTTAACGCTGGCGCTGCATAGGAATCATTACTGAAAAATAATATGGAGATTATACAGACCTGGGGCTCGAACCCAGGTCTTGGACGTTAATACACTCCTCGCTTGCCAACTAAACCAAACAACGCATTTGTTATATAATCAACAAACAAATAATATAATAGAAAGTGGGTTAATGCTTGGAAACACGCGCGAATTTTTGAACGTGCCAATCAGCGTGTGCCACAACATCATCGTCTTCATCATCCATGTAACATAAAACACACAGGCAACGGTTTTTCACGCGTAGTTTTAGGTGTGCTATTAGAAAATAGCGATTAGGCCTGTGTTACTCATAAATTAGGCGCGAGGACACGTTTAGGATCGTCCAGGTCTGCTGATTACAACCATGGCATTCTTGAAGGCTAATTTTTCGTTAAATAAGAAACCCCAATTTTGAGGTCCTGCAAACCCTAGAAAGCAAGCATGGTGAAATCTCATATATAGCATAAAAACGCAATTAAATGCATTGGTTAGTTTCAGGACAAGATAATAAACATGAATCCATGAATAAATTTCACAAATAATGCATAGAATGGGATGTACGATTATGGAATTTATTTGATACAGTTCAGGTTCAATATACCAATTCTTGAGGTTTTGATGGCTATGCTTGATTGGAACACGTTCAGGGAACCTTGAGGAAGCTATTGGAATGAAAATTATCCTTTGAATCGCCCTGTAACAATGATTTCAGAATTGAGTTTTTAGAGAATTTTTCCAAGTTTGTCACTAGCTTTCTTGCGCAGTTTTTAGTCTACTTGCATTAGGGTTATCATCAGGTATTTGTATGGAGTCTATTAGGTTAACAAAACTCAATCAAATCCATTGCTTTTATTGTTTTGGAGATTTGATTTTCTAGCTTTATTTTCCAAATATTTTTCACATGTTTTTGTATCAATTAAGATCAAATCACTCCAAATCTTTCCTCATTTGATTAGGCACGAAATATTGAGTCTAGAACATGCATGAAAAGATTGGTTAGGTCAAGTTAGATATTTTTCATATATTTAAATGATTTAAATGAATTAATATAAATAATAATTCAAATAAATAAATAAAAAATGAGAAAATACTTCCCTTTGGGCCAAGTGGTCGTGCACATGCTTGGAATGATGAATTATGGAAGAAAAATGAGCCCATTAGCATTTTTAGGTCATTTGGATCAAAGTTGACTTTTCAAAATATCCAAAAATTTCCCAACTTCCACAAGGCATAACTTGCTCAATTTTTAAGTTTTTCTCATGTTCTTGGACATTTTGGAAAGGTCTTTGAGTCCTCTAACCAATGCCTTTGGTCCTATGTCATTTTGATTTACCAATCTCAAGTTATGGCCTTTGACTTAAAGTCCCTTTTTGTTGACTTTTGAAAATGACCTATAATGTTGAAATTGATAACTTTTTGTGAGAGCATTTCTTGGACTTGAAGTATGAAGATGAGTTATAGGAAATGTCTTTCTCTTCAAAATGAGCTTTGGATGGAATTTTTTTGATAATCCATGTGAAAGTTATGCCCTGGTCAATTTCAGTTGACTTTTTCAGCTGTCCAAATAAGGAAACTTTTGCAATTTGATGAGTTCTGAGCCAAACTTTGAGAATCATGATCAAGCATTGATCAAATGATGTTTGTGGCTTCAAAATGATATGTTGACCAAAAATTTGAACTTTTGACTGTCAAATGACCATTTTTCCCCTACAGTTGACTGTAGTGCAATTTAGGGTTTTGACTGTGCAATTTTGAGCTGAATGTCTTGAAACTTGATATGAGGATGCTTGACCATATTTTTAGGCATATGAGACTTGATTGGACCTTTGAAAACTTCATTTTCTTGATCAGAGCACAAACCCTAGTTTTGACTGTATAGGAGACCTTTGCACTGTGCCACCCTTGGGGAATTTTACAGCTTGACTTGACAATTTCTTGAAGAATATGGGAGGGAAAATTTTGGGGTACAACAGACACCTTAGAAGCTACCCTTATGCCATGTTCATGGACATAAGGACTTACTAAAACGTCCTATACTCGACGACCACGTTTCGAGGGGCAAGGCAATAGTGAGGCGTACCCTAAGAGTGGTGTGTGGATTTGTGTATTGTTTTCAGTTATGTTTTATCTTGTCATATATTTGGTGATCTACGCTTTGATTTTATTTGGGCCATTCATTCTTTTATGCAAAATTTAGCAGTTAAAAGGTGCGGAAATTAAAGTCCGGAAAATAAAGGTCCTACGCTATTACAAGGCGTGGGTCTATACATCGCCAAATTAACAAAGACCCGTTTTTTTAATAAAATGCAGAAAGTAAATTAAATTTCCTAATTACTATTACAAGGCTTTGAGCAATTACATAATGTATAAAAGAAAAATAAGGACAAACGCGCGAAAAGAAATTAGAATCGAATGTTTGAGGGCGTTGGACCCTTTAAAGAAATTAAATGAAATTAAAAAGGCTAATTAATTATTTAATAAGAAAAGAAATTGTTTTTATGTTTTTGTTGTATTTAATGACATAAAGAAAATTAAAATTAAAAGAAACCCTAATTCTAAATAAATATTTTTAATTATTAAAGAAAAAGATTAAAGTTTTAACCTAATTTATACTAATTATTTAATTACATGAGTATTTACAAAATAATAAATAATTAATGATAATGATAATAAGAAAAAATTGTTTATTAAGGAAAAAGAATAAAAATGGTAAAAACCTAATTTCTACATTTTTTAGTTATTTAAGAAAGACATTAAAATTTTAACCTAAATTTACTAAGTTGATTATTAAAAATTTATTTACAAAAATATAATGAATTAAATTAATATTAATAACAATAAAACATTTTTTTTTGTATTTTTCTGGATTTCATATTTGTGAAAATTAATTTATGGATTTTTAAAGAAAACAATTAATTAAAAAAAACAATTTAAAGAATAAAAGGAGAAATAAATAAAAATGGCAAATTGAACAAACCATGGGGTATCAGGCCCCTAGAGGAGGTGTGTGGGATGATTGACCAGCGTGCATGGTGGACTGCACATCCTGGCCATTGGATGAGACTTCCTGGGCGCGTGGCAAGCACAGGCGTTGGGCGTTTGGTGGACCACTGGAAAGGAATAACACCTGAACACATTACAACCAAAATTATTGAGAAATATGGGGGACCTGGGAATCGAACCCAGGTCCCAATGCCTATAGGACATCACACCAACCAGCTGAGCCAACGCGTTATCTTGTATACTTAATGGATAATGATTATTATGAGAGAGAAAGCAAGCATTAGTGGTATTTAACAAAAATGCGCGCCAGTATTCAAACTACCCAGTAGGATCAAGCCACGCCAGCATCGTCTTCCCTTTGTTCCTGCAATTACCAAACAGATAGCGGGGGTTTTAAACCCCCACTAACTACAATGCACAAAAATAACGATTAGAGAATGGGCGATTATAAAAAAAGCGCGAGGTGTGGAATCGATTCGTCTGGATATCCTGGTTTCAATGGTACCAGTGTGGATGGCCAATTTTTCTATATATGCAAAACCCCAAATTGAAGCTTCTGAAACCCTAACCTACGTTCATGGAAACTTTTGATACATACATTATTAATTCAATTCAAGGACACTAATAGCTTCGGGACGTTCATGTTAGTGTAAATCAACAATAAAAGTGCATGAATAATGCCTAGAAATCAAAACACGATTATGGAAAATTTTATGAAAAGTGCAATCCGGTTTTACCAATTCCTTGAGTATGGAGGGCTGGCTTTGATTGGAATCGTTTCCTGGATGTCTTGGTAAGCTTTTGGAATCCTTTTGCAGCCTTGAATTGTCCTCTAGATACCAAAACAGTTTTTTCACTTTTTTGTCAAAAAATGCAAATTTGTTCTTGTGTTCTGAGCGCAGCTTTTGTGTCTAATAGCCTCGGTTTCAATTGTGCACATGTATATGAATAGAATTAGGCCAAAAAGCCAGCCCAAAATCCATCCATTTATGACTTTGAATATTTGATTTTCCACATCTTTTTTTCAAATCTTTTTGCCATGGAAACTTGCCAATTTTGGAATATTTTGTCTCTTGAGAAGGCACACGAAATATTGAGCTCATAATGGAAGAATATGCTGCACAAAAAGATTCAAAATCACTGTTTTAGTATTTTTCTCATAATTAATTTTAATTAAATGAATTAATAGGATTAAAAATTCAATTAATTAATTAAAAATAAGAAAATAACTCCCCTTTAGGTCAATGGGTCGTGCATGGCCTTTGGGTAATGATTCATGGAAGAAATTGAGGCCCATTAGCAATTTTGAGGCATTTGAAGTAAAGTTGACTTTCCAAAATTCCCAAAAATTTCCCAACTTCCACAAGGCATATCTTGCTCAATTTTTAAGCTTTGATCATGTTCTTGGACATTTTGGAAAGGTCTTGAAGTTCTCTAACCAATGTATTTTATACCACGTAATTTTGATTTACCAATCTCAAGTTATGGTCTTTGACTTAAAGTGCCTTTTTGTTGACTTTTGAAAATGACCTATAATGTTGAGATTGATAACTTTTTGTGAGAGCATTTCTTGGACTTGAAGTGTGAAGATGAGTTGTAGGAAATGTCATTCTCTTCAAGATGAGCTTTGGATGGGATTTTTCTGATAAAACATGTGGAAGTTATGCCTTGGTCAATTTGCAGTTGACTTTTTCAACTGTCCAAAAATAGAAACTTTTGCATCTTGAGACTTTTTGAGCCATGCTTTGAGAATCATGATCAAGAATTGATCAAATGATGTTTGTGGCTTCAAAATAAGATGTTGACCAAAAATTTTGACTTTTGACTGTCAAATGACCATTTTGCCCCTGCAGTTGACTGTGAAGCAATTAGGGTTTTTGACTGTGCAATCTGGTGCTGTGAGTCCTGAAACTTGGCATATGGATGCTTGACAATGTATGTGGGCATGTGGGACTTGTTTGGACCCTTGGAAACTTCAATTTCTTTGCCAGAACCAAAACCCTAATTTTTTGACTGTTAGGAGGCCATTGGACTGTGCAACCCTTGAGAGATTTTGAAGCATGATCTTAGCAAACCTTGAAGAATATGGGAGGGCAAATTTTGGGGTACAACACCCATGCAAAGGCTTTGATTGCATTCCTCAAGACCGCGCATGTGCCGTAAGAAACCTCAGCCGGTCAATTCAAAGACTATGTGGCAAGCTTGACTGCTGACAATGGGCTAGGTTTTTCAGATGCTGACTTAACTCCGAAAGGGAGAAAGCACAATGATGCTCTGCATGTCTCGATTGAATGCAGGGGAACTAATATGGCTTATGTGCTGGTGGGTACTGGGTCTTCACTGAATGTTCTTCCTAAGAAGGCTCTTGAGCGGCTGGATTGTGAAGGCTTGACCCTAAAGCCCAGTAACATTATTGTAAGGGCTTTTGAGGGGTCGAAGAGAATGGTGCATGGGGAGGTGGATATCCCTGTCAAGGTAGGCTCTCAGACTTTTGAGTCCATCTTCTACGTGATGTATATCAGGCCATCGTAATCTTGTTTGTTGGTTCTTCCTTGGATCCATGTAGCTGGGGCTGTTACTTCTACACTGTACCAAATGCTGAAATATCCGGTGAAGGGGAAGATTGTCATTGTGCAAGGCAAAGAGGAGTACATGCTGAGCCACCTGAACTCCTTCAGGTATGTAGAAATGGACGGGGAATTCCTAGAGACTCCTTGTCAAAACTTTGAAGAGGTTCCCCAGATTTTGGCATCAACCGAGACTACCACCAACACCAAACCTCCTCTGAAGATGGCTTCTCTCAAGGACGCCAGAGCAGTGGTCGAAGAAGGTGGGTGTACCAATTAGGGACATCTCCCTGATTTTACTCACAAAACTGATAAATTTGGTTTAGGCTTTACTTCAGGGGCTCAAAGGGTTGTTCGATACGCTTGGGCCAGAGGACCTCCCCTACGCATCAGCAATCGTTGGGTCAACGCTATTGAAGATAGTGAGGAAGACTCTGACATTGACAGCTGGATCTACCGACTACCAACGGTGGACCGAGTAACTGGACGGCTAGAGATTTTATACCAGTTTCTTTTATTCCGCATTAATTGTCTTGTGTTCTGAATTTGTAATAAACAATTTTAACTTTTTGGCCTTGTGTCTTACCCGAGGCACAATGGTTCTATCTGCGAGGGTTATTATATGTCATTTCATATGTCATCAATAAAGAATTGGACGTTCCTTGCATACAAATTTTGCGCTCTCTGTTTTTATTTTCCTTTTTTTACTTTATCAATACAGCTATGCTCTTACACACACTCACGTCTCAAACTGCAGATCCATATCCACTCTGGATCCCATTGATAACAATTATGCTACTGCCAGTTATGATTTCGAAAATCCGATCGACCAAGCCGAGAATGAAGGTGAGGATGATTGTGAGGTGCCTGGAGAATTGGCTAGACTGTTACAATAGGAAGAGAGGGTTATACAGCCTCATGAAGAGCCAGTTGAGACAATAAACTTGGGCACATATATGGACATAAAAGAAGTCAAGATCGACGCAAATCTGGAAGATAAAATCAAACAACGGTTGATACAAATGTTGCATGACTACATTGAGATCTATTCCTTGTCATATAAAGACATGCCTAGTTTAGACACTGACATCGTGGTACACCGTCTGCCGACTAAAGAGGATTGTCCTCCGGTTAAACAGAAGGTCCGCCGTATGCACCCTGATATGTCAGAGAAGATCAAAGTAGAGGTTATGAAATAGCTCAATGCTGGGTTCTTGGCCGTCATCTCCTATCCGCAGTGGGTTGCCAACTTTGTTCCGGTATCTAAAAAGGACGGTAAGGTACGAATGTGTGTAGACTACAGAGACCTGAACAGGGCAAGCCCCAAGGATGACTTCCCGCTTCCTCACATTGATGTTCTAGTTGACAACACCATAAAACATAAAGTTTTCTCCTTCATGGATGGTTTCTCTGGCTATAATCAGATCAAGATGGCTCCTGAAGACATGGAGAAGACAACCTTCATCACATAGTGGGGCACCTTCTGTTACAAGGTGATGCCTTTTGGGTTGAATAATGTTGGGGCAACCTTTCAGTGAGCCATGGTCGCTTTGTTCCATGATATGATTCACCGTGAGATTGAGGTTTATGTTGATACTATGATAGCCAGGTCTCAAACCAAAGAAGAGCACCTCGACCATCTACAAAAGTTGTTCGACAGGTTGAAGATATACAAGTTGAGGTTGAATCCGAACAAGTGCACCTTCGAGGGAAGGTCTGGTAAGCTTATGGGTTTCATCATCAGTGACAAGGGTATTCAGGTAGACCCCGTAAAGGTAAAAGCCATACAAGAGATGTCGAATCCCCGTACAGAGAAGGAAGTTAGAGGTTTCTTAGGATGCTTGAATTATATCGCCAGGTTCATTGCACATATAACTGCTACTTGTGAGCCCATCTTCAAGCTTCTGAAGAAAGATCAAGTGGTAAAGTGGAATGACGAATGCCAGACTGCTTTCAAAATAATCAAGGAATACCTTCAGGAACCACCAATTCTGATGCCTCCGGTAGAAGGAAGACCTTTGATATTGTACTTAACAGTGCTAGACAATTCAATGAGGTGTGTGCTGGGGCAGCATGACAAGTCTGGTCGAAAAGAGCATGCAATATACTACCTTAGAAAAAAGTTTACCGACTGTGATACACGATACTCAGTGCTCGAGAAAACTTGTTGCGCTTTGGCATGGGCTGCTCGCCGACTAAGACAGTATATGCTGGCTCACACTACTCTTTTGATATCTAAGATGGATCCGATCAAATACATCTTCGAGAAGCCCGCTCTCTCCAGAAGAATATCAAGATGGAAGATGATCTTAACTGAATACGATATACAATATACAACCCAGAAATAAATCAAGGGAAGTGTATTGGTTGATCATTTCTCTCATCAGGCCGTGGATGACTACCAGTCCATAAATTTTGAGTTCCCGGACGAGAATATCATACTGGTGACTGACTATGAAGAATCTAGATGGAATGAAGCACCCAAGGAGGGATCCCGATGGACTATGTTTTTTGATGGAGTTTCAAACGCACTCGGTAATGGAATTGGTGCCGTAATCATATCTCCTGAGGGCTTTCATACTCCTTTCACTACCCGACTATGTTTCAATTGTACTAACAATATGACGGAGTATGAAGCCTGCATCATGGGTCTCAAAGCTGCCATCAACCTCAGGATCAAGTTCTTAAATTTCTTCGGGGATTCGGCTTTAGTGATAAGTCAGATCAAAGGGGAATGAGATACGAAACATCCCATACAGAGAGCACGTACTGATATTGCTCCCACACTTTGAGGAAGTAACCTTTGAACATTTCCCGTGACAGGAGAATCAATTAGCAGACGCGCTAGCTACCATGTCTTCTATGTTCAAAGTCAGGTGGGACAACGAAGCTCACCGAATCACCATTGAGGAGTTGGATGGACCAGCGCACTGCTGTGAGATTGATACCCAAGAGGTAGCAAATAAACCCTGGTTTCATGAAGTGAAGAAGTACCTCGAGACTCAAAAGTATCCCGAAGGGGAATCTGTCAATGATAAGAAGTTTCTAAGAAGGTTCGCTGCGAAATTCTTCCTCAGTAATGGAATCCTCTACAAGAACAACCATGACTCTACCTTACTGCGGTGTGTAGACAAGAGCGAAGCAGAGAGGATTATGACATATCTACATGAAGGTACCTTCGGAACCCATTCCAGTGGACATGCCATGGCTAAGAAGATCCTACAGACAGGATACTACTGGTCCACTATGGATGCAGATTGTTATCAGCACTCCCGAACCTGTCATAAGTTCCAAATCTATACTGATAAGGTACATGTGGCCCTTTGCAATGTCTTGACGGCTCCTTGGCCCTTTGCAATGTGGGGCATTGACATGATCGTAGAAATCAGGCCTACCGCTTCCAATGGGCATCACTTCATCCTGGTAGCTATCAATTACTTCACAAAGTGGGTTGAGGCAGCCTCTTTTACTACTGTGACCAAGAACGTCGTGGCGCGATTTATCCAACATAATCTGATATGTCGGTACGGTGTTCCAGAGAGACGTATCACGAACAATGGTATGAATCTCAACAATACGATGATCACCGAACTCTGTAAGCAATTCAAGATACAACATCATAACTCTTCTCCCTACTGGCCGAAGATGAATGGCGTTGTTGAAGCGGCTAACAAGAACATTAAGAAAGTTATATAAAAGATGACGATGACATATAAAGACTAGCATGAGATGCTACCATTCGCTCTTCATGGGTACCATACCTTATCACAGACATCGACAGGGGAAACACCTTACTCTCTGGTATATGGCATGGAGGCAGTCCTATCCAATGAGGTCCAGATTCCTTCCATAAGGATTTTGAAAGATGCGGGTTTGAACAAAGACGACTAGATCCAGACTTGACTTGATCAACTAAATATGATCGACGAGAAGAGACTTACTATTGTGTCATGGTCAGATGTATCAAAAGCGGGTGATCAAGGCTTTCAACAAAAAAGTCAGACGTCAAGAGTATCAAGTAGGGGATCTGGTAATCAAGCGCATCATACTGCCGCAAGGTGATCCCAGGGGAAAATGGACTCCCACCTATGAAAGGCCATTTGTAATTAAGAACATTTTCTACGGTGGAGCCATGATTCTAACCACCATGGACGGTGACGACCTCCCTCACCCTGTCAATGCAGACATAGTGAAAAGATACTACGCATGATAAAAGACCCGCTAGGTTGACTGTCCTAGGCAAAAATAAGGGCTTCCCGGCAAACCAAAAGGGTTCGGGCAAAAATAAGGCATGAAAAAGAAAAAATCTGTAAACCCGGCAAGTCGAAAACCTGAAAATGTGGCTTGGGCAAAAAAGGGTATCCCGGTGGACTGAAATCCCGAAAGGGCGGTCCAGGGAAAAGTTAGGGATGCAAAGCGTATCACTATGTCTCATTGAACCACCTTGCGATCAGAACTCAGTATCAACTGTCAAGCTCGAACGACACCAATTAATCTAGTCAGCTTCGGACAAGCAGTAAAGTGATGAGACGCTCGAAGACATATCGGCAATAGAAGAATTGGAACCTAATGGGATTGTTGTACATAGCTGTTGTACCCCAAAATTTTCCCTCCCATATTCTTCAGGAAATTGCCAAGCCATGCTTCAAAATTCCCCAAGGGTTGCACAGTGCAAAGACCCCTTATACAGTCAAAACTAGGGTTTGTGTCCTGATCAAGAAAATGAAGTTTTCAAAGGTCCAATCAAGTCTCATATGCCTACAAATATGGTCAAGCATCCTCATATCAAGTTTCAAGGCATTCAGCACAAAATTGCACAGTCAAAACCCTAAATTGCACTACAGTCAACTGTAGGGGCAAAATGGTCATTTGGCAGTCAGAAGTTCAAATTTTTGGTCAACATATCATTTTGAAGCCACAAACATCATTTGATCAATGCTTGATCATGATTCTCAAAATTTGGCTCAGAAATCATCAAGATGCAAAAGTTTCCTTATTTGGACAGTTGAAAAAGTCAACTAAAATTGACCAGGGCATAACTTTCACATGGATTATCAGAAAAATTCCATCCAAAGCTCATTTTGAAGAGAAAGACATTTCCTACAACTCATCTTCATACTTCAAGTCCAAGAAATGCTCTCACAAAAAGTTATCAATTTCAACATTATAGGTCATTTTTAAAAGTCAACAAAAAGGGACTTTAAGTCAAAGGCCATAACTTGAGATTGGTAAATCAAAATGACATGGGACCAAAGGCATTGGTTAGAGGACTCAAAGACCTTTCCAAAATGTCCAAGAACATGAGAAAAGCTTAAAAATTGAGCATGTTATGCCTTGTAGAAGTTGGGAAATTTTTGGATATTTTGAAAAGTCAACATTGATTCAAATGACCTAAAATTGCTAATGGGCCCATTTTTCTTCCACAATTCATCATTCCAAGCATGTGCACGACCACTTGGCCCAAAGGGAAGTATTTTCTCATTTTTTATTTATTTATTTGAATTTTTATTTATAATAATTCACTTAAATCAATTAAATATGTGAAAAATATTTAACTTAACCTAATCAATCTTTTTATACATGTTTTAGCCTCAAGATTTCGTGTATATGCAGATAAGGAAAGATTTGGAGAGATTGGAGATGATTTGAACCAAAAACACATGGAAAAAGATATGAAAAAATCTTAGAAAATCAAATTTCCAAAATCAATGAATGCAATGGATTTGATTGATTTTTCTTGACCTAATTCACTACTACATATGCCAGGATCACAACCCTAGTGCAAACACACTAAGCTGCGCAAAAGAGCACAAAGAAAACTTGGAATTTTTGTCTAAAAACTCAAATCTGAAAACCACTTTTGAGAGGGATTCAAAGCATAATTCTTGTTCCATTGGCTTGCCAAGGTTGCCCAGAAGCGATTACAATCAAAAACCTTCATCAAAGCTCAAGGAATCGGTATACAGAACTCCAAATATTTCATGAAAAACTCACAATCGTGTTCTCAAATCTAGGCATTTTCATAACATTTTATTCATTGATTCATGTTCAATATGAAGTTCTGAAGCTAACCAATACATTTAATTGTCTTTTTATTTGCTATACGCGATTATGCCATGTTTGAGTTTTAGGGTTTGCAGAGTTTTGAATTGGGGATTTTGCAACGAGGAAAAATTGAGACTTATGACCACCATCATTCACATCAACGCGTTTGGACGAACAAGAATCAACCCTCGCGCTCAATTTATGAGTGCCTGAGAGCTAATCGCTATTTTCTAATAGCATGCCTAAAAGAACGCATATAAAATCGTGGCCATTGTTTTGATATTTTCAGGAACGAAGAAGAAGACAACTAGGTGGCAGGGAGCGATTGGCTTGTTTAAATCTCGCGCGCGTTTCCAAAGCCATTGACAATTTTCTTTTATAATATTTATTTGTTATATTAGTTTACAAATAAACAAAGCGCTTCAGTGGCAAGGTGTGTGTGTTGGCAACGCTAAAAACCTGGGTTCGAGCCCCAGGTTTGTGTTATTTCCCATATTATTTTGCAAATTACAATCCCATGCAGTGCCAACATCAAGACGCACCATATGCCTTCCAGCATCCCACATCCATGTGTCCCTGGAGATCAGATCAAAGGCTGAGAATTGATGAACACCCTAAGCTTGAGTCAACATGCCAGCACGTGAGTAAAAAAAGGTCCAATAAGGCCACAGTCAAATGGGCCTGAATTGTTAACAAGAGACCTCCATATTGGGGACTACCACCCCCTAGGTTTGCATATTTTTCACTTTCTTTATTTTTTTTATTTATTATTATTTATTTAACTCTATTTCTTTTAATCATTATTTGTTTAAATTAATTACTTATTTTCATAAATATAAAAATGCATAAAAATCAGAAAAGATAAAAAATATAAAAAATATTTTATTTTAATATTTCTTGTAAATAAATGCATGTAAATTAATTAGTTTAAATTAGGATTTTAATTTTAATTCCTTTCATAACAAAAATCTAAAAAAAATATAGAACTAGGTTTAATTAATGTTTTATTCCTTTTTAATTTTTCTTTTTCACAATAATATTATTTATTATTTTCATAATTAAATTTGCATGTAAAAATTAGGTTTAATTTAGGTTTAATTCTAATGTTTTCTTAATAGATTAAAATAAAATAGAATTAGGGTTAGTAGTTAATTTTAATTAATTCTTTCTTTTTCTATTAAATCTTAAAATACTAAAAAACACCAAAAAAAAACAAGTTCTTTCTCTTAATTAACTCCGTTATTAATTTAATCTTTGCAAAAGGGTCCAACGCCCTCGTTCTTAATTTCTTATTTATTCGCATACTTATTTTCTTTCATTTAAATATTTATGTATCTCTCCCGAAGCCATGTAAATTACTCCTTGCACTTTTACTTTATCTATTTTTCTATCAAATCGGGTCCTGGTTAATTTTGGCGATGTGGACCCGCGCCTTTTGTAATAGCTTAGAATTTATCTTTCCCGCAAATATTTTTACTGCTAACTCAAAAGCATGAAAGAATGTATGGACAAAATAAAAACAAGCGTAGAACACCTATAAACCTGACAAGATAAATGCAAATGAAAAACGACACACAAATCGCACACACCACCCCTAGGGTACGCCTCACTGTTGCCTTGCCTCGAAAAGTGATCGTCGAGTAGAGGATGTCTTAGTAAGTCCTCATGATCCGGGAACCTGGCATGAGGGTAGCTTCTAAGGTGTCTTCCCATTGCTCTGGTGACCACCATGTCCCGAACCTCGAATTGACCCGAACACCTCCAACGGTGGTGCTACCTACCTCTCAATGGTGGGATGGCACTACTTTAAAGGACATTTACACAGACGAATTCCTTAGGGTAGGTAGACGACTCTAGATACTTGCTCTAAATTCAAAAACAAATCAAAAATACTTTTCACACCGACACCTTTTCAAAAAGCTTTCGAAAGCAATTTTTCAAACACTCTTGAGGACCGATACAAGAGTCGAACTGAAATTTTCAAAGAAACTTTTTTAAAACCCACAATTGAAAAGCAAACACTTTTGAAAACACAAATGAGCAAGCATCTAAGAGCCCATGGATAACCATGGATAGAAAGGGTGCTAACACCTTCCCTTTCTATAATCTACCTCCCGAACCGAGAGCAATCTCTTTAAGGAATTTTTCTGTGCTTTTGTCCTTTCCATTTGGAGAAAATAAAAGACGGTGGCGACTCTTGCTTCCGCGACATTTCGCGAACCAGCGTTAAGCAGTCAGTTCCAGATCCACCGATCCCAGAACTGGCGACTCTGCTGGGGATAAAACTTAAAGTGAGGTGTACCTTAGGGCTAGTTCATAACTGTGTTTTCGATTGTCTTCTTTGCTTGCTTTATTATTGTGGGTTGCATCGGAGTTACGTAGATCCTAACCCGGATCTGGGGATACCCTGTTTAGGTAGCATAAGCTGTGAGGGACCTGTCCAGCGTATACCGACATGGGTGAAGCAGTGGCTACGTTGGTGTGGCGCCTTGGTCTGTACCGATATCCCTCGTGTTGAAACGGGGAGAATATGGGTCTTCCAAGGAGTCATTAAGCACCAACAGACCTTAGAACCTTAAATGACCCAACTTGGCCATTAGAACAGTAGCAGTATGCTACGCCCATTGAGGCTAAACTCTCGTGATGGTTCTGGCTGCAAGAAAAGATTGTGATGCTGGAGTTATGACCGATTGAGGGTAGTCAATGATATTGGGATCCTCTAAGAACCCGGTTACTTTTGATTAGGACAGGTATGAACCCACCAACTTCAAGAGGGTAATACCCAGACCTCATGCTGGCCTTAAACTCTAAGGGCTTCTCTTGTGTGACTTGTGTGCCTTCCAACTTGACTACTTGCATGCTTGTTATCTGACATTTGGGTTTCTTGCAGGTTTTGTTTATAGTCCTTAATTGGGACTCATAACAGGGTTTACTAAGTTTCTCGCAAGTTTTGTTTACATTCCTTAAATGGGACTCATAACAGGGTTTACCTATATTACCCCACGCATAGCATAACATCATGACATCATGCCATTGCATGCATCCTACATAAGGACTAATCCATTTCAAGGATCTCAAAGGTCTGTGGTGCAGGTCACGATGGACCAAACTGCCTAGTCAGGGGCAAAGGGGATTTATTTTCCTCTAAGCCAAGGTTGTCAGAGGCTATGACCCACTGGATATGGTGAGCCTTTGACCCTTGAAGAAGGACTCTCAACAACATGCAGTTCCTTCAACCAAGCTACGAAATTCAACTCTAACAATTTTCTTGTTTA
Organism: Vicia faba; assembly: GCA_948472305.1. NCBI lineage: Eukaryota > Viridiplantae > Streptophyta > Magnoliopsida > Fabales > Fabaceae > Vicia > Vicia faba. Next base: position 28,003,323 of record OX451737.1, read on the forward strand.
TCCTGCGAGGTCCTTGAAAACATTGCACGCATATCATACATATCATTGCATTACAGGTACCCGTTCTTTGCAGGTCACTTACCCTTCTCGCTGTTTATTTCAGCAATGGCCTTCCAACCAGACAACCAGGACTTTCTTGCTCAAGAGACCAGGTTCGGGAAAATCCTCCTGAATCTATCTAAGGGGCAGGAGGAGCTAAGGACACTTCTCATGGGGACCTTTGTCGGGAACAGTGCTGAAGATGAAAGGCTGAAACACCTACAAGCTGAGATGGATGCTATGAAAGCCCAAATGTTGGGGCAGAGGAATGCCATTCAAGGTATAGCTCAAAGACAAGATGAGCTCTGGTTTCTCGTCAACCAACTGCTTCAGGATAACCAACTGGGACAAACGTCTAAGGGTGAAAAGCCAATCATCGTTCGACCATCTTTGAGACAAAGAGGTAAGGAGAAAGCTCCTCATATGGCTTCAGTATCCCCAATTCAGTATCAACCTCACCAGCTTCAACCAGACAAGCCCCAAAGGCAATTCACCGAGCTCAACGTGTCGCTGCCTCAAGCCTTACAACAACTGCTGAGGTTGAACTTGGTAACTCGAAAGAATCCTCCTAAGAATCCCAACAGGACACCTTCGAGATATAACCCCAACGCTCACTGCGCTTATCATTCTGACAGCCCGGGGCATGCTACAGAGGATTGTTGGACTTTGAAGAATAAAATCCAGGACCTGATCGAGGAAGGAGCTGTGGAATTCACCCAAGATGGCCAGGCTGAATGCTTCTACCATCCCTACAGGAGGCACCATTTGAAGTAACAAGCCCTGAGATGAGAAGACTTTTGTTCGTTAGGATTTTCAAGTTGTAATTTCTTTTTGTTCAAACATTTACTCATGTTAAACGTTGTTATTTAATTAATGCACTGCATATGTCTATTTTGAATCAATATATTCGTATTCACTCTATGCAAATTATTTTCATTTTTTTTTCTTCTGATGTCAACTCTTGATCTAAAATTCTAAGCCTCTTGAGGGAGGATGACGAAAACGATACCGCAATCACTACAGTATGCTTTTGAACAGACCCCGCTGATGAAGTACATGCATTGTTTCAATTCCTAAACACTGGAGTAATAAGGAAGATAATCCCTCGTCAACCCCTCTGAGCCAAAGAAGTAGGAGTTTTTCTTTTCGAAAATTAAAACCCTTTATCATAACCTGGGGCAGGGTAGTTCTCTCAGTTGATCCAAGTGCGCAACAAATGGCACCAAAGAGATCCTTACGAAAAAAGAAAGACAGTGATGGTTCCGAACAATCGTAAAGACAGGCAGTCATTATCAAAAAATTCATAAATGAAAAGCCCATTAAGTCAAAACCCATGAAGGAGACTTACAAAACTGGGGCATCCCGCTGACTATAATTCCAAAAAAGGAAACAGTTCAGGCAAAAAAGAAAGGGATAACAAAAATCAGACCAGAAAGAGGTCTTACAAACCCTCAACAAAAGGAATGACTGCCTATTCAAAATAAGTTATCAATATCCGAATCATCACCGGAAAATCAGAGCAAAGACTCAAACAAGGTCTAACGTATGATCAACTGAGTTTAGGTTTGGAGAACATCACGAAGAGCGGGTGGGTACAAATAAAATTTGAGCCTTTATCCTTTGTTTCTTAAACCATGAACCAGGCCACGTTATAACCCTTAAAAGTCCTAGCTGAAGCATGGGTTAGTTCGAAAGCATACTGTGACGAAAGGTATCCTGACTCCTTAAGGCTTACAGTAAATACGGAGTTGACATCACGTTTTACAAACATTCCCTGGTTTTATGAAAAAGAATGCATTTTCAAAATCTTCAAGACAGACATAGGCTTTGCATTTTTAACATAACTTTGTTTGCATATGACATTTTTGTTTGAACAACATAGAAGTTCGCACGACGAATGCCTAATGAATAGAAGTACCTCCAATCAAGGGGCAGACATGACCATGGTCCATTATCTGGGGCAGTCCAATCAAGATTCAAGGAATATCTCAAGATGCCAAAAAGCCTGGGGCAAATCTCTGCTTGAATCACTTGGGGCACTGCAGCAATGAATCTTGCCTGATCAAACATCTTCTGGTAGCATGACGAAACACTTCTAACAGGGGCAACTCCCTACATCCTGAGAGCGCGGACATAGTCGGAAAAATACTACGCATCATCAAAGACCCGCTAGGTTGACACACCTAGGCAAAAATAATGGGTTCCCGGCGAACCAAAAGGGTTCGGGCAAAATGAAGGGATGAAATAAAAAATCTGTACACCCGGCAAGTCGAAAACCTGAAAAGGCGGCTTGGGCAAAAATGGGTATCCCGGTGGACTGAAAACCCGAAAGGGCGGTCCAGGCAAAAGCTAGGGATCAAAGCGTACGACTATGTCCTGTCATCTTGTCATCTGCCTACCAGAAGAAGGTTTGTCCATCAACCACTATCAGTACCTCACAGGTCTTCATCTCATACCTCAGAAACAGGGACAATAAAGAGTGGTCTAAGCAATCTGATTGTTTCTGTCCTCCAAGATACCAAGGTAGGTTCAGCTAAAGAATATGACCAGTACATATTGATTCCCCAGAGAGTGAGTCAGCAGCTAGTACATTCTTCCCCAAGCAGAGTTATCAAATCTTAAGGAAGTTGGGAATCCTCTAGCAGATAGCAACATTCCCCAGCAGCATAAAACTTCCCCAAGAGAGTCCAATCTAATTCCCCAGGAAAGTTGGAATCCATCTCCCCAAGTAGTAAGCTTATCCCCAGTAGATTCTGGAAGCTTATCCTCCCGAAAGAACGAACGCGTCGTCCGGCTTTATTTAAAGAGTTATTTCCTTAATCGGATATAACTGGGTTATCCTCAGCCAAAAGCCATGGAAAGAGCGTCCTCGACGAAGTCTTCTTACCCCAGCGAGGTCCATCAACACTTCCAACAACAAGGGTATCCCCAGCAAATTACTACTAACAACACTCAGCAAAGCATCCCTCTTCCCACAGAGTATTGCTTCCCAGCATAGTCACTAGAGTATCTTTTCTCCCCGCAGAATCTTCCATTTGCCAAGTTTATTCCGCAACGGAGTCATCTTCTCCTACCGGTTTTCTTGCAGTTATCATCCCCAGCGGAAGCAAAATCTATTCTTCAACATCAGCCCAGGATATGACTTCCCGGCACCCGTCAAGGATTTAATTTCCTAAACGAAAACATACATTCATGAAACATCACATACATCATTATAGCATGCATAGACGCATTACATCATACAAATCTCACTTATGTTGAGAACATCATTGCTTGATCCATATCATGCATCGCATATGACTGACCTCTATCTTTCAGGAAAGATGCAGTTGAAATTCTCAATCATATTGCAAGACCTAGACCGGTTCAGTTAATCGACACCAAAGATTCCTTATCCAGGCCCAGGCCTTCTCTAGTCCAGCTAAATCGACTCCCAACAGATCTTTCTGATAAAGACTCAGTAGAAGTTATCTCAGATGGTTCCCTCTCTGACGGCGAGTGAGGTGATAATCTCCTATGGTTCCCTCTCCGACGGTGAGTGAGGTAATAATTCCTTTTCAAGATGTTTCCCTCTCCGACGGTGAGTGAGGTGATAATCTCCTATGGTTCCCTCTCCGACGGTGAGTGAGGTAATAATTCCTTTTCAAGATGTTTCCCTCTCCGACGGTGAGTGAGGTGATAATCTCTTATGGTTCCCTCTCTGACGGTGAGTGAGGTAATAATTCCTTTTCAAGATGATTCCCTCTCCGACGGTGAGTGAGGTGATAATTCCTTTTCAAATGGTTCCCTCTCCGACAGTGAGTGAGGTGACAATTCCTTTGCAGATGGTTCCCTCTCCGACGGTGAGTGAGGTGATAACTCCTTTTCCTATGGTTCCCTCTCCGACGGTGAGTGAGGTAATAATTCCATTCAAGATGTTTCCCTCTCCGACGGTGAGTGAGGTGATAATCTCCTATGGTTCCCTCTCCGACGGTGAGTGAGGTAATAATTCCTTTCCAGATGTTTCCCTCTCCGACGGTGAGTGAGGTGATAATCTCCTATGGTTCCCTCTCCGACGGTGAGTGAGGTAATAATTCCTTTTCAAGATGTTTCCCTCTCCGACGGTGAGTGAGGTGATAATCTCTTATGGTTCCCTCTCCGACGGTGAGTGAGGTAATAATTCCTTTTCAAGATGATTCCCTCTCCGACGGTGAGTGAGGTGATAATTCCTTTTCAAATGGTTCCCTCTCCGACGGTGAGTGAGGTGACAATTCCTTTGCAGATGGTTCCCTCTCCGACGGTGAGTGAGGTGATAACTCCTTTTCCTATGGGTCCCTCTCCGACGGTGAGTGAGGTGATAATTCCCTTTCAGATTATAATTTCCTTTGGTTCTCTTCCCGATACTGCGAAGATGGTAATTCTCACCAAGATTTTCTCAACGAGCGTTGTTGAAGTTAAAGTCACCCAAGGTTCTCTTACCATTCATGCTAAGGTAGTAACCATCCCTGGTTCATTCATCATCTTGTGAAGCTCCAGACTCAGGTCCTGTAACCAGTCAGGACATATCTACATGAAGGTACCTTCGGAACCCATTCCAGTGGACATGCCATGGCTAAGAAGATCCTACAGACAGGATACTACTGGTCCACTATGGATGCAGATTGTTATCAGCACTCCCGAACCTGTCATAAGTTCCAAATCTATACTGATAAGGTACATGTGGCCCTTTGCAATGTCTTGACGGCTCCTTGGCCCTTTGCAATGTGGGGCATTGACATGATCGTAGAAATCAGGCCTACCGCTTCCAATGGGCATCACTTCATCCTGGTAGCTATCAATTACTTCACAAAGTGGGTTGAGGCAGCCTCTTTTACTACTGTGACCAAGAACGTCGTGGCGCGATTTATCCAACATAATCTGATCTGTCGGTACGGTGTTCCAGAGAGACGTATCACGAACAATGGTATGAATCTCAACAATACGATGATCACCGAACTCTGTAAGCAATTCAAGATACAACATCATAACTCTTCTCCCTACTGGCCGAAGATGAATGGCGTTGTTGAAGCGGCTAACAAGAACATCAAGAAAGTTATACAAAAGATGACGATGACATATAAAGACTAGAATGAGATGCTACCATTCGCTCTTCATGGGTACCATACCTCATCACAGACATCGACAGGGGAAACACCTTACTCTCTGGTATATGGCATGGAGGCAGTCCTATCCAATGAGGTCCAGATTCCTTCCATAAGGATTTTGAAAGATGCGGGTTTGAACAAAGACGACTAGATCCAGACTTGACTTGATCAACTAAATATGATCGACGAGAAGAGACTTACTATTGTGTCATGGTCAGATGTATCAAAAGCGGGTGATCAAGGCTTTCAACAAAAAAGTCAGACGTCAAGAGTATCAAGTAGGGGATCTGGTAATCAAGCGCATCATACTGCCGCAAGGTGATCCCAGAGGAAAATGGACTCCCACCTATGAAAGGCCATTTGTAATTAAGAACATTTTCTACGGTGGAGCCATGATTCTAACCACCATGGACGGTGACGACCTCCCTCACCCTGTCAATGCAGACATAGTGAAAAGATACTACGCATGATAAAAGACCCGCTAGGTTGACTGTCCTAGGCAAAAATAAGGGCTTCCCGGCAAACCAAAAGGGTTCGGGCAAAAATAAGGGATGAAAAAGAAAAAATCTGTAAACCCGGCAAGTCGAAAACCTGAAAATGTGGCTTGGGCAAAAAAGGGTATCCCGGTGGACTGAAATCCCGAAAGGGCGGTCCAGGGAAAAGTTAGGGATGCAAAGCGTATCACTATGTCTCATTGAACCACCTTGCGATCAGAACTCAGTATCAACTGTCAAGCTCGAACGACACCAATTAATCTAGTCAGCTTCGGACAAGCAGTAAAGTGATGAGACGCTCGAAGACATATCGGCAATAGAAGAATTGGAACCTAATGGGATTGTTGTACATAGATGTTGTACCCCAAAATTTTCCCTCCCATATTCTTCAGGAAATTGCCAAGCCATGCTTCAAAATTCCCCAAGGGTTGCACAGTGCAAAGACCCCCTATACAGTCAAAACTAGGGTTTGTGTCCTGATCAAGAAAATGAAGTTTTCAAAGGTCCAATCAAGTCTCATATGCCTACAAATATGGTCAAGCATCCTCATATCAAGTTTCAAGGCATTCAGCACAAAATTGCACAGTCAAAACCCTAAATTGCACTACAGTCAACTGTAGGGGCAAAATGGTCATTTGGCAGTCAGAAGTTCAAATTTTTGGTCAACATATCATTTTGAAGCCACAAACATCATTTGATCAATGCTTGATCATGATTCTCAAAATTTGGCTCAGAAATCATCAAGATGCAAAAGTTTCCTTATTTGGACAGCTGAAAAAGTCAACTAAAATTGACCAGGGCATAACTTTCACATGGATTATCAGAAAAATTCCATCCAAAGCTCATTTTGAAGAGAAAGACATTTCCTACAACTCATCTTCATACTTCAAGTCCAAGAAATGCTCTCACAAAAAGTTATCAATTTCAACATTATAGGTCATTTTTAAAAGTCAACAAAAAGGGACTTTAAGTCAAAGGCCATAACTTGAGATTGGTAAATCAAAATGACATGGGACCAAAGGCATTGGTTAGAGGACTCAAAGACCTTTCCAAAATGTCCAAGAACATGAGAAAAGCTTAAAAATTGAGCATGTTATGCCTTGTAGAAGTTGGGAAATGTTTGGATATTTTGAAAAGTCAACATTGATTCAAATGACCTAAAATTGCTAATGGGCCCATTTTTCTTCCACAATTCATCATTCCAAGCATGTGCACGACCACTTGGCCCAAAGGGAAGTATTTTCTCATTTTTTATTTATTTATTTGAATTTTTATTTATAATAATTCACTTAAATCAATTAAATATGTGAAAAATATTTAACTTAACCTAATCAATCTTTTTATACATGTTTTAGCCTCAAGATTTCGTGTATATGCAGATAAGGAAAGATTTGGAGAGATTGGAGATGATTTGAACCAAAAACACATGGAAAAAGATATGAAAAAATCTTAGAAAATCAAATTTCCAAAATCAATGAATGCAATGGATTTGATTGATTTTTCTTGACCTAATTCACTACTACATATGCCAGGATCACAACCCTAGTGCAAACACACTAAGCTGCGCAAAAGAGCACAAAGAAAACTTGGAATTTTTGTCTAAAAACTCAAATCTGAAAACCACTTTTGAGAGGGATTCAAAGCATAATTCTTGTTCCATTGGCTTGCCAAGGTTGCCCAGAAGCGATTACAATCAAAAACCTTCATCAAAGCTCAAGGAATCGGTATACAGAACTCCAAATATTTCATGAAAAACTCACAATCGTGTTCTCAAATCTAGGCATTTTCATAACATTTTATTCATTGATTCATGTTCAATATGAAGTTCTGAAGCTAACCAATACATTTAATTGTCTTTTTATTTGCTATACGCGATTATGCCATGTTTGAGTTTTAGGGTTTGCAGAGTTTTGAATTGGGGATTTTGCAACGAGGAAAAATTGAGACTTATGACCACCATCATTCACATCAACGCGTTTGGACGAACAAGAATCAACCCTCGCGCTCAATTTATGAGTGCCTGAGAGCTAATCGCTATTTTCTAATAGCATGCCTAAAAGAACGCATATAAAATCGTGGCCATTGTTTTGATATTTTCAGGAACGAAGAAGAAGACAACTAGGTGGCAGGGAGCGATTGGCTTGTTTAAATCTCGCGCGCGTTTCCAAAGCCATTGACAATTTTCTTTTATAATATTTATTTGTTATATTAGTTTACAAATAAACAAAGCGCTTCAGTGGCAAGGTGTGTGTGTTGGCAACGCTAAAAACCTGGGTTCGAGCCCCAGGTTTGTGTTATTTCCCATATTATTTTGCAAATTACAATCCCACGCAGTGCCAACATCAAGACGCACCATATGCCTTCCAGCATCCCACATCCATGTGTCCCTGGAGATCAGATCAAAGGCTGAGAATTGATGAACACCCTAAGCTTGAGTCAACATGCCAGCACGTGAGTAAAAAAAGGTCCAATAAGGCCACAGTCAAATGGGCCTGAATTGTTAACAAGAGACCTCCATATTGGGGACTACCACCCCCTAGGTTTGCATATTTTTCACTTTCTTTATTTTTTATTTATTATTATTTATTTAACTCTATTTCTTTTAATCATTATTTGTTTAAATTAATTACTTATTTTCATAAATATAAAAATGCATAAAAATCAGAAAAGATAAAAAATATAAAAAATATTTTATTTTAATATTTCTTGTAAATAAATGCATGTAAATTAATTAGTTTAAATTAGGATTTTAATTTTAATTCCTTTCATAACAAAAATCTAAAAAAAATATAGAACTAGGTTTAATTAATGTTTTATTCCTTTTTAATTTTTATTTTTCACAATAATATTATTTATTATTTTCATAATTAAATTTGCATGTAAAAATTAGGTTTAATTTAGGTTTAATTCTAATGTTTTCTTAATAGATTAAAATAAAATAGAATTAGGGTTAGTAGTTAATTTTAATTAATTCTTTCTTTTTCTATTAAATCTTAAAATACTAAAAAACACCAAAAAAAAACAAGTTCTTTCTCTTAATTAACTCCGTTATTAATTTAATCTTTGCAAAAGGGTCCAACGCCCTCGTTCTTAATTTCTTATTTATTCGCATACTTATTTTCTTTCATTTAAATATTTATGTATCTCTCCCGAAGCCATGTAAATTACTCCTTGCACTTTTACTTTATCTATTTTTCTGTCAAATCGGGTCCTGGTTAATTTTGGCGATGTGGACCCGCGCCTTTTGTAATAGCTTAGAATTTATCTTTCCCGCAAATATTTTAACTGCTAACTCAAAAGCATGAAAGAATGTATGGACAAAATAAAAACAAGCGTAGAACACCTATAAACCCGACAAGATAAATGCAAATGAAAAACGACACACAAATCGCACACACCACCCCTAGGGTACGCCTCATTGTTTCCTTGCCTCGAAAAGTGATCGTCGAGTAGAGGATGTCTTAGTAAGTCCTCATGATCCGGGAACCTGGCATGAGGGTAGCTTCTAAGGTGTCTTCCCATTGCTCTGGTGACCACCATGTCCCGAACCTCAAATTGACCCGAACACCTCCAACGGTGGTGCTACCTACCTCTCAATGGTGGGATGGCACTACTTTAAAGGACATTTACACAGACGAATTCCTTAGGGTAGGTAGACGACTCTAGATACTTGCTCTAAATTCAAAAACAAATCAAAAATACTTTTCACACCGACACCTTTTCAAAAAGCTTTCGAAAGCAATTTTTCAAACACTCTTGAGGACCGATACAAGAGTCGAACTGAAATTTTCAAAGAAACTTTTTTAAAACCCACAATTGAAAAGCAAACACTTTTGAAAACACAAATGAGCAAGCATCTAAGAGCCCATGGATAACCATGGATAGAAAGGGTGCTAACACCTTCCCTTTCTATAATCTACCTCCCGAACCGAGAGCAATCTCTTTAAGGAATTTTTCTGTGCTTTTGTCCTTTCCATTTGGAGAAAATAAAAGACGGTGGCGACTCTTGCTTCCGCGACATTTCGCGAACCAGCGTTAAACAGTCAGTTCCAGATCCACCGATCACAATAGCTGTTTTCTTTTTACACAATATTATATAACTTCTATTATTACGGCAGCATTCTCTTACTAGAGCGTTAGCCTCCTTGTACAAAAACGCATATTATAGGCCAACTTCGAAAATCAATACAAATCATTTTTACAAAAAAAAACTATACGTTTTTCCTTTTCTGTTTTGTTTTGCAAGAACGTCCAATAGTTTTTCTTGACATATGCATTTGAATATGACTTCTACACACAAATGTTTGCATAAGAAATGAAAAGACAATTGCTCGTAACTTAAGAAACAGGGGCAAAAAACCAGAAATGTTGAACCCGACAGTTATTCTGTCCAGCAGGTACCAGGGCAAAGACAACTTTGAAACATCATCATCAGTACCCACGACCTCATGACATCTACACTTCCCACAAAGTGAAAGCAATCAAATCGTTGACATCAGCTTTCCCAAAACAGGAAGTAATCTCCCCAGTAAGAGTCTTTCAAGAATCTGACATCTATATACCCCAGCTGAATTTCATGATCGCAAGCGGATCATCATAAATTATTATCTCCCCAAGTAGAGTTTATTTATCTGGATACATAAGCTCAATCCCCAACAGAGCTTATTACTCCAGCTACGAAAATACACCTTCCAACAAAGTCATTCCCCCGTAGGGCTACTCTCGTACAGAGTCTCTCCCTGGCAGAATATTCACAAACAACAAAGAGTAAACCTCTAGCATAGTCATTTTCATTCACCATCCCCAACGGAAGTAGAAGAATCACAGTTCTCTACAACAGTCAGGGATGTTATACTCTCCAGCAGCAATCAGGGATTCATTTTCCCAGACTCAGACATCTCACAATAGCATTTCATGTTCATGCATCATGACGTGCACATACATATTGCATATAGCATAATCTCATTTATTTTGAGAACATCATCACACAACTCATTTCATGCATCGCACATAACTAACCCTGTTATCTTTTCAGGAAAGACATTTATCACCAACGATTCCAGCAATTATACATGTCATATTTGCAGACAACTAATGAAAAAATCATTTCCCGAAACCAAGCGGGTCAACTAATCTACATGATTAATTGAAGTAACCCTACGACCCAAGTTCCTTCTCATATCCCTACTATCCAGGCTTTCATCTTGAAGCAACCCTACGAACCAGGTTCCTTCTCATAGCCCTACTATCCAGGCTTTCATCTTGAAGTAACCCTACGACCCAGGTTCCTTCTCATGTCCCTACTATCCAGGCTTTCATCTCGAAGTAACCCTACGACCCAGGTTCCTTCTCATGGCCCTAATATCCCGACTTTCATCTCGAAGTAACCCTACAATCCAGGTTCCTTCTTATAACCCTACTATCCAGGTTCCTTCTCATAGCCCTACTATCCAAGCTTTAATCTCGAAGTAACCTTACTATCCAAGTTCCTTCTCATAGCCCTACTATCCATGCTTTCATCTCGAAGTAATCCTACTATCCAGGTTCCTTCTCATAGCCCTACTATCCAGGCTTTCATCTCGAACTAACCCTACTATCCAGGTTCCTTCTCATAGCCCTAATATCCAGGCTTTCATCTCGAAGTAATCCTACTATCCAGGTTCCTTCTCATAGCCCTACTATCCAAGCTTTCATCTCGAAGTAACCCTATTATCCAGGTTCCTTCTCATAGCCCTACTATCCAGGCTTTCATCTCGAAGTAACCCTATTATCCAGGTTCCTTCTCATAGTCCTACTATCCAGGCTTTCATCTCGAAGTAACCCTACTATCCAGGTTCCTTCTCATAGCCCTATTATCCAAGCTTTCATCTCGAAGTATCCCTACTATCCAGGTTCCTTCTCCCTTACCTCAAGACAACAGTCTACAACACTGTAAGGCCCGGACTGGACCAGATACAGTCGATGTCACATTTCCTCAGTAAGTCGCTGTACAGCTTGAACCCTAACCAGATATGCGCTCTACTTTCACCTCCTCAATCAAGAGTTAATTCCCCGGCAGAGTAATGGACAACCGAAGCTCCTAGACTCTACTTCCCAGGACATAAATCAACATTCCCCGACAAAGTCCTCCTTAACAGCAAGTACAGGAATTCTTGCCAAGGAATCTCTTATGCAACCGATCTTTTCTGGATGGCATCTTTAAGCCCATCTAAGACGATTCTCCATCGCCTTCCAAATGGCAACTGTAAGCCCATTCCCGATATCACCAATCAGTATTATTTCACACGAGTGCAAATTTCTGGGCACTCTAGTGTTCAATCATCTTCTAGCTTATGATCACAAAAGGCAGACCAGCCAATCTACATCCTCAGGCTTAAGAAGATTGGACAGGGGCAGCTGTTGTACCCCAAAATTTTCCCTCTCATTTCTCAAAAGATCATCCTGGACCCTCAGGTTTGCTTCTATCTAGTCTCAAGTCTTTAATTACAACTTTTCAAGAAAATCATTCACAAGGGAAAAATGGTCAAAAGCATACTAGAAAGTCAAACTTTGACTTTTAGATCAAAAATCAGGTTTCAATAATTATATTTCATCAAGACATAAAATTGGTTCATCAAAAATCAGAAGTTAGAAATTACTTTGAAAAAAATCAAATTTCTAAACATTTAGAAAATTTTCTAAGTGTTAAGAGAATATGATACTTCAGAACTTCTGAGCCAGCCTCCACGCAAGTGCAGTCAGAATTTGTAAACATGGTTCAGAACACGATTCTTCAATTAGAACATGACTCTTCAGCATATGCTTCAATCAGAGCATCACCCTTCGAGTTTCACTTTGGTCTTCTTCAATCAAAACATCACAAAGCCCCAAACCTTGTTTGAGTAGCCTGCTGCACTGCTATAAGCACAATCTTGCAGCCAACTGCAACAACACTCCAAATTGTTGTTGATCTAGTCCACGCCTGCATTTTTCTCAAACCCTATATTTGCACCAAATTAGCATACAAAAAATATGGTTAAAAAGCCATGGAACAGAATACCAAAAAGGTTTTAATCCCATTTGTTTTTCCCCCCAAAACCACAACAAACCCATCTATAAATAAGTGGCTATATCACACGTTAAATGGGTTGGCTTTTGGATAGAGAGAATAAAAAAAGAGAGAAAAGAAAACTGTGAAACTTTCGTAAAAATCAAGAAATCCCAAACAAAAAACCAAACCTTTGTTCTTCCCTTTGAATCAAAGAAGTTAGCATTTTCTCTTCTGTTGTTCTTGCTGACTCTAGAACATATGAAGGCAGCAATTCAAGTTCCAAGCACATGCTTCAGATTCAAGATAAGTCTTTCTGACTTTGCATCTTTTCACTCAAAACATCATTAAAATATGTAAATATCACAGTATTAATGTTGTCCATATCATTGCATAAGTAGAAAAACTGTGGATCAGAACTTCTTGATTAGGGCTAGGCTCAGATTTAGGATTAGAACTTTTGATGTTTGTTAAGAACTGAATAAATTGCTGATGTGCTGATTAATATGAGGAGAGATTTGAAATGTGGCACAAAACCTCTAATTTTCATTCACTGTTTTAGCACAACACAGAACTTCTGAGTTCTCCTTACTATTAAACACATTGAACTTCTGACGTTTCCACTCACTATTTTAACACTTAGAACTTATGATCTTCACACGCTGATAACACACTGAACTTCTAATGTTCGCTCACTGTCTTAGCACAATACAGAACTTCTGGGTTCTTCCCGTTGTTTTAACACGTACAGAGCTTCTAAGATTTTCTCACTGCCCTCACATTCAGAACTTCAGCACGTAGCAACCCAGAACTTCTGTGTTTTCCCTCTAATGTTTCTTGCAGGACCTCAGAGTGTATCAACTCAGAACTTCTGATTTCCTCTAATGTTTCTTGCTGAACCACAACGTGCCCGACATCATAACTTCTGATCCACGTTGCTTTGCTTTCAGCAACATGCTGATTCTTTTCTCTCGTTATTTTCCTTTTTTATCATTTTTAACATTAACGTCCTTTTCATTAATATAAATAAAACAGACATAAAAAATATTTTCTTCTATAGTTAATTTATTCTTTTTTATTTCATTAAGACAAAAAACCATTTTCAAAACAAATCCTTTTTCTTTCTTGCATTGTACATTTCAATATGGTTGTAATAGTTAAATAGGATTTAAATTCTTATAACCCCCCATTTGTAAATTCGTACCCCCATCCCTAAATATTGTAATAGCATAGGACTTTATATTTCCTCAATTTATCGCTTTTCAAATATAATGCTAGTAATTAGGGTGTGTATGGCAAGACGTGAAATCAACAAATAGATCACCCTAATCAAGACTAAATGGATGCAATCAAACACACTTTGCACACACGCACCCTTAGTGTAATCTCACTTGTTGCCTATCGGAAACTAGTCATGTCCCTCGAACATGGGCATTTTAGCAAAAGACCCTCGATAAAAGATCGTAGTCCCTCGATGACCCCCGATGTTGCCTTCGGTAAATGATCTAGTCCCTAAAACGACATTGCTAAAACGTCTCATGCCCGTCCCTTCACATCCAATGACGGGGCTTCTTACCAAATCAATGGTAAGATAACAACATATAAAGGAGGAGGAAAAGAACATTTAAGACCTTTTGAGTAGGTAGATTCGCTCCTAGTTGCTCGCTTGCTAACAACCAAACATTTTACACCAACATTTTCACATTAAAACCTTTTTCTTAAAATACAAAATCTTTTTGTATACTTTCTTATAGAAACTAGAACCATTACAAATACATTTTTCAAAATACTTTCAAAAACCACACAAAGTATATTTTCAAACAAAGCAAGTGATCTAACAAGAAACTAAGAGCCCATGGAAAACCATGGATGAAAAGGGTGCTAACACCTTCCCTATTCATAATCTACCCCTCGAACTCAAGAAAACATCTCTAAAGGTCTTTCCTGTGCTTTTTCACCTTTCCTTTTGGATAAAAGAAAATTCGGCGGCGACTCTTGCTAACCGCAACATTTGCAAACACAAACGCAAAACGACCAAGTCAGTTCTGCCACCGTATCACACATTGCCTCTAAGCCGCAGTGTACCTCTCCAGAACAGTGTATTGCTTTTAAGCCGCAATGTATCTTCCAACTCACCATGTTGCCTCTAAGCCACAACATTTTCTCAAAACCCATTGCATTGCCTCTAAGCTGCAACGCATTGTCAAAGCTGAGTATATTGTTTATAAGCCACAATATACCATCCAATTCAAATACATTGCCTCTAAGCTGCCATGTATCTTTCCAGATCGACATATTGCCTCTAAACCATAATATATCATCTGAATCGGCATTGCCTCTAAGCCGTAATGCATTACCCGAATTCCGAACCATCGTCTCAGACATCAGGCAGCAATTCGCAAACGTAATCCATGACATCATTCTTCAAGCAGCCATGCATCATCAATCATTGCTATACTCACCCTCCAGAAAGGTGAGTAAACCAAGACTTACAGAATTGCGCTATCAGCCTCATTATCAAACACCGGGCGAGCGATACGTCATCGTCTTTGCCTACTTCCTTGAGACTCGTAAGGGTATGTTGTATCAGTATAACCTTATGCTTTTCGAGCAAATCTTGGGATACTTCAAGTATTCAATGAACTTCCAATCAAAATGCGCGAGACTCGGGTTTTCTCATGCTATTCGCTTGAAATATAATTGAATAGGGGAAACTGTTATACCCCAAAATTTCCCTACTTCGTTGATTTTATTCTTTAAGATTAAAATAGAAGAAATATTTAATTGGAGGTGGTACAACAGTATCTGATGGCCCATCTTTACCCAAGACTAGGGGTGTATTTTAATAGGGGCTTTTTGAATCAGAAAGACCCATTCATGAAGCATGTTGGCCTATGGCCCATGAGATCCGAAAAAGGAATTTCATTTCAGAATTGATAATTAATCCCTAAGTTATTGAGTCCTCAAGTTTAGGTCGTTAGAAGTTAAGTTAATTTAAAGACAGCCCCTTTAAAAGTCATTATTAAGAGAGGTTGAATGTTAGTATAGTTAAGCCCATTCAAATGTATGTGGTGTTAAGCAGAGAATAGGAGGTGCGATCATCAAATTACAAGCCCATTAAGATTTGGTTTAAAATAAATATATTTGTTGTTTTCTCTTTTATTGTTAAACTCTCATAATAATAGCTTCATAAGATTTTTGTTTTTAATTAAATATTATTTGATATTTAAGGAAGAAATACAAACCGGAGTTGGGCCAATTGGGCCTAGGTTCTACTAAAAAAACATTTGGCTGTAAAGTTGATACCAAAAAAAGAAGAGAGCATTTTTTTATTACAACCAATTGGGCCGGTCTAAGAGAGGAAGAATGTTTACATTGCTGAAAGAAAAAGTATTGGGCTGGAGATAAACGAGTAGGCCCAAATGAAAAAAAATAGTATTATTCAAAAATTAAGCACGTTTCTGCAACAAGTCCTGTAGAGATTACATCTTTCTCAACAATTCTAAAACAAAGTCTACAAACATAAATCCATGCCCAAGATATGCGTACATTTACATTTAATGTACAAATCATTTTTTAAAATCAAATCTTTTTAACATAACTAAAATCTAAAAAATACAGCAAATCAGAAGATATCTCAGAATAAACCAAAATCCAGCAAGCTAGCAAATCACAACAAAGATTCAATTAGTCAAAATCTTCATACAAGCTAAATCTGGAAATTAATAAATCCAATCTTCACCAAATACAAACTTGCTGATTACAAGAATAAATCTCAGAGTTCAAATCAAGTTATAAAAGTCTAAAAAATACATTCAATCAAGGATGCAAAATTAACAAAATCATTATTAAAAATCCGGTCAAATTTCATAAGAATCGGATATTTTCTTTTACATTTCAAAATAAGATATTACAAAGGAGATCCAAATCTCAGTGCAGATTACAGATCCAAAAGGCTAAACAAAATCTAAATCCAAAATTACTAAATTAAAAAGAAACAAATCTAAGTTTATACAAGAACAAATCTGCAGAAATTACTAAGATAATTTAAAATCTCCAAGATTACAATCTCAATCAATTACAATAAAAACTCAATCACTAATTTCTATCTATACTAATCAATCTGTAATGACTAAAATACAAAACCCTAGATCTAAATCAATCTATAAATACAGAAGAAGAAGAACACCAGGGGGGGCTTTTTTTTTGACGGGGAGCGGAGAGAAGAAGCTCTGAAAAAAGATGTTATCGAGCCAAGCTTGAAGAAGAGATTAGAGTTTCAAAGCCCGAAACCTAACCACGTGACCGTGTGTTTCCTAACTGCCGTTGACTTGCACCATCATCCTCCAATCTTCAATCATCACTGAGAATCTGCAAAAACAAGGGAGGAGGAAAAGATTAGCGACTGGAAGCACGAAAGCCAGAAGATCGCGAGAGTTGGTAAAAAATCACTTAGCTTTTATTTTTTTCATGACTGTTGGTTTTGGGTTGGGATGAACGAGTAGGATTGGGTAGCGCCGCCATAGTTACGACTTTAGGGTTAATAGAAGGGGCGGCGAAGAGGTTTGTATAGTTGGCGAGAGAAAGAGAAGGAAGATGAATGGAAGGAACAAACGAGATAGATTTGTAAAATGGAAAAACAATAGTCTTATAATTTTTTATTATCATATGCATGTGCGCCCACCACAACTAAAGTGCATCCCCCAATTAAGAGCGTGTAACCTTGACCAGACGGCCATAACGCCAGGTCCGTATTAAGCTCCATGCACCCCCACCACACTGGATTACACAACCAACTCCTCCCAAACCGTTTGGGCCTGAGCCCAATGCTATACACGCCCCCCTTTGATACAACTACTGAACTAAGGCTAGCAATGCACCCCCCTGTCCAGACTTGTTTTTGGGCTTGACCAGTTAACTCTTCACACCCCCCTGCTTTTACTTATGAACTAAAATTGCACCCCCTTTAGATAATCATATTATTTTTTTATTTTCCTTATGTTTTTCCTATATTCTCTTTTATATTATTTATTTATTGTTATAATAATTATTAATAAAGTATTTTTATATTATTTATTTAATACATTATTTTATTTTATATTATTATTATTATTATTATTATTTATCATCACATATAAATTATTTTATTTAAGACTCATGAATATATTTTTGATATTGCATTAAGTTTTTTAATCATGCATTAATCAAGACGTTTTGCAATTAATACAGTAAAAAACACAAACAAATATCAAACTATTTTCGCGAACAAAATTAGCTAATTAACAGTTCTTTTTTGAAAATGGCTTTCGAACTAATTTTGGCTTACTGCGTACTTATTCAAAATTTCCGCAATCACTACTCCTGATCGAGTGCGAAGTGATTCAAGATATGTTCGTAAACCCCTAAAAGACACCAACCCATACGAACTACGAATTGGGACTTTGATTCCTCATACGAGGATACGTAGGCACGCGGTCTAAAATCGTGGCGAGTCTTGCTAATTAAAACTTAAAACCCTGTTCATCCCAAACCTAAACCTAAAGCTTAATATCCTTGTTTACAAGGTGGATGAAAGGTGCCTAACACCTTCCTTTCGTCTAATTGAGTCCGTAGCCTAGAATCTCTGTCCGCGGGTTAGGGTTTTCTGTTAGGTTCCCTTCCTTAGGATAAAAACTAACAGTGGCGACTCCTGATTTAAAAACCGGTTGCAACACTGAGGAAAGCAAAAAACCGTACCCCCCATGCATGGGCCTGTAATGGGCCTAATCGTATTATTATTCACACCTCCCTCATTTTTCTTCCAAACTAAAAAACTTACCCCCCCTATTCTAATTAAAATATTTTCTTATTTTTCTTTTATATCATTATTTATTTTCTTTTTTATATAATTATTATATTTTAATATTTTATTATTATTATTATTATTATAATTCCCTACTTTTTTTCATAATTAATTATATTAATTATTATTATATAATTATCATTTATATACTAACATTTAAATTATTTTCGTTCAAGTGTATATATTATTTTATATATTATTTACATTAAATTTTTTCTCTAATCATGCATTAAACAGAACGTTTTCACAACTAATACAATTAAAAAACACAAACAAACTTCAAACCATTTTCGCAAACAAACTAAGCTAATCAAATGTTCTTTTTTGCAAATTGGTTTCAAACTGATTTTGGTTTACTGCGTACTCAGTCAAAATTTCCGCAATCACTACTCTCGACCGAGTGCAAAGTGATTCAAAATATGTTTACAAACCCTCTAAAAGACACCAACCCATACGAACTACGAATTGGGACTCTGATTCCTCATAAGAGGATATGTAGGCATACGATCTAAAATCGTGGCGTGTCTTGCTAATTAAAACTTAAAACCCTGTTTATCTCAAACCTAAACCTAGAGCTTAGTATCCTTGTGAACAAGGTGGATGAAAGGTTCCTAACACCTTCCTTTCGTCTAATTGTGTCTGTAACCTAGAATCTCTATCCGCGAATTAGGGTTTTCTATTAGGTTCCCTTCCTTAGGATAAAAACTAATAGTGGCGACTCCTGATTTAAAAACCGGTCGCAACAACCGGCGACTCTGCTGGGGACTGTCCTTAAACCCTAGGTTTTAGGTCTCTTTTGGGTTTTCATTTTTGTCTATTTATTTGCATTAATTTATTTATTTCATTTTATATTTTCTTGTCTATTTTTTATTTATTATTATATATTTTCTATGTGGCGGGTTTTTTTATCTCAAAAAAAATATTTCCAATAAACCTTAGAAAGAAGGTTCATCTATTAGCTTAGGGGGTATATCATCCCTGCAAGGTTATGTGACGACTTTGCCTAGAGTCGGTGAACTTCCGAAAAAGGAATACGTATCAAGAGATATCCTCATGACGAGTAGGACTTTGGAAGGTCACCCATGACTCTTTGTAACGACCTTAACCCAAAATCTCATGACGAGACCTTTCGCGACTTTGAGACGAAAGTTTCACTCTGTAAAGAGGCTCCACCTAAGGGAGGCCCTTGTGCTTCGTCCCTCTGGTGTTATTCATGACACCCTTAAGGAAACCACCTTTTGGAAGGGTAGACTTACCGTAGGTCAAAAATTAAGGGGCCTACCTCATAGGGGTATCCATCACAAAAAATATGTAACAAAATCCCGTTGCTTATACATTCATGCATTCATGTATATCTCATGTTCATCATTTGTTCCTTTTATCTTCCTTATTCACAGGGTACAAAATAAAAGATAACAAAATCAAGATTTTTGGTGACTGTCTTAAAAATGCATGCCAAAGGGAAATAACTTGTCTGTGTCAATGCTTGCAAGCCTGACCTTTCTGAAATCAAAACTATAAAAGGTAAGTTTTCCGAAAGAGCTCTGAAGATGTACACTCGCCATTTTGGGGATACCCTTGATTTGACTAAAGTAGAAGTATAGATGGATGCAGTCTCTGCCCTAATTCAGTTTTATGACCCTCCATTGAGATGTTTCACTTTCCAAGACTTCCAGCTAGCACCAGCTCTGGAAGAATTTGACAGAATCCTGAATTTCTCCAAAGAAAAGGCCTATGTAGATATTGGGCAAATATTGAAGTCAAAGCTTTGGCAAAAGGCCTAGGGATCCCGTATCCTGAGTTAATGCAGAACTATCAAAGAGAAGGGCCAAAACAAGGAATCAAAAGAATATACCTGGAAGCTAAGGCACTAGAGTTTTCTAATTATAAGGAGTGGGAATCTTGTGTTAACTGTTTAGGGCTGTTGGTATTTGGGGTAATCTTGTTTCCTTGAACTGTGGACTATATTGACCCTGCGTCCATTAGCATATTCTGGGGATCGAAAGTCCTTAATACGGATCCTACTCCTGCTTTGCTTGCCGACATTTATTACACTTTGCATATGATGTGCGAAAAAAGAAGAGGTACGCTAAATTGTTGTATCCCGCTTCTATATACTTGGTTCATGACTCATCTCTACAAGGAAGACTATATGATCCCTGAACTGACCAGGTGTGAGTGGCCACAGAAATTAAGGTCTCTCACTACAAACTCAATATTATGGTATGCAAGAAAGTTGGATATTGGTGATATCACTATTAGCTGTGGGGATTTTCCTAACGTCCCTTTGATTGGATCGCGAGGCTGTATTAACTACAACCCTACTCTAGCCCTACGACAGCTAGGGTATCCTTTGGAAGACAAACCTTCAGACGAACAAATTCGACCATTTATCATCCACAATATGGGCATAGAAGACCAAGGTTTTCTCAACAAGGTCATTCGGGCCTGGAATAAGGTTAACAAAAGGAAGGCTGAAAGAAAGAATGCCATAGCAAGAGAACCCTACACCAAATGGGTCCAAGATAGGGTACGAATTATCAAGCTGCCATTCGAGAAAGATCCAGAGTATAAGTTAGAGGTCCCAGAGATAACACCTATATCTTTGGAAGAAGTCGACAATCTGAAAAATGCCTTAAAGCAAGCTCAAAGAGAGAAAAAAGCACTGGAAGTCGACCTCCTCAATCTGACCAAAGAAAAGAAACAGATGCAACTTATACTCGAGTCAAAGGACAAACAAATTGATAAAAGTCAAAAGGACCTGGAGAAAGAAAGTCTCAAACGAAAGCGTACAAATGAAGGGCTGTTAAGTGCAACGTTCAACCTATATTCCCACCACTAAAGGTTAGAAGAGGCCGCTACTGAAATCGGGAGGTTAACTAGGTGGTATGAAAAGGCGACACATGACAAAAAGGTTCTAAAGGAAAGTTTGAGAGCCCAAATTTAAGATCTGGCACAAGCTTCCTTAGATCAAGAGGAGCAAATAAAGTACCTCTCCCAAGAACTCCAAGACAGCCACAAATCAGAGGTCAAGGCACGCCTTGAGAGGATAGAAGCAGAGAAACTTTTGACTCAGAGGACTCGAGAATATGGACATGTATGTTTAGAGCTGCAGGGTATTCAAAAGGATTTTCTCATACAATGGAGACTTTACACAGAAATGAGGGGCGAAAAGATGTATTGGGAAGAGCAGTACACTAAGATCGCCCAAGCGGGGAGGGATAACCACAAAATAATCCCACATCTTTACCAGGAATACAGGCACTACAAAGACACACATGAAAAGCTAGTCTTCTTAGCCAACAATCTCATCGAGGACATCCCTAGAAGTTTAAAGGGTGTAGAGAATGTGATGGTTCCTCTGCCGAAGGACGTCGAAGACTTTCTACAACTCTGTCGGGCAATGGTTGATGGCTCCAGAGCACACATCCGTAGGCGCGCTTAGGAAATTTAGTTCCTTTTTTTAATTATGTTTATGCAAACAAGTGTTGATTTCAATTTGTAATATTTTTCAATATCTGGATTATGTTACTCTTAATAAAGGTGTTTTGTTTCCCTATCTCGAAGGCGTATCTATTTTTAAGTTGGTCACCAAATAAAATAGTAAGTGGATACAAATATGTACAGTAATAAATAAGACAGTTAAAATAAAAATCATTTCATAATCATACATCTCCATCTGCACGCATGCATTTATAAAACACTCGCATGTCATTTTAAAGAAAAAAACTCATTCGCTTTGAAAATCTCTCCAGTTAAGCCATTGGTAAAAGAAGACCTCCACCTCCTTGTGTTCAAAGAGGATCTTGATCAGGTGAAGAGTGACATAAGCTCAATGAAAGGAGATTTGAGCCAGGTTCTTCTAGCTTTGAAGAACATTATCGACAGGAAGGATCAAATCCCCAGGGTAGCCTTTGAAGAGGTAGCCCAAACCATTGGTCCATCGAGTGGTCACCAACTGAGGAAAGAGCCAGAAGCAGGACCCCAAAAGTCCGCCAGGGCCCAGCAAGAGGTTGAAACTGAAGGATTTATCACACCACCATCGAAAGTAGGGGCATGACATACCCTACAAATTCCAACTAATAACGCTGATAATTACCTAGACTTGCAGTACGAAAATTATGACCCAGAGGATGCTCCCCAGGAAACCTTAAAGGTGACCAGTGCTCAAGCTACGAACAACCCACTAGAAATGAATCAATATAAATCCATGGAAGAAAGACTGAAGGTTATGGAGGGCTTCGATGCTTTCGAAGTAGACGCTCTGGAAATGGGTTTAGTCCCTGATGTGGTGATACCACTAAAATTCAAAGTACCCGACTTTGGTAAGTATAAAGGGCTCACTTGTACGAGGAATCATCTTCGTATGTACTGCAGAAATATGCATGCCCACGCCCATGATCAGAAACTAATGATTCACTATTTCCAAGACAGTCTAAGTGGGGCATCTTTGGACTGGTACATGCAGTTGGAACGAACACATGTCTGAACTTGGGTGGATCTCGCTAATGCTTTCTTGAAGCATTACAAGTATAACTTGGACATGGAGCCTACTCGCCTGCAACTCCAAAACCGGTCCCAAAAGAAGGAAGAGTCCTTCAAAGAGTACGCTCAAAGGTGGAGGGAAATGGCATCACGTGTGCAACCCACACTGCTGGAAAAGGAACTCGTAGACATGTTCATGGGAACCCTGCAAGGGATTTATTATGGTAAAATGGTGGGAAATGTCACGTCAGGATTTTCAGACCTAGTAACTATTGGCGAAAGAATTGAAACTGGTTTGAAGAGTGGAAAGATATCAAGGGGGTCGTCAAGCACCCCTTACAATTCAAAAAGACCGGCTTCGAAATTCCAAAGAAGGAAGGAGGGAGAAGTCAATGTTGTGTCCTCATAATAAAGAACATCACAACCATTGGTGGTCCCGCAAGGACGAAGGCAAGACAAGTTTAAAAGGCCACCTAGAAATTTTGATCCACTGCCCATGCCACCAAGCCAATTATTACAACACTTGGTTAAGGCATCCCTGGTGGAAATAAAGCCTTTAGCTCCTCCGGTCGGGCCACTCCCGTAAAGATACAATGTCAATGCTAGGTGTGAGTATCACGCAAATTCTCCAGGGCACACCATAGACCAATGTTGGGCCTTCAAGCATAAGGTTCAGAATTTTCTAGAGTCTCACGACATCACAATCGACAAGCCTAATATCAAGTCAAACCCCATGCCTCCCCATGGTGGACCAATAATAAATGCAATCGAAGTGGTCACCTACTTTGGGGAAACCATAAAGATAAAAACCCCTATCAACCTGTTGAAGGAATATCTATTCAAATATGGATTCCTGTTAGAACACAATAAAGCTTTTGAAACAACTTTGGAAAGTTTGGTGGATCAGGGGATAGTCCAATTCAGGCTATACCCTGAAGAAAAATATGTAGCCACAATCAGAGGGAAAAAGCCACTGGTAATCCCTTGCCAAGCTCCAAGCATTGCCAAGAAGACTCTAGTAATTCCATGGGGAGAATCAGCAGAGGTCACCAGAGGGATACCTAAGAAGACCCTCTTAATACCCACTACTCCAAAAGCTACGATGATAATTAAGGGACCGTCACCTATCTCTTACGAGAATGATAAAGAGGTACCTTGGAGTTATGACTCAGCTGTATACATCAATGGAGTGAAGCAGGAGAAAGGGCCATCCGAAAGTCAAGGACCTGCAATTTAGAACATAGCAGGAACAAGAGGTATGACCTGAAGTGGGCGAATCTATGGAGCTGAACCAACAAAAAAGACAGATTCAATTCCAGCGAAGGACAAAGGAAAAACAGTGGTTGATACAAATCAGGAAACATAATCTCCGAACAAAGACTTTATTGATCAAGAGGAAGAGGAGTTTCTAAAATAATCAAAAAGAGTGACTATAGAGTGGTGGATAAGCTCCATCAAGCTCCGGCAAAATTCTCCATACTCTCGTTACTAATCAACTCTGAAGCGCACTGAGATTCTTTGATGAAGGTGTTAAGTTCAACTCATGTTGCAAAAGAAATTTCGGTAAATCAATATGATAATGTCGTAGAAAAACTCACGTTCGGATCCTACCTGGTTTTCAGCAACAATGAACTACCGCCACAGGGCCGGGCCCATAACAATGCACTCCACATTACTATGCAGATATGTACTACCCACCTGTCCAGGGTTCTCACTGATTGCACTCTTAATGTGTTGCCAAAGTCAAGTCTTGTAAAGTTAACAATAGACAATGTGACAATGAGACCAAGTTCTATGATAGTAAAGGCATTTGACGGCTCTCGAAGCTCGGTACTAGGGGAGGTGTACCTTCCAGTCAAGATTGGGCCGCATGTCTTCAACATCACTTTCCAGGTCATGGACATTGAACCAGCATACACCTATTTACTGGGGAGACCTTGGACCCATGCCGCAGGGGCCGTAACCTCGACCCTGCATAAAAAGTTGAAGTTCCTAGTAGAAAGGAAGTTGATCATAATTGACGGTGAAGAAGACAATTTTGTAAGTCATATTGAATCATACAGATATATCAGTGCCGACGAAGATTGCATAGCTACCCCATTCCAGGATTTGGAAATTGCTTCGATGGTAACATTACAGGTTGAGAAGTGTAACAAGACTAAAGTGACATCATGGAGAGATCTGCAAATGACTATGGGGGGTGATGCCTCAAAACATTGGGGAAAACTCCCAGAAATTCCTGAGAAAAAGAATCGCTTCGGTTTGGGTTATGAATCGTCAAAGGCTACTCCAAGAGGAAAAGCATGTTTTCCTCCAATCTGGGAGACGTTCGTCAGTAAAGGAACGGGACATGGCGAACACGTGGCAATGATATCAAGCAAAACCAATACTAAAAGGGCAACAAACTTCATCAGAGAGGGCACTCCAGGAGAAGAGCTTAAAGGATGGACTGTTGTGGAGATTCCCGAAATATCTTTCTTTTCTAAGTAATATTTCTTGTTTTGAAAGAACCTATGTCGAACCCGAGGCATAGGGGTTTCTTGTAAGGGTTTTCTTTGTTCTTATTTCAGACAATAGTTATAATTAATAAATTTATATTCTGTTTTCAATTAAGATCCTTGTCTTTCTTTTGCATTTATCTATTAAATATAAAAATGGCAATACTTTCTTTGCATATACATCTTTCAAATTCCAAGCGCTAAAATATGCACCAAAACATGATAAATATGTAGATCCATACCCAAAATTATCGATAACACTACTGCTACGACCCGATATGATTTCGATGTTCCTATCCACCAAGCCAAAGAGGAAGATGATGAAGATCTTGAACTCTCCGAGGAAATGGCGCGGGAAATAGAGTGAAAGGCTAATAGCATACAACCGTATCAAGATCCTATTGAGACTATTAACCTGGGCACAGAAGGAGATCCAAAAAAATCAAGCTAGTGGCAATGTTGGAGCAGAGCATCAAAGACATGCTAATCAAGTTGTTGCACGAGTATGTGGATATATTTGCTTGGTCCTACAGGGACATGCCAGGGTTGGATACAGACATTGTGGTGCATAGATTACCTCTCAAGGAAGGTTGTTCTCCAGTCAGGAAAAAGCTCAGAAGAACCCGTCCAAATATGTCTAGCAAAATCAGGGAGGAGGTTCTCAAACAGTTTGACGCAGGGTTCCTAGCGGTGGTAGACTATCCACCTTGGATATCTAACATTGTACTAGTACCCAAGAAGGATGGAAAAGTACGCATGTGCGTAGATTACCGAGACCTAAACAAAGCAAGCCCCAAAGACGATTTTTTGTTGCCTCACATAGATGTCTTAGTGGACAATACAGCTCAAGCCTAGGTATTCTCATTTATGGACAGTTTCTTGGGCTATAACAAAATCAAAATGGCGCCTGAAGACATGGAAAAGACTACCTTCATGACACCCTGGGGAACTTTCTATTACAAAGTAATGCCATTCGATCTCAAGAACACAGGGGAAACTTATCAGAGGGTAATGGTCACGTTATTCCATGATATGATCCACAAGGAAGTTGAAGTATACGTCGACGATATGATTTCCAAATCCCATACAGAGGAGGAACATATCACACATCTACAAAAGTTATTTGAGCGGCTACATAAGTTCAGACTAAGGTTGAACCCGAATAAATGCATCTTCGGCGTCAGATCAGGAAAATTGTTAGGTTTTATCGTAAGCCAACGAGGCATCGAGGTGGATCTAGACAAGGTAAAACCATACAAGAGATGCCCGCTCCAAGGACAGAAAAAGAAGTATGTGGTTTCTTAGGGTGATTGAACTACATATCAAGGTTCATATCGTATCTAATAGCTACGTGCGAACCAATATTCCAGTTGTTGTGGAAAGATCAGACGGTAGTATGGAATGACGATTGTCAGATTATCTTCGAAGCAATAAAACAGTATCTGCAAGAGCCACCAATCTTAATACCACCAGTCTCCGGAAGGCCACTAATCATGTACTTGACAGTGCTCGAAGGATCAATGGGTTGTGTTTTGGGACAACTGGATGAAATTAGTAGAAAGGAGCATGCAATCTATTACCTCAGTAAGAAATTCACCGATTGCGAGACCAAATACTCACTCCTGGAGAAGACTTGTTGCGCATTAGCTTGGGCTACCAAGAGGTTGAGGAAATATATGTTAACCCATACTACATGGTTAATAGCAAGAATGGATCCTCTAAAATACATGTTTGAAAAGCCAGCCCTCACTGGAAGAATCGCACGATGGCAGATGTTACTATCAGAATATGACATCCAATATGTCACACAGAAAGCCATCAAAGGTAGTGTACTAGCTGATCATCTAGCTCACCAACCGCTATCAGAATATCAGCCCATGAAGTTTGACTTTCCCGATGAAGATGACATATTTATAGCTGACTATGAAATACCAGGACCAGATGAAGGGCCCGAGCCAGGGGCACATTGGACACTCACGTTTGACGGGGCTTCAAACGCACTAGGTTACAGTGTAGGGGCAGTGTTATCATCTCCCAAGAATCACCACCACCCCTACACGGCCAGGTTATGTTTTGACTGCACCAACAACATCGCCGAATACGAAGCCTATATACTGGGGCTGGAAGCTGCCGTTGATTTAAGAATAAATCACCTTGAAGTATTTGGGGATTCTATGTTAGTCATATACCAGGTTAATTGCAAATGGGATACTAAACATCCTAAACTGATTCCATACCGGGATCATGTTTTAAAGTTAGCCGCTGAATTTACAGAAATCACTTTCAGTCATATCCCACGAGAAGAAAATCAAATGGCAGACGCCCTTGCAACCCTATCAGCTATGTTCAAAGTGACTTGGTCGAATCACTAACCGCGTATTTCAATTAGACATTTCAAAGAGCCTGCACATTGCCTCGCTATTGAGGAAGGACCCGACACTAAACCTTGGTTTGATGACATCAAGAAGTACTTAGAAAGGCAGGAGTACCCAAAAAATGCCTCTATCATTGACAAGCGAACCTTGCGCAGGTTAGCTTCCAAGTTCTTTCTAAGTAATGGAGTGATATACAAAAGAAATTACGATATGGTATTACTCAGATGTGTGGAAAAGCAAGAAGCAGATACACTCATGAGAGAAATCCACGAAGGCACCTTCGAGACTCATACAAACGGGTACGCCATGGCTAGAAAGATTCTGCGAGCAGGGTATTACTGGTTAACAATGGAAGCTGATTTCTATCACTACACGAAGACATGCCATAAGGGTCAGATCTACGCCGACAGGATAAATGTACCACCGACTCCTATAAACGTCATGAGCTCCCCTTGGAAATTTTCGATGTGGGGAATTGATATGATTGGTATGATCGAGCCGAAAGCATCCAACAGACACCGTTTTATATTAGTAGCCATCGACTACTTTACCAAGTGGATTGAAGCAGCATCCTACGCCAACGTAACAAGCCAAGTGGTTGCACGCTTTATCAAACAGAATATCATATGCAGATATGGTGTCCCAAACCGAATAATTACAGATAACGGGTCTAATTTAAACAACAAGATGATGAAGGAATTATGCGACGACTTCAAAATTGGGTATCACAATTCTTCACCATACAAGCCAAAGATGAACGGGGCCGTTGAAGCAGCCAACAAACATATTAATAAAATCATCCAGAAAATGGTGAAGACATACAAAGATTGGCACGAAATGCTTCCCTTCGCTCTGCATGGCTATCACACTTCTGTACGCACATCAACAGGCGCAACTCCTTTCTCACTTGTGTACGACATGGAGGAAGTACTCCCGGTGGAAATTGAGATACCATCACTCCGACTCCTGAGGGAAACAAAACTGGAAGAGGCAGAATTGGTACAGGTTTGACTCGATCAACTCAACCTCATTGAAGAAAAACGATTAACGGCTTTGTGTCATAGTCAATTACATAAAAATAGAATGAAGAGGGCCTTCGACAAGAAGGTACGCCCTCGAATATTCAAATAAGGGGATCTTGTGCTCAAAAAGATTTTACTACCTCGCCTTGATTCACGTGGTAAATGGACACCCAACTACGAAGGTCCATTCATAGTCAAAACAACATTCTCTGGAGGTGGTCTCATCCTCACAACAATGGATGGGGAAGAACTACCACATCCAACCAACTCGGACGCAGTCAAATTATACTGTATAAAAAGCTCGCTAATATCGAACCTCCAAAAGGTACGACTTAAGCAAAAAAAAAACGGAGCGTCCTGGTGGATCGAAAATCCTAAAGGGCGATCCAGGCAAAAATTAGGGGCGCACAAAATTCTTTTATCCCGGTGGATTGAAAACTCGAAAGGGCAATCCAGGCAAAAGTTAGGAATTTCATACAAAGAAATAAAGGACAAAAATACTTCGATCTGGGAGCTACGACTGTGAACCATGAAGGGAAGGATATATTGGAATCATAAAACTCAGAGGCAATGGGGATAAGAACATCAAAAGATATGGGGAAACGGCAGTAGCAATTATCATTTCTCATTTCCATTTACTATTTTAAGACTTTCTGTAATTACCTCATTCTAGGAATTGCATCTTGTACTCTCCTTCGCTCTGGACATATCAATAAAACATTTGTTTCCATTATATCTGTCGAATCACGTTTTTACTTTTTCAGATTTGTTTACAGAATACTACGATTATTACTCATGAATATTGTCTTGAAATAATTTCGGGTAATTAACAAAATAAAAGCATCTGACAAATATCGAAAAACGCTTGGGTTAGAAAAATAACGAAGGAAGATCCACGTATACATCCACGCACTTATCTACTCTTACGTCTTGCAACACAAAAATCTATACACATATCTACACCTATGTCCATACACATGTCTGCGCCTATGCCCCCGCTCAACAATACCAAGTCTATGCCTACATCTAAGCGTCCATGCAAAGCCTACGTCTATGCATACACTTGCAACACGAGTCTACGTCCGTGCACGCGTCCTCGCATATGTGTACTCCTGCCAATTCTATACATGCGTCTATGGTTGCACCTACGACATACGAATCTACGCTTACGCCTGCGACTACAACTCACAAATCTACCTACGTCCATGCTTACGCCCGCGCTTACAGAGACCACATACGTACGTCTACGCTGGCATACAAATCTACGCATAGGTCATTACCTACGCCAACGTCCACGCCTATGCCTGCATACAAATTTACGCATAGGCCATTATCTACATCTACGTCTACCCCAACAATACAAAATTAATGCTCAACTTTGGCTAACTTTGTCCATCGCATTCAAGTTCAACAATACTACAACGGCACGACATACAACGCCGGGGATTGGTAACGCTAAGCCAATAGTTTAAAGGAAAGAATGCCAGAAACGGTCGTCATATTTCAAAGCATATACGCATCTTACGCATATTTCATACATACAATTTTCATAGCATACATACACTATACATTTTTTTTTTAATTTATATTGGATATATGATAAAATAATATTATATATTTTGTTAATAAGATGTGATTGTATTTATTATTTTTAATTTTTTTTATTGGTTGAATGGAGGGTCTAAGCCTAAAAGAAAAATAACTACACTAACACAACATTAGGAGAAATAGATAATATATAAATCAATTTAATGAATACAAATTATATTGTCCTAATAAGTTCATAGTATTGAATGTGTTTATATTATATTAATTTGAAAGTTTTGATTAACTTTTTAAATTGATTATATTGAAGAGAATTATATTAATATTTATTTATTTTTTGTTCAATGTTATGGACCAAATAGAAATTGTGAAAGATTTAAATGTTTGCCATGTGAAATATGAGTGAGTGGTATAAGAAAAAAATATATTGTTTTTATAATGTTCTGTATTACTATAATAAATATATGACATTGGACACGTTTATATGATTTCTTAAAATTTAGAAAATATACGATTAAAATTTCTTTTTTTTAGACTTGACTTTAACAATTTCAGCCATTTCTTAGGTTTTGTAAATTATAGACTTAAAACTAATTGAATAATTTAATTATATATTAATATACTCTTATATTATGAGTTTAATAATTAATGAAAAATAATATATACAAATAATTTAATATAAAACTTTCTTATAATATTGAATTATTCACATAAATATGACATATCTTTAAAATTTAAAGAACATAATTAAAATAATAAAATAAAAAGTAATATAAATTAATAAAAATTCTTTTATTGTTAAAAAATTATATTTTCTATAATTTTAAAATATGTTCAATCAATTAGTGATAAAAATTGTTCAATTATAAAATTATATGGAACTATATTTACTAAAATATATATGTTTATTTAAAATAATATTTGAGATAAATATTAAAATCAATCTCATGCAAAGCACGGGTCATATATTTGTATATATAAATTCAAGGTTGTCATGACCGTCAACCCTAACCACATATCAATTTGATAGCAAGTATAAATATTATTAACAAATCTAATCTACATTAAGAATAATTTGATCCTACATTAAGAATAAATAATAATAATAATAAATATAATAATAAGTATAAATAATAGGTAATAATCTAAAAACTAAATATATATATATATATATATATATATATATATATATATATATATATATATATATATATATATATATATATATATATATATATATATATATATATATATATATATATATATATATATATATATATATATATATATATATATATATATATATATATATATATATATATATAATACACATAAGTTTTTTTTAATTAACTATTTTTTCTTTTTAATTATTGAGCAGCAATTCTTTACTACTCATTACTTTTTTTTTCTTTACTTTATGCAAGCTATAAAATCAAAAGATTACTAGACTATTAACTTTATTAATGTTATATAAAAAATTAAGTTATAACTATTTTTATAAAATTAATAAATATAATTTTATAGTTTAGTATTAAGTATCTTTTAAATGTAACTCCCAAATAATTTTTTTTATAAAAACTTGTTAACTTTATCGTTAAATTTTTATAATTTATATCTCAATTAATATATTTATGATAAATTAATATGATTCTGATTTTAAAAAGGGAGAGAGTTATGAAAATTAAGAGTAAGAATACATTATCATGTCAAAAAAATAACATTAACATTAGTTAGGATTTACGTTATTGAAAAAGTAAATTTAAATTTACTTAAGTCAAAGGGTGGAATAATTTAAAATTAAAGTTATTAAAAATGAGAGAATATAAGAATTTAAACTAAAATAAAAGAGGATTGAATTAATCAAAATTTATATTAATTAAAAATTAAAAATAAAAGAATGAAAAATTTTAAGAAATTATTTATAACTAACTATTTAATTAAATAAACTTAATTATAAATAATACAATTTATTACAATATATTAGTATATATATTTTTAAATATCATGTATGACTGACTAATTTGATATTTATTTTTTTATAAAAATATAATAATTTCATTTCTTTATAATTTTTTTAAAATATAAATGTTTAATTATGACCGTTATTATTTGATACATATTGATATTATTTAAGGTAGACTTTACTTTATATTATATTATTATTTTAATTCATATTTATGATTGTACATTTATCGATTTTATAATGATATTTAAGAGAGATAAAGTGATTCATTAATTTTTATCAGTTTATAAGCTTATTTTGTCTCATTAAAACTCTATTTCTCTTTATGTTTTCTTTTTAATTTCATAATTTTCCATTTCTCTTTAGGCTTTCTTTTTCATTTTCATAATCTTCTATTATGTACAGGTTTTTAAGATATATTCAATAATTTTATTGAAAGATTGATCATAATCTTTCATTTTATAAAATATTATGTGCAAGTGAAGATATATTTGAAAATTTTATGTGGTAATTTTTTTATGTCATATATTTATTATTTCTCTTCTTATAGTTGACATCATAATTTTGAATTACTTTTTTGAGATGAATTGCATTGTAGAAAATAGTTTGACAATTCAAACATTATATATGAACAACAACATTATATACTTTTTCAACAAAATATGAGACTTTTATAGGTTACTTTTATATGAATTTTAATGTATAAGTTATAAAACTAATAGTTTTATAGTTTTCTTCTCTCTAAGAGTTGATCATATACGTTGTTTATGGTAATATTCAAAAACCTTGTATCATGGAAATATTTTTGAAGAACTCTAATTTAGTAGGACCTGAACATAAAATATACTTAAAAGTAATAAGACTTTGAATTATTATATTTTAAAATTAGAAGCGGAATATAGTTGTGCTATTTAAAAGTTTAATGATTTTGTTGTTTGTGTTAGTAAAAAATTTAATGTTATTGTACGTTATCTTCGTGTGTTAAAAATGTGTTTGAATAACTTTGATTTAGTAGGAGCATATGTTTGTTTTTTATTTCAATTCACACGTAAATTAGCTACAAACAATTTTTAAGTTTCTTTTGCCTCATGTTCTACTAGATTTTTGTTAAAATCAAAAATATTAATGATATTATAATAATTCGTAAATCATTTAAATATTTAATCTATTTTTATATTATATAAGTTTAGATGTGGTACTTATATTTTAATTTTTGTATATTTTGTACTTATTTTATCTTAATAATAACTTAATTTATATAATTTTTGTTATTAGTGTATGAATATTTCTATAAATTATATTTACTTTATTATATAACTATTTAAATTAGAGTAGTTATTATTAAAAATGTTTGATTTTATAGTTTATGATAATTTGGATACAATTAATTTTATTATCTAAGTTTTTAAAATAAAATTTATTTTTGATAACTAAGTTATAATTTTATTATGTTTAATTTTTAAATAGATTAAAATTCACCAATTTTTACTTAACAAATATATTTTGCAACAAACTACAGTTATATCTTATTAGTGAAAAAATAAATAAAAAAAGCATCAATTATTTTTGTGAATAATCTAAATTTCATACAATAATATGCATAAAATGATATCTTCTATCTTTCTTCGAATTAATGATATGATAAAATGAATATAAATTTATAAAATAAATCAAATCAAAAATACATTTTAATGAATTATTTATTATTGATTAGGATGAAAATAAAAGTTATGTCAAATTAAATTTAATATTATATTAATAAAATGATAGTATACTCTAATAAAATTGTAAACTTAAAATTTATTAATTATTTATTTTGTTTAAATATAATGTCCGGAAAAAAAAGTAATACTTTATAATAAAAAAATTAAATAAAAAAAGGAAATCAAAGGTTGGTGTAATGGAAATAAAATCTTCTAAAAAATAATAGAAAATAGTAATAAATAAAAAATATAACTAAACAATTTATTAATTAAAACTTTGCACTAATACAGTGATTGTAGTTAAGGAGTAAAGTTGAAAAATATAAAACGTACTAGTTCAAAAAGGTCGGTGTCGTGAGAAAAACATATTTAAAAAAAATTAATATGAAAATAATAGTTGATAAATAATGTAATTAAATTAGTTTATCAATTAAAATTTAACATTATTATAATGAGTAAATGAGTCTCGCATATAAAATAGAGGTCTAAGTTTTACGATTTATTGTCCTAATAAATTTATAGTATTGAATGTGTTTATGTTATATTAATTTAAAAGTTTTAATCAAGTTTTTAAGTTGATTGTGTTGAAGAAAATTATATTATTATTTATTTTTTGTTCACTATTATGGATCAAATAGATATGGTGAGAGATTTAGATGTCTCCCATGGGAAATATGAGTGACGGGTATAAGAAAAGAATATATATTTTTTATAAGGTTCTGTAATATGAAAAATTGGAATATGAGTTGTATTTTTTTATAATGTACTGAAATATGAAATATGAGTCAGTGGAACAATTAGTTTATTTATTAAAATTTAGTATTAATATAATGAATAAATGAGTCTCACATAAAATAATGGTCTAAATTTTATGATTTTTTTATAAATAAAGGTCTTTATAATTTGTCTATGTAAATAGATATAATATAAATATGTGTAATTTAATCTCACATATTATTGATTAAAAAGTTAAAAAAAATTAATTTATTGTCTTTCACGTTAAAAAGTTAGTAGTACAATTACAAACATAATCTAAATAGCCTACAAAATTATTTTATATGCAAATAAAAAATTAAATATCAACAATTATGAAAAATATATAATTTTATTTCTAGAGAAAAAAGGTAATGCATTCATAGTATAAAATATTTTACATTATCAATCAATCACCATCATATATCTAATTAAATTACAATTTTATTTTTAAAATAGTGAAATGACACAGCAAGTATTAGAATTTTGAAATGACATGACAAGTCTAATATTGATTTACACTGTTGTTTATGCACTATCATTACATTCTTATTTCTAATATACTCGTGGAAACAGTTATCTAGTAAAACAAAACAAGATAAAGCAACCCCACCAATACTATTAATCAGGTCCCCACAAATAATGATCCAAACAATTAGTAAAGTTAATCTTGCTCAACTCACGTTAGATCTCAAGTTGTCAAATCCACCATGAACATAAAAGATCCCATCAAAATAGATGATTCATTAGTTTAGGACACACTTATATACTTTGAAAGAAGATATAAGTTACCATGTCTATTATTTATGTAAATACTTGATTTGCATAATACGTGAATGAAAATTTTAATATCTAAAAGAGGTAAGGAATCATAATTTCAAGGCTTGTTTTGTGCATAGTTAAATTATCCAAAAGTTCTGTTGATTTCAGATTTTGAAATATTTGCCACCGAAGAAATTATTAGGTTGAGTCGCGGACTAGATCGCTCTCTTTAAGACGTTTCGCGGCACTGCTCAAAAATTATGCAAAGCAGTCAAACTACCGCGCCGCCTCCAGGATAAAACAACTCAGTTCTATACTGTACGATTACTACTTGCAGGATAGATAATCGGTATAGAAATACACCCTCTAATGGTACAAGACCATTCAAATATGGTATCCACACCACTCATAGTATCAGGTACAAAGACCAGTCATAATAATTTCTTAAACAAAAAGAAACTCAAATAATTCTCCGAAGAGAAATTAATAATGGTCATTTGACCACTCATAATAATTTCTCCAACAAAGAGAAATTCAGATAATTCTCCAAAGAGAATCCAAAAGATTAAACTTGAAAATTTCTCAACTCAAATTAGGAGAAATTAACATAATTCTTTAAAGAGAATTCAAGAAAATATTCGGAAAATTCAATGAGTAGGAAGAAAGGGGAAGAAGGTGGTGCTTCGACAATTCGAGAGACGCAAAGTTATGAGAGTGAGGAAGGAAAAACTAATAGAATAGTTTTTGGTGTGATTTGGAATGAAACATATGCACTCCTTATATAGTGAAGTATGATAGTTAATATTTCTCACATGAGCAATGTGGGACTAAATGGTTTTTTCAACCAAAAAAAAAATATTCTAACAATGTGGGACTTGAGAAATTTTTAAATTCAACATATTGAAACATGGACATGTTCCAACAATCCCCCACTTGAATTTAAAAAATTGATTTTAGAAGTAACGTCAAACGTTTCTAAGATTGTGCATAAACAAAGGTGTCTACGACTTGAACCTTTGCATAGCAAGTAGGATTCCAATTCAACAAGAGTGACACAAATGTCTTGAACTCTATCTCAGACATCAAACCTGCACACAACCTTTTCTTAAGGTGTATTCTAATAGCCTGTGCTTTAATGGCCCTGCACGTGTATCCCAATTTAATGAAGGCTCTAGGAATTCTGTCTCGAAATTCCATAGGAACCGGCCTAAGTTCCACAATCACATAGGTGAGTCTATCAAGAGTACTCCTGTAGCCTAGGTACTCCCTCATACAGAGTATAGATCTCATTAAGAGTTTCTATTATCTCATCCTCTTATTACTTCAGGATTCATGCTTTACTTGCATGATCATCTCATATTACTCATAACTTGTTATTACCCATTGAACCTATTTCTTGGGATCTCCAGTCATTTAGGTCGGGTTACCATCATGAGAAAATCATTTTCCTATAGGCATTGGTCCTATCTTATATGATGTATTATAGACTTTCTCTCTAGCTAATCCTTTCGTCAAAGGATCTGCTAAATTTTCATCAGTGCGTACATGATTCACTCTTACAACTCCTTTAGAGATACAATCTCTAACAGTGTTGTGCTTTCTTCTTATTTGACATCTTTTACCATTATAATAACGGTTCTCAATTTTTGCAATAGCCGCGGTACTATCGCAATGG
The DNA here is from genome assembly GCA_948472305.1 of Vicia faba. NCBI lineage: Eukaryota > Viridiplantae > Streptophyta > Magnoliopsida > Fabales > Fabaceae > Vicia > Vicia faba. Next base: position 28,040,629 of record OX451737.1, read on the forward strand.
ATCAACACAACTGACATATGTTTTTCCCATAAGGGAATCTCAGTTAGCAAGCATCTTAACCAACTTGCTTCTTCACTAGCAGTCACTAATGCTATATTCTCAGGATAGCATGTTTCTTTGATTTTCAAGATACAACTTCTCTAGCTATGTTGAATACATAGCCACTAGTTCCTTTGGAATCATCTGATAAGGTATTCCAATCTGCATCATTGTATCCTTCAGATACAATAGGAAATCTCTGATAATGTAAACCGAGATCATGGTCCTTTTAAGGTACCGTATGACTCGCTCAATAGCTTGTCAATATTCATTACTCGGTCTACTAGTAAACCCGCACAACAATCCCACGACATATGCAATGTCAGGTTCAGTACAATCAATGGAATACCTAAGACTTCCAATGATGCTTGTATGTTCTGTTTGTCTAACACTTTCACCAGTGTTCTTAAACAGCTTCACGCTTGGATCATTTGGTGTGTTCACAGGTTTACTGTCAAAGTAATTATATTTCTTTAAGATCTTTTTCACATAATGTGATTGATCCAAAGAAATTCCTTGCTCGGATTTTATGATCTTGATACCAAGAATCATATTCACTTCTCCGAGGTCTTTCATATCAAAGTTGTTGCACAACAATGATTTCATATCATTAATGACCTGAATGTTTGATCCAAATATGTGTAGGTCGTCTACATATAGACATATGATAGTGCAAATATAATTCTCAAATTTGTAATAAATGTATTTGTCACTTCCATTCACTTTGTACACATTAAATATCATTAAGTTATCAAACTTTACATGCCATTGCTTTGAAGCTTGTTTTAGCCCATACAAAGACTTATCTAACTTACAAACCTTGTTTTCTTGTCCATGGATCACAAACCCTTCCATTTGTTTCATATAGACTTCTTCTTCTAAGTCACCATTTAAAAAAGTTGTTTTAACATCCATTTGGTGTACTATAAAGTTATAAATAGCAGCTATTGAAATAAGTACCCTAATGGATGTAATTCTAGTGACAGGAGAAAAGGTGTCGAAGAAATCTATATTTTCTCTTTGTCTAAGACCCTTGGCAACAAGGAAAACCTTGTATTTATCAATAGTTCCATCAGGTTTTAGTTTCTTTTTCAAAACTCATTTACAACCGATTGGTTTGCAACCAGGAGGCAAGTCTACTAAGTGTCAGGTCTTGTTAGATTCTAGAGATTATATCTCATCATTGATAGCTTCTTTCCATAACTAAACATCCAGAGATGACAAGGCTTCTTGAATATTAATTGGATCTTCTTCTACATTATAAGCCGCATAATCAGGCCTATAGTCTTTAGCAACTCTTACTCGTTTACTTTGTTGAAGTTCTATTTCTACATTGTCGTTGCTTTCTGTGCTTCTTATCACATGAATGTGACTCGACTGTGTGCCCCCACTATTTCTCAATTTGAAAAGAAATTTGTCTTCATAGAATTCAACATCAGTTGATTCTATGATCACTTTTGCCTTTAGGTCATAAAACCTATATACTTTATTGTTTGCTGCATACTGAATGGAAACACATTCATATGCTCTACTAACGAGTTTAACTCGTTTCGGATCCAGAATTCTGACATAAGTCAGACAACCCCAAGTTCTCAAATAAGACAAGTTTGATTGTCTTTTCTTTAATATCTCATAAGGAGAGATCTTACATTTTGACTTGGGGACTCTATTAAGGACATAACAAACAGTCAATAAAATTTCCCCCACCAGTGAGGTGCAACATCAGAATTCATCATAATTGCAACAACATGTTCAGTAAAAGTTCTATTCTTTCTTTCTATTTTACCATTCATTGCAAGATAGTATGGTGCAGTCGTTTCATGTACAATTCCATTTATAAAATTCATTAATAGACTAGACTCATACAACTCCTCTATCACTATAAATTCTTATTATATCATTTTCAAATTCTTTACAAAAAATTTAACATATAAACTCCATTCTTCGTAATGGCGTACAAATCTATCCCAATAGGCTGACTAAATCATGTCTTATTTAAAAGAAAACCAGAAACAATATTATTTCTAATCTTAGGAACATGCATAACGTTCCTTAAGATTAAAGTCTTTTTGAAGGTGAAATTTAGCTTCATGTCTACAATTCCAGCAACATTCATGGTCTGGCCATCTCCCAACAACACTTTCTTATCTTTAGTATTCGTGTATGTTTAAACATAACACGATCATAACAGACACAACGAGAGACGCATGTGTCTATCCAACAACCAACATATCCATCAACCATGTTGATTTCAATGGCCATAGCAATAAATTGCCCATTAGTCAGGTTGACCTGTGCATTAGGGACAACACCAAGTTCAACCTTACTTCTACATTTCTTAGTCATATGACTTGATTTTCCATAGTTAAAATGAAGAGAAACCAACTTCATTTCTTTTAGGTGGTGGATGTTGCCTAGTTGGAGCTATTGAGATCATAGAAGGATTCCCATTCTTAATTCGGTTCGCAATATTGTGGTTCTGATTCTTTAATAATTTGCCAAATGGCTTCAGAACTACACCGAATTTCTTTTTGTTATTTGAAACAACCAAGACTTTTTCTTTTTAATATTGTCTCTAAGATTCCCTTTTTGTTTTTTTTAAACATTCAAGCTATGGGGTAGTTTGTCAATAATAAAACCAATTTGAAATTGTTCATTTAAACACATACCTTTTGTGATGATCTTTTAAGCAATCTTTTGAAGTTCGTAATATTGAGCCTCCATCGACCTTACATCTTTGCATTTGATACTTGAAGTAGCGGCTAACAACATACTTCTTTGCTCCAGCTTCTACGTCATACTTCTTTTTCTGAGTCTTTCAATTTTGTTTTGCAGTATCACATCAACTGTAATTATCATACAGATCATCTGCGAGTCTATTCAAAATATGATTTTGTAGAGATTTTCATTCTCTTTCTATAAGGTGATTTCTTTACTATGCTGTAAATCATTCGCTTTAATCTGTGCAGCAGATTCAAATTCAACACTATTAAGTGTTCCTCTAAATCTCCAGATTTACTACCGTTAGTTTGTTCGATTGATCCAGAAGGAGAAACAGAGTATCATCGATCAAAACATTAGCAACTTTTTTCAACATTAAGAACTTCATCTTTTGTTGCCAACGTTTGAAGTGACTTCTCTCAAACATGAACGATTTCTCAACGACAATATCCGCAAAAGAACCAATAATTTCTTCGGTAGCCGTGGCAGTTTGAATCGTCTTAAAATTGTTGGTTTCAGATTTTTAAATATTTGCCACCGAAGAAATTACCAGGTTGAGTCGCGGACTAGGTCGCTCTCTTTAAGACGTTTCGCGACACTGCTCAAAAATTATGCAAAGCAGTCAAACTACTGCGCTGCCTCCAGGATAAAACAACCCAGTTCTATACTGTACGATTACTACTTGCATGATAGATAATCGGTCTAGAAATACACCCTCTGATGGTACAAGACCATTCAAATATGGTATCAACACCATTCATAGTATCAGGTACAAAGACCAGTCATAATAATTTCTTAAACAAAAAGAAACTCAAATAATTCTCTGAAGAGAAATTAATAATGGTCATTTGACCACTCATAATAATTTCTCCAACAAAGATAAATTCAGATAATTCTCCAAAGAGAATCCAAAAGATTAAAATTGAAAATTTCTCAACTCAAATGAGGAGAAATTAACATAATTCTCTAAAGAGAATTCAAGAAAATACTCGGAAAATTCAACGAGTAGGAAGAAAGGGGAAGAAGGTGGCGCTTCGACAATTCGAGAGACACAGAGTTATGAGAGTGAGGAAGGAAAAACTAATAGAATAGTTTTTGGTGTGATTTGGAATGAAACATATGCACTCCTTATATAGTGAAGTAGGATAGTTAATATATCTCACATGAGCAATGTGGGACTAAATGGTTTTTTCAACCAAAAATAAATATTCTAACAATGTGGGACTTGAGAAATTTTTAAATTCAACATATTGAAACATGGACATGTTCCAACAAGTTCTTTTATCAATTAAATCGTATCTTTTAACTTATCAAAAGATAAGAAGAATCACTAATTGTAACAAGTCCCTGTAGAACAATATTTTTACTACTCGATATAAAATGTGCATTTACGGTCTATCACACATCCTAAGTTGAATTTGTGTTTGTTTAAGACTCTTTTTATGACAATCTCAACATTTTTCCCTCTATATAAACACATTTTGTTGTTATAATTTCATTGATAGGTGATACTGAACATTTATAGAGAGATATTTTCCACATGTACAAATGTAATGAATGCCAATATTAAAGGTAATTAACAACACATCAAAGTAAATTAATACTAATTGATTTGTTGCTCTAAGTTAGCCTAAGAATAAGGAACTGATATTTGACCAAGTTATGAAGCCTTGTCACTGCCTTGTCATGATGCTCCTATACGCCCCCTCAAGAGAAAGTTTTCATTGATAACTTGCATCTTGGATGTGAGATCTTTGAATTGTTATGTGGAAAGAGGTTTTGTGAGGATGTCATCTAGTTGTTCCTTTGTAGAGACATGAGAGACTTGTAGAGTACCAGCTTGAACTTATTCTCGAACAAAATGGTAGTTCATTGAGATATGCTTCATCCTAGTATGAAAACCAGGATTTGAACATAGATAGGTTACTCCTATATTATCACATAGAATCCTTGGAGGTTATTGAATTGGTACCCATAATTCTTTGATTAATTTGAGGAGCCACATTAGCTCAGTTACTTTTATTACTACTGCTCGATATTCTGCTTCAGTGGACGATCGAGCTACTAACCTTTGCTTTTTTGATGTCCACGAGACCGGATGGCCACCAAAGAATATTAAGTATGCCGAGGTTGAGGTTCTATCATCAGCATTACCATCCTAATCTACATTAGTGTAGGCAAGTAAGTTGAGGGAAGTTGGTTTGCGCAACATAATACCATAATTCATTATAGATTTCAAGTAACGAAACATTCTCTTAAGATGTTGAAGATGTAATATGGTTGGTTTGTACATGAATTGTGAGAGTTTGTTGATGGAAAATAAAAGATTTGGCCTTGTTAGATTTAAGTATTGAAGTGATTTAAGGACTTTTCTGTAGTGTGTGGAATCTGTTGTCGGGGTTCCGTCATACAAGCTTAGAGTGGTTGTTTGAGATAGAGGTGTTGGGGACGGTTTGGCTCCTTCCATTTCAAAATTTTCAAGAATGTCTCGAATAAATTTATGCTGAGATAGAAATAGGCCCATAGCAATGGGGATGAATTCAACTCCCAAGAAATAGTGAGGTGTTCTCATGTTCTTGAGTGAGAATTGGTTTGAGAGAGACGTAATGAAGCTTGTAAGGAATTTTGCATCATTATCTATAAGTAGTAAATCATCAACATCAACAAGAAAATAAGTCAAAGTTGATCCTGAAGCATAAATAAACAATGAAGGATCATTTTGACTCATTTTAAAACCACGTGAGGTGGTGCATGATTTAAGTGCATCATGCCCTGCTCTTGGTGCTTGTCTCAAGTCATAAATTTCCTTGTGATGTTTGCACACATACTGAGAGTGTAATTGATATTTCATACCAGGTGGTTAATGTCACACCCCAAAATAATTAGAGTATTTATTTAATTATTTATTAATTAAGATGAGTAATTGTGATGTATTTGTGATGTTTGATGAATATGAAGTATTATTGTACCCCAAAATTTTCCCTCCCATATTCTTCAAAGTTTTGACAAGCATCATCTCAGTTTGCTCAAGTCTACTCAAGGGTTGCACAGTCAACCACCCTCCTAAGCCAGTCAAATTAGGGTTTTGGTTCTTGCAAGGAAGTTGGGGTTTTCAAGGGCTCAATCAAGTCACATATGCCTATACACATTGTCAAGCATCCCCATGTCAAGTTGCAAGACTCACAGCATCAAATTGCACAGTCAAAAGCCCCATTTGCTCTACAATCAACTGTAGGGGTAAAATGGTCATTTGGCAGTCAAAAGTCAGAATTTTTGGTCAACATCTTATTTTGAAGCCACAATCATCATTTGATCAAGTCTTGATCATGATTCCACAAGCATGGCTCAAAAATCATCAAGATGCAAAAGTTTCCATTTTCGGACAGTTGAAAAGTCAACTGTAACTTGACCAAGGCATAACTTTTTCATGTTTCATCAGAAAAATCCCATCCAATGCTCATTTTGAAGGGGATGACATTTCCTACAACTCATCTTCACATTCCAAGTCCAAGAAATGCTCTCACAAAAAGTTATCAATTTCTACATTATAGGTCATTTTCAAAAGTCAACAAAAAGGCACTTTAAGTCAAAGACCATAACTTGAGATTGGTAAATCAAAATGACATGGGACCAAAGGCATTGGTTAGAGGGCTTCAAGACCTTTCCAAAATGTCCAAGAACATGTTCATATGATCAAAATTGAGCAAGATATGCATTGGAGAAGTTGGGAAATTTTTGTGAAATGGCAAAAGTCAACTATCCCTAAAACTTCAATTTTTGACAAAAGGGCCCACTTTCTTCCACTTGATTCATCCTTGTCATGCCATACACGTGTCCCGTGCTTAATTTCAAGATCAAACATTTATTTTTCTATTTTATTTAATTTTTATTGATTTAATTCATTTTAAATCCATAATAATTCAAATAAAATCAAAAAAATTAATGGAATAGTATCTTGTGGTTTGAATAGCTTTCATACAGCATATGCCAACTACCAAAATCGTGCTAGGCTATTTTGAGCACAAAATCATGGTTTTGCTTCAAACTTGGAAAGTCCTTTAATGGTGGTTAAGAAGAATCCCAAACATCAATGCAATGGATCCCAAGCCTAGCTGCTGACCTAATTCCCTTCATACATACATAAGCAAGCCATCCCAACCGGATTCAAGACCTAGAGATCACTGAAACGGCCAGAGCAAAATCCAAAAAGTGTCAAAAAAGTGTGAGATCAAAAGGAGTGTTGCAAGCATTTTCAGGCCAAAAGGAGAATGTGACCCTCTTCCTTGCCATACCCTGAAGCTAAAGCAACCCTTGCCACGTCCTAAGATCCATCATACCACGCTGTAAGTTCTTCCAAACTCACCCCTGTACACGAAACGTGAACTCTCTATTCTTGCATTGTTTCTAAAAAATGCTAGCATGTTCATACTCCTTGTTTGATTCCTGACATAACTGCATTATTCAATTCCATTTTTATGCCTTGTATGACAAAACTCGTGCCTAGGGTTTGTATATGTTGTTTTTAGGTGTTTTGTCTACAGGTGAAATTGGGACAAACCATAAGCATAGACCGGATCAGGAGACATGGACGAACACAACCATGGGTTTGGATGGCGTTTTTGAAGCTTAAGGATGATTTTAGGAAAGGCCTATGGAACTTCCTGCGGATAAAATCCGCAGGTAAAAAACCTGCAATTTTTGATGAAGAAGATGGCCAGTTGTTACAGCGTGATTGGCCATTTCAAACCAACGCACGTTTTCTTATTTTTTTTAGCATATACGTTGATTTACTAATATAATATTTAGTTGTTATTATTGTTTCAATTAAGACAGATGGCTCAGCTGGCTAAAGCGTACAGGCATTGTCCCTTGGGACCTGGGTTCGATTCCCAGGTCCCTCCCAAATTCCATATTATTTTTCATAACGTAATTGCATGCAGATATTCAAAGGTATCCCACCATGGACTCCCATTCATCCAAACGCCAAGTGTCTCAAAGGACGGATCCAAAGGCCAAAAGATGAGGAGCACCATGCTCCTGGTCAACCCATGCTCCAGGAAATTTTAAAAATCAAAAGGGCTTGATGCAAATGGGCCACAGGAATTCCAGATTCACCTCCCAATGGTCCAACACCCCCCTAGTTAAATATTTCTTCTTTTTATTTTTTTTTTACTAATTTCTAACTATTAATTATTATTATTTAATTAACCTAAATTATTTATTTTCATAAAAATAAAAATAAAAACTAATATTTTTATTATTCTTATTTATTAATTTCACTACTAATTATTTTTGTAAATAAATGTAAATTAAATTAAATTAGTTTAATTAGTTAACTTTAATACCTTTTTACAATAAATAAAAAAAACAAATTTAGACTTAGGCTTTTCTTTTGACATTTTTAATTCTTTTTTTATTTTATTTCATTAAAACATAAAAATACAAAAAAACATTTTTTTCTTTTAATAAATAATTAATTAATTAGTAATTAGGCTTAATTTTTAATTAATTGCAAAAAAAAGGGTCAAAACCCTAAGGACGTCCCGATTCAATTCTTTCGCGCGCAGTTTATTTTAATTCAATATTTTATATTTTTGTATCTGCTCAGGAAGTGTAATAATTAATTAGAACTTTATCGCTTTCTTTTAAATTCTCGCACTTTATTTTCTAAACGGGTTTTTGTTTTTGGCGATGTATAGACCCGCGCCTTGTAATAGCTAGATTTACATTTCTGCAATTTATTTTCCGCACTCCTAACTGTTAATTATGCCTGCAAGAATGTATGACAAATAAAACCAATCCGTAACTCACAAATGCATGATCAAAGATAAACATAAACTGAATTCAACACACATGCACATGCCACTCCTAGGGTACGCCTCACTGGTTGCCTCGAGGTGGTCATCAAGTATAGGGTGTTTTAGAGGTTGCCCTCCTGTCTAAGATCCAGTTGCCTCGAAACGGTTGCCCCGGATAAAAAAGGATCTAGGACATTAGGGTTACTTCTAAGGTGTCCTACTGTTGCTTCGGTGACCACATTGTCCCTTATAATCGAATTGACCCGAATAACTCCAACGATGGTGCTACCTACCTCTCAATGGTGGGATGGAATTATCTAAAGGACTCTTACACAGCCTAATTCTTTAGAGTAGGTAGATTTCTCCTGGATACTTGCTCTCTTTCAAACAAACAAAACATCTTTTCACACTTACACTTTCAAAAAGTTTTCAAACAAATTTTTCATACACTCTTGAGGACAGATACAAGAGTTACCTAGAAATTTTTCAAACGAAAATTTTTTCAAAACCTACACACACTTGAAAAGCAAACAATTTTTGAAAACATAAGAGCAAGTACCTAAGAGCCCGTGGATAACCACGGATAGAAAGGGTGCTAACACCTTCCCTTTCTATAAATCTACCTCCCGAACCGAGAAACATTCTCAAAGAAGGAATTTTGCTGTGCTTTTGTCCTTTCCATGTTGGAGAACATAAAAGACGGTGGCGACTCTTGCTTACCGTGACATTTCACGAACCAGCTTAAAAAAATAGTCAGTTCTATTTCAACCGATCACAGAACTGGCGACTCTGCTGGGGACAACATAAGTGAGGTGTACCTTAGGATTAGACCACTCTTTGTTTTCAATTGCTTGTTTTGTTTGCTTTAAATATTGTGGGCTTGCCTTGGGAGTTTCATAGATCCTAACCTGGATCTGGGGGATACCTTTTAGAAAGTAGCAATAAACTGTGAGGGAACTGTGCGGGGTATACCGACACGGTTGAAGCAGTTTGTTATGTTGATGTGGCACTTTGGTGAGTACCGGTAACCCTTGAGTCAAGTCAAGGAGAGTACGGGGCCGCCGCGTGGTGTCGTGAAGCATCAACTGACCTTAGGAACCTTACTTGAACCATCCTGGCCTCTTTAGGGGTAGTGAGATGACCGACTTTGGTGCAGTCCAAAGTTGGTTGATACTCGATACTACACTCATTGAGGGTTGTTTTCTTGGAATATTTTGATCGCCAGTTCAGTGGCTAAATCAAAACAATGAACACAGAAAACAACCCAATGATATTGAGCTCCTTAGAACCCGGTTACTTTTGATAGGACAGGTTTTTGAGCCCACCAACTTCAAGAGGGTAGTACCCCAAACTTCATGCTGGCCTGAACTCTAAGGGCTGTCTGGTGTGACTTGTGTGCCTTATCATGTTTGCTTTTTGTGAATACTTGTGGTGTGTCCTTATCATAACATCATAGCATCATACAGCATCATATGCATCCACTAACCACTTCAGGGGTTCGAATCTTCATCTTTGTTATTGTTTTGTAGGACATGGAAACTATCCGCAGAAAGACAATTCAGATCAACCTTGTAAGGATCCCTCCTCAGCTTAAGGAGCTTACATCCAGGATTCCCGAGAACTCTTCCTTCAGTGAAAGGAATGGTAGACTCATCAGCTTGGTTAACACCAACATTGAAGAAGATATGATAAAGGTTCTCTTCCAGTTCTTTGACCCTTTGCACCACTGTTTTACTTTCCCGGATTATCAATTGGTGCCTACTTTGGAAGAGTTTTCTCAACTTTTGAAGGTTCCTATCCTTAGTCAACTACCCTACAACGGTACAAAGAAGGAGCCAAAACTTAAAGAGGTTGCTAAAGCATTACACCTACAACCATCTGACATCAAGGGGCATTGGGAAGTTAGAAGTGGTATCAAAGGGTTCTTGGCAAAGTTCCTGTTTGAGAAAGCGCAAGAATGTTGGAATTCCCTTGACCTACAAGCCTTTGAAGAAGTTGTGGCACTCCTTGTCTATGGGTTGGTATTGTTCCCGAATCCAGATCAGCTTATAGATATCAATGCTGTCAAGATCTTCATGTCCAGGAATCCCATACCTACGTTGCTTGGGGACATCCTCCACTCATGTTACACTCGAACCATGAGAAAAAGAGGTGTTCTCATGTGTTTCACTCCTCTCCTGGCAAGGTGGTTTATTTTGCACCTTCCACAATCAGTTTTGAAGAACGAGCAGGGTTTGAGATGGTAACAACGGTTAATGACTCTTACACATGCTGATATACATTGGTGTTCTCGGTCCAGAGAAAATGTCACTATCATTGATCGTTGCGGAGAGTTTCCTAATGTTCCTTTACTTGGAATTAGAGGGGGCATTACTTACAACCCGTGTCTGGCATTGAGACAGTTTGGATATGCTCGGAGGGATGGCCCTCATGACATGCTGATTCCTGACTTAGTTTTTGACTTCGACAAAGATGCACAAGGACTTCGCCAGAGATTTATCAGAGCTTGTAGGATGCCCAACAGGGTAGATAGCAAGACACTGGGGCACAAGAACTCCATCCCCCTGGAGCCTTATCTCAAGTGGGTACGAGCCCGCTCCCAGAAGCTGGTGATGCCATATCCTCATGTTCTCCCTGTGATCAAAGAGCCAGTCTTGGAAGGAGAGGTGCCCTACACCATTCAACATCCTGACATGCCAACGTCTGGGGAAGAAATGCAAAAGAGCTGGATCCAACTCAAGGAAGAACGGAATTCTCTTGAAACCAGTCTACATGCCAGTGAGAAGAAGGTCTTGGAGCTCACCCGTCTACTTCACGAGGAAAAGACTCTCAACACTTACATCGCTCCAAAGAGGATGTGCAGTGTCTTTTGGGATTAATTATTTTGTAATGTTTTGCCCATGAGGCCCTGATGTACTGAACAAATTATTTCTTAATACAACGTGTGTTCCTTTTTGTCTACAACAAATTTGAACTTTCGAACCCTTGAATGCATTGCATGAATAGCATATCATGTATCATATGCATAACAGGTACCCTTTTTCTACAGGTTGCTTAATCTTCTTCGCTGTTTATTTCAGCATTCAATCATCATGTCTTCCGAGCCTACTACCGAACAAGCTATCAAGGCCCTCCAGGCCCAGAATGCCCAGTTTCAAGAGCTGGTTATGAGCTTAGCCCAAGGATAACAGGAGTTGAAGGCTTTGCTCCTGAAGAAGAAGAAGAAGAAGAGGACTGTGCTGTTCAACACTGGACGCAGACTCGGGAATACACTGCAGAATGAAGCTGAGCTGACTACTCCATCTGTTGGGGAAGGAAGTCACCAGGAGGGAGGGGTCCCTAGTCCTGTGGTCTCTGACACCGAGACAGATTTCAATGATGAACAGTACCCTCCTGCCGAGGACCGGTACAAATAGCTGGAGGACCGGTTAAATGCTATGGAGATTCAACGTGTGCCTGGGTTGGACTTTGGAGACCTAGGTTTATCTTCTGGGGTGGTGATCCCACACAAGTTTAAGGCACCTGCCTTTGTGAAGTTCGACGGGGCTTCCTGTCCTAAACTGCACCTCCGTTCTTATGTAAGGAAGATCCAGCCTTACACTGCAGACAAGAACTTATGGATCCATTTCTTCCAGGAGAGTCTTTCAGGGACTCAACTCGAATGGTTCTATCAGCTGGATGGAACCAATATTCATAACTGGGAGGACTTGGCTACTACTTTTTATAAGCAGTATCAGTATAATTCCGACCTCGCTCCTACACGTACCCAACTCCAGGGTATGTCACTAGGAACGGGTGAAGGTTTTAAGGAGTACGCGCAAAAGTGGAGAGACTTGGCTGGAAGGGTGTAGCCACCGTTGACTGACCGTGAACTCGTGGACATGTTCTTGGGGACCCTGTCTGGTCCGTACTTCAACCACCTGATTGGTAATTCTTCTGCTGGGTTTACAGACCTGATCCTGACTGGTGAGAGGATCGAAGCTGGTATCAAATCAGGGAAGATACAGAAAGGTGCCTCCTCGAGCTCTGAAAAAAAGCCCTTCAAGAAGGAAGCTAGTGCTGTGTATGGTCCCAGGAGACAGAACAAACCAGAACGCCGCCAAGCTGTTAATGCGATGGTAATTTCAAAGCCTGCTGCTGCTCCTCAGCAATACAACCAGCCAAGAGTTGAGAGGCCCAAAAGACAGTATACTCGGCTCAGCATGACCCTGTCTCAGATTCTGCCGCAACTGCTGTCAACCAATCTGGTAATTGTCAAGGAAGCTCCGAAGGTTGTAAACACAACCTCTCCAAAGTACAACCCCAACGCCCGCTGCGCTTATCACTCTGATGGCCCAGGGCATTCTACTGATGATTGTTGGGCTCTGAGGAATAAGGTTCAGTACCTTATTGACGCTAAGGAAATACAGTTCGAGGCGCCCGAAAGGCCCAATGTTGTGACTGCTCCCATGCCCCAGCATGGAGTGAATGTTGTGGAAGAGGATCTGTATGTAGCTTCTGTGGATGATATTGCTACTCCGTTGTTGACCGTCAAGAGGAACCTGTTGCTAGCCGGTTTATTTCCAGGATGTAGTAAAGGTTGCCATCTATGTGCTGTTTCACCTGTTGGTTGTCCTTTGCTGAAGTCAGGCGTCCAAAACCTGATGGATAGCAAAGAAATCTTGTTCAAGAAGATTGCTGTCCCTGCTGTCCGTACCAAAGTAGTTTCTATTGTCACCATTTTCAACAACCCTCCTAAGGCTCCCTCAAAGAAGCCTGTCAAAATCATGCCTGTTCACAAGATTGCTCCTATCATCATCACTGTTCCGGGGCCCATCCCCTATAAATCTGACAAAGCTGTCCCTTGGCACTATGGGGAAGATGTTTATGTGCTCGGAGTAAAGCAAGAGTTTGATGCAAGTACCGGCGTCAGTAACATCACTGGGCCTGCTAAAGTCACTCGCAGTGGCAGGCTCTTCTCACCTGATATTGCGCCACCAGTTATTCAAAGACCTCTTGTCATCACACCTGCAAGTATGCCTACTCCCCTGCCTGACCAAGTTCCTGTTTCTACCCCCGCTACCGAGTCATCTGACGCTCGGGGCAAAGGGATTACTACTGATGTGCCTGCCCGGACGGAGGCTCCGAAGACTAATGTTGAAGCTTCCAAGCAAGAGATGGAAGAGATTCTCAAAATTATCAAGAAGAGTGATTTCAACGTCGTTGAGCAGTTGGGGCAAACCCCATCTAAGATCTCTATGCTATCACTATTGTTGTGTTCAGAGGCCCATGCCAAGGCCTTGATTGCCTTCCTGAAGACGGCCCATGTGCCACAAGAAACGTCTGCTGATCAATTTACCGATTGCGAGGCCGACCTGACTGCTGATAATGGGTTGGGTTTCTCTGACACCGATCTGACTGCCAAGGGAAAGAACCATAACGACGCCCTTCATGTCTCCATTGAATGCAGGGGCACTACTCTTGCCCATGTGTTGGTAGACACCGGTTCTTCGTTGAATGTATTAGCCAAGAAGGCCCTAGACAGGTTGGATTGTGAGGGTTTAGAGCTCAAGCCTAGTAACATTATTGTCCGGGCCTTTGACGGGTCGAAAAGGATGGTACATGGGGAAGTTGACATTCCAATCAGGGTTGGTTCTCAAGTTTTTTATTCTACTTTCTATGTGATGGACATCCGACCATCCTATTCTTGTTTGCTGGGTCGTCCATGAATCCACAAGGCTGGAGCTGTGACCTCCATATTACATCAGAAGCTTAAGTACCCGGTCAGAGGGAAGATCGTAACAGTTCAAGGGGAAGAAGAATATATGGTCAGCCACCTCAACTCGTTCCGGTATGTAGAAATGGATGGGGAGTTCATTGAGACCCCCTTTCAACACTTTGAAGAGGTGCCTCAGACATTGGCAGCAGCTGAGACTGTGACTGAAGAGGGTTCTCCTTTGAAGATGGCCTCCTTAAAGGATGCCCGGGATGTGATTGAGAAGGGTGAGTGTGCAAACTGGGGCCGACTTCCTGATTTCACTCCAAAGACTGACAAATTTGGCTTGGGTTTCACTGCAGAGGCTCAGAGGGCGGTGCGTAAGGCAAGGATTGGAAGACCTCCTGTATTCATCACCAACCCAGGAGTAAATGCTATTGAAGACGACGTGGAGTAATCCGAATTTGACAGCTGGATCTACCCAACAACCAACGGTGGACCAAGCAACTGGACTGCAAAAGACTTTACACCTATTACTTTTATCACTCAGTAATGAACTCTTTTGTTTTGAATTTGTAACAAACAATAATTTGAAACTTTATGGCTCGGTGTCTTACCCGGGGCACCGTAGCCTCATTTGTGAGGGCTCTTGTGTGTCACTATCATATATCATTAATAAAAGCATTGGATGTTTTTTACATTTCAAATCTGGCGCTCCTTGTCTTTCTTTCTTTATATATTGCAAAACAGCTATATTTACACACACTCACCTATACAGGTTCCAATCCACTCTGGATCTCGCTGGTAACGACTCTGCTACTTCCAGTTATGACTTCGAAAATCCGATCAACTTAGCCGAAGACGAAGGTGAGGATGATTGCGAAGTGCCTGGCGAGCTTGCAAGACTGTTACTCCAGGAAGAGAGGTCCATTCAGCCACATGAAGAGCCAGTGGAAACGGTAAACCTGGTTACTGAGACAGACAGAAAAGAAGTCAAGATTGGTGCCAATCTAGAGCTCAGTGTGAAAGAACGGTTGATTCAGATGTTGCATGATTATGTGGAAATCTTTGCCTGGTCTTATGAAGACATGCCTGGGTTAGATACTGACATTGTGGTTCATCACCTTCCTACCAAGGAAGACTGCCCTCCGGTAAAACAGAAGGTCCTCCGTATGCGTCCAGAGATGTCCGAGAAAATCAAGGCTGAGGTTATGAAACAATTTGATGCCGGGTTTCTAGCAGTGACTTCTTACCCTCAGTGGGTTGCCAACGTGGTTCCAGTGCTGAAGAAAGATGGTAAGGTCCGAATGTGTGTGGATTACAGGGATTTGAACAGGGCGAGCCCCAAGGATGATTTTCCTCTGCCTCATATCGACGTTCTGGTGGACAACACTGCTCAGCATAAGGTATTCTCCTTCATGGATGGGTTCTCCGGTTACAATCAGATCAAGATGGCTCCTGAAGACATGGAGAAGACCACCTTTGTTACTCAGTGGGGCACCTTTTGCTACAAGGTCATGCCATTTGGGTTGAAAAATGATGGGGCAACCTACCAACGTGCCATGGTTGCTTTATTTCATGACATGATCCATCATGAGATCGAAGTGTATGTCGACGATATGATTGCAAGGTCCCAAACTGAGGAGGAACACCTTGACCATTTACAGAAGCTGTTTGACCGTCTGAAGTTGTACAAGCTGAGGTTAAACCCAAACAAGTGCACCTTTGGGGTGAGATCTGGAAAATTATTAGGCTTCGTCGTAAGCGACAAAGGTATTCAAGTGGACCGTCTGTCAGAGGCTTTCTAGGACGGCTGAACTACATTGCCCGATTCATCTCGCATCTAAATGCTACCTGTGAACCAATCTTCAAGCTACTGAAGAAAGATCAAGTAGTACGTTGGAACGATGAATGTCAGGCCGCTTTCGACATAATCAAAGAGTATCTCCAAGAACCACCCATTCTTATGCCACCGGTTGAAGGGAGACCTCTAATCTTATACTTGACAATACTGGACCACTCAATGGGGTGTGTGTTGGGGCAGCATGACGAGTCTGACCAAAAAGAGCACGCCATTTATTACCTTAGCAAAAAGTTTACCGACTGTGAGACCCGATACTCACTGCTCGAGAAAACTTGCTGCGCTTTGGTATGGGCTGCTCGCCGGCTGAGACAGTATATGCTGACTCACACTACTCTGTTGATTTCAAAAATGGATCCAATCAAGTATATATTCGAAAAGCCCGCCTTGTCCGGAAGAATAGCAAGATGGAAAATGATCTTGACCGAATACGACATCCAGTACACGACTCAGAAAGCAATCAAGGGAAGTGTAGTGGCAGACCATTTGGCACACCAGGCATTGGACGACTACCAGTCCATGAACTTTGAATTTCCAGACGAGGATATCATGGTGGTAACTGATTGTGAAGTACCTGGACCGGATGAAGGACCTGAGGAAGGATCCCGATGGCCTATGCACTTTGACGGAGCCTCAAACACTTTGGGTAACGGTATTGGTGCCGTGATCATTTCCCCTAAAGGCACTCATACTCCACTCACTGCCCGACTATGTTTCAACTGCACCAACAACATGGCAGAGTATGAAGCATGTATCATGGGTCTTCAAGCTGCAATTGACTTAAGGATCAAGTTTCTGAGTGTCTTCGGAGATTCCGCTCTCGTGATCAATCAGATCAAAGGCGAGTGGGATACGAAACATCCAAATCTCATTCCTTACAAAGAGTTTGTGTTGACATTGATCCCCCACTTCGAAGAGATAACTTTTGAACACTTCCCAAGAGAGGAGAATCAGTTGTCGGACGCGCTAGCTACGATGTATTCCATGTTCAAAGTCAAATGGGACAACGAGGCTCCCCGGATCATTATTTGGAAATTGGACGAACCTGCATATTGCTGTGATCTTGAGGCTGAAGAGGTAACTGAAAAACCCTGGTATCATGAAGTGAAGAGGTACTTGGAAGCTCAAGAATACCCCGAGGGTGCATCTGTTAACGACAAAAAGTTTCTGAGAAGGTTCGCTGCAAAGTTCTTCCTCAGCAACGGCATTCTCTACAAGCAAAACCATGATTCGACCTTACTGCGTTGTGTGGATAAGACTGAAGCGGAAAGAATCATGGCAGAACTACATGAGGGTACCTTCGGAACATATTCCAGTGGACATACCATGGCAAAGAAAATCCTTTGGGCAGGATATTTCTGGTCCACAATGGAAGCTGACTGTTACCAACATTCTCGGACGTGTCACAAATGCCAGATCTATGCTGATAAGGTGCACGTTCCTCCAGTTCCTCTAAACGTCTTGACAGCACCTTGGCCTTTTGCAATGTGGGGCATTGATATGATCGGCGAGATCAGACCTACGGCATCCAATGGGCATCGCTTCATCCTGGTAGCGATTGATTACTTTACAAAGTGGGTCGAAGCAGCTTCCTTCGCTACGGTAACCAAGAACGTTGTGGCACGGTTTATTCGGCACAACCTGATCTGTCGATACGGTGTACCTGAGAGGATCATTACGGACAATGGTACCAATCTCAATAACAAGATGATCACTGAGCTATGCGAGCAATTCAAGATACAGCACCACAACTCTTCTCCTTACCGGCCGAAGATGAATGGGGCTGTCGAATCAGCAAATAAGAATATCAAGAAGATTATGCAGAAGATGACAGTGACCTATAAAGATTGGCACGAGATGTTACCGTTTGCTCTTCATGGGTACCGTACCTCAACATGGACGTCAACAGGGGCAACTCCCTTTTCCTTGGTCTATGGCATGGAGGCAGTCTTTCCTATTGAAGTCCAGATACCCTCTCTCCGGATAATGAAGGATGTAGGTTTGAATGAAGATGACTGGATCCAGACTCAGCTTGATCAATTAAACCTAATCGACGAAAAGAGACTCACCGCTATTTGTCATGGTCAAACGTACCAAAAATGGATGATCAGGGCATTTAACAAGAAAGTCAGACGACAAGAGTATCAAGTTGGAGACCTGGTAATCAAGCGCATCATTCTTCCTCAAAGTGATCCCAGGGGCAAATGGACCCCCATGTATGAAGGGCCATTTGTGGTTAAACATATCTTCTCAGGAGGAGCCATGATTCTAACCACCATGGATGGTGACGACCTTCCTCACCCCGCCAATGCAGACATAGTAAAAAGATACTACGCATGAACAAAAGACCCGCTAGGTTGACACACCTAGGCAAAAATAAGGGCTTCCCGGTGAACCAAAAGGGTTCGGGAAAAAATAAGGGATGAAATGAAAAATTTGTACACCCGGCAAGTCGAAAACCTGAAAAGGCGGCTTGGGCAAAAATGGGTATCCCGGTGGACTGAAAACCCGAAAGGGCGGTCCAGGCAAAAGTTAGGGATAAGCGTAATACTATGTCTCATTGGATCACCTTGCATCTAGAATCCGGCATTAACTATCAGGTTCAGACGGCATCGATCAATCAGCTTCACCTTCAACTAAGCAGGCAAATGATGAGACGCTTGAAGATATAAAGGAGATAGAAGAGTTGAAACCCAGTGGGACTTTTCACGTAGCTATTTTTGTTTTCCTTTTCACAAAACGTATAAACTCTTTTATTCGGCGGTGTTCTCTTACTAAGACGTCAACCTCTTGTACATAAACGCCTATTTACAGGAAAATTCAAAATCAATACAAATTCACTTTACCAGACAAATTGCCAATTGGTTTTCCTTTTTCTGTTTTGTCTTGCGAAGAACGTCCAATGTTCATTTTTGATATATGCATTTGACATTAATTGCTAATCATAAATATTTGCATACGAAACAAAGGACTAATTACAGGTGACATCAGAAACAGGGGCAATCATAATTATCTAAGCGATCTAGTTGCTCTTCCCACCAAGGTACCAAGGTAGGTTCGGCTGAAGAACGTGACCAGGATACCTTCACTCCACGCAGAGTAAGACCAGAATCAGTAATACTCTTCCCCGAGCAGAGTTGGTCTCTCATCAGCCCTAAAAAGACGCAGTATCTCCAGCTAGTTAACACTCTCTCCAAGCAGAGTTAGTCTACTGTCAGCCTTAAGGAAGTTGGGTATTCCCAAAAGATCTCAATATTCCCCAGCGGAGTATACAGATATTCCTAAGCAAGCATCCCCGGCAGTCTTAATATAAGATTGTTCCCCGGCGGAATACAGACACCCCAGTGGAGCCACTTCCCCAGTACATTCCAAAAGTTTCCCCAGGAGAGTTGAATCATCCTCCCCAGTAGATTCTGGAAGCTTATCCCCAGTAGATTCTGGAAGCTTATCCCCCCAGAGTGCAAAAGCCTCTCCCCGACTTTATTCAGAAGGTTATCCCCCACCAGAGCCTATAACTGGGTTATCCTCATCTAATTACCACGGAAAGATCGTCCTCGGCAAAGTTCTTCCTATCCCCCAGCGGAGTTTATCAAAATCCCTCAACAGAACTCATCAATGGAATCCCCAGCGGAGCTCTCATCAAATTCTCAGCGAAGTATCTCTTCCCACAGAGTAATTCCCCGCAGAGTAATCTCTCCAACAAGCTTATTCCCCAACGGAGTCATCTTCTCCTACCGGTTTATTCTTGCAATCATCATCCCCAGCGGAAACGAAGAACTCTACTCTTCAAACGTCAGCCCATGAGTTAACTTCCCGGCGTTCATCAAGGATTTATTTTCCCAGACGAAAACACATTCATAAACATTTCACATTTCATACATCCTGCTTACATACATGATAAAGTGCATATGACACGATCTCATTTATTTTTGAGAACATCATGACATCATGCATTTCATACATCATGACATTGCATACAACTAATGTTTTGCCTTTTCAGGAAAAGGTCAATCCAAAGATGATTACTATCAACTATCGCAGTTCCAGATTCGATACCTGTATCTAGCCAGGGCATATCTGTGAGCGATTGATTTTAGATTCGACACCTGTATCCAACCAGGGCATATCTGCATGAAGAGTTTAGAGATTTGATACCTGTATCCAGCCAGGGCATATCTGTAGACGACCAATTCCAGATTCGATTCCTGTATCTAGCCAGGGCATATCTGTGAGTAACTGATTGTAGATTCGACACCTGTATCTAGCCAGGGCATGTCTGCATGAAGATTTTAGAGATTCGATACCTGTATCCAGCCAGGGCATATCTGTAGACGACAAATTCCAGATTCGATACCTGTATCTAGCCAGGGCATATCTGTGAGTAATTGATTGTAGATTCGACACCTGTATCTAGCCAGGGCATGTCTGCATGAAGAGTTTAGAGATTCGATTCCTGTATCCAGCCAGGGCACGTCTGTAAGCAACCTTTTGAAGTTCCGGATTCGATTCCTGTATCTAGCCAGGGTACATCTGTGAGCAACTGATTATAGATTCGACACCTGTATCCAGCCAGGGCATATCTGCATGAAGAGTTTGAAGATCAACACCTGTAACAGGCCAGGAAACCATCTTCCTTTCTCAAGTACGCAAGTTCTCGCTAAGGAATCTCTTACGTGATCGACACCCCGGATGGCATCTATAAGCCCATCCTCCTACCCATCATATCTCCAAATGGCATCTATAAGCCCATTCCCGACAAGGTTCTGTCACGTCTCCAGATGGCATCTATAAGCCCATCCTCTTATCCACCATCTCTCCAAATGGCATCTGTAAGCCCATTCCCTCCATCACCTTGCTGACATTCTACTATGCGAGTGCAAATTTCTGGGCACTCTAGTGTTCAATCATCTTCCACCTTCGGATCACGAAAGGCACACAAGCCAATCTACATCCTCAGGCCTAAGAAGATTAAACAGGGGCAACTGTTGTACCCCAAAATTTTCCCTCCCATATTCTTCAAAGTTTTGACAAGCATCATCTCAATTTGCTCAAGTCTACTCAAGGGTTGCACAGTCAACCACCCTCCTAAGCCAGTCAAATTAGGGTTTTGGTTCTTGCAAGGAAGTTGAGGTTTTCAAGGGCTCAATCAAGTCACATATGCCTATACACATTGTCAAGCATCCCTATGTCAATTTGCAAGACTCACAGCATCAAATTGCACAGTCAAAAGCCCCATTTGCTCTACAATCAACTATAGGGGTAAAATGGTTATTTGGCAGTCAAAAGTCAAAAAATTTGGTCAAAATCTTATTTTGAAGCCACAATCATCGTTTGATCAAGTCTTGATCATGATTCCACAAGCATGGCTCAAAAATCATCAAGATGCAAAAGTTTCCATTTTTGGACAGCTGAAAAGTCAACTGTAACTTGACCAAGGCATAACTTTTTCATGGTTCATCAGAAAAATCCCATCCAATTCTCATTTTGAATGGGATGACATTTCCTACAAGTCGTATTCACATTCCAAGTCCAAGAAATGCTCTCACAAAAAGTTATAAATTTCTACATTATAAGTCATTTTCAAAAGTCAACAAAAAGGCACTTTAAGTCAAAGACCATAACTTGAGATTGGTAAATCAAAATGACATGGGACCAAAGGCATTGGTTAGAGGACTTCAATACCTTTCCAAAATGTCCAAGAACATGTTCATATGATCAAAATTGAGCAAGATATGCATTGGAGAAGTTGGGAAATTTTTGTGAAATGGCAAAAGTCAACTATCCCTAAAACATCAATTTTTGACAAAAGGGCCCACTTTCTTCCACTTGATTCAGCCTTGTCATGCCATACACGTGTCCCATGCTTAATTTCAAGATCAAACATTTATTTTTCTATTTTATTTAATTTTTATTGATTTAATTCATTTTAAATCCATAATAATTCAAATAAAATCAAAAAAATTAATGGAATAGTATCTTGTGGTTTGAATAGCTTTCATACAACATATGCCAACTACCAAAATCGTGCTAGGCTATTTTGAGCACAAAATCATGGTTTTGCTTCAAACTTGGAAAGTCCTTTAATGGTGGTTAAGAAGAATCCCAAACATCAATGCAATGGATCCCAAGCCTAGCTGCTGACCTAATTCCCTTCATACATACATAATCAAGCCATCCCAACCAGATTCAAGACCTAGAGATCACTGAAACGGCCAGAGCAAAATCCAAAAAGTGTCAAAAAAGTGTGAGATCAAAAGGAGTGTTGCAAGCATTTTCAGGCCAAAAGGAGAATGTGACCCTCTTCCTTGCCATACCCTGAAGCTAAAGCAACCCTTGCCACGTCCTAAGATCCATCATACCGCGCTGTAAGTTCTTCCAAACTCACCCCTGTACACGAAACATGAACTCTCTATTCTTGCATTGTTTCTAAAAAATGCTAGCATGTTCATACTCCTTGTTTGATTCCTGACATAACTGCATTATTCAATTCCATTTTTATGCCTTGTATGACAAAACCCGTGCCTAGGGTTTGTATATGTTGTTTTTAGGCGTTTTGTCTACAGGTGAAATTGGGACAAACCATAAGCATAGACGTGATCAGGAGACATGGGCGAACACAACCATGGGTTTGGATGGCGTTTTTGAAGCTTAAGGATGATTTTAGGAAAGGCCTATGGAACTTCCTGCGGATAAAATCTGCAGGTAAAAAACCTGCAATTTTTGATGAAGAAGATGACCAGTTGTTGCAGCGTGATTGGCCATTTCAAACCAACACGCGTTTTTTTATTTTTTTTAGCATATACGTTGATTTACTAATATAATATTTAGTTGTTATTATTGTTTCAATTAAGACAGCTGGCTCAGCTGGCTAAAGCGTACATGCATTGTCCCTTGGGACCTGGGTTCGATTCCCAGGTCCCTCCCAAATTCCATATTATTTTTCATAACGTAATTGCATGCAGATATTCAAAGGTATCCCACCATGGACTCCCATTCATCCAAACGCCAAGTGTCTCAAAGCACGGATCCAAAGGCCAAAAGATGAGGAGCACCATGCTCCTGGTCAACCCATGCTCCAGGAAATTTCAAAAATCAAAAGGGCTTGATGCAAATGGGCCACAGAAATTCCAGATTCACCTCCCAATGGTCTAACACCCCCTAGTTAAATATTTCTTCTTTTTATTTTTTTTTACTAATTTCTAACTATTAATTATTATTATTTAATTAACCTAAATTATTTATTTTCA
Organism: Vicia faba; assembly: GCA_948472305.1. Taxonomy (NCBI): domain Eukaryota; kingdom Viridiplantae; phylum Streptophyta; class Magnoliopsida; order Fabales; family Fabaceae; genus Vicia; species Vicia faba. Next base: position 28,063,990 of record OX451737.1, read on the forward strand.
TAAAAATAAAAAAAAAACTAATATTTTTATTATTCTTATTTATTAATTTCACTACTAATTATTTTTGTAAATAAATGTAAATTAAATTAAATTAGTTTAATTAGTTAACTTTAATACCTTTTTACAATAAATAAAAAAAAACAAATTTAGACTTAGGCTTTTCTTTTGACATTTTTAATTCTTTTTTTATTTTATTTCATTAAAACATAAAAATACAAAAAAAACATTTTTTTCTTTTAATAAATAAATAATTAATTAGTAATTAGGCTTAATTTTTAATTAATTGCAAAAAAAAGGGTCAAAACCCTAAGGACGTCCCGATTCAATTCTTTCGCGCGCAGTTTATTTTAATTCAATATTTTATATTTTTGTATCTGCTCAGGAAGTGTAATAATTAATTAGAACTTTATCGCTTTCTTTTAAATTCTCGCACTTTATTTTCCAAACGGGTTTTTGTTTTTGGCGATGTATAGACCCGCGCCTTGTAATAGCTAGATTTACATTTCTGCAATTTATTTTCCGCACTCCTAACTGTTAATTATGCCTGCAAGAATGTATGACAAATAAAACCAATCCGTAGCTCACAAATGCATGATCAAAGATAAACATAAACTGAATTCAACACACATGCACATGCCACTCCTAGGGTACGCCTCACTGGTTGCCTCGAGGTGGTCATCAAGTATAGGGTGTTTTAGAGGTCGCCCTCCTGTCTAAGATCCAGTTGCCTCGAAACGGTTGCCCCGGATAAAAAAGGATCTAGGACATTAGGGTTACTTCTAAGGTGTCCTACTGTTGCTTCGGTGACCACATTGTCCCTTATAATCGAATTGACCTGAATAACTCCAACGATGGTGCTACCTACCTCTCAATGGTGGGATGGCATTATCTAAAGGACTCTTACACAGCCTAATTCTTTAGAGTAGGTAGATTTCTCCTGGATACTTGCTCTCTTTCAAACAAACAAAACATCTTTTCACACTTACACTTTCAAAAAGTTTTCAAACAAATTTTTCATACACTCTTGAGGACAGATACAAGAGTTACCTAGAAATTTTTCAAACGAAACTTTTTTCAAAACCTACACACACTTGAAAAGCAAACAATTTTTGAAAACATAAGAGCAAGTACCTAAGAGCCCGTGGATAACCACGGATAGAAAGGGTGCTAACACCTTCCCTTTCTATAAATCTACCTCTCGAACCGAGAAACATTCTCAAAGAAGGAATTTTGCTGTGCTTTTGTCCTTTCCATGTTGGAGAACATAAAAGACGGTGGAGACTCTTGCTTACCACGACATTTCGCGAACCAGCTTAAAAAAACAGTCAGTTCTATTTCCACCGATCACAAGTATGATGTGATGTTTTGGGTGGTAGAGTAGGAGTTAAGCCGTATTAGATATTTTATTTATATTTTAGATAATTAGAGTAATTATTTAGGATTATTTCAATTAGTAAAAATATAATAAAATGAGGTGTAGAAATAATAAGGGCAGGGTTGTAATAGTATGAAGTAAGTGAGGATGATATAGGAAGATCATAGAAAGAGTCCAAGGGTTAAACAAGGAATTGAGGAAAAAGTGTGTCATTTTGTGCGATCGTGAAAAGAGTTGGAAGAACGTAGTAGAGTTAGGGCAGGAAGAGAGCAAAGGAATTTTTGGTAGAACCCAAAGAAGAAGATAAAAACTATAATCTAAGGTAAGGGGGTTATCCTTGTTATTGTGATTGATATAGGGTTTATATGTATGTAGGTTGTTTGGGGTTTTTGTGATGAATTTACTAACATGATGATTGTGATGAAATTACTGATAAATTGATGTTATAATGATGTGAAATGATGTATATGAGGCTTACTATGATGTGCTATTATGATGTTGTGAAACCATGATGATTTAGATGAGTTTTGGGTATGTTTGATGTGAAATCCCAGAACAAAATTGGGACTGAACTGTGTAGGAAACACATAACATAATTGATGTTCGTGTTTTCTCGCTGTGCGAGAAAGATGCTTTGTTGAGCGAAGGTGTCTCGCCCCTGATGGGTTTGGCGAGGGAGAAACAAAGGGAAAAGGTGGAAGGGAAACAAATCCCTTGGAATTTTCACGGGGTGGATGACTCGCCCAACTTTGTCGGGCGAAGGGGAGGCGAGAGTGAATTTTTCCAGGCAAGCGGATAGCTTTTCCAGGTGAAGGAAGTAGAAGAAAAACAAGCTCCTGGAATTCGTATGGGGAAGAAGTTGTCTCTCCTGCCTCTCCAGGAGAGCCTTAGGTGAGCAAGCTACTTCGTCGGGCGAGCCTCAAGCGAGGAACAACAGGCAGGAATTTAAAAGTATCGTAATTTGAATTTTCAGATTCTATTTGACGCGTCGTTCATAGCGTTAGATAGATAACGCGATGAACTATAATTATGTGGAATAAAATAATTAATAGGATATATATTTTGAGTACCTATGATATGGTGAAATTAGACTCTTCTGTGATGGATCACAATGATGTGTGTTGTATGATGATACTATGTTGTTATTAGGATGATATGATGAGGTTATGATGATGTTATGTGTATATATGATGTATGTGATGATATGAAGATGGTTACATGAATTAATGATGCATTTTGACTAGTCGTGAGCACGTTTTATTGTGTTATTGCGCATCATGCATTCATGGCATATGATTAGGACTTCGGTCTAGTGGCGTTGTTAGGACTTTGATCCAGTGAAGTTTATACGACGAGTAATCCAATGATGGCCTCAATTACATGGTGTGGATTCAAGTGCAACTTCTTGATGTGATCTGGTTCCAAGCAGGAATCGATCCTATTTGCGGGAATCTTTGGAGAAACGATGATTGAGTCATCAAAGAAGTTTTGTACCACATGCATGAGTCAATGATGTTGTATTGCATTATATGTGACATTGCATAATGATTTATAAAGTGATGTTGTGTTTTTGTGATTTCTTGATGATTTTTGTTAATGTGATGATATAAAGATATAATTGATTTGTATTGTTGATGCAAAGGTGTGAGTAGATATATGATATATGATGATATGTGAAATCCATGATGAATTATTGTTGTACTGTGATATCTATTACATATATCTTTTATAATAATTTATGATTACTCACCCTTTTTGCTTGGAAATGTTGCCTCTATACGTTGGTAACTTGCAGGTGAGTATGAATAGTTCTTCGAAGCTTAAAGGATAGCTTCTAAGTGCATTGTTTATTTCTGTTGATTTTATAAAGTCTTGCTTTAATATGTAACATCGGGGTTTTCGGTATCGTTTAATTTGAACTGGACATTTTATTATGTTTTTAAGATTTTTTGAAGTTTAACTTATGAATTATGAAGTGTGATGACATTTGAGCTAAATTATATAATAAGATGTTTTAAGACAATATTTTCGTTGCGATATGTTGAAGTTCTTGATGATATTTTCCAAGAGATAAATGTTTAATTTTAGAAAACCCGTGTTATGGAGTAAGATATGTTTGTATGATGTTTATAAGAAGATATGACATCTTTGTGGTTTGTTTGTTTATATGATGTTAATAATTTGTGATTACTCACCCTTTCTGCTTGGAAATGTTGCATCTATACGTTGGTAACTTGCAGGTGATCAGGAATAGTTTGTCGAAGCTTAGAGGATAGCTTCTAAGTGAATTGTTTATTTCCGTTGATTTTAGAAAGCCTTGCTCTAATATGTAACATCGGGGTTTTCGGTATCGTTTAATTTGAACTAGACATTTTATTCCGTTTTTAAGATGTTTTGAAGTTTAACTTTTGAATTATGAAGTGTGGTGACATTCGAACTAAATTATTTAATAAGATGTTTTGAGAAAATATTTCCGCTATGATGTGTTGAAGTTCTTGATAATATTTTCCAAGAGATAAATGTTTAATTTTAGAAAACCCATGTTACGGAGTAAGATATGTTTGTATGATGTTTATATGAAGATGTGACATCTTTGTGGTTTGTTTGATTTATTTTCGTAACAATTTATGCGAAATACATGTGGGTTAGAAGGGTGTTACATTAGTGGTATTAGAGCAGGTCGGTCTGTCCGGTCAGGTTGTTGAGTTTATAGTGTATGACAATTGAATACTGTCAAGATGGTTTCTAACCACTGTGACTGATATTGATATGGAACAGAGAAATGGATGGAAGGAATGATGTTGTGATTGTTACTGCTTTTTAGGTTGTTGCTCAAGCTGTGCAACATCAAGCTAATGCTAGCAGGAATGATGGGCCTCGTGTGTTGGAGACGTTTCACATGAACCATCGGCCTACTTTCAAAGGTTGGTACGATCCTGATGGAGCACATACATGGCTCAAAGAGATTGAAAGGATCTTTTGGGTCATGGATTTCTCAAAAGTACATAAGGTGTAGTTTGGTACACATATGTTGGCAGAGAAAGCCGATGACTGACGGATTGGCACACGTCAGAGACTGATAGTGGAAGGTGAAGTCGTTACTCGAGTTGTGTTCACCAGGGAGTTTCTGAGGAAGTACTTTTTAGATCATGTGCGCGGGAATAAAGAAATCGAGTTTCTAGAGTTGAAACAAGGGAATTTGACTGTGACTAATTATGCTTCAAGGTTTGTGGAACTTGCAAAGTATTATCCATATTACAGTGAAGGGACTGTTGAGTTCTCGAAGTGTATCAAGTTTGAAAAAGATTTACATAGAGATCAAACGGGTAATTGGATATTAGTAGATCCGTAGGTTTCCAGATTTGGTGAATAATTGTAGAATCTATAAAGAAGATATCAAAGCTCATTCAACGCATTACAAGAGTCTGAATGAGAAAAGAGGAAAACCATATCAAGACCGTAGGAAGCCTTATGATACTCCAGTTTATAAAGGGAAATAGAAGTTTTCCTATGGGAAGAAGACAAGTGGGGGAGGGACTCCCGCTCCTGTCAAGTGTTATAGGTATGGTGAACCAGGTCACCATTCCAATAAATGTGAGAATACGGTTCTAAGATGTTACAAATGTGGTAAGACGGGTCATCATGCTCCTGACTGCAAGAACGATGGTCCAACCTATTTTAATTGTGGATAGAAGGGTCATATCAGTACCTAGTGTCATAAGTCGAGGAAGGATGTTGCTGCCCGGGCCAATGGTAGAGTGTTCGCTATGAGTGGATCAGAGGATTCCAAGAAGGACAACTTGATTCAAAGTACTTGTTTTATTAACGATGTTGAATTGGTTTCTATAATTGATATTGGTTCTACTCATTTCTTTATTTAGTGTGAATGTGCTAACATGTTGGGATTGAAGTTGTCTGATATGAATGGTAGTATGGTAATAGATACTCCTACTAGTGATTATATTACTACTACTTATGTTTGTTCGAGATGTCTTATGACCATTTATGGTAAGAGTTTTGTGATGGATTTGGTGTGTCTACCCCCTTACACCAAATTGATGTTATTTTTTGGAATGAATTGGTTGGAGTTTAACTATGTTCACATCAACTGTTATAATAAGACTTTGAGTTTCCCTAAGTTCGATGATATTGGAGAACTGGCGTTGTTAACTGTAAAGCAAGTGAATGAACTCCTGGAAGATGAAGCATTGATGTTTGTAATGTTTTCATCGTTACAAGTTGATCATGAAGCTGCGAGTGTTAAACTACCCGTGGTCTATGAATTTCCAATGGTATTTTCAGACGATATAAGTGATTTGCCTCCAGAACATGAAGTGGAGTTTTTTTTATAGATTTGGTGCCAAGTACAAGTCTGGTATCAATGGCTCCTTACAGAATGTCAGTTTTGTACCCCAAAATTCTCCCTCCCATTTTCTTCAAGACATTCTTCAAGGCTTCTCAAATACTCAAGAATCTTAAGGGATGACCAGTCAAATGTTCCTCCTAAAGCCAAAGGCCTACAACTAGGGTTTTGATTTTCTCAAGGAAATTTGAGTTGCAAAGGTCTCAAATGGTTTCCATGGTTCTCCATAGTTCTCCAACAATGTTCATGTCAAGTTTCAAGTCCTACACCATAAGTTTGCTCAGTCAATGGCCTAGATGATTGAAAATCAACTGTATTGGGTGAAAAGTCAACTATGGTCAAAATACAGTCAAACTTCAATATTTTTTGTCAACATCAACATTTTGAAGTGATATTCATCATTTTATCAAGGTTTGATCATGATTCCCCAACGAAAGCTCTATCATCAAAAGTCAAGAATTGTCAAATTAGGGTTTCCTTAGGAGAAGTCAATTGAACTTTGACCAAGCATAACTATCACATGCTTTATCAGCTTTTCCCCAACCAAATCCCATTTTGAAGAAAATTCAATTCTTTACAACTTTGTTTATTTTCTAAAGTCCAAAAATGCTTCATTTGAAAGATATGAGCTAATACATTATAGGTCATTTTCAAAAGTCAACAAAAGACACTTTTTGTCAAGGCAACTTACATCAAGATAATGTCTCCAAATGCAAAAATGATTAAAAGAGAAATTGTAGAGGAAATCTTGACATTTTCAAAAAGTCTAAGATCATCTTCAAAAGATGAAGATTGAGCAAGTTATGAGTTGCACAAGTTGGGAAATTTTTAAGAAATACATGAAATGCAAAACATGCAAATTTAAAATTTTGGACTTGTGGCTTAACTTTTTGAGCTTTGAACATGTTTGTAATACGGTGGGAGAACTGAATGTTATACGGGTTTTATGTTTGTATACGCAAATGTTGCGGTAAGCAAGAGTCTCCACCGACTTTTCTTTTATCCAATAAAGGAAAGGGTGAAAAGAACAGAAAAAGACCTTTCAAGATTATTTCTGAGTAAGGGGGTAAATTATGGAAAGGGGAGGTGTTAGCACCCTTTCCATCCCTAGTTATCTACTTGCTCTTAGATGCTAGCTCATTTAAAAATAATTTGTGTTTATGTTTTTGAAAAAGTATTTTGAAAAGACGCCTTAGTGCGGCGAACTTTGTAATGTTTCTCGTATTGTTGAGAAAATATACAAAGTGTCTAAAAATATTTTTGGAAAGGAGTGTATGTGTGGAAATTGTTTTATCTGAGCAAGCATCTAAGAACTCTCTACCTACTCGGAAAGGTTTATTATTTTCCTCTTTTCCTTTAAATAGTGATATCTTACTATTAGTGAGTAGGTAGCCCTATCATTGGATGTTTGAGGGACAATCGAGGGTCATCGTATAATCACAAAGGCAACTTGGTGAGATACCTTAGTAACCACCATAAGGTTTTAAGATCATGTACCGAGGCAACATTGAAATGGTCATTTTATAATCTTTGAACTAGAGGGTTGCCAATAAGATCCCTCACATTCGAGAGTTGTGATTGTTTTATTCCGAAGGCAACTGAAGTGGGAGTACCCTAGAGGTGCACATGTGCGAGCGCATTGTGTTTCAGTTATTTATCTTTGGTGTTAGGTTTGCTATTGTTTGCTTTTAATTCTTGTCATGCAATCCTATTAGGCATAGATATAACAGATCAATATCAGCGCAAAAAATTAAAGTGTGGAATTTAAACTAGCTATTACATGGCTTCAGGGAGGGGGGAAATTACAAGTCCAAAAGAAGGGGTAAAGACACCCTAATTAGACTATTACAATCCATGGGCATATACCATATTAAAATGGTAATAAGGCGGAAAGTAAAATGAATGTGCGAAGATTAAAAAGAACGTTTGTTTAAAACCCTAAGGAAATATGTGCAAATTAAGAAAATTATTTTTGGTTGTTTTTTATTTGTTTATTTTAAGAAAATATTTGAAATAAAAATTAATTAAATAACTAAACCTAATCTTAATTAATTAACAAGACGATTGATTAAAAAGAAAATTAATTTTACATGTTTTTCGTATTTATTAAGAAAAAGATTTGCAACCTAAATCTAATTGATTTTAAAATGAAATAAAAAGTCAAAATAATTAAATTTATTAATTTATTAAAATTTAATTAAAAAAACCTAAATCTACATTTTTTAATGATTTTTCTGATTTTCTGATTTACATAAAATTGGTTTCAAAAATATAAAACAATTAAATAGATAAAATAATTAAAGAAAAGTAAATGGTTGGGCCTGATGTATGAAGTAGAATGGGGGGTGTAATTTGAATTTCGCTAGGCCCAAACTAAGAGGAGGCCCAGGCTGACGCTGACTTTAGTGACAGAGGCCCCTTGAGGGTCCATGGTGAGGCACGCATCTGAGGAGCTGGATCTGGATCACATGGTGATGTCATGGTAGCGCATGGTGCACACGCTTGGCCTTGTCATACTGGATCTGCAAGAAATGTATTAGAAAAAAGAAAATTCAAGACCTGGGTATCGAACCTAGGTCCTTCGCTATTGTAAACACGCGCTTTACCAACCAGCCAACCTGTTCATTCGTTATTACAACTAAACCAATAACATTATATGTGAAAACCAATCAAACAAATTTTTAAATTAAAACATGCACGCTGAGTGGGCCCTATCATTTTAAATGGACGAATCAAGAGGCGAGATTCTAACACGCCAACAAGGGAGGGTCAAACCACCATATGCGGTGGTTGACCTCCTTCTTCTCCGGCCAGCCAAAATCGTAATCTGCAAAACACGATGAGTTAAGGGGAAAAAAGGTCACAGCCCCCCTAGTTCGGGGGCTGCAAGTTCAATGGCACCATTTGTTTTTCCTAAAACTCATGGTATCACTCAGCTTAGAACTCAACTGTTTTGGAACCCTAACAATGGTGTTTTGCCATCCCTGCATGAAATCTCAAAAATAATATGTCAAATATGTTATAAACAATTATACTACATGATCTATGCAAACAAAATGAATTGACAATGCATAAATTTAGAGGTTCAATTGAGAAAAGTTTTATCGATCGGTGATATGGAGATATAGTGTTTTGGCTCGTCTCAGGCTCATATGGGGGATGGACGTAACTCCTTCAAAATTTTGTAAAGTTCTTCTCAAGCTATGTATGTGTGTCCCTTGCTTGCACTTTTGCTATATATTTATAGAGGGATATGAGGACAAACAAACATGGAAAGAATCATTGCCATTAACCATGCTTTGAATAAAAAATCACTGTTGTACCCCAAAATTTTCCCTCTCATTTTACTCAACAAATGTCAAGTGAGCTCCCTAATTTGCTCAAGGTTGCCCAAGAGTTGACCAGACAAACTCTCTCCTAAGGCAGTATACCCCAAATTAGGGTTTCTATTTTCATCAAGATGGGTGGACCACAAAGGTCTCATATGCTTTACAAGGTTTATTATGTTCCTAAGATCATCCATGCCAAGTTTCAGGCCTTGCATAAGAAGTTTGCTCAATCAACTGTTCAAATGCTTGAGAATCGACTGTAGTATGTCAAAAGTCAATTGTGGCCCACATACAGTCAAACCTCAATATTTTTGGCCAACATCAACATTTTGAAGTGACTTCCATCATTTGATCAAGGGTTGATCATGATTCCCCAAGGAATGCTCCAAATTCATCAAAACCCAAAAGTTGCTAAATTAGGGTTTCTTAGTAAAAGTCAACCAACTTTGACCAAGCATAACTTCTTCATACTTTATCATAAATTTTCCATCCAAAGCTCATTTTGAAGAGGATGCAATTCCCTACAAATCATATTCATCTCACAATTTCAAAATATGCACTCATAAAAAGATATGAATTTTGACATTATAGGTCCTTTTGAAAAGTCAACAAAAACACCTTTTGGGTCAAAGCTTCATACATGAACATGGAAGATCCAATTGAGATGAAACCAAATGTTTTGTTTAGAGGACATCCTAAGATTTCTAAAAAGTCCAAGAACACCCTCCTAGGGTCAAAATGGAGAGAGTTGTGGATTGTCAAAGTTGGCAATTTTTGGAAAATTGTCAAAAGTCAACATTGATCAAATTTGCATTTTTTCCAAAGGGGCCCATGTTTTCTTGTTTGAAACATGTTTCTAATAGGACCCACGACCCCTGAGCTTTTCCACCTATTATTTTATTATTTTTATCATTTATTTTGATTTTTTATTCATTTAAACCAAAATAAATCAAATTAAATGGTAAAATAATAAAAGCAAATCAAATCTTGGGAGTTTTGTGCGCATTATGAGTCCATATACAGCTAGCATCGCATGTAATTCGTGAAAGGATGATTTAGATTGAAAAAGTCATGATTGGAGCTATTTTGAAAAGAAATCATACAAGGCAAAAATCAAATCAAATCTTCATAATTCCTCAAGATACCATGAGATTTCTTCCATTATTTTTTACCTAAATTCCTCCTATATATAAACACAACACCCTCATACACTAGGGAGCATGGAATTAGCTGCCCAAGAACGCTCTCTAAAAACCTCAAATTCTGTCAAAACTAGTGCAAAGTCAAAACCGAAGATCCAGTCACTTTCAGTCCAAGCCATCAATTACAAATCATTCCTGAGGTATCTAAGGGTAAGAATAGGTCGAAAGTCATGGCCATTGATGCTTGAAATAAGCATACTCATCTTCTCCGATTTGCTTTTCTTTCAAACATTCATATAATTAATTTCATACATTGCTAATGTTTATTAACTGTCCAAATGAGTTCTTGTTGTTACGTAGAACACGTTTGAATCACAAACAATAGCTTGGCTTGGTGGATGAGGCGCCTAACTGTGACCCAAGGGGCATGGTTCATCACCCACCCCATGCATTTTTTCCCACTTTTTTGACTATTTTCTTTTCTAACCCTTTTCATTTATTTATTTTTCACTTGATTTGTTTTCTATCATTAATTTAATTAACATATAAACTCAAAAAAAATCATTAAATATTAGTTTTAGGCTTTCAATTAATTAAAATAATTTTTGACATAAAAGTTGTTTTGATTTAATCAATATTGATTTTATTTCATAATTAACTTGTAAATTAATCAGAGTTAGGTTTTTAATTATTAATTCACACTTTTATTATTTTCATAACAATTTACTGTAGATTCAGTACATCACCATTCCATGCGTCCATCATACGCTCACAAATCCTACCCTTTGGATCATCCCCTGGTCCAGATCCAGCGTCCAACCACAACAGCCCATGGTGCACTCTCTGAAGCTAATCCACATGGGATCACACGCAATAAATATGAGCCAACTAAATTGGGCCTAACAATTTGGCAATGCACCCCCCAGTCTGCATTCTACCACACAGGCCAAATATTTTCTTTTTTCTTTTATTTCAATTCTTTTTATTATTTTAATTTATTTATTTTATTTATTTTCCAAAAATCATTTTTAATCAAAACATAAAAATCAGAAAATCACAAACAATATTAGGTTTAGTCTTTTTTTTTTTCCATAAAATATTTAATTGCATTAATTAGTTTAATTAGGTTAACTTAAATCTTTTTTTCATAATTAAAATCAAATAGAAATTAGGTTTAATTCTTAATTTTAATTCCTTCTCAAAATAAAAACACAAAAATAGGTTAATTGTTTTTTTCCATTAATTTAATGATTTTTCATAATTAAAACTTAATTAGTGATTAGGATATTTTGCAATTTATTCTTTATTTCCTTAAATAAAAATGACAAAAAAATGATTTTTTTTTCTTTAATTAAATTCAATTTGGTTTTCAAGGGCCAAAACCCTAATTTATCGCATTTACGTTTGTCGTACGTACTTTTCATTATATTTTTTTAATTGCTCCGAGGTTGTAACAGTCTTTTAATTTAGGGTTTTATTTACTGTTTAATTTCCCCCCATGTTTTGGTTATGTAATCCCCATTCCCCGAAGCCTTGTAATAATTAGATTTACTTTTCCACTTTTAATTTCCGCAATCCTTAATTGTCTAGATGTATGGCTAAGAGGATTGTATGGCAAGAATGTCTGGAAAATTAAAACGGTAGATCACCTAATGTGCAAAGATTAAATAATTGAAACAAATCACGTGCACATATCCACTCCTAGAATTTACCTCACTTCGATTTCCTTCGATAAACAATCACTAAGCATATGAGATTTTAGTGGTTGCCCTCCAGTCTAAAGAGATCAAAGTGTCCCATTCGAATGTTGTCTCGGAAATGTTGCGTCGAAAAGATCTTAAGACTCTAGGGTTACTACTAAAGTTTTCTAACTATTGCTTTAGTGATTGTATTTGTCCCTTTTGAACGTCCCTTACAAACTCCAACGACAGTGCTACCTACTCCTTAATAGTGGGATAGTGCTGTCTAAAGGAAACGAGAACAAAAACAATCTTTTTTCGAGTAGGTAGAATCTTAAGTACTTGCTCAAAACAAATCTTTTCACACTAACACCTTTTCAAAAACAAATTTTCAAAACAACTTCGTCACACCCTCTAGGACTGATACAAGGGTTATCACGAAGTAAAACATTTTCAAAGCAAGCACACACACAAGCAATTTGAAAAATGAGCAAGTATCTAAGAGCCCATGGAAAACCATGGATAGAAAGGGTGCTAACACCTTCCCTTTCTATAATCTACCCCCCGTACTCAGAAACATCTCGAAAAAGGTTTTTCTGTTCTTTTTCCTTTTCCTGATTGGATAAAATAAAAGTCGGTGGCGACTCTTGCTTACCTCAACATTTGCGAACAAAAATGCAAACCAGTATTTAACAGTCGGTTCTGCCACCGTATCACAGAACTGAAGACTCTGCTAGGGATAATTCTATAAAGTGGGGTAAACCTTAGGATCTAGGTCATATTTAATTGCTTTCTCTTAATTATCTTGCTTGCTTTATATTATGGGAATTGTTTGGGTTATTTGATCCTACACCCAGATCTAGGGAACATCTTTTAGGTAAGTAGCATTAAATTGTGAGGGAACTATGTTGGGGTATACCGGCACGGTTGAAGTAGTAGCTATGTTGATGTGGCACTTTGGTTGGTACTAGTAACCCTTGAGTCAATTAGGGAGAGTATGGGGTCGCCGCGTGGTGTCGTGAAGCATCAACTAACCTTAGAACCTTTAATTGCCCAACTTGGCCATTAGAAAGTAGTGAGATGGCCAGCCTCGATGTAGAGCTGAGAACTGGTTGATACTCAATAATACACTCATTGAGATCAGACTTTTGGGATATTTCGGCAGCAAGAAAAGATTGCGTGAGCTGAGACAATGCTGATAAAGGATGATCGGTGATATTGAGATCCTCTAGAACCCAGTTACTTTTTAAGACAGGTTGAACGAACTAAACTTCAAGAGGGTACTACCTTAAAATCCATGCAAGCCTAAACCTAAGGCTGTTTTTGTAACTTGTGTGCTTTCAACTTGAACTACTTGCACAATTTTATTATCTGACAACATGAGTTCCTTTCAGGTTTTGTTTACAGTCCTTATCCAATAACTTGGATTTCTTGCTGGGTTTACTTGCTTATATCACCTCGCACTTTTGCTTAAACGCATATCATACACATCATAACATCATGCCTTAACATTTCCTTAACCATTTCAAGGATCTCAAGGGTTTGTGATGCATGCTATGGTAAATTAGACGTCTAGCAAGGGGCAAGGGGATTTATTTTCCTCTAGACAATGTCGTCTAGAGATTAAAACACGATAACTTGAGTCAGTGGCTATGACCCACTCGATATTATGAGCTTGACTCTTGAAGAATGACTCTTAACGACACGAAGTTACTTCAATCAAGCTGTAACCAAATTCTAACAGTTTCTTGTTTACCCCGCGAGATCCTTGAAAACATTGCATACATATATCATACATATCATTGCATAACACGTCTTCCAGTACAGGTCTCTCATGTTATCGTTGTTTATTTCAGCAATGGATCTCAAACAAGACAACATAGATCTTCAAACTCAAGAAGCTCAGTTCAAGGGCATATTCCTAAACCTATCCAAGGGGCAGGAAGAGTTGAAAACACTCCTCGTTGGGAACTTGGTCAAGAAAAGTCCTGAAGAAAATAAGGATGAACAGCTGGAATAACTGCAAGCTAAGGTACGTGCAATGAGAATCCAGATGCTAGGGCAGATGGCTCTTATCCAAGGCCTATCCCGAAGACAAGAAGAGCTAAAATCTATCATCAACCAACTTCATCAAGACGGATACAACAGTATGAAGCAAACAGTCGAGGCCGGAGACCAAGTCATTGATCAACCTCCAAGAAGACAAAAGGTTGGTTTGGTGAAGAGTGGACCTTTCCAAGTTGCTACTACATCACGGGGCCAACAACAACCTCGCCAAAAACAACGGGTTAATCAGAGTAAGCCGGATATGCCCAAAAGGTAGTTTACCAAACTCAACATGTTTTGTCTCAAGCTTTGCAACACCTATTAAGGGTGAATCTGATTACGTTGATAGGACCTTATTCGAATCCCAAGACTTCTTCCCCTAACTACAATCCTGATGAAAGGTGTGCATATCACTCCAACAGTCCAGGGAATGATACTGACGACTGTTGGAGGTTGAAATACAAAATTCAAGACCTGATTGATGAAGGAGCATTGGAATTCACCCAATCCGGTCAACTGGAATGTTTCTGTCAATCCTCCAAGGCCCACCATTTGAAGTGACAAGTTCTAACAAGAGGGCTTTTCGTTCATTAGAATTTTTAATTTGTAATTTTCTTTTGATTGTTCGAATATTTATTCATGTCAAACTTTGTTACTTTATCAATACATTGCATATGTCTGTTCTGAATCAATTCATTCGTATTCACTATCTTTAAACTTCGTTCCTTTTTGTGATATCCAACTCTCGACTAAAAAGCTGTAAGCCTTTAGAGGGAGGATGACGAAAATGATACCACAACCTCTACATTATGCTTTTGAACAGACCCTGCTGACGATGTACATGCGTTGTTTCAAATCCTAAACAGTGGAGTTATAAGGAAGATAATCCTTAGTCAACCCCTTCGAGCAAAAGAAGTAGGAGTTTTTTTTCACACAAATTAAAACCCTTAATCATAACCTGGGGTAGGGTAGTTTCTCAGTTAATTCAGAGGTACATTCAGTCACAATTTGCCGCTTCGTACACAATGAATGGCATCGAAGACGTGCTTCCAAAACAAAAGACGGCGATGGTTCCCTATAATCGTCAAGACAGGAAGTCATTATCTCACGAAATAAAAGCCCATTAAGTCAAAACCTATGAAGAAGACTTAAGAAAAAAACTGGGGCATTCTGCTGACTGTAATCATAAAAAGAAACAGTTCAGGCAAAAGACAGGGATAATAAAATAAAAAAGAAAGAGATCCTACAAACCCTCAACAAAAAAATGACTACCTATTCAAAATAAACTGTCAGTATCCGAACCATCACTGGAATATCAGAGCAAAGACTCAAACATGATCTAAATGCACAATTAACTGAGCATAGGATCGAAGAACATCATGAAGAACGGGCGGGTACAAATAAAATTTGAGCCTTTATCCTTTGTTTCTTAAACCGTGAACCAGGCCACGTTATAACCCTTAAAAGTCCTAGCTGAAGCATGGGTTAGTTCGAAAGCATACTGTTACAAAAGGTATCTTGACTCCTGAAGGTCTGTTATAAATCCTGAGTTGATATCACATCTTTGAAAAATTCTATTTTTTCTAAAAAAAAACTGCATTTTCAAAACTTCAAGATAGACGTAAGCTTTGCATTCTTAAAATAACATTGTTTGCATATGACTATTTGTTCAACAGCAGAGAAATTTGCATGACGAATATCTAGTGAACAAAAATCTTCTCAATAAAAAGGAACACCTCAAGTGGAAAAACACTTCCAACCAAGGGGCACGGCATGATCATTTTCCATCATCTGGGGCAATCAAGTCAAGATTCAAGGAATCTCTCAAAGATGCCAAATAGCCAGGGGCAGATCTCCATCTGAATCACTTGGGGAATTGGGCATGAATTCCAGCAACGAATCTTGTACGATCAAACAAACATCTTCTGGTAGTGTGGCAACACTTACTACTATGGACAGTGACAATTCTCCGTACCCGGTGAACGTGGACATAGTCAGAAAATACTACGCATGAACAAAGACCCGCTAGGTTAACTGGCCTAGGCAAAAATAAGGGCATCCTGGCGAACCAAAAGGGTTCGGGCAAATATTAGGGATGAAAACAAAAAAGATATGTACACCCGGCAAGTCGAAAACTTGAAAAGGCGGCTTGAGCAAAAAAGGGCATCCCGACGAACTAAAAGGGTTCGGGCAAAAATTAGGGATAAAAACAAAAAAGATATGTACTCCCGGCAAGCCGAAAACCTGAAAAGGCGGCTTAGGCAAAAAAGGGTATCCCGGTGGACTGAAAATCTGAAAAGACAGTGTCCCGTCATCTCGTCACTTGCCTATCAGTAGAAGACTTATCATTTCGATCGAAAGTTACCAAGCACCTCATAAGTTGTGATAACACTCAATCCACAAGGCCTTCGCAGGCACTTTCTCCAGCAGGTACATGGGCAGAAAAGTCTTGATACGAAGTCATTGTCGTATCCTCAACATACGACCCTGTGACACCCACACTCCCTATCAAGTAGAGGCAACTAAAGCTTTGAGATCGGCTTCCCCAAACAGGAGCTACGTTCCCCAGCAAAGTTCCTTCAGAGAATCGACATCTATATTCCCCCGACCGAATTTCATAATCGCAAGTGTTGTACCCCAAAATTTGCCCTCCCATATTCTTCAAGAAATTGCCAAGCCAAGCTGCAAAAATTCCCCAAGGGTTGCACAGTGCAAAGGTCTCTCATACAGTCAAAACTAGGGTTTGTGTGCTGATCAAGAAAATGAAGTTTTCAAAGGTCCAATCAAGCCTCATATGCCTACAAATATGGTCAAGCATCCTCATATCAAGTTTCAAGGCATTCAACTCAAAATTGCACAGTCAAAACCCTAATTGCACTACAGTCAACTATAGGGGCAAAATGGTCATTTGACAGTCAAAAGTTCAAATTTTTGGTCAACATATCATTTTGAAGCCACAAACATCATTTGATCAATACTTGATCATGATTCTCAAAATTTGGCTCAGAAAATCATCAAGATGCAAAAGTTTCCTTATTTGGCCAGCTGAAAAAGTCAACTGAAATTGACCAGGGCATAACTTTCACATGGATTATCAGAAAAATTCCATCCAAAGCTCATTTTGAAGAGAAAGACATTTCCTACAACTCATATTCATACTTCAAGTCCAAGAAATGCTCTCACAAAAAGTTATCAATTTCAACATTATAGGTCATTTTCAAAAGTCAACAAAAAGGGACTTTAAGTCAAA
Source organism: Vicia faba (assembly GCA_948472305.1). Classification (NCBI taxonomy): domain Eukaryota; kingdom Viridiplantae; phylum Streptophyta; class Magnoliopsida; order Fabales; family Fabaceae; genus Vicia; species Vicia faba. The sequence continues at coordinate 28,081,174 of OX451737.1, forward strand.
GGCCATAACTTGCGATTGGTAAATCAAAATGACATGGGACCAAAGACATTGGTTAGAGGACTCAAAGACCTTTCCAAAATGTCCAAGAACATGAGAAAATCTTAAATATTGAGCAAGTTATGCCTTGTGGAAGTTGGGAAATTTTTGGATATTTTGAAAAGTCAACATTGATTCAAATGGTCTAAAAATGCTAATGGGCCCATTTTTCTTCCATGATTCATCATTCCAAGCATGTGCACGACCACTTGGCCCAAAGGGAAGTATTTTCTCATTTTTTATTTATTTATTTGGATTTTTATTTATATTAATTCAATTAAATCAATTAAATATATGAAAAATGTTTAAATTAACCAAACCAATCTTTTTATACATGTTTTAAGGTCAATATTTCGTGTAAATGCAAACTAGGAAAGATTTGGGGTGATTGGATGCAAATTGATACAAGAACACATGAAAAAGATTCAAAAAGATCCTTAGAAAATGAATTATCAAAAATCATGATTACAAGAGATTTGGTTGAATTTTGTTGACCTAATCTATTCAGTACATAAGCTTGAGTGAAAACCTAATGCTAGGAGACTGAAAGCTGCGCTAAAGAACACGTTGCAAACTTGGAATTTTCTCTAAAAAAGCTCAAAACTGAAATCATTGTTAGAGGACGATTCAAGCCCTAATATTCATTCCATTGGCTTCCTGAAGCTTCACTGATCAGATTCCAATCACAAACTTCCACTCAAACGCCAAGAATCGGTACCTAGAACCGGAACTGTATCAAACAAATTTCATAATTATACATTCCATTCTATGCATTATTTGTGAAATATATTACTTGATTCATGTTCATAACGAAGTTTTGAAGCTAACCAATACCTTTAATTGTATTTTTATTTTTCATACACGATGATACCATGTTTGAGATTCTAGGGTTTGCAGGATGCTAAATTAGGGTTTTTACAATAAGGCAAAATTAGAGGCTGAGATTAAGACCATTGGATTCAACGCATTGGGACGAACATGGACCAAGCCTCGCGATCAATTTATAAACCATATAGCGCTATTTGCTATTTTTTCTAAAGCCATCTAGTGGAACGCGTCTGAAACCGTTGCCATATGTTCTTGTTTCAGAAAAAAGAAAAAAACACGCGAGGACGATGATGCGGTGGCAAAAGTTGGTTGGTCTGTTTGAAATTCGCGCGCTGGATCCACTAACGCGTTCGTTTTTCTTTTTGTTATTTATTTGTTATAATATGTTAACATGCGTTTCATGGCTCAGCTGGCAAGTGGTGATTGCATTAACATCCAAGACCTGGGTTCGAGCCCCAGGTCTGTATTATTCTTCATATTATTTTCCAATCTATGTTCACATGCAGCGCCTATAATAAGGACCACGATGCACTCTTACAAACCAAGCGTACACGCGTCTAGCATGTCCAGATCAAGGGCTGAGAATTGATGGACACCATGAGGATGAGTCAGCGCGCGTATACGTGTCATGCAAAGTCAACAAGAGCAATGCTATTGGGCCAGATTGCTAGGCCTATACCTCCAATTGGGGCCTGAACCCCCCCCTGGTTTGCAATTTCCGTTTTTTATTTATTTTGTTTTCAATTGTTATTTTATTTACTTTATTGTTTTAATTTAATTAATTATTTTTACAATATATAAAAAATGCCTAAAAAATCAGAAAAATGATAAAAACATGATAAATAATTTTTATTTTAATATTTTCATGTAAATAAATTAATTTAGATTAGAGTTTTAACTTTAATTCTTTTAATAACAAAAATACAAAAATATAGAATTAGGTTTAATTTTTATCCCTTTTAATTTGTTTCCTTTTTTACCATAATATTTATTTATTTATTTTTATAATTAAATTGTACATAAATAACTTAGGTTAAATTAGGTTAAAAACTTCAACATTTTTTAATAAGTTTAAAAATAAATAGAATTAGGGTTTGCATTCAATTTTAATTTTCATTAATTCTCCTTTTTCATTAAATCCTAAAAATACCAAAAACAAATTCTTGCTTTCTTTTAATCTTAATTAATTAATTCATTAATTCAATATTTTTGCAAAAGGGTCCAACGCCCTCGTTTCGATAATTCTTTTATTTCGCACATTTATTTTATGTCGTTTAAATAATTATGTATCTCTCCCAAAGCTTTGTAACATTTATATTTCTCGCACTTTTCAATTCTCTTTATTTACTTTTCTGTCAAATCGGGTCCGGTTTAATTTTGGCGACGTGGACCCGCGCTATTTGTAATAGTTTAGATTTACTTTTCCCGCAAATATTAACTGTTAAATAAGCATGCAAGAATGAATGGCCATAATAAAAACAAACGCATAGATCACCCATGACATGAACAAGACAAAAATAAATGAATCTGACACACAAATCACACACCACCCCTAGGGTACGCCTCACTGTTGCCTTGCTTCGAAAGGTGATCGTCGAGTACAGGATGTTTTAGTAAGTCCTCATGATCCGGGAACCTGGCATGAGGGTAGCTTCTAAGGTGTCTTCTTATTGCTCCGGTGATCACCATGTCCCGAACCTCGAATTGACCCGAACACCTCCAACGGTGGTGCTACCTACCTCTCAATGGTGGGATGGCACTACTTTAAAGGACATCTACACAGACGAATTCCTTAGGGTAGGTAGACGACTCTAGATACTTGCTCTAAATTTCAAAACAATTCAAAAATACTTTTCACACCAACACATTTTCAAAAAGCTTTCGAAAGCATTTTTTCAAACACTCTTGAGGACCGATACAAGAGTCGAACTGAAATTTTCAAAGAAACTTTTTAAAACCCACAGTTGAAAAGCAAACAAACCATTTTTGAAAACACAAATGAGCAAGTATCTAAGAGCCCATGGATAACCATGGATAGAAAGGGTGCTAACACCTTCCCTTTCTATAATCTACCTCCCGAACCGAGAGCAATCTCTATAAGGAATTTTTCTGTGCTTTTGTCCTTTCCATTTGGAGAAAATAAAAGACGGTGGTGACTCTTGCTTCCGCGACATTTCGCGAACCAGCTTTAAACAGTCAGTTCCAGATCCACCGATCACAGAACTGGCGACTCTGCTGGGGACTCTTTATAAAGTGAGGTGTACCTTAGGGCTAGTTCATAACTGTGTTTTCAATTGCTTTCCTTGTGTGCTTTAAAATTGTGGGTTGCTTGGGAGTTCTATAGATCCTAACCCGGATCTGGGGGATACCTTCTTAGAAAGTAGCAACAAGGCTGTGAGGGAACTGTGCGGGGTATACCGACATGGTTGAAACAGTCTGCTACGTTGATGTGGCACTTTGGTGTGTACCGGTAACCCTTGAGTTCAGTCAAGGAGAGTACGGGGCCTCCGCATGGTGTCGTGAAGCATCAACAGACCTTAGGAACCTTAATTGAACTATCTTGGCCTCTTTAGGGTAGTGAGATAACTGACTTTGGTGCAGTCCGAGGTTGGTTGATACTCGATACTACACTCAATTGAGGGTTGCTTTCCTGGAATATTTCGGTCGCCAGTTCATTGGCCAAATCGAAACGATGAACAATGAAAGCAATCCCGTGATATTGGGACCCTTAGAACCCGGTTACTTCTAATAGGACAGGTTTTGAGCCCACCAACTTCAAGAGGGTAGTACCCCAGACCTCATGTTGGCCTTAAACTCTAAGGGCTTCTCTTGTGTGACTTGTGTGCCTTCGTACTTGACTGTCTGCATGCTTGTTATCTGACACATGAATTTCTTGCAGGTTTTGTTTATAGTCCTTAATAGGGACTCATAACAGGGTATACTAAGTTTCTTACAGATTTTGGTTTGCAGTCCTTAATTAGGACTCATAACAGGGTTTACCGAGTTTCTTGCAGGTTTTGTTTTTTAGTCCTTAACTGGGACTCATGACAGGTTTTACTTGAGTTTCTTGCAGGTTTCTGTTTATAGTCCTTAATAAGGGCTCATAACAGGGTTTATTCATATTACCCCATGCATCATGACATCATACCATTGCATACATCCTAACCCATTTCAAGGATCTCAAGGGCTTGTGATACAGGTCATGATAAATCAAACATCTAGCAAGGGGCAAAGAGGATTTATTTTCCTCTAGACAAAGTTGTCAGAGGCTATGACCCACTTGATATGGTGAGCTCTGACTCTTGAAGAAGGTTCCCTTAACCAAGGTTGTTTGGAAATCAAAACCAGACATGATGACTAAAGTCAGGGGCTATGACCCACTGGATATGGTGAGCCTTTAACCCTTGAAGAAAGACTCTTAACAAACATGGAGTTCCTTCAATCAAGCTACCAGACCCAAGTTCTAACAAATTTTCTTGTTTATCCCGCGAGGTCCTTGAAAACATTACATGCATGTCATACTCATCATTACATAACAGGTATCTTTGTTGCAGGTCACTTACCTTTCTCGCTGTTTATTTCAGCAATGGCCTTCCAACCAGATAACCAGGACCTTCTCGCTCAAGAGACTCGGTTCAGGGAAATCCTCCTGAATCTATCCAAGGGGCAGGAGGATCTAAGGACACTTCTCATGGATCTGGAACTGACTGTTTAACGCTGGTTCGCGAAATGTCGCGGAAGCAAGAGTCGCCACCGTCTTTTATTTTCTCCAAATGGAAAGGACAAAAGCACAGAAAAATTCCTTATAGAGATTGCTCTCGGTTCGGGAGGTAGGTTATAGAAAGGGAAGGTGTTAGCACCCTTTCTATCCATGGTTATCCATGGGCTCTTAGATACTTGCTCACTTGTGTTTTCAAAAATGGTTTGTTTGCTTTTCAACTGTGGGTTTTAAAAAGTTTCTTTGAAAATTTCAGTTCGACTCTTGTGTCAGAGTATTTGAAAAAATGCTTTGAAAGCTTTTGAAAAGTGTCGGTGTGAAAAGATTTTTGTTTGTTTTGTTTTGAATTAGAGCAAGTATCCACGAGTCGTCTACCTACCCTAAGGAATTCGTCTGTGTAAATGTCCTTTAAGTGGTGCCATCCCACCATTGAGAGGTAGGTAGCACCACCGTTGGAGGTGTTCGGGTCAATTCGAGGTTCGGGACATGGTGATCACCAGAGCAATGGGAAGACACCTTAGAAGCTACCCTCATGCCAGGTTCCTGGATCATGAGGACTTACTAAGACATCCTCTACTCGACGATCACCTTTCGAGGCAAGGCAACAGTGAGGCGTACCCTAGAGGTGGTGTGTGATTTGTGTGTCGTTTTCATTTATTTTTGTCTTGTCAGGTTATGGGTGATCTACGCTTGATTTTATTATGGCCATTCATTCTTGCATGCTTATTTAACAGTTAAAAAGTCGCGAGGAAAATAAATCTAAAGCTATTACAAATGGCGCGGGTCCACATCGCCAAAATTAAACCGGACCCGATTTGACAGAAAAGTAAATAAAGAGAATTGAAAAGTGCGAGAAATATAAATGTTACAAAGCTTTGGGAGAGATACATAATTATTTAAACGACATAAAATAAATGTGCGAAATAAAAGAATTATCGAAAGGAGGGCGTTGGACCCTTTTGCAAAAATATTGAATTAATGAATTAATTAATTAAGATTAAAAGAAAGCAAGAATTTGTTTTTGGTATTTTTAGGATTTAATGAAAAAGGAGAATTAATGAAAATTAAAATTGAATGCAAACCCTAATTCTATTTATTTTTAAACTTATTAAAAAATGTTGAAGTTTTTAACCTAATTTAACCTAAGTTATTTATGTACAATTTAATTATAAAAATAAATAAATAAATATTATGGTAAAAAAGGAAACAAATTAAAAGGGATAAAAATTAAACCTAATTCTATATTTTTGTATTTTTGTTATTAAAAGAATTAAAGTTAAAACTCTAATCTAAATTTATTTATTTACATGAAAATATTAAAATAAAAATTATTTATCATGTTTTTATCTTTTTTTCTGATTTTTTAGGCATTTTTTATATATTGTAAAAATAATTAATTAAATTAAAACAATAAAGTAAATAAAATAACAATTGAAAACAAAATAAATAAAAAAAGGAAATTGCAAACCAGGGGGGGGGGGGGGTTCAGGCCCCAGGTAGGAGGTGTAGTTTTGCAATTCAGGCCCATGGAGTAGGTGGCCTTATTGACTTTCCAAGTAACGTGTCCAAGCGTTGACTAGCACCCACCGTATTCCATGAATCCTGGCCTTTGAATTGGTTCAACTGGACGCGTGGATGGCTGCATCTTGAGGTGTATGGTGCGTCTTAATGTTATGCCTGCATGGGAAGATAATTGGAAAAACATTATTGAGAAAGCGTGAGACCTGGGGCTCGAACCCAGGTCAAGTGTATTGCCAGCCTTGATGCGTGCCAACTGAGCCAACTTACGCGTTTGTTAAATGAATAAACAACAAATATTATAAAAAGAAAACGGAGAGTTAATGGATCCAACGCGCGAAAATTTAAACTGGCTAATCGCATGTTGCCACGACTTCGTCTTCTCCACGTTCCCTGTAATACAAAACATATAGGCAACGGTTTTAGACGCGTTTCATTAGGTTAGTTTCCAGAAAATAGCGACTAGCGCTATGGTGTCCATAAATTGGGCGCGATAGGTGATTCCTGTTCGTCTCCATGCGCTGAGTAGAGTGGTCTTGGTCTGGAGTCATAATTTTGCCTTGGGTGAAAAACCCCAATCTGAAGCTTGCAAACCCTAAAAAGTAATCATGGCATAATCGTGTGTATAGCATAAAAATACAATTAAACGCATTGGTTAGTATCAGAACATCATAAAGAATACAAATCCATGATTAGAATGCCATGAGAATGCCTAAAATTAAAAACGCGATTATGACTTTTCCTCTGTACAGGAGAGGTTCTCGTTACCAATTCTTGAAGTTTGAGTTGATGTTTTGGATTGCAATGTGATCAGGGACCTTCAAGGAAGCTATTGGAATGAAGATTAGGGCTTGAATCGTCCTCTAACAACGTTTTCAGAATTGAGTTTTTTGGAGAAAATTTCAAGTTGGTAATGGCCTTTCTTGCGCAGCTGCGAGTCTATGGACATTAGGGTTGTGATCAGGCCTTTGTAGTGAATCAATTAGGTTAAGAAAACACAATAAAATCCAATGAATTAATGGTTTTTTTGAAAATTTGATTTCTTAAGATCTTCCATATCTTTTTTCATGTGTATTTTGTGTCAATTATGCTCAAATCAATCCAATTCTTTCCTATTTGACCTATGCACGAAATCTTGATGGCAAAACATGTATAAAAAGATTTGAAAACTTAGATTAGTATTTTTCCATATTTAATTTGATTTAAATGAATTAATGTGAATAAAAATTCAAATAAATAAATAAAAAATGAGAAAATACTTCCCTTTGGGCCAAGTGGTCGTGCACATGCTTAGAATGATGAATCATGGAAGAAAAATGGGCCCATTAGCAATTTTAGGTCATTTGAGTCAATGTTGACTTTTCAAAATATCCAAAAATTTCCCAACTTCCACAAGGCATAACTTGCTCAATTTTTAAGCTTTTCTCATGTTCTTGGACATTTTGGAAAGGTCTTTGAGTCCTCTAACCAATGCCTTTTGTCCCATGTCATTTTGATTTACCAATCTCAAGTTATGGCCTTTGACTTAAAGTCCCTTTTTGTTGACTTTTGAAAATGACCTATAATGTTGAAATTGATAACTTTTTGTGAGAGCATTTCTTGGACTTGAAGTATGAAGATGAGTTGTAGGAAATGTCTTTCTCTTAAAAATGAGCTTTGGATGGAATTTTTCTGATAATCCATGTGAAAGTTATGCCCTGGTCAATTTCAGTTGACTTTTTCAGCTGTCCAAATATAGTAACTTTTGCATCTTGATGATTTCTGAGCCAAATTTTGAGAATCATGATCAAGCATTGATCAAATGATGTTTGTGGCTTCAAAATGATATGTTGACCAAAAATTTGAATTTTTGACTGTCAAATGACCATTTTGCCCCTACAGTTGACTGTAGTGCAATTAGGGTTTTTGACTGTGCAATTTTGAGCTGAATGCCTTGAAACTTGATATGAAGATATTTGACCATATTTGTAGGCATGTGAGACTTGATTGGACCTTTGAAAACTTCATTTCCTTGATCAGAACACAAACCCTAGTTTTGACTGTATAGGAGATCTATGACTGTGCAACCCTTGGGGAATTTTGTAGCTTGGCTTGGCAATTTCTTGAAGAATATGGGAGGGCAAATTTTGGGGTACAACAGTTGCCCCTGTTCAATCTTCTTAAACCTGAGGATACAGATTGGCTGGCGTGCCTTTCGTAATCCGAGGGTGGAAGATGATTGAACACTAGAGTGCCCAGAAATTTGCGCTCACATGTTAGCAGTGTGATGGGGGAATGGGCTTATAGATGCCATTTAGAGATTGCTGGATAGGATGATGGGCTTATAGATGCTATCTGGATGTTGATCGCGTAGGAGATTCCTTAGCGAGAACATGCATACCTACAAAACAGAAAACTGAGTACCTGACACGTTGCAGGAGCTGATTTTAGATGCTTGGTATAGATGTGTCCTGACTGGTTACAGGAGCTGAGTTTGGAGCTTCAAACGGCGATGAATGAACCAGGGATGGTTACTAACTTGCATGAATGGTAAGAGAACTTTGGGTGATTTTAACTTCAACTACGCTCGTTGAGAAAAATCTTAGCGGGAAATACCATCTTCGCAGGATCGGAACGAGAACCATAGACCATTATAATCTGAAAGGGAATCACCTCACTCGCCGTCGGAGAGGGAATCATAGGAAAAGGAATTATCACCTCACGCACTTGTCGGAGAGGGGACCATAGGAGACTATCACCTCACTCACCGTTGGAGAGGGAAACATCTGAAAAAGGAATTACCACCTCACGCACTTGTCGGAGAGGGGACCATAGGAGACTATCACCTCACACTCACCGTCGGAGAGGGAACCATCTTGAAAAAGGAATTACCACCTCACGCACTCGTCGGAGAGGGGACCATAGGAGACTATCACCTCACACTCACCTTCGGAGAGGGAAACATCTTGAAAAAGGAATTACCACCTCACGCACTCGTCGGAGAGGGGACCATAGGAGACTATC